>CM027843.1:9767346-10407346 GCA_016097545.1 Eucalyptus victrix
GGGAAGAATAGATTCAACAGATGTCTGAATGGTCTACATTTATCTAACATTCATTATTCGATAGGATGGGTATCCGGAGCTCATAATTTAATCGGCATAAACTTTCTCACGTAAGTAAATGCGATGATAAATCACCTGAAAGAAAATATCAGTAGGAACTCGCAGAAGCTTCACCGTACGATATGCAAATTTATCCGAAAATGTCTTCGGCACGTGGTGCTTTTCCAAGTCGATCGATAGGTCTGCCCTGTAAGTTTCCCAAGGCTGCATCAGAAGATAACACATAATTACAGAGGAATGAGCTGAGTATTTCTATAAATGAAATAATCATGAGAATCATTTACTGGTAATATCAAGACCTAATGCCGAAATTAGAGCTAAGCCCTGTCATGAGAGGATTGGTTCGTTCATGGAAGTATCTTCTGCTAGTTTTCGCAAGGTCTTATGACCCCGATAGTATTCGGAATCAGCCCATCTTTTCCTTTCCCACAATGCGACCGATCCCAAAAGAATATATTCAACCACAGCTCATTGACGAATATCTTCGTTTAGAAACTAATACAAAGTGCAAAGCTGAGCTGCAGATGACTAGATTTTCACAGATCCGATTCTTAACTCCACTCGTTTAGAGCATAAACCAGCAGCAAACGCAAAAACATCCACCAGTCGACCGAAAGAAATCATGCACCGACACACCGAGAACATGCGCAACCTTCAAAGAACACATCAGCGAGAACCGAGGCGTGAAGTCATCATACCATGAAGCAATTCCAAGGCCACTCGGTACCGTCCTCTCTAGTGATCTTAGGCCTCGATATCCCCCAGTAGCTCGAAGGAACCACCGCACCTCCGCCGTTCTTCTTCTTCTCCTCCTCCTCTTCCGCACTCGCACTCTGCTTCTTCTCCTTATCGATCGGAGCAGGCTCCGTCGCGGAGGAGCTCAGCATCCTCCTCGCGTAGATCGCTGCGCAGGAGACGCCCCCCGGCCGCCGTCCGAATTCCGCCTCGAACGTCCCGAGAACGTACCGGCCGCCGCCTCCGCCTCCGCCGCCGCGGCGGTTGCCGCCATTGACGAAGCTTCGCGCCAACGACCTCAAGACGCCCTGACTCATCCCGAATCGCTGAGTCGGATCGCTCCACGAGAGTACCGAAGAACGCTTTGGAACGAAGAAGAAATGTTGCAGACAGGAAGCGAAGACCGGGGCGGTGTTTTTTTTTTTCTCCGTGTTTCCGGTGAGCCGTTGATCGATCGGTGCGTGGGCGAAAAGTAGGAGCTCGGACGGCTGAGATTACAGGACTCCGTGCGTGACGAAGTAGGAGATCGAACCGTCGAGACGTTGCTCGATTGTGGGAGCGTGGAATCGGGAGAGTCAATCGCTCGCCGCACCTGATCAAAATGCCCACATTGCTGGAGCGCGTGCGGCGGGCGTCACTGGCGGCGAGGGGATTTGTAACGTGCGGCGCGGCCCAGGATAAAAACCGTGGTGCCGCATCGATGGACACCTGTCCGCGAGTCAACGGTCCTGGCGGTTGACTCCGTTAGACGCGTGATGCTCGAACGACCGAAACCACGAGGGAAGAGCCTGACGTTACTTTTGTTGACTGAATCGGAGACTCGCCTAGGGTGGTCCTCTACCATCTCTTTTACTTTTTCTCTTAGTGAGGTCGCTGATATGGATGCTACGCGTTTTTTTTTTGTCTGTTTCATGATATAATTTGCTAAAATTTGTTATGTATCGTCAAATGAGTTTCACATCGATCACTATAAACATTAATTAAATGAATAAGTGATGCTGCAATACTCATCATAAGTCTGATGACCATGAAGATTTTTTGGTAATGAGAGTGAAACTGATGGATGGCAAGTGTTTTCATCACAACCACTATGGCTACATGAGCTTTAGTTGATTGGTGCATGGCATGAGCTCGAGCTCATGGTCGCCTGCCATGACTACTTGATATCCAACACCAAATGGTATTTGAGCTCCAAGCTTAAGGTCTCCTTGGCCAAATCTGGCTTCAAAACTCTTTTGAGATTTGATATTGTGACCATGAAAGAGCTCAAGCGGCCATAATTGAGAGATCTAGTGAGTGTAGATGTTGAGCTTTGAGATGCAATGTGGTGCTTATTTAAGGTATTGGCTGAGGATAAATCTAAGCATATACTTATCTTAAGCTATCATGTCCTTGGAATGATCATATCTGTTTTTGTTTTTTCCTAGTTAGTACAATGCTTATTTTGGATAGACTTCTTTGCAAGTAAACTTTATTCTTACTTGGATAAGTGAATAAAGTTTCTTGCAATGTATAATGTGTAGACTTGACTATTGCCCTAACGAATTACATTGCAAACGGTCAAATCCAAAATGTGATATTGAAGTCCATGGTAATAACCAAGGACATGCATGGACATGTACTTGGAGTAGTAGGGAAACTTCTTGAATTTGCAAAGCAACTTGAAAATTTCACGCTTTGATAATTTGGCCGTGGAAAAGTCACCATTCTGATCTAATTATCAGGACCGTGAATCGCTATACCATCCCTCCCGTCGCGGTTCACCCGTTAGCTATTAGCTCAATTGATGGGCATGTTGGTGGCCTAAAGCTATCCTATCTTCTTCGTTTGGTTGATAATGAAGCTTCTTCTGCCAAGTGTCATTCTTAAGTTAAAGCTCCAACTGGTAGAAAGTATGGACGGTTGATTGAAAAATTGGAAGAACGGCGCTCAAACTTCTTTGAACACGAGTAAATCTTAGGTTTGCCTATCGAATACACTAACTTTAATGCTGAAAATCTCTAAAAAGGTTTGTTTTAAGTTGTCCAATTACTGCATGCCTCATGTAGAGAAACTCTTTAACTATTGACAACTTGTAGGGCTACAGTAATAGGCTCCCAAATCTTGAATTTATAGATTAAAGGTGGTGCTGAGTAGTTATGGCTCAAATCGAATATTTTGAAGTAAGTAATTTTTTTTATATTTTTATTATACAAATGCCAAAAAATCAAATTATATACTATAGTAATCGAATATTTGTCTTAAGTCATCATATTAATAAGTTATATACGCGATCGCCAATATCTTTATTTTTTTTTTCTAATTGATGCAATTTTTATTTTGGGTTGACTTCTGAACGAGTAAATTTTGTTCTTATTTTAACATGGGAACAAAGCATTGTGCACCATATCATGTCGGGAGGCGTTGACTATAACACTAGGAAATTACTCAGCTAATAGTCAGATCTCAAAACGTACATTAAAAATCGATGAGTACAATTCTTTTGTTGTGGAAATGAGGGCACAAATATTCGAGAATGGGCCCGAATTTGAAATTCCAGCAGACGCCGAGGCCTTTTCTGAAGCTTCCAAGTTGGGCCGCAAGCCCACAACGCCGAAAAGCCTGGACGGTGCGCGGATACTGGCTTCCCCAGAAAAAGTCAAAAGAGCGAAAACGCGAACTCCGTACGACAGGCGATGTGGCACAGCCTTACAGGCAGGCAGGATTGATTTCGGGGCGTAATAAAGTCGAAAAAAGAAAATAGAAAGAAAAAGAAAAAGAAAGAAAAAAGGAGGCAGCGAAGACGCTCGCCATATGTCAAGCGAGCACTCGGCGAAAGTGAGTTTTTCCACTCCCTACCACAACGACTTTTCGACTTTCCAAGAAGAAGAGCACCGCAAGAGGAGCGTCGAATTTACCATAAAGCCCCCACCCCGACAGCCCCTCCACCCTCTTTCCTCCTTCTCTCCTTCCTCGTCCGTCCTACTACGTGCGTTCACACTGAAATTCTCTCTCAACTTAATACGAATCGCAGCCGCTGCCGAGAAGCGTTTGACTGTTCCATCATCATCGTCGTCTTCCTCCTCCGATTCCGCGTTGCCGTCGTCTCCCCTGTGCTCCGCATGGCGCAGCGCGGATCTTACGGCCTCACTCCTCAGCTAGGTCACCTCTCTCTCTGTCTAGATTTACGGTCTTGATCAATCTGTTGGTCCTCTCGAGTCCGATCTCCTCTCTGATTAGCCTGCTGATTGGCGTGTTGTATCGATTTTACTGCCTCCGCGGAAGCTCAGTGATGAGCTGGAGCTGGAGCTGGATTTGCCTGGTGCGAGCCGAGCGTAGGGCGGCTGGGAGCAGTAGTCTCCGCCTAGAGCGTCTCGTGCGCGTGCTGTTTCGTTAGTACTGTGTGTCAGAGAGGGGACGAGTTTACTTGAACTGTGAGGTTAGTTGGAGTGAGGTCGATGCAATCTTGCGTTCGAAGCCGACGGCTGATTTTGGATTTGGTGTTTGAGAGGACCGAAATCGAGTTGAATTGTTATAAGCTTCTTGTCCTGAGTGTGGAGCACTTTCTGTGAGCTTCGTGCGTGAGGGAGAGGGAGGGAGGCGGTTCTGTGAGTTTGCTCTATATTTATCAGATGAGAGATCCTTTTTTGCTGCAAATAACAGTTTCTTAGCATCAATATGTTGTGCACACGATGAACTGCATGGAGAGTAGTACACCTTAGTAGGTCATGACCTTCTATTCTCGGTGTAAGACATCAGGGGTTGATCTGGTTGTCTAATATGTTCTATGCAGATATTGAACAGCTACAAGTTGAAGCTCAACACCGATGGTTGCGACCTGCTGAAATATGTGAAATTCTTCGCAATCATCAGAAATTTCAGATTGCTTCTGAGCCTCCAACCCGACCCCAAGTATGTATTGCACATGTTGCAGGAAAGCTTTTGCCTTTTCCCTTACAGCTTGAGGGGATGGAATAGTGATTATACATCATTGGCAAATCCTTGGAGCCATAATGATTTGTGATCCCTTTTCCTTGAATGGACTCTATGTGTCTTTTAATGTATTAGTAGCAGGGTGACTTCTTAAATTCACAAATCAACTTGAAATTTCTCAGTTTGACATCTTGACCATGGAATTAGTGGTTTATATTTGGTATACTATTATTTTGTCTGGCACTTATCTTGTGGACTGCAAATCACTATTTAATTCCTCCTGTCATGGTTTGCACGTCAATTATTACCTCAAGAATTTTGGTGCTTTTGATAGTCTGTTGAACTACATGCAGATCTCATTGGAGAACCAATAAATGCGTATATTGGTAACCTAAACCCGTCTTACTTGAAAAAATAAAAACATATACAAAATTCAAAGATTCAACATGGTTGCTGAAAAGCATGGATTGCATTTGCTATATGCTTGCTGTTCTGTACTACACGACTTAAATCATTGTTCAAAAGAATGAAAGGTGATGGTTACATGTTCTCGTGTGTTGTTGGCCATGTTCCCTATCATACATGATTACTTCAGAAATGGAAACGGGAACTGTATCTAGCTGAGTATAGATCGTGCTTGAATCTCTTACCTCTATTGTCGGGTTAATGATAAAGGCTTTTTGCCGAATGATATTCCTAATTCCTTAAGTTAAGCATCCAGCTGGTAGAGAGTATGGTTAGTTGATTGAAAAACAGCAAGAACAGTGCTGAAAGCTCTCTGAACATGAGTAAACCTTTTCTGCGTGGCAATTAGTTATCAGTGTTCTGTGCTGTTAAATGCTCTTAATTTAATTGGTAAGGCTTCTAGAATGAGGGTGGGACTTACATTTTGGCCTTCCAGGTGGTTCGCTTTTTCTCTTTGACCGGAAGGTGCTAAGATACTTTAGGAAGGATGGGCATAACTGGAGGAAGAAGAGGGATGGAAAGACGGTGAAGGAAGCACACGAGAAGCTGAAGGTAAGCCTGCCAGAGGATTTCCCTTCTTTATTGTTATGTTCCTGTGATTTTGCTTCATCAGCTCCCTGTTTTTGTACTTTCTCTCCTGACTTTCTTTTGGTATTAGAGAATATTCACATATAGGGTCAGAGATTTTCATTTGCACGGAAATCTTTAATCAAGTTGCAGTGTTTGGCATTTCATAAACTAGTTTTGGTCTGTGCGAATTATTCAAATTAATCATTGTCTGATGGATGTATCTTTTTGAGTTATTTTAGGTTGGAAGTGTGGACGTACTGCACTGTTACTATGCACATGGTGAAGAAAATGAGAACTTTCAAAGACGCAGCTATTGGATGCTTGAGCAGTAAGTCCAAGCTTTCTCATAGTTTATTGACTAGTCATACAATTTGAGTTTTCTAGTGTGGAACTTACAATTGTTGGAGTTGTTCTTTGACAAACATGATATAAGAAGAGTCATATCCAACTGTTTGACATGTGGCTGAACTACGGATAATGTAGGAGGGTGTTGCGTGAAGGGTATAATGATATGTACCATGTTTGCTAATGGCTTCTCAAAGTTGATGAAAATTTAATGTTTGTTGCTTCATGAGGATTAGGGAGTTTTAATTTGTAGACCGGTCGCACAATTATATCGAGGTTAAGCAAATAAGTGACAGCGAGCAATGATGGGTCCTGTTCCTATGGGTTTTGCTTGCCAAGCTGTTGGGTTTAGTTTGCTCTAGCATGCGTTTCATTCTCCTACGAGTGTTTGGGATGCACTTCTCAATGAGCTAATGAAACAATCTTTCTGAGTGCTGTTTGCACCAATGGTGGTCATCGATGAGGCTGCCCCATTAACTGGAGTGAAGATGCTATACATTTTCTGATTTGATGATCATCTCTGGAGTTCTATCTTCTCCAATAAAGATTAGAAGTGGTGGAACAATGGAAAAGAGTGCCCCATCCTTTAGGAGCATAACAATCTGTTGGCAGTAAAGTTATTAGCAACATGAGGCTTGGGGTCATCCCTTTTCTTAAATTTTTATCTGCTCATAGCTTTCCAAGACGAGTAGACAATATGAGATTGTTAAAAATAATTTGTCTACTGAATTCCATCTAGCTAGTCAAGGTTTTAAGTGCTCTCGGTAAATGTTTCAGTGTCGAAGTGGTTGTGATCTGATGAACTTTTGGAAATTGCAGGGATCTGATGCACATTGTTTTTGTCCACTACTTGGAAGTTAAGGTACTTCATTCCTTTTCTTCTCCTTGTTGGTTGCTTTTCTTACTCTTCTTACGTCTTGTCACTTGTTTGCTATTCCTTTGTTTCTTTCTTCTTCTTCTTTTTTTTTTTTTCCTGTTTTCGAGGTCGACTGGTTTAGCCTGCGCATCAATTAACATAAGGTTGAATATGTGAGAGATTGAGCTTTTTATGTAGGTTTTATTCCTCCCTTCTCTCTTGTTAGTTTATTTATGGGAATCACAATAAGGAATTTTGCTGGCATTCCTTGAACTGAAACAGAGTCATATAAAGCTTGGCATCTCTTCTGTTCTCTTTGTTGGTTTCTTGTGTGCTGCAGAGGAGAAACTCTCTCTCTCTCTCTCTCTCTCTCTCTCTCTCTCTCTCTCTCTCTCACTTCCAGGAAAATCCTCATTAAAGGAGGTGATATCTACCTGCCGTTTTTCTTTGAGATTATTACTTTCTTTATATGGTCTGTTAAGGTGTTGCTTTGGAAGTAAAGTCGGATGGATTCTAAATTCTTTCACCTGTAGCCTTCCTTTATTATTACAATATTCGTGTTTTTCACACCATTTTCTTCTCCATTATCTGGTTCTAGCACATCTGTATCTATAGCAAGGCTGCCTTTTCGTGCTTCAACTATTCTTTTATGCTTTCTGGCAAGGGATGTTTTGCAGGTTTTACTATGCTAAGACTATTTAATTTTTCTTGACCCTCTCAAGTGCCTTCTGTGTCATCTTCTGTTGCTTTGATTAGGTCTCATGACTTGCATTACATGTGTATTAGTAGATTTAACATGGAACTGTAATTTTCATTGTCAGTTTTTGTTTCTTTCAGGGAAATAGAGCAAATGTGAGTGGCGTGAGGGAAAATGAAGAAAGTGCCAGAAGTTTCCAAAAAGACAGCCCTCCCTCATATAGCTACTCCATGAATCACAGCTCAGCTCTCTCAGGAAATACTGATTCGACCAGCCCAACTAGCACTTTGACATCACTATGTGAAGATGCTGATTCAGGTACTGTGTCTATGCCTAGAGATAAAAAGCGATGTGGATATTCTGTCTTGCCTACCAAACTCGCTCATGTTTCATATGGTGTTTGGTGCAGAAGAGATTCACCGAAATAATTCTGGTTTACGCACATTTCCTTCATCACTACAAAAGGAGAAAGGCTCCCCAGTGAACAACAATGCCATGTCTTCGAGTGCCTATTTCCCAAGTTCCTATCCAGGTTCTTGCTTTTCTTGCAAATGTGCATGTTTTTATTTAATATGCATCCTCATGTGAGGAGGAAACACCCATATGCTTGTCCTTCATCTAAGTTTGTTTTGCCACTGTCGCATTCGGAGTTTTAAAGCTGACAGCATGCTCGCTTAATGTTTACCAGAGAATCACAAAGGTTGGTCCTTGAGACCTGATGTGAATGCTACCTCAACTACCCATGTTGATGGTTCCACTGATACTGGTAGTGGCATTCAATCTCAAAAATCTCTTGGTTTGGCATCTTGGGAGGATATCTTAAAGCAATCTATGTCTGGATCTGCCGTGGTACCTTCTCATGTACCATCATCTTCAAGCCAAACAATTCCTTCAGGAGCTGTCTTTGAACAAGAAAATATTGTGCTAAGTGAGCTTTTAGGAGGGGAGAGTGTTTCGAAACAGCATATTAGCATTCCTGCGTCTACACAGTCCCATTGGCAGGTACTTTAGGTTTGCTTTGCACTTTTTTATGTAACATTCTGGCATTTTGACATGCAATGTGGTGTGCTCTTATAAACTAGTTTCCAGATTATGTTCTCTTGATGCAATGTGCCTTGTGAAAAGGTTTTTGTTGTTGAGGTAATTTTGTCTGATAGTTGGTGCTAGGTGCCATGAAGCTAAAGTGAATGTTACATTCCTTACAACATAAGTATAATTTTGGGAATCTGTGTTGAAGTCCACCTATTAACCTATTAAGTTATTCAGTGGTAAGAGTAGCTTTCTGTGAGAGTTCATTTTTTTTTTTTTTTTTTTTTTTTTTTTTTTTTTGCAATCTGCCATTATTCTTTGAAGGAAAAGATTCATGGTCAATATGTTGGATTTGCTCTACTTGTTTGGTTTAGCTGCAATGATGGAAATCCATAGACTCTGGTGTTTCTTGCTTTTTTATTATTTGTTGTGCTGATATCTGGGACAAAGACTTATGTGTGTCTCTTGTGCTTATATATTATCGGTTCGTTGCAACTACTCTGGAACCGGTAGTTGGCTTTGATGATTCTGTGAATCAACAATCAACTCTGCGTTGCAAGTTTCACCTTGTCCTCGATTTTCAATAATTTCAATATCTAAATGATGTTTCAATTATACCTAAGGTAATCACTTGAAATGTCTAGTCATCTGTTTGTTTTAATAAAAGGTCTTCCTTTAGTTTAAATTCCTTAAAAAAATATCATAAAAGTTGATGTCATTCAGCTTGACATGAGACAAGATCAATAATGAAAGCTCTGATAATTATCTGCTGGGGTCGTCACCAAAATATCTGAGGTTTTGATGTGTAGAGCACGTTTCTGTTTTTTGCATTTGCTGGTGGATTGCAGGAGCTGCTTCATTGTAAGCACATATTGACTTAAGTTTGATATGCAGGTTTCTGGGGAAGATGGCCCGTGGACCACGGACCAGTCTTTGGATCTAGATTTGGATTTGGCTTATGAACCAGACATTAGGTTCCTTGAGCAAATCAAACAGAATTCTGAATCACAGGATGCTTCAGGTGGTCTTAATCAACAATATGAACACCTGGAAGCAAATGAGGACAAAAATGTGCCTGTGGGAGGGGAGGCTAATTATGCTTTTGCTGCAAGGCGACTATTATCTGATGGAGAGGATGGCTTGAAGAAAGTTGACAGTTTTTCAAGGTGGATTACTAAAGAACTTGGAGACGTTGAGGATCTAAAAGTGCAATCTACATCTGGCTTACCATGGAGCACTGTTGAATGTGGAAATGTTGAAGATTCCTCTTTGGGTCCCTCTCTCTCCCAGGACCAGCTTTTCAGCATTCGTGATTTCTCTCCTAAGTGGGCTTATGGCAATTCTGGAATCAAGGTCAGAAATTAGGATATGTTGGTTGTTAGAAGTAGAAATTTTGTAGTTACTAATCGATGGTTTTCTTTTTGGGAGATTAATTCTTATTGGTACAAAACAAACTCAGGTTTTCTCCATCTTTCACTTCTATACCTCACCATAATTTACAAGTAGTTAGCATGGTTACTGAGTTTAAATTACCTTGATCTAAGTGATTCTCATAAAGCGGCATAACAAATCCTGGTAAAAAATCTTTCTGCTTTACTTTGTAATATATGTGTAGTTGAAATCCTGCTATATATAGCTGTTCAAGTATGTGTTGATGTTCCGAGCTGATGGTACTCCACTTTTTTTTTTTTTTTTTTTGCATGACTCAATTGCTAGGATATTTTGGAGAATATGAATCTGTTTCTACTAATGACTAGTCAATTTAGTATATTTGGAGAAATGTTACCTCTCATGCGCATTTTGAGTAAATGTTTTTGATGCTTCTTTTCTATAATGTGTTGTCTTTAATGGATATTCATCTTGTTTACTGCCAAAAAAAGGTTCTGATCATGGGGACATTCTTGAAGAATCAACAAGAGGTTGCCAAATATAACTGGTCTTGCATGTTTGGGGAAGTGGAGGTTCCAACAACGGTTTTAGCCAATGGGATTCTTTCTTGCCGAACCCCTCACGTTATTGGCCGAGTCCCTTTTTACATCACATGTTCTAACAGGTTAGCTTGTAGTGAGGTACGTGAGTTTGACTTCCGAGCTGGATCTACTAAAGGTGTGGATATCAGTGAGATATATGATAATGATCTGGAACAAATGCATCTGCACTTGCAACTTGAGAGGTTGCTGTCATCTAATGCTGCTGGTCATCCTGATAATTCCGTTGAAGGCCTCCTTGAGAAACGGGACTTAATTGATAAAATCATAGGATTGAAGGATGAAGAGGAGAGTTATCGGGTCAATTTGTATCTGCATGAAGCAAAGGAGGAGCTCCATCAGAAGCTTTTGAGAGAGAAGCTGTACTCATGGCTTCTTCACAAAGTAATTGAAGATGGTAAAGGACCATGCGTATTAGATGAGCAAGGGCAAGGCGTGATACATTTGGCAGCTGCGCTTGGTTACAATTGGGCCATCAAACCAATTTTAAGTGCAGGAATTAGTATCAATTTCCGGGATGTTAATGGTTGGACTGCACTTCATTGGGCTGCATTTTGTGGCAGGCAAGGGCTTTTTAACCAATTCTGAATATTATTGCTCTCGTTGTTTTTGTTTATGATCAATTATCTTTTGTTGCCATGAGATGCCTCATAGTGAAGTCTCTCACTTTATGGTTAACTCAATATCTACAAATTTTCCCTGTTGTATCATATAAACTATTGTTTGCTGAACTTTGTTGACCTCAGTAAGTACTTTCTGCCTTGTTGGCACACTGAGGCTTAATGACGATGATCTCCATCGTTACTGTCATTTAAGCTGACGTGAAATCCCCGTGGCCCTACCTCGAAAGCACCTTCTTGTTTCATTTTTCTCCACTTTGTATAGTTATGTCATATGATAGGTCATGTGGAGTTTTTGGGTTGGTTTAACTCCTCTATCTCGTGCTTGCAGAGAGCAGACAGTTGCCGTCCTTCTTTCGCTTGACGCTACTCCTGGTGTTCCATCGGACCCATCTCCAGAATATCCACTGGGCAGAACACCTGCAGACCTGGCTTCTATCAATGGGCACAAAGGAATCTCTGGTTTCATTGCAGAGTGTATGTTAACCAGCTATCTTGAACCACTTACAGTGAATGATCCGAAGGAGGATTCCCCCTTGGAAGTTAATGAAAAGAAAGCTGTGCAAACGATTTCGGAGCGTTCTCCAACTCCTCTCGGTGATGGTGACATGCCAGATGTACTCTCACTGAAGGATTCACTTAATGCTGTCTGCAATGCCACCCAAGCTGCTCACAGGATACATCAAATGTTTCGAATACAATCTTTTCAGCGGAAAAAGTTGGAAACTGGTGACTATGCATCTGAATTCTCTGATGAGCAAGCTATTGCTTTTGCCACTAGTAAGAACCGAGGGACTCGGCTGAGTGATGGGCTTGTTGATGGTGCTGCAATACAAATACAGAAGAAGTTCCGGGGTTGGAAAAAGAGAAAAGAGTTCCTTAACATTCGACAAAGAATTGTTAAAATCCAGGTTTGTAGCTTTTATTTCTACAGAATCAGAGTTCCACTGTCTGTTGGTGTGGTTTTCTGATGGTCTTGTGGTAGCGTATGATCATAATTCATGCATAAGAGGATTGATGCTGCTGTTGAGAAAGAGACCACCTATAGAGGATGTAGGAATTAGGAGATAGGTATTTGGTTACAAGGGATATCATTTTCACTCCTGGAAGAGGCTTCATCTGTGTCACAGAGGTCCTAAGTTACTTAAAGATGAATCTAATTTGTTTGTACTGATCCACCACATTTTTATCGTATGTGATGGAGCTTCCCTCTACTCTTTGATATTCCCTTCTTTCCTTTCCCCAGTCAATTTGTGTGCCAGCTTTATATGATATAAATCTTTTCCTGCACCAGGCTTGAATTGCTGACTTGCTTTACTTCATGAAGGCTCATGTGAGAGGACATCAAGTAAGGAAGCAATACAAGACTATCATCTGGTCGGTGGGGATTCTGGAGAAAATTATACTGCGCTGGCGTCGTAAAGGCAGTGGTTTACGGGGATACCGCTCAGATGCACTGAATAAGCACACCAGTCAGCAAGCCCTGCCCCAAAAAGAGGACGATTATGATTTTCTCAAGGATGGAAGGAAGCAGACTGAAGAGAGGTTGCAGAAAGCTCTCACAAGGGTGAAGTCTATGGCTCAATATCCTGAAGCCCGATCTCAGTATCGCAGGCTGTTGAATGTGGTTGAAGGGATGCGAGAGAATAAGGTACAAATGTTTAGGATCTAAGTCCAATTTAATTGAAGGTTCCGAGTTGGGCTTTTTGTTCGTATTTAACTTTATAGGATAAGTTATGTATATTCTCCTGTCAAATTAATCTTTGAAGACGAGCAAAATATCCCAAGAAAGACAGTTGCAAAACTAATTTGTGATTGATGGTGAAGAAGTTTTATCAGTATAAATCTCAGAAAAGTAGAAGGAGAAAAATTGGAAAGGAACTTCTATATGCCAATTCTGGCGGAAAATAAAAGCAAAAGATAAAATTAGCCGAGTGAAGAATTTATCTCCGACATTTGGAAGTCAGTCTCCTTGAATGAAAATTTTTCTTTTCTTTTGCTTTTCTACCCTTCATATATCAGTCTTCTCAGCAGCTGACATTGAGTAAGAACTTAGAACAACATCCGTCCTGATCATGCTGCATATAGTGGATTATTGGTTTGTGAATGTGGTGTGGCTCCTGCTGCCCCTCGTCAGCTACATATGCTGAACCATAACTCTGTCTTCTCAAGATGGTAACTATGATTGAATTTGTCGATGAACAGAGTTGAGATCTTACTTTCCTCTGTCAATCTCTCATTTCTGGGGGCTTATATGGGTTGTTGTATGCTTTGCAGGCACATGACATGGTTTTGAGCAATTCAGCGGAAGTAGCTGATGGGGAAGAGGACCTTCTAGATATCGATTCTCTCTTGGATGATGACACATTGATGTCTATAACATTTGACTGATCCTTTGTAACTCAACTCCCATTAACTTGTATATAGATGGGTGGTGTCATTGCTGCAGTGTAGAGGTTATACAGGTGTTCTAGAGTGCACATTCTTTGTTTTTCCTTGAGTTTCGTTAGTAATTTGTAATGGTCAGATAGCATTTGTCAGATAGGTTTCCAAGTACATGTTGACATATAAAAACTGCAATTTCTATTTAAGTTTTCATCATTCAAAATTAGGTCTTAGGAGATCACATTCCGCTGAAAGATTGGCACCCCTTTGAAGTTGTCTCGACATGGATTGGCTGGAGATCTTAAAGTTGACACTAATGTGGGAGCCACTCCCGATACCGCAGTGCAATGGACTTCCTTTTTATGTTTTTCTTCTTGTATATTATATGAGAATCGATAATTATGACTTGGATTGTAAAAGAGATGAGATGATGGTGAAAGTGGTTACGGAAGTGTTCATCTGCTCAGACATTTGAAACAGCAAATTCGGTTTGTAATCGTCCGAACGATATGCCCTGGTGAATGTTGGATGGTTTATGATTTGTTGTTTAGTTTAATGGTTGGATTTGAACTTTAAAGTTCGCTGCACGAGCTTTCTTTACCTCTTTGGATTGGTGGACGGTTTGTTGAACTGGGCTTTGATTAAGGTCATTCAGGCTTGCGCAAGATAGTGGTGGCTTATGCAAGGATTGAGATACTGAAATTCTAGGGCACCCTAAAAAAAAAAAAAAAACTCAAAGGCTTCATTTGATTTATAAAAAATGAGTGATTTAATTTTTTTAAATGATTATTTACATCATTTTAAAAAAAAAATGAATGAACGATAAATTCCATTGACATAAATGATCATTTTAAAAAAAAAATATTCTTGATTTATCTATTTTTTGTTGAAAAAAAAGCTGAGGCATGAATGTTGCTATAGGGTTTATGCATTTAAAGCTACGGATGCGTAAATGGCCAAATATTGACGAAAATACACGTTCTAACGAAACCGGAAGATAAAACTCTGTACCTATTTATTTTCCGTAGTTTTTTTTTTTTTTTGGTCAGATATTTTCCGTAGTTTTGTTTCCAAAAAATTTGATCAAACCGCGCCGGACCGGACATGGACAACTCCAGAAAAGATTCGCATGTTCTTCGTGCCGTGGGCCCCAAACATAGCGCGAGTCCGACGGTGATCATATGCAGTGGATCAAAACATCATTTCCTTTTTGTTCAAAAAAAAAAAAAAAATCATTTCCTTTGGTCCTAAAACCCTCCTAAAACCCCTAAATTCTCTCTCCCTCTGCCTCCCGCCTCTCGCATCTCACGCACGAAATCCGGAAAGTTGCAGTCAAGTTTGCTCTCGATTCAATGCTTTGAGCATGACGACGAGGCCATTGCAAGTGCTGAAAGCTCACGTGTCGAGCCCCAAGGCGTGGATCGTGATCGGCGTCACGCTCGCCGGCGTCGTGATTCTCGCCGAGGCTCACCGGCGGCGGAGGAGGAGGACAGGATCGGAGGCCGCGAAGGAAGATTTCGGCGCTTTCTTGGAGAGATTCGAGCTCCTTCCGTTCCCTCAGCCACCTCCGCCTGCGCTTAAACAGCCGCTCGCCGGTCTCACTTTCGCCATCAAGGACATGTGCGTGCTTCTTTCTAGTTTCTGTTGTTGACTTGGCCTTTTCTTTTGGCTGTGTAAAGTAGTCGCCTGGATTTTTGTACCGAACCAAGTGCAAGAGAGGAAAATGATGCTTGAGAGTGTAGGCTTTTAAACGTGTCAGCAGGGACACTGAGTGATTCTACACGGTATTGGGACGGAAGTTCTATATTCTACTTTATGTAGTCTATAATTTTGGGGATTGTTGATGATACCATATGATTTGATGTTGTTGTTAATAATGAAAAATCTGAAATGGGGTGTACCGCTTTCTTGTTTTATCACTGCTTTGGTTACCCTAGATATGCTGATTCGAGGAAGTGATATCTTTTTGCCAGATTTGAGGTGAAGGGATATGTGACGGGCTTTGGGAATCCAGATTGGGAGAGAACACATGAGGCTGCTGAGAAGACGGCAGTGGTCATCAATGCGCTTCTAAAAAATGGGGCCAAGTGTGTTGGAAAGACTGTTTTGGATGAATTGGCTTTTGGGTAAGCCTCTTGTGTGTACTATAAAATTATCTATTATGTAAGTATTGTGCATGCACGTGTTGTTGCTGGATTTGTATAGCTTTGGGCCTATAATGTGCTTTGTGGTGTTGTTTCAGAATGACTGGAGAGAACATCCACCATGGAACTCCTATCAATCCCCAAATGCCTTCTCATATTCCAGGAGGATCTTCCTCTGGTTCAGCCGTTGCTGTTGCAGCTGAACTCGTCGACTTTGCTCTTGGTATGGGATTTTTGATGTGGCTAAAGTCCTTCAATTGCTTTGCGCTGTTTGTGATTTTCTTGTGGAAGTTGTCAGTTAGACTTGATTGGCCCTTTAACAGTATGATATTGGGGCTTTTTTTGTGAAGTGTATGTTTCTGCCTTCTCTTAATTTTTGTTCTCCTGAACTTATAGATGAGATTGCGAGAGAGAAAATTCCCTGATTTCTCATGCATTTATTTCTTTTTGTAGGGAACTACTAGCATTTCCATAGTTTTAGATTCACCAACAGATTGCCATATGTAGAAACATGGGTTAACAGTTTCAGTAACTCTTTGCCTACAGCTTCAAGACTGAAATCTCTTCATTTCATATGAAAAATTTTGGTCTCTGGAAGGTAGTCCAAAAGTAAAAATCTGGACAGGTGAAATACAACCCTCGTGTAGGTATTCGCCTACCTTCAGGTCTAGGAACATTTCATTCTTTCTTTCTGTTTAGTTGGCTCAACAACATTATTGGCAGCAGAATTAAAGTTAATGTTTCTCAACTAAGCTGAGTCTCCTTGCTATCTTATTTAGCTAGATGCATGATACTGCAACTTCTATTTTTCCATCATATGTCTCTTTAGATCCCTTTTTTGCACATACCCCTAATGCTTTTTGATGATTTTGTAGGGACCGATACTGTTGGATGCGTGAGAATTCCAGCATCATTCTGTGGTATCATTGGATATAGACCATCACATGGTGCTGTATCTACAATTGGGGTTTTGCCCAACTCACAAAGCTTAGATACCGTTGGTATGAATATGGAATAAGTTGATGAGTCTGACATCACTGTTGTTGGAGCTTCCTAGAAGCTTTCTTTTGAATTTCGTTTCTCAACTTATACATGCTACTTGGTGATCTTTGTTGACAATCCACAAGTTCCTCTCTCCCTTTCTCATATTTCTTTTGGAGTGTCTTTTTTTTTTTTTTTTTTTTTTTGGGGGGGGGGGGGAGTGTTGGGGGAGGGGGATAGAGTTATTGGATTGTTTTTTTTTTTTTTTTGGGGGGGGGAGAGAAGTAGCATCAGGTCTGCCACTGTTTGCACAAATTAATATTGATGTTTGGATGAACTTTTCACTTGTTGAAGCTTTTTGAGGATTCTCTTACTGCATTGTCTTCTCTTGTATTTGAGCATTTTTTTTTTTTTTTTTTGTCTTCTACACCTTGATAACTTTATAGCACTTCTACAGGATGGTTTGCCCGTGATCCATCGATTTTGCATCGTGTTGGACATATTCTACTACAATTGAATACAGTAGAACCTAGAAGGCCAAGGAGACTTGTTTTTGCTGATGATCTCTTTGAGCTTTCTAAGGTCCCAAAGCACAAGTCCCTTTATGTTGTTAGTAAAGCAGCTGAAAAGTTGTCTGGGTGTAAGTTTCCTTTTATGAACTTATCCCCATACTTGGTTATATTTATATTGTAATTTGATGGTCCAATATTTGCTCATGCTATATATGTTGCAATATCTTCTCTGAATGGAATTTCTCTTTGGGACTGTGCAGATCAGCGTCCCAAGCATATAAATTTTGGTCAGCATATTGCTTCAAATGTCCCCAGCCTTAAAATTTTTTGTGAACAGTCAACTAATCTTCAAAATGGAATATCTACTCTCAAAGCACTTTCTTCTGCCATGCTTTCGTTACAAAGGTGTTTCTCTATCACGACTTTGAATTAATATTAATATTATATTCCTTGGCCGGCAGATATATGTTGCTCCTAGAAGGCCAAAATGCGAACAGTACCGGAACCAGGGGTCTAATCATGGTTCTGGATGTCTTGCCTTTATGGGGGCAACAAGCCTACCTGCCTGCACTATATTCGTTTTGTACTGTTCCTAGAGCAATTATTGTATCTCAGCTGCACATTTAACAAGTTCCCTTTCTCAATTGCATAGTTGAATACTTGTTGGTATGTTTCGGTTTGGTTGAGGCAATGTCATATCCTGACCATCTTTAGTTTCCTGTGCAATTGCTTCCCAGGTGTGAATTCAAAACAAACCATGAAGAGTGGGTCACATCAGTCAAACCCAGGCTAGGACCTCGGACGGCTAATTGTGTTCTTACGGCAGTAAATACTTCACTTGAAAACATTAAAACTTTATACAAAGTCAGAAGTGAGATGCGAGCAGCCCTTCAAAGTCTCTTAAAGGTAGTTGATACTGTTTTTTAGCCCCATCTTATTTATGCATTGCTTGTACTGCATGTCCAGTTGCAAGCGTACTGGACTCTATAGTTTTCTTGCTTAGCATTTTCTTTATGGTTGTGGTGGTTGGTAATTGGGTTTATATTCTTTCTTTTTAAAGCTCCACAATTGTTGCCGTATTTGCATTCTATTAAATTATCCTTTGACCAACTTTTTTATTTATATTTCTTTCTGTTTGACATTGTACGCCAGGATGACTAAGATTAAATGCTGTGAAAGAACTGTTTTGACAATTTTCTAATTGATTTTATATCTTCTTGTTCTTGTTCATCAGAACTGTTGGGATTTTGCAGTAGATGAGATGAAGCTTCAATTTAGGAAAAAAAGAAAAAATGTAAAATTGGTTGACTTGAAAGTGAAAGACTATTCGTATTACTTGTTTTATGCTCGCTCTGCCATGAGGCTTGTTTGACATGCCATCATCTAGCTCCTTCCATAATTCAGTAACACTGATCTGATGTTTATTGTATCTTTTGCATTCCAGGATGACGGTATATTGATAATTCCCACAGTGGCAGATCCTCCCTTGCCAACAAACTTAAAGAAGCACTCCTCTGCTGAATTTTTCGACAGAGCACTTTCGTTGATAAGCATCTCCAGCATGTCTGGATGCTGTCAGGTAAACAGCCTAGATTTACTCTGCCACATTGATTTCCTCTTTTAACTTACTTTGGTGAGTCCAACTCATACTCTTCCTGGTTTCTAGGTTAGCATTCCACTGGGGAAACATGAGGGCTGTCCCATCTCTGTCTCATTTATTTCATATCATGGAGGCGATAAATTTCTACTCGATTCAGTTTTAGATATGTATTCATCTCTTCAAGAGCAAGCTACGGTTGCTTCTAGTTCATTGCCATTTGCAGATACAAATGGTAACCTGGATACATCTGAACTGTTAAAAGAAAAGGTTTGTTTAGTCTATCATATGTATGTTTGAGGAATAGCTTGGTTATTCCTATTTTTTTTTTTTGGTTATTTTTGGCTGACAGCAAGTTGAGTTCTTTCAATACAATTTATTTGATTGCAGCATCATTTACCTCAGTGCCTTGTTGGTATTAAAATGTTGCTTGCCCTTGATATCTTGAGCGATCTTCCATCAAATAGGTAGCCAAACTTTTGGACGTTGTGAGGATGCTTTTCTGGAGCTTTACCTGCGACTTCAAAAAAAAAAAAAAAAAAAGAAAAAAAAATGCGTGCTCGCGTACACACATTTCTTTGACTTTTTTTATTTTTATTTTCAGATGGAATGGCTAATTCATTTGCTAGAGTTGTCTGCATTGTTCTCTGTCTTTACCATTGACGCAACCATGTTGAAAGTGGACATATTTAAAGTGAAGCAATGTTATCTGAAACTTTCCATGTGTGGTTTATTTGTGTGATATTTTTGCAGGGTAATGCTGCGTATAAGGGACACCAGTGGAATAAAGCTGTAACTTACTATAGTGAAGCTATCAAATTGAATGGGACAAATGCCACTTACTATTGCAACCGCGCTGCTGCATATTTGCAATTAGGATGGTATCCGATTATTGTTGTTATATCTCAGCTATCTATATCGACTGGCACTTTATCTGTATGTCTTTGTGCTAACCACTGTTGACTTTCTGCAGTTTTCAACAAGCTGAAGAGGATTGCACCATGGCAATCTCACTGGATAAAAAGGTAGAAGATATTGCATGCATAGGAAGACCTTTTTCTCTTCTTGCATTACTTGATTTCTTAAGCACCATGCTGGGAATTAAATTAATGAATCAGAGAGATGACGGAGCTTATAAGCACTCTGGATGGCCCTTTCACCATTTACCTCAATTTCTCAAGTCCACCGTTGATAGGAATTAGTTTCATGTAGAACATAGTAGTGTTGGCTTAGGAGAACTTTAAGGGCGCGTTTGGTTGTGTTTTGTTTAAAAATTGTTAGGGGGAACGTAAAATAGAAAAAAGTATTTCTGTTCCGGGGAATAATTTTTGAACAAAAATACGCGTTTGGTAAACTTGTCGGGGAATAAAAAATAAACAAAAACATGTTTGGTAAATTTGGATAATTTTTTTATTTCTTTTATTTTTTCTATTTTTTTCTTATTTTTCTTTTTTTCTTTTTTTCTTTTTCAATTTTTTTTTCTTCTTTTGGCCGAGCTCGCCCGGCGGCGGGCGAGGCGCGGCTCGCCGAGCCACCGCGGGCGAGGCCGAGGCTCGCCGGCCGCCCGGGCGAGCTCGGCCTCGCCGGCCGGGCGAGCTCGAGGCCGGATCGGGCGAGATCGAGCTCGCCCGGGCGGCGCGAGGTCGGCCTCGCCATGGCTGGGCGAGCTCGAGCTCGCCCAGATCCGGCGAGGCCGACCTCGCCCGGGGCCGGCGCGGCGAGCGCCGGCCTCGCCGGGCCGGCGAGCCTCGCGTGGCCGGGCGAGGCCGCCGCCCCTCGTCGGCCGGTCGCCGGCCGTGGCCGAGGCCGGCGACCGGCCTCGGCCATGAAAGAAGAA
Source organism: Eucalyptus victrix (assembly GCA_016097545.1). Lineage (NCBI taxonomy): Eukaryota > Viridiplantae > Streptophyta > Magnoliopsida > Myrtales > Myrtaceae > Eucalyptus > Eucalyptus victrix. Next base: position 9,788,080 of record CM027843.1, read on the forward strand.
CAAGAAAATAAAAGAAAAAAGAAAAAAAAAGTGTTTCTGATTTGTGTTAAACAAGAAACAAGTTTTTTTTTTTTTTTGTTGCTTTTTTTTTGTTCCCGAACAAAAGATAAAAAAGGAACAGTAAACGCACACAAACGCGTTTTGTTTTTTGTTCCCAGGAACAAAAAAACAGAAATTTTTGTTCCTGGGAACAGAAATAGGGTGCAGCCATGCAGGGCCTAAGTGGCCCGAGCACTATCAATATCTATACGAGTAGATGATATGATAGTAATTTACGAATTTCCGATATCTAAAATAAAAGCTACTTGTCATGCCGCATGCTTTTTTTTTTTTTTTTTGGGTCCATGCGGTTGCATAAGTTGGCATCATGAATTTTTGAGCTCAAGTAGGTAGGATTCTCGGAGATGGGATTAGATTGACCTTGATTATTTGCTTGCAGAATGTTAAGGCATATCTAAGACGTGGAACGGCTAGGGAGTCGCTTATCCGCTATAAAGAGTCTTTACAAGGTGCGCAGCCTAGACCTTATCCTAATATGTAACTTGTGACAATGCTTGATTCAATGGACCTATGCACTGAGTAGTCACTTTTACTGTTTTCTTTCCTAAACTAACAGTCTGCTATTGTGATCCACAGATTTCAAGCATGCTCTTGTTCTGGAACCGCAGAACAAGGACGCTAGTCTTGCCGAAAAACGACTCAGGAAATTACTGAATTGATATTAATGTGAATCTAAGCCTACCATGAAGATGCGGCGGTTTTGGATGATTGTGAATGATGATGTTTACTGTTGTCGTCCTTTCAAGCTCAAGGAACAGAATAAAAAGAGGATGAAGCTTTATGTTGAAGAAAGATTTTGCCACTTGTCTTGAACATGAATTTTTAAGGCTATTGATTGAAAATGTGTGGTCATAATCAGATTAAGCAGTTTTGATTCAAGACAGAATCATCGGAGTCGCTCCCTGCCCTCGACTGCATTACTTGAAGTGAGTCGTGCTTGTATCTATCGCGGCTGATTTTCCGCTTCTTTAAGTTTATAAAAAGATAGGGTTATATGCCGTGATCTCATTTTCCTCATGTCTCAATCAAGCATAGCCTCTTCACTAATGTCTCAAATTGGTGGCTGCACCCTCTGGACAGAGTAGCTTTCTTTCCTTCTGTGTCATATCGTGTGCGGAAGAAATTGGCTACCGCGTTTCCAGTGGTTTCTTTTTTTTTTTTTTTCTGTCTTCTTTTTATCATTGGGCTTTGAATATACGACACGTAAATTTTAGTCTCTCTTGCCCAAAAATCATGAAGACAAACGAAAGGCAATGGAGCTCCAGAGACCCTCGTTTCCTTTCGTGATAGATACGGTATCAAATTCGTGGCTGCTATCGCATCAAAATTGGAAAGAGGAAATATCAAAATTACGAAAAAACGAGGAGAAAAGGGAAATGAATTTGGAATTTTATGCCCGATCGTCCTCCCAACGAACGGTCTGGCAACAACTGTCCGACCCAAAACGTTTTTCCCCGCCTCGTCCTCAAGCGAGACAAGACAAGCGCCGCACGCGAACGGGAAAACAGTCAAATTCAACCATTTAAAAATCCTCCCGTGATCAATCACCGCCGCGACACCCTGCCCGTCAAGTAATCCCTCCATGCACCGCCGCACGCCGATCGGCCACCTCGACGCGGCGACCGCCATGGAAGCTCTCAACTCCCTCACCGCCATCGCGCCGCTCCTCCTCCGCAACCTCGTCACCTCCGCCTTCATCTTCGCCGACAAGTCCTTCCTCAGCCTCGCCGAGAAGTACCGCCTCCTCGAGCTCCTCCGCTACCTCGTGCTCTCCTTCTTCCTCTTCTTCCTCAGCTTCCTCCCTTCCCTCTTCCCCTCCTCCGCTAGCCCCCCTCCGCCGCCGCCCCCACGACGGCCGCTCCCTCCTCAAGCCCCCGAAGCCCGCCGGCGGCGGCGGCCCCCGCTCCGCGCCTCCCCACTCCGGCGCGGGCGACTCCGGCATCGCCCGCGCGCTGTCGGAGATCCTCGCCATCGTCAACAACGTCCCCGTGAGCTCCCGCAAGTACGAGGCCGTCCGGTCCTTGGCCGAGAGGCTCATCGATGAGAACCAGCAGGAGGGGCCGAGGCCCTGCTCGAGGTCAATCGGACGGTTCTGTCGGCTGCTTTCTCGAGGACTCTCAGCCAGCTCGAAGCCGCGATGGTGGAGAGGGAGCGGCAGCGCGGCTGCGGGGCCGGCGGCTCCGGCTCCGGCTCCGGCGACGGCTCCGGCTCGGGGAAGACCGTCTCGGTGGAGTATAAAGAGAACCGGGTTCTGAGGGCGATTCGGTCCGTTCAGGATGTAGCTAGGCGTGGGCGGGCCTGGTGGTCGAGCGAAGAGCCGACCCGGTTGGGGAGCTCGGCTGAGAAGCTTGCGGCTGAGCTGGTTTGGTTGGCGCAGAAATTGGCGGCTTGCGGGTGCGCCGAGGATGCGGTTTGTAGGTGGGCGTCGGCTAGTAATTTGGCTTGGCTCGCTATCTCGGCGGAGCCGCGTCTCCAAGGTTCCCTAGTCAAGGTTTCTGGTAAGCTCTAAATCTTTTGTCCTCGCAATAATTGAAGCTTGAGTATTTGAAAAAAAAAAAGGGTTAATTCGACAGTGAACTCATCTAGCATTCCAGTATCGACATCTCTTGAAAAGAAAATGGTTACTTTTCATTGGAAGGGCAAGTGTGTCAGGTTTTGTCAAGTACGGCATCAACATCTCTTGGTAATGACCTGATTGCGGTTCAACGGGTGACACCATTTTATGCTTTAGGTGGGGAAAGAATTCAGAATTGTCACTGCGAGAAAAATTGTTTTGTCTGAACCATTAGATTACTGTCTGTCAAATGGAAGCAGTAAAAGCTATGTCATAACTTTCCTACATCGTACACATTACAAGAAAATGTCATGATCAAGGCAAGTGAAGTCTATATTCTCAAAGTAGTTGTCATTACGCACGATTGACATTGACGGATCAAAGATGGGTCCTACAGCTGCAGCCACAATAGGCACCGCAAGACTTTGCCTAATAAAACGGGTGATTGTTGAACTAGAAGACTGGTAGTTTTTACTTTCTTCCGCTACTGCAACTTAGCTGCAGAATATTCTTGTAAATGCGTTTATTCACCAAATATGCACCAGACACCTAAGGTCGATGTCAACATGATTTGCTTTGTTCAACGTGCATTATTGATGTGGGGTCACTTTTTCTCTGTGGCCCTTTGTTTCATAAATAAGCTGCATTATCTTATCATTTATATTGAATATGACGCAAATATTTTGATCTGCCCTCTTGCTTCTATGCACTTCCCCAACTCTGTTACTTTTTTTTATTATAAATATCCCATTGGTTCCTTTTCTATTCGTACTTGTGTTTTTCTTTGGCAATCCATCTTCAGAGTATTTGTCAAAATCTATGGGAAAAGGATATGTCGGATAGGTTTTAATTGCGATGAAAGAATTAGTGGTTGCACAAGGATGCCTTTAAAAACTATGTTGCGAGATCACTCTAATTTATAAAGACACCACACAGATCCCATGTAGTGGTCGATCAAATCAATCTTTGAAGAAGACCTTTCTAGCCCACTTGCACCTCGTGCGTAGGCATTGCTGGTTCTATGGAGAAGAGAATAGCAATCCAATTTATTTCTTCGGCGCATGCTTGAGATTGTCGACCTTGATGTTTCAAACAACGACATGTGATATTGAATCTTTGACTTTTCTGCCGTCCTTTTTTGAGTCTAGTGGCTATCTCTGTGGATGGGAATTTCCTCACCTATAGTATATGTTGAATACAGCTGTGCTTCAGTGCAAGCAACTTACCAAGCCAATTTGTCAAATCAAATCATATTTTCTTTTTCCGTTGAACATCCTGGTTGAGAAAATGCATTCTATCATATTATTTGGCCGCTTTCTGGTCGTAATCACTTCAGTAACTTTTTAGCACATGAACACTGATATATTGTGAGGGATCTGTTTAATTTTGGAGGGTAATTTCCTACAACTGGGGAGGGTCCATACTGTATCCCGTTATGCCTATGAGGCAGTGTCATGAATTTGTCGAAAATTTGACTGTTGCTAGGAAACGTCAATTCCTGCAACTATATTTTGATGGCTCCTTCCTTTGTTCTTTGTTTTACCTTAGCTCTGTTGTTTCATAATTTCATTTCAATTCCTTCCTTTTAGCATTCTTATTCAAGCAAGCCAAGGACATGGGGATGGATGAAATCGATGAAAGCAAGAAGGAGCAACAACGGCAGACAAGGATGAATATGTTGATGTCATGGTTGCCACTGCTATGCAGAGCAAGCAATGGAACAGATGCCCCCGTTCTAAGCCTCAGTGAAAGAGCTGAACTGGAGAGAGTGTTGGAGCAAACAATCGAAATGCTGGGACAGGAGGAGGAGCAGGAAGAAGTGCTTTCCCAGTGGCTTCACCACTTCATGTATTGCCCATCATCCGACTGGCCTAATCTTCATGCCTCCTACGCACGCTGGTGCGCTGCTTCTCGCAAGCTGTTACTTCTTCAGTGAATGTGTAGCTGAATTAGTCTTCCAGAAGAAGATTCTTCACTAGCTAGAAAGTACAAGGTTTATAGGTATTGATACCGCAATAGCATTTTAAGGTATTATATGAAGTTATGTAATCTAAGCTTTAAGAATGGAAGAGAGCAAATGCTTATCGTTGTAGATTGTGTACTGTAATCTAGCAAATATAGCAGATAATATTCTTTTAATGTGGAAAACTCCAGAAAAGTATTCCCATATATCATCGTGAGAGAACGACTTTCACCCTATAACGTGAGGAAAGCGTCCAGTGGAATATGATGTCCAAATCATCAAGAACATGAAAGCTCAAGTCACAGAGAAATCTTGGTTGCGTAAATGTCAAACACTTCGGATGATGATAGTTGAGGTTCCTGCATGAAAGTTCGAAGATGAGCTCAATGATTATGGTCGTCGTGAATAAGTACTTAAGCACAATAAGTCATCTGTATTGCAATTTTTACATTCTATGGTCGTCGAAGATGGCATTTGCCACGGTTCCTTTTGGGCATATTCTCAATTATTTCATTTGGGTGGCCACTTTATTCGTAATCCCTCTGGACATTGATAGACATGTTTTCAACATTGATGCCATGTGCGAAATCAACAATTCACGGTTACTCAGATATCTCTGGTGAAGTTTGATAGCTGTGCAAGATAATCTTGATCATGTCTCCATCAGCTAAGGATCTTAGCAGTGCCTATCTTGGTGCATGAATAGGCGTGAGACGATGAGAATTGCATCAGTAATGTGCTGTGCCTATTTCCCAGACCAATCTTTTTAACCCTCATCGCAAAATGTTCGGCAACATATATTTTCTTCTGGGAAGTCATGTGCTTCGCTCAATTAATTATGTGATGGTTGAGAACGCCAACAGGCTAGAGATAAGTTAACACTGATAGCCTAATTAATGGGTTTCCCCTGGGCTACAAAAGAACTCTTACCATCAAAACTTTTTAAATCTGATCCGAGTAATTCCAGGTGCAAAGCGATTCTAATAGAATGATTAATACCTGAGTCCATCCAGCACCAAGCAGTCTGTTAACAAGGGATGCGATTGGACCCTTGAAACGTACTCTCTCGCTGGCTTCACGAATTGTATGACGCATGGCAATCAGTAGATGACCGTATGTGAGTTCATGCCCTTTTAGCATTGCTTGAATGAAGCTGTATGTCATGGCACCAGTTGCTGTGCCTCCTGATAACGCCTGCAGAGACAAAAGTGAGATGCCACATAATGTTTGTCGATGCAATGGAATCAACCTTTTCCAATGTCCTGTTCCATTGATTAATGGCAGTTCATATCTGGAATCAATCCTGGAACTTGAAAGTCTAAAACAAGCATCATTGAAGAAACTTTTCATTTATATCACATCATCCTAGGACTCGCATTAGCCAAACAACAAGAAAAAACTCTAGCACTGAAATCTAGCAAGGCTTCACAAGAAAACTGCTTTGGACTCGATTGGTTGATCATCTAGCACTTACGATTCTTGTGACTTGAGGGGTTGCTGTAACAGGTCAATGACCACAGAACGAGAAGTCTAAACCAGAATCTAACTCACCGTTGTGTCCACAGAGGTCTGGTTATCATCGCAAGCGCTAATACAGAGGGCTAGTCCACCTCTTGTGCCTTTATAAACAGTTGAAATGTATCCCTGATCTTCCCATCTGTAGGCACCTTCTCTACACAAAGATAGGTGATATCGATTAAGTCAGCTTGGTGAGGTAGAAAGTGCAATAACCATCTCCTCATTATCAATAGAGACGTGAGAAAGGTCACTGACCGGTTCATCCTGCATAAAAAGGGTAGATCAAGCATGGTTCCGCTGTTGCAGGCATCAATTAGAGCATGGAGCTTGGCTCCTTGAGGCAGTGGTCTCACAATGGTGTCGTTAATGTCATCATCAAGTATCTTCCCTGCAATTTCATGATCAACTGGCCAGATAGATTCATCAAACCCATTGATTTCATCCATATCATAATCGCGCTCTTTTGAGCCATGGCCAGAGAAGTGAAACACCAACGAGTCACCAGATTGGCAATCATGGACTAACCATCGCATAGCCATGAGGATGTTGTGCTTTGTTGGGATCCTGGTTGGATCCGTCTCTTCTTCTGTGCATAATTCGAGTGGCTACTCTTAGCAGTGTGAAATCAAATTGAGGGTATGTCATGTAATGTGCATCTTTGGTATGGTTTTCAAGCTTAAGATTAGAACTCGATGGGTTTCCATCTTATTGAAGAGTGTTGCAAGAAGGTCTGGTCAGCCAAATAAAGGATTAGCTATTAGGTTCATGGATTCAAAGGAAGACAATATCATATGCTGGCGGTGTACTCCCTCAACGAGATAGAATCTCCTAGATGATAGAATAACTTAGGGACACGGGAGAAAGAACAGAACAGAGAAACTGCCTTAGCTCTGAGATTGAAGATAGGACGTACAAAACGGTTGAGGACGGTTCAAATCACTCATTAGGGGTTCACGCACAGAGAGAGAGAGAGAGAGAGAGAGAGAGAGAGAGAGTACACCGACTCTGAGCTACCTGAGAGAATGAGTATAGAGTCGTTTCGAAATCCCATCTCCTCGACCAGGAAGTAGCGCATGCACCTCACATCGTTGACACTTCCTTTGAGCTTGTACCTCTTTCCTGTATAGCTCACTCCACAAAGCAAAGCACGCTTCCTGCCATGAACTGAAGTAGGCGGCCGTGGCAGAGACGGAGCCGGATTATAATAGCCATAGTTCGATGTGTATACTCCAGGATAGCTGCCCGTTGGGTTGGCTAGAGAATGGATGTTGTTTGTAACAGTACCGACGAGGCCTTTTACAAAGTTAGCTGCGCGGTATAGAGAATTCTTAGCTTGAATCGGTGGAGGATCGTAGAGGTTAGTATTGGTGACAGATAGGCACACCGCACAACGAACTGCTTGTGCCGCCGGCGGCACCACAAGTTGCACGCCACACCAACTGCATCTCCCTCTCCTATCTGCCATTTGATATCTCAGAGACAACGGATGGTATGGGAAAGAACCTATCTGAGGATCTACTAAAGGCTTGCAGCACACAGATGCCAATGAATAATTCTTCACGCGAATACCAATGTCTGAATTAAGAGATAATTAAAGAGCGAGGAGAAAGTTGACACATTGAAGTAATCAGGCGGCGAAGGTCAACCAGATTCTATTAAAAGTTGTCCCTGATATTAGAATTGGCCAAATTCTCTTAAAAATCTCAGACTTCGACTCAGTCTCAATTCTAGCAAAATAAAATTCTAAAGAAAAAAAGCTTTAGGTTGGGTGCCAATTCTAATCCTATTATTATTATTATTATTATTATTATTATCTCATAAAAAAACACCAATTTTAAGTTGGGTCTCCATTTGGGGCTGAACTTCTTTTGTCTCATAAAAAAAAAAAAATCTAAAACTTTCATTTGATTTCCAAATTTGCTTCGTCAAATTTTTTAGTGACACATCAAATCATTAACAAAATCATGAGACGGAAACTTAACCAGGCCTAGATTTGAGTGTTTACTTAAAATTGGTGCTCTTTTATGAGATTAAAAAAAAGGTTTAGGCCATAATTGATAAGTTGGTGCTTTTCATGAGACCAAAAAATAAATTGGGCCAGAACCGGAACCCCACCTAAAGTTGTTGGCTTTTAAGGGAGTGAGGTCCATTAGAATTGCACAAATGATCTTATTCTTTGTTGTAAACTCTCTAAAGGTGTTTTATGAAATTTCTTCTAAATGAAAACTACCCAGGGAGCTGCATCTCTTGTAGTGGAGAGAGGCACGTATATTATTAAAGGTCATCCTTTCTGTTTCCTTTATTCACTTTAGCCTTATTTGAGTCATGCTGCGGATTGCGGGGAATCAGATTCTTGCTTCTCGGATTTTTCTTTGTTCTTTCTTGTACATGGCCCCTGAGGTAAAGGGAACCAGGGACAGGTTCTTATTCTTCGGCTTGGTTGTTTGGCACTTGAGCCTGATAAAAATGTCAAAGGCCTTCATGTAATGCCTTAAGGCACCAATGGTGGAAAAAAAGGAGTGATTTATGGAACTTCCCGCATGAACACGCATGGACTGGCTTTCACTGAACAGTTCCTCGATGGATTTTTTGAGTGATTCTCGTTCTTGGCATCGATAGTATTTTATTATTATTACGTCCATGATGGAGTGCAATTGGAACGCACCATTTCACCTTAATACGCTATGATGGAAAGACTTTATTTAAATGGGTGTGATGGAGTCATATAAAAGACTTCAGAAGACAACCGTTGGTAAGGTTTTGGAAGAACGTACGTTCATAATTTGTCTCTCCATTTTCTTTGTCCCCTTTCCATCAAAAGAGACAATGTGTTCCATTTCAACTTTACAAGAACGATTGGTATTTACGCTATGGAAATCAGGTGCTTTCCTCGTGATTGCATTCGGACTAATGTGAGATAGTGTTGTTCGTGATTTATATGCAATTCAACGATCGTTCGGGGTAAATTATTGATTGTGCATCAGAATAAGGTAAGTTGTCTTCCGCTGACTTGAATTCCAACATTGGTATTAAAGCTGACTCCCGCAGCAGTGTGTGGGGGCACAGCTGTGCTTTAAAGGGGGGAGTAGTACGGAGGGACGGACTAAGATTGCCTCAGCTGCCGCGGGAGAGGCTAAGGGCCTGTTTGGCAACGTGCCAAACAGTGTATGATTTTGATTTTTTGTTCTCATAATCAGTTTGGGACGAGAATCGCGTTTGGTAAAATTTTTGTTCCTGGGAACAGATTAGGAAGAGAATTGAGAATAAAAAAAAAAATATGATTCTCTGTTTGATAAAGAATCAAAATAGTAAAAGTCTCATTCTTTCCTTCCAACATCCCACGGTTGTCGTCCACCACCACTTGCCGCCGTTTGCCTCCGCCCGCCGCCGTCCTCCGCTCATCGCCGGTCGCCGGTCCGGTGAGCTCGCCGAAGGCAAGCCCAGCCACCAGCGAGGCTCGGCCTCGCTAGATCTGGTGAGGCCGAGCCTTGCTGGTGGCTAGGCCGGCCTTGCCTAGCCTTGGCGAGGCTGGCTTGGCCACCAGCAGGGCTTGGGTGAGCCTTGGCGATGGCCAAGTGGGCCTTGCCCAACCCGGCGAGGCTCGCTCGGCCACCGGTGAGGCTCGCCTAGCCCCACCCGGCCACCGGCGAGGTTTGGCCTCGCCAGATCTAGCAAGGCCGAGCCTCACCCAGCTATCGGCGAGGCTCGGCCGATGAGGGCGGCCCTCGTCTAGCCGGTCGCCGTCGGTGGATCGGCCAAATGAAGAAGAAGAGAATAGGAGAAAAGGGAAAAAAAAAAAAAAAAAGGAAAAAAGGAAAAAAATAAAAAAGTAAAAAAAAAGTATTTTTATTTAAAAATTAAAAGAAATTAATTTAGAATAGAATCAATTAGCATGGTATCAAACGCAATTCTATTCCAGAATAAAAAATTTTGGACAGTTATCAAATGCGTTTTTTTTACTCAAAATCAGTTCCTCAGAACAGAATAAAAAATAAACATTTCTAGTCAGAATTAGCTCCCGAGAACAAAATCGTTACCAAATGCGCCCTAAAGGCATTTCTCCTATCCCACATCGTTTAGGGGGGAGTCCTGGGGCTAGTTTATAAGGCTTGAGTTCCTCTAATCTATCAAACGCGTTTTAAAGCCGTGAGGACTTAGTGTCCAAAGCAAACAATATTATATAGTGGGGCGCAGGTCCTTACAAATGGTATCAGCATATGGCCTTAAGCAATCATCTAGATCACTGTCTATATAACCGTAAGGTTTTGAAATGAAAAGCAATCATTTAGATCACTGTGTACATGACCATAAGGTTTTGAAATGAATGTCATGGGAAAAGTTGCTTATATATTAAGAGTTAAAATCGAAGTTGAGTTAAAATTGAAAGAAATCGATCAAGGAAACTAGATCATTGTGTATATGACCATAAAAGAATGATTGTCATCTAATTTTGAAATGAAGGACATGGAAGAAGTTGTTTATATATTAGGAGTTAAAATTGAAAGAGATCGATTAAGGAAACTCATTGTTTTATTACAAGAGTGCATTTCAATATGCAGCATTGTAATCATACCCGACATATGTTATGCCGTGGGATGGTAAGCCGATATCAATCAAGTCTCGGTTAAGTACACTGGAAAGCAGTGAATATGATCCTAACATACTTGAAAGGTACTATGGACTATCGACTTTGTTACCAATTGAGTGGTTTACGCTTATCAGGTATTTTAGATGCTTATTGGGGTGGACACCTGGATGAGCGTAAATGGACTTTTGGATATGCGTTCTTGCTCAATGGAGGTGTGATTTCTTGAAATAGTAAGAAATAGACATGCACGGTCTTATCTACGATGGATGCAGAATTTATTGCATGTTCTGCCGTAGTGCAAAAAACAGTATGGCTAAAACGTTTTTTAGAAAATTTAGCCACTGTCACTGAGATTCTAAGACCGGTGATAGTTTATTGCGATAGTCAAGCAGTCATTGCTTATGTGAAGTATCCCAAGTATCATGGAATGACAAATCACATTGACATAAAGAACAACTTCATAAGAGATATAATAGTGCATAAAGAAGTGATTCTACAATACGTTTCAACCAATAGAATGATTGCTGATCCATTTACGAAGGCTGTTCCTAGAGACATATTCTTGATCCACATGATGTCACTAGGATTGCGTAGAATGCAATGTGTGTTATTGTAGAGGATATTGTGAACATATGTATTGTACTTGTTTGTTTATTAGTGACTTGATGTTTTAGCAATAAGTATGAATACATTATGAGACTAGCACTATATACATGTATTATTGAAAAGTATGTTAGCATGCAATGATTGGCTCACTCACACGAGCAATCCCCTCAGGTGCCATAGATAGCACATTGAGATGAGACGTTTGTACGCTAAAGAGTAAGTTTGGTACATAAAAAATGTTGCCTTCATTGGAGTCAAGCTGATGTTTGTCATTTGTTTATAATAAGACTGAATATGATAGTCCCGTAATCATGTATGTTTGTAAGAAGCTCGATGCGAGTACTTAATTGGGCGCTATAGAAAGCGAACTGATATAGCACTCGGGCTAAACATGAGTATGTGAGAAGCACGTAACTATGTTTAGGCTAAGATCCATATATTGGATATATTTAATAAATGGCATACGCTCTTATAGAAAAAGAAATTCACTATAATATGTAATTCGTACTACATGTGTATTATTCGACCGACAAAAGAATGTGAGTAAAAATTATCTCTATTTATTTATAATGTGAGCCATTGAGGTAATATATAATTTACCTCATTCAATATCCTATGTTACTTTTGACTATGTTCTCGAAGTGAAAGATCAATGTTGCTACTTTAACATGTTACCGACGGTCATGAATAGATATGGCTCTATGGGACGTGTCTAGGAAAATAGTTGTTCTGAAATGGAGAGTGACATGAGTGTGAAGGAAAACTATTGTTATTTTACATTTATCACATATATTTACCGGTCGATCAATTATATCACCTTATATGGTTGCGGATATAATTGTAAATACACGGTGTTTTGAAAATAGTTAAGTATAGCTTTTAAGGGATATGTATACTTGCACTGATGTAACAAAATATGTCTGGGGCAGTGTGAGACATCGATTGTTTATTTTTTTTTTCGGGGTTGTAGCCATTATGTCATCCCTAACAGGTGCATAATTTGAGCTCCAAAGTGCAGGTGTACTCACTGGTCACAGGGTTTACTTGCCAGTATAAATTGTTTTGTAAAGTTGATGGTTTACTTGCCAGTATGAATTATTTTGTAAAGTTAATGAATGTTGAAGGCCTTATATTCTTGAAAGAGTGCTATCAAGTTCATCATGTCCGAGTGGGAGATGTATTATTTTATTATTATTACGTCCATGATGGGGTGCGATTAGAACGCACAGTTTCATCTTGATATGCTACGATGGAAATACATCATTTGAAGGGGTGTGATGGAGTCATACAAAAGACTCCAGAAGACAACGTTTTGGAAGAACGTAAGTTGAGAATTTTTCTCTCCATTTTCTTTGTCCCATTTCCATTGAAAGAGACAAGGCGCTCCATTTCATCTTTACAAGAACGATCAGCATTTACGCTGGGAAAATTGAGTGCTTTCCTCGTGATTGCATTTAGACCAACGTAAGGTAATTTTGTTCGTGATTCATCCGCAATTCAACGATCGTTCTGGGGTAAATTATTAATTGCGCATTGGAATTAGGTAAGTCGTCTTCCGCCGACTTGAATTCCAACGGCATCAGTTTCTTTATAGTTTAAGGGGAATCTTCCTAAAATGCAAATCTTCCTTGCATGTTTGAGAGCCATCTGTAAAGCGCAGACAAAAATTTGCATATGAACTCCTGCGCGCAATTTCTCCAGTTTGCTTGTCATATCTCAAAAAACTTTTACCATCTCACAATGAAGTACAAAGGAACTATCTGATGGCAAAGGGAAGAGGGGGGGGGGGGGGGGGGAGAAAGAAAGAAACCAGTTGCAGGGTGTAAGGGATCTGAAGCTCATCCTATTCCTTTCACGCCTCATCATCTACCAAATGTGATAGATGTTCACATTGTTACTTCCTTCCATCACAAAATCTCCACAAAAGCTTGTTTTTGATCCTGATAAATATTCCACCGTCCATCCCCAGCTTTGTTAGACGTGGAGTATGCTGTACTGGAGACATTTCCCTCTTTATAGCTCGACCATCCTATTTTCAATACCTATCATGTCAGAACATGATAGCACAGGTTCCTGTAGAATTCAATTACATGTAATTCAGAGTCATTTTATAGAATTTAAGAAATTATTGACTTCAAAAACATTTGGTAATGCGACCTGCTACCATATTCAAACACCAGCTTCTTTTCGATTGACTAACACTTAATGCACAAGTTTGGCCGAGATTCCACATCTCCATTCTCCAATCCTACTTTTATCACAATTGCACCACCTTTTGTCTTTTATTGAGAAGGCAGACCCATTCATTTCTTTTATTTTCTTCAAAATTTTGTATCCCGCCTGTCATCTTCTGGGAACGGCAAACCCCAAAACTATGGTAGATTTGTGGTTGACGTGACGATGACAATTTCAGATATAACTAATGCATCTAATAAACAGAAACATCAGGTCCCTTTGACACCTAATAATCTCTTCTTGAATCAAGAATCATGGCAATATATATTGTTGATTCTAGGATGAATTATATGATTCCATTTCAGGTCACAATTATATTGAGTCAATATTATATTCAGGAAGGGAAGGAGATGACCTGTAACATTTTGGCACGAAACAACCTTGAAAGGATAGGAGTATTTAAGCAATTAGATTCGTTAGCTTCATCGATGACATTTTGCATCGCTGCCAGTAGTTCTTTATATGTAATCTTGGGTTTTTTGCGGATAGCTTGGATGAAGCTTGAGGTCATGGCACCAGACATCATCTTCCCGTAGAGAGCCTGCAAGCAATGTTTATTATTGAAGAATCTCCAAGGAAATATGAGTATATTGATACTGTTAATATCAGAAAACCAGAGAAGCTTAAACTTGGTAAATTGAGTACGCTTCACGTTTGAATCAAGATTCTTTTCAAATTCACAAACTTCCGTTGGCACTAGGAACTGTTTCTTCTGTTGAAGTTATAAATTTTATCACATTTTATGCATATCTACCTAGGAAAAGGTGTATTCATATAATAAGATCTAGTTCTTGTGTGTCGCAGGTGCATGTGCACCCACATTGAGGGGATGATGGCTGAACTCAACCTCAATTCATCCAGACATGTCAATTTTAAGTCCTAGTCGGAATATCATCATTTTCCTACTGATATACAGGAATCTGAATGACTTCTGGATGTCAAGAATTAGCCACTTATCCTTGCATGCAACACTTCATCTTTTTAATCTCATGTTAACAGATCAGGATCACTAATTTTCCTAGTAAAATTCTGGAGAGATTTGCATAATAGCCAGGGAAACAAACTAAAGAGAGCAACAACAGATGGCAAATTGTTTACATGCGAAGAGACAAGACTTTGTCAAAGGGCATATATCTTACAGAAGTATCAGCAGCCAGGTCCTCATCCGCACAAGCACTTAGACAAATGGCAAGTCCACCACTTGTTCCCTTATATGCACCCGAAGGAGGTCCATTATCCACCCACTGACCTCTGTTTCTCAGAAAATTTCCTCAGAAATTAATATTATTGGATAGGACCATTTCAGGTACTTTGCCTTCCTTCTTTTGTTTCCACATAAAAAATCAAACAGAAAATGCGAAGTTGTATGCATGCACATCAGTGTGTTCAGCTATATATGCACTTCTTTTTCTCAGACATTGAAGTGCCGATCTAGTATGAGAAAAACCTAAGAAGGATGTTTATGATGCAAATTTAGTAGACCAGATTGCACAAAGAGTTCATTGCATCGACAAAAAACATGAAGTGAGATTATCTAGTGATGTTTTACTACAAGATTAACATTTTTATCAAGTTAAAGTTGAAGGACTCACGTTGTAATGTTGTATACATATGGCAGATCTAGAACAGTCCCACTATGACAAGAATCAACTAGCGCATGGAGGGTTACCCCTTTGGGCAGCGGACGGACAATTGTGGAATTTATTTCATTATCGAGGATGACGCCTTCTGTGGTAAAATCAACTGGACAGATACTTTCATTAAATCCATCCAATTCATCGCCGTCACTCTCGGGATGCCGTAAACCGTGCCCTGAGAAGAAGAAAACCACCGAATCTTCTGACCTGCAGTCCCTGATAAGCCATTGAAACGCATCCAGAATGTTCTTTCTTGTTGGTCTTCGATGCTCATTCTTCTCCTCTTCTGCAATTTTGTACATTTTCAATCATGATTTCACCTGGTTTCAACGGTCCAACCCAGCTCGTGGTGGAAATGGCACAGCCAAAAAGCTATTCTATCAAGCTTCTCTTTTGATTGTCTTATCTTCCTCAATTAATCATACATATTTTCTATATGGAGATACTTGAAAAAGTAACTCAAAATTTCTCCAAGAAAGTAATTGTGTTTTAACAAGCATGGGCACTGATTTCAGGAATCAATGGCCAAATTAGCATGCATTTGAATTAGAAGCTAGGTAAATAATAAAGGATGTGAAAAGAGTGCAAGGCATCCACGAAAATGACTGCACAAGCAGTACCTCTTTCATTACAAGTGAATATAAGAATGCCTTAGAAAACAACTGAAGTAATCGCATGTTGAAGTAATCGCGTGTTGTAGTAATTGTGTTGTTCGATTGAAAAGAAAGGAAAAGTAATTGCGTGTTGTAGTACCTGTAAGGACTAGAATGTTCTCCTCCAGAAATCCAAAGGTATGAATCAACAGTTCCTTCATGTGCTTTACATCATTAACAGTTCCCTTGAGCTCATACTTCCTCTTCTTGTAGCTCACCCCACAGAGAACGGCACGCTTTCCTGGATGCAGTTTAGTCGCTGATGTCATACCACTTCTGGGAACTGAGTACTGTATCGAGGAAGTACCATTGGAGTTGGAGCTGTTTGACTTCTTGTTTTTGAACTTACTTTGAAGCTTCTCCTTCAATATACATTTGGTATCCATGCTTGTTGGTGGCCTGACGTCGTACCTCGTGAGTTTGACGAGATTATGACAACAAGGGCAGTGTACTGCCTTTGAAGTCCATATTGGCCTCATCAGGTTTTGGCACTGGCTGCATCTTATATAACGACCATCCATTGTGAACTGCGACATTTTTGCCTGTTTCGAGTCTAAGCACTCAGAGAATTCAGAAATGGAGCCTAGACCAGGTTGATGTTTCTCTATGAGACGGCAACAGGAGGGATCAACATTAGGAGTGTGGGATTTGAGTGCTGCCAATTGCGATTGTGGAATTTATACTTTTCTTCTGATGATTGAACGCCGGAATTTTATAACATGAAGGACTTTTTAATCATATGCTTTTCACACGGAACACTTCCATGAATACATTCACCGTGTCTGTAAGAGCGTTTTGGCACCACTAGATTGGCAATCAACATGAGGAATCACATCAAGGCATTTTACTTTCAATGGCGCTTCCTTGACGAATGATTTTTGACAATTTAGATGAAGTTGAAAAAGCGAGTTCATTTTTTTGTTTTGTGTGTGTGTGTGTGTGTTTTTCGTCATAGAAAAGTTGAGATCTTGTCCCCCTGATTAACAGCCGGTTCCACTGCAGGTGCTGTTAGTAGCATAAGTCAATTATTTTCATCTCATCATTCAAGAACTTGTAGAAACATTCAAGCACAAACATATGCAGTTACTAAACTGCCTACGTCACTTTTTCTTCAGTGTCTTCTGCTATGAATCTCTCTTAATCATGAACATGGACGGTGAATGTGATTCCATGGCACTTTCTCTTGCCTTCTCTGTTCAAGCAACAGAACTTTTAGTGTGAAAGGCATTTTAAAGGAAGGCCGGTAAATCTCATCTTTCTAATATTAGCACATAAACCCCCGAAAGCCAGGGCAGCAACATCTGTTTGTGAATGTTCTTGAATTGTGGGGTTGGAACGCTTTAAGGATTCTGCGTTGATTACTTTATCAATATTAAAACTATGAGCATGCCCCTCGTTAGTCTTCTTTCCTTTATTCTTTGATTTAATCCGAACGTTGCTAGCCTAACAGTACCATTAAATAACGGCGCGATTCAGATCACATGTTGAGAGAACCATATAATTCAAGACGGAGACTTGAAGATAGAGAAGCCACCGTTCTATTTGGAAAGCGGCACTGTCGGCTCTCCATTTCCCTTTATCTCCATGATCATCCGTCATTTATTCTCCCACAAATAAAGAGAAAGAACCTGATGCACCACCCTTTATTCAGTTTGTCTTTGATCAAAGTCTGTGGGCTTCTTATCCCCTTTTTACCCGCATCTAGATTCTCCCTCATCGGAAGACTAAAGGTGATCATCCTCTGTAGATTTGCCGGAAAACTCTTCCTTAGGAAGAGGAGAAACAGGAAAGCGACGAACTAAAGTGCAGGAGCCATCGAGGCAGCTTTACCTAATCTTTTTCTTAAGCTCAATTAATTTGGCAAATCAAAGGGAGTAGTGATATCGGCTGCAAGAGTCAAATCCAAACGTGTCACATTTCTAGGGGAAAAGGGAGAGTGATATTTCGAAGTAAAAACTTCACTTTCCCGCGAATAAACATTCCAGAAGCAAGGAGACAGACCCTGAATCTCCCAATAGATCCGCAGTCCAAGGGTCAGCAAATTATATTAGAAATCTCACCTCTCCACGCCCAGATGCACAAGCTTTTCAGTTCACCGGGATCAAAAAGGTGGAAGAGGAAAAGAAAGGTGCGACGGATCACAAAGTTCGAACATCGGACCCTTGGATCTCGAAACAGGAAATAATAAACTTCTTGTTGTATTGGATCAGACCGCTAAAACATAGAAATAATTGAACGTTGTTTCTCTGGTACCTGAGCAAATGCTCATATGATGTTAAATGGTAAAAAAGAACCGCAGCGGGTACTTGTAAACTCACCATGAGTTATTTGTTTCCCTTTTCATGTTTGTTCTCTTTTATTCTTTCCCTTTTTCTTCACACTGCCGCAGCCTGGAAAGGGCCACTACCAATGATTGACATCCGAGGGGAATAAACCTCATGTCGCAGTCGCAGCACATATCAAGTCATCAAAGATGATGCTACACTAATACAAGCCTGAGCGCAATGGCAACCACACCATTAAAATCATAACCAATCATAAAAGCTGAACAGAATCCAAGCAAAGAAAGAAACAAATAAGCTGAGTTGAACCTTCCAAGAGGGGGCTAATAAAAGGGGACAGAATGGTATACAGATTTTCCAATATATAACATGATCTGAGATTAACCCTTAATATTGGGAAGAGAGCGAAAGAGAGGGGGGGGAGAGGGTTGTCATTCTGCCAATGAAGAAGGCATTCACACACAGAGAATACACTACATTAACAATACATTACACCAGTGACTTGACAGGTCAGAAACAAGTGAAGCAAATACATTTGAGTGCTCAAAACTGGTAGGGGCAGGTAGTTTCCCTGTAGGATCCCCAGTCTGCATTACCCTGCCAAGCACTAACCGTCAGTGGACTTTAAACTCATAAGTCATAACCATATGACACTAGCTCGAAAATGGATAAAGTACCAGTGGACAATTAACTAGGAGGAGCTCGTCCATAAAGGAGCCAAGACCAGAAAGATCCACTAAAAACAGAATTAAATGACGACTGCAGCTTTAATCTTTTTAAGACGAATCGCCAAGCAAACCCCGACAAGAGAGAAACCTCCCAATAGAAAGGATAATATTACCAATCATAACTGCAGCTGGCCCAAAGAACAGGATGCTTGTAAAGCTATAGCTCAGAGATGGCCTCAGTTCGAGGCAAAACCACTGTCCAGCAGATTGAGTTGTCCAGAGATTTTAGTTTTGCAGGTTGGGCACATAAAACCGACTGAATCTGATGGCAATTCTGAATCAATAGAATCATGCTTAAACTCTACCCCGCACCACATACAGGCAGTAGTAAGCTGCTGTCTTGCAGCCACATCTAACATCACTTCTTCTGGTCCAAACCGCACAGGAGAAACATACTGCTGCTCTATGTCAGCATTATTTGGCATATCTACTGGGACATCTGTCAAGGAATCTTCTGCTGTCACAAAATCATACTTCATAGTTTCCTCTTCATCATATCTTATCTCCTCAAATGCGGCTAAGTCATCATTTTTCTTTTCAGTAGCATGGGGATCGCTCTCCTCCTGACAAACGATTCACACAAAAGAAGATTCTTCACTACAGGACAAAAAAATGAAGTGCCGTACCAAAGAACCGGGCAGCTGATTAGCAGCCCATGCCAACTTTGCATCAAGCATGTGGAGAGTGTGAACTAGCTGAGCCCCACAGCCACAAGATAGAGGGCAAGACAAGAGTCAAAGTAGTATTTTCAACTCGGCGAAAGAATCAAAATTTGAATAATGAATACAAGAAAACTACAGCCACCAACTACAGTAAACAGAAGCCAAACATGGAGTTGCGAATCATGGAACTTTGACCAAACCAAGTCAGCAATGTGAAGGAATTTGAAAGGGCTTAAACAAAATCAAAAATAGTTATTAGAAAGTCTAAATTTGGAAAGCACGGAATAGGTAGTAAGAACTCTCATTTGCGTAGTAAGATCAAAATAAACAAGAGACTGAACAATACATCACTGCTCAATGATGAATCATCCAACAAATGAAATTAATCACGGTAAGAGCACCTTGGAGACTGAATCCGGAGCTTCTTCTTCACCAAAAGCAATCTCAAATATCTGCTGCATTGTCTTGCTCACATGATCACTGGCTTCATTTTTGCTGCTTCCCACTGTACTTTCTAGCTCTTTCCCATCACTCTCGGGAGGGTCTAAGTTGCTAGTGCAGGCCACACTTTCAGCATTTTTACAATTTGCAATACTATCATTATCATTCGGTTTGACAAGTGAACTTTCAGGTCTTTTTTCCTGCAAAATACCACATTTATCACTATTTGCTTCAACTGCAAATGCCTGATCATCATTTCCCCCAGATGTCTCAGGTGTGTCACAATTTTCTTCAATAGCTAATGATTCGATTGTAGTACCAAAATTAGAGCTTATCTTGACATCTACAACATCGCTGGAGTCATCGAACTTCTCTTCCTTATGAGCATCCATATTCCGACCATCTTTATTAGTTGACTCTGGTTCCGCGGCTTCCTCAATGGAGTTTCTTTTTATACTTGGTTCATGGACAGAAGGACCAAAGTCTCCACGAGGGCCAGCATTAGTTTCCGTTACAGCATCAACTTTCTCCTCCTTAAGTCCATCATGACGGCAATTGTCAGACAGTTTATGATCATCTATGACGGGAGAAGTTTCAAGAATTGAACTCTGTGCAATTTCAATGAGAGCATCCATTTTAGAGATCTTCAAAGGTGGAACATCCCTGCTTGAAGACTCAATGTTCTTCTGAAGATGAGCATCCCCCTGTCCAGGCAATTCTTCCACTTTTCTAACATAGTTTCTCACATGGATTCCCACATGACCATTATATCGACGCCTTTCATCGAATACCTTATGGCAGAATTGGCATTCATATTTTCCATCTTTCATTATTACTCCATCTCCTACAGATGAACCAAGCCTATACCTCCTTGTTGTCTTTTGGTGGAAGGATAGCAGATGTTGCAGATACACATCCTTCTCATCAAAAGTCATGTTGCATTTATGACATTCGAAAAGGTCATGTATTTGAACCTCCGCCAAATTGTCAATTCCAAGCAAATTAACCTCCTGACCATGCTCGTTCGACAGAGATGGAATGGGCTTACTCATTCTGCTAATGGTACCAGGGCTTTGGCTATCATACTTATAGGTAACGCTTGCATGCTGAACATATACAAGGAAATATTTATCAGATTCATAGAAAACCAGCCTAATGCATGAAATATAAGTTCAAGTGTTCAGAACCCACTTTGAAATCATGCTGAAAATCATTGGTTCTTTGACTGGCTGGCCTGCATGCATCTTTAAGCCCAAAGTGGTCACGAAGGTAAGAAGAAACCTCCTTGCATGATATGAATTGTTCTCCACTCGGGCTAAGAAAAGCATATCCCATTGGAATAATGTGAGATCAGCAATGAGAGGAGTGAGTAAATGGCATAATGGAAGGGCTTCACTATTACTGACATAAACTTGCAATAAAACTTATTGAAAACCGACAGAAGCAAAAGGAAGACTTTATGAGACACTAGAACCGATGAATGTCTTGAAAACATTGTCAGATCAACAGTCAACCTAAATTCTTCGTCAACTGAAAGTAGAGTGGGCATAGTTAGAAAAGTCGACATTCATAAGGTTTATAATCATCCATAACGTGCCTATACCTTGTAATCCTAATATGCAAGTTGAGATCCAGGAAACTAACACAGAAACTTCCGTGGGCAAACTGGAAGATATAGTACCAAACTATAGAGGAGCAAACTCCTGAAAATTAAGCCTAGCAGGCTACCAACACATTCTTTTTTATAGGAAACTAAGCAAGCCAACAATTGCAAGAACAATAAGGAAGGTCACCTTATATATCGACGGCAATACACTGAAGCGCGCCCCTCCTTTCTCTTGAGGCCAAGCAAGAGCTTCCACCCAACTGGCAACGCATCCCCTAAGACACATGCATCGACAATTTTCCTCCTTTTCCTCCTACTGCCCCATTGCCCTCCCAAATCCCTCATAAACCCTAACAACTCCTCCTCTGTGCCCAAACCTTCCGTCCTTTTCCTCAATTCCTCGGCATAAGTATCGTCGGCACCTGCCAATGACTCAATATCAACCATCACTCCATCCCTATTCACAATTTCTAACCCCACTTCACTTCCCTCCACATTCACCTTCACCTTCGGCTTCCTTCCTCTCTTCCGCTTCCTCTCGCCGGTGTAACTCATCCAATCCATTGACTCCCTCGCGGGGCCCACCGGTGCGGGCAGCGAGGGAGGGGTCAAATCAATGTGACCGAAATTAGGATTAGGGTTTTGGGAAATGAAATGCTTGAGATAGCTGATGATCATTCTGTTCTCGTGGCGCTCCGGATCGTCGGCGGAGACTGGAGGGGGCTTCGGAGTGGGGAGAAGACCGGGGAGGCGGTTGCGGTGGTGGTGACCGGTGGTGGCGGAGGAGGTGGCGGCGGTGGCGGGGGATTGGGGCTTCGGGGGCGAGAGTAGGTCTGGCGGCGGGAGCCGGCGCTCTCGTTGAAGATGGAGCGGTCGATCTTCGGGAAGAGGAGTTCATCGGGGAGGTGGGAATCGACGGCGGAGGAGGAGCGGAGGGAGAGGGCGAGGAGGTCAGATTGGGTCAACTTGGTCATGTCAACAATGTCGGAGAGAGAGTCGGGAGCCGGGGTCGGCGGCTGTTGGGAGATGGTCGCCGGAGCGGCGGCGATCGTCACCATGGCGCCGCCGGTGGTGGTGGCTGCTGGTGCTGCCGGTGGTGGTGGTGGTGGTGGTGGTGGTAGACGATAGCAGTGACTTGGCGAGTACCGAGCGAACTTGGCAAGGACTTGCCAGTGAGAACGAGCTTGAGCTTCGTCACCTCGTGGCAAGAAATTTACCGAAGGAGGAAGACAGCAAGTGAGGCCCAAATACTATGGGCCAGGCTGGTGCAGCCCATTATTCATGGGCCTATTTTGGGCCCATTTGGATTGGCCCATTGTCCATTTGTATGAGATTAGTCCAATCAAAAACTTAAATATCCTCGCCCTTACAGGTAATTCAGACTAACACACGTTCGGGATGAAAATGTTTCGACTGCTCCAGCCCGTACTTCCATATAAGACCTGAGCTTACTTGGCAATATGTTATGGAACCGGGACATCGTACGCCGTGCAAATAATAGTAATTGAAACGACAAGTAAATCCTCGTAACGTCGAGAAAAGATGCCCAAAAAAAGTAGAAAAAGCAAAAGTCCGACCTGCCGGATTCGAACCAGCGACCTAAGGATAACCATGAGAGATGCCCACTACAGTCCTCCGCTCTACCAACTGAGCTAAGGTCGGTTGTGATCCAAGATTTCCAAATCATTTTACGTAAACTATTTAAACTATTCATCTGCATAAAATGCAAAAAGATAGGGAATTGGACCACGGATATTTCAACGCGAGATTGGGCTTGACTTTATGGCCGGCATAAGATTCCTTTCTCCTTTACTTGTTAAGTGATGTAACCTACCAATATCAATAGCCAAACATACTGATTATTCGAAGATTCGGATTAATTTGTTCCCTCGTTAATATACCGATTATTATGAATCATGAGGTCTTAGTCTACCTAACATTAGCTATATAAAAATAACCAATGAACATGGGATACAGCTACTATAGCCAATGCTCCACTTCCTAAGTTGGTGCCGAGTGCTCATTCTAACTTGCGTATTGAAAGAGAAATCATCAATCAATGGAGCCATCCGTCACAAAGCCTCACGCTCTGTGCATACCCCTTCCGGCACAGGGCCACATAAATCCCATGCTAAAACTGGCCAAGCTTCTTCATCACAAAGGCTTCCACATCACTTTCGTTCATACCGAGTTCAATCACCAGAGGTTAGAGGAGTCCTTAGGAGAGGGTGCTCTTCGAGGCTTGGATGATTTCAGGTTCGAGGTCATCTCCGACGGATTGCCGCCCTCGAACCCGAGAGGCATACTCGACCTCCCTTCTCTATGCTTGACATTGCCAGTAGACGGATTACGTTCGTTCCGCGAGCTCGTCATGAAGCTCATGAATTCCGATGCCCCTCCTCTCACGTGCATAGTTTCGGATGGCGTGATGAGCTTCACCTTGAAAGTTGCTCGAGAATTAGGCGTTCCGGAAGTGATGTTCTTCACTCCCAGCGGTTGCGGCATGTTGGGGTACCTCCACTTTGAAGAGCTGTTGGATAGAGGCTTGTTCCCTTTGAAAGGTAGGTAATATGATTTCTCTTTCCTTAAGCGGATTGAATCTATACATGCTGTCTGATTCGTTCACTATACCCATACGATGTTAAATTTTAGACGAAAGCTGCTTAAGTAATGGATTTCTCGACACGGCGGTCGATTGGATACCCGCGATGCAGGGCATCCGATTGAGGGATCTCCCGACCTTCATCAGAACAGCCAACCCCGACGACATAATGTTCAAATACAATTCGGAGTCGGTCAACAACGCTTTCAAAGCCGACGGCGTGATCCTCAACACTTTCGACGACTTGGAAGGGGAGGTAGTACTGGCCATCAAAGCCAAGTATCCGCAGCTATACACGCTAGGCCCACTTCCCATGCTCCACCAACAGCTCCTTCCATCGCCAAACTCGTTGGAGTCTATACAATCAAGCCTATGGAGGGAAGATGGCGGATGCTTGGGTTGGCTCGACGGGAGAGAGCCCGAGTCGGTGCTGTACGTGAACTTCGGGAGCTTAATAACGGTGACCCGAGAAGAACTGAGGGAATTCGCTTGGGGACTGGCCAATAGCAAATGCCCCTTCTTGTGGGTCATTAGGCCGAACGTGGTCGATGGCGGGGAAGACGTGATTTCGGAAGAGTTCAGGGAGGAGATAATGGATAGAGGATTGATCGCGGGGTGGTGCGCGCAAGAGAGGGTCTTGGGCCACAGCTCAGTCGGAGGCTTCGTGACGCATTGTGGGTGGAACTCCACGCTGGAGAGCTTGTGTGCGGGAGTGCCGCTCGTTTGCTGGCCCTTCTTCGCCGATCAGCATATGAACTGCCTGTATTCGTGCGCGAGGTGGGGGATCGGGCTGGAGATGATCGATGGCGGAAGTGATGGTTTGAAGAGAGGGCGAGTTGAAGGGATCGTGAGGGAGTTGATGGAAGGGGAGAAGGGGAGAGAGGCGAGAGAGAAGGCCGTGGAGTGGATGGAGAGAGGGGAGGCAGCAACCAGACCGGGCGGTTCTTCTCACACCAACCTTGAAAGGCTAGTCAACAAGCTCCGTGGCCTATAATGCAAATTGGTAATTTGATGTGTGCTTCTTATTGTCGTTCACGGTCATTTTCCTTTTCTGGGTCAAAATTGTTCATGGTCATTGAGAGGCCCTTTTCATCGTCATTTATTACCTATCCAAAATCCATGATGTTCTATGAGATAAATTAGTAACAATAAATTATGGTCTCTTCGATTAACAGATTAGAATTAGCGTTCTGATAACCATCAATACAGAAGACAATGGTTTGGCTACCTTGAATTGGCAAAGGCTACGTCACCTTGATTACAACAGAATTTACTCTTCAAAACTGGCCATGCAAGCACATAGTTTGAAAAACTTGCAGCCGGCAATCAAAGGTTTTTACAATCAATTTACGGCAGAGGACAAGAAGAAGGCCTGAGATAATTAAGGTTATTTCGTCTTTCTCTATCGGTGAATCCTAGGTGTCACATTGGGCCCGTGTTAAGGAATTTTTGGGCTGAATGGCCAATCCCCTCCTCAATAGCGTTATTAACAAGCTTAATCTTTGATAGTACACAAAGGAATTGTCGGGTGTGGAAGTAAATTAAGAGCATGCGCATCCGGACTCCATCTTGTTCCATTGATTTCGAAGTTCGAACGTATCCCTCAGCCATCGGTGGGCAATATTTGCACACACAAATTAAAGGTAAAAACGCCAATTACATAGCTGCCGGTGCATCCTTAAAATTGGTTGAGTCCACCCATGCGTGTTTATATTTAGGCGGAATTTCTTAAAAAGAAGAAAAGATTAATTATCTAACTACCTATAAATAACGATAGTCGTGTTAATTTCTTCAAAAGCCTATTCTACTTTCCGACAACTTGTGAAATTTAGTAATGAAACCGGATTATCATTTTGTTATATAGTAGATTTAATAATCCTAAATTCGAAGGTTAAATTGAAAATGTGACCATCCTCCGCTGACAAGAAAACCCACAGAAAATAAATGGGAAATTGGAGAAAATTTCTTTGTACACTGATCATTTGTATACAAGTATATTGATCCATTTACAGTGTAAGAATGAAAGAAGAAAAGGAGATAATATACAAAGAATTCTAAATTTCCTATTCACTAAATGGTTCACATATTGACCAAATCAGTCTGCAATTAACATCGATGCCATGATCAGAATCTTCGATAATGTCTGCACCACCCACCACACATCTACGGAGTCCACAAGAAAAAAAAGGATCGTGTTCCGTGTCGTAGATCCTCAGTTATCGATAAACCGGACTTAGGATGTCTTTTCATGTCAAAATTACTTTTGGCGCCTGTCGCGACCAATTTTTTCGGGGTGTGAGTCACCTAGGGTTTGGCTAATGGATTGTTAAGCCTAGACTTAACGCGGGCTCTCCCAAACCCATAGCAATTCGCGATTTAGATTCAAGTTTTTAACATGCAATTGATTTTCAATTAGGAGTCACCACTAATCAATTTATGGTAAGTCGATTAGACACTTAAGTAAAATAATGGGAGAATTATTTTACTTCTACGAACCAGAGATTATGGGTACGGGGACTTGGTTACACTAGATTTCTCTAATGCTCTTTCGGTACCATTCTTTTAATTTTAAAAAATGTTTGACAAGGAGTTTGGATTGATTTTAAACTAATTCCCTAACATATGAAGTGTTCATGCAGGTGCGCAAACCACCAATTTAACACTCAAGTAAATTAGAAAATAAATTGCAGGACTTACCTCAAAGCAACGAAAGCATCTGCAATGTTAAATTAAAATCCACATCAACAACCCTAGATATGGTTTCCAATTAACACGGAATTTTTGTTTTTCACTTAATTAATGAGAATCATGCTTTATACAATGCATGCCACTAATTTAACATGAAATGATATGACATGGCAACATGACTTAGCTATATGACCTAAGCGATATGACATAAATAAGCATGTAGTCTATTCTAAGCATGAGATGATTTATTCTAAATAATTTTTTTGTATTTTCTATGGGATTCGAAATTAAAGAAATGCAACATTTAAATATGCAATCTAAATTAATCTAATGACTGACAATTTCTAATTAAATGGACCTAACAAAAATCACTAAATGACGTGCATTGTATGAGCATAATTCTATATGACGTGCACATGGTTTTTATTCTAAATAAGCATGCAATTTGTTCTAATATGCAATGACGTGCAAAAGATGCATTAATTTTACATGACATATGCATAATGACTTTTTTTGTGTTTTTCCTTTTTTCCCTTTTTTTTTTAAATTTCAAAATTAATAATTGCCAAATAATTAAACATGCAATCCAAATTTAAAAAGAACTAGCAACCTAAATTAAGCGATTTGATTTTTTTTTTGAAAATTCGAAATAAAATTCCTATTATGAACGTGCTAGATAATCCTAAAACAATGAATATTCTAAACGAACCTAATCTAACTCAGATTTTTTCGGATTTTTCTTTTCTTTTATGGGAGCAATCAAAATAAGACATCAAGATTAGCACACAACAAATCAGGCAAGATATCATCCATGTCCATTTTGGAATAAATTGACGAATCATATCTCATGCATGAGATCGGATTGGCCAATTTCAAATAAAATCGGGAATCGTATCTCGAGCGTGAGATCGGATTAGCGATTTTTCTCCGTGCGATTGCGAGTCGTATTCCGAGCGTGAAATCGTAGTGTCAATCGTATCCATGTTATGAAATTAGGAAAATTTCCTAATTCACGAGAATGCAAAAGATTTCTTTTGGACATGATAATATCAACTAAACATTCAAACATGGTCGCAATCTACGAATTACGCATAGGATATATGAAACTGAATTAATCAAGATTCTTACCTAATTTGCGGTATGGCTCAGATATTTTTTTTTTGAATTTGGACGGACAGTAGACCACGAGAATCACAATGAGGAATGTCTGACGATGGCTCGTGGTGGCTGTTCACGACGTTGCTCCGCAAGGATGATCAGGATGATCACGTGTCTTTTGAACGCGGGGAAAGCAAGTTGCTAAACTTCATGCGGTATGCAATTACATGGGAGATTTGAAGTGGACAAACACGCTGGGAAACAAAGAGGCACCACAACAGGTGGTGTTCCACTAATATGAACCAAGACCAAAGGATTAGTCAACTCTCGCTGACTACGCTGACTTTCACGAAGATGCTCACGGATCAACGTGGGTGGATTGTCAGAAGATCACGGCTTGACCAGGAGACAGAAGCGGCAATGGGAGGAACTCGGTACAGCGGGAGCTTCGACCATTGAAAGGAACCATAAACGCTTCGTAGAGGTAATCAGCAGGAGGATGTGCTGTAGGCGCAAGGGACAAAGCCAGCCTTCTCGACTTGGACGAGCCTGCTTCCTTTTCCCTTTGTAAAATCGTTCGTCTCTTTCTCTCTAATTGAAGCCGTCTCTCCCGATTTTTGTGTGCGCTGTGCTATGGCCGTATGTATCAATATGTGGCCTCCCTGAAAGTTTTCTTCCTGGTTAGTGGGTAGTCAAGAGAAAATAAATAAAAAGAAAACCCAAATTGGAAGCATGAATCTGAAGCGATTCATGGGATCATGGCGGTGGCTCGTGATTGGATCGAATAGTGCAGGGCCTTCTCGGTCCGAAGCAGATCAGCAAGGCAGGGACGGCATCAACGAGGCAACAGCTGGAGAACAGATCGACGTGTGGTCTCACGGCAGTAGCGTTGTTGTTTTAGCAGGGCCGGCAACGGGTCAAGAGAAGCAGCGGCCGCGTCGTCTTAGCGGAAGTGCGGCAGGCCGTTGAGACTCCCTATGGTGTTGCTGGAATCAATGCGGTAGAAGCAGGACGCGCCGGATGACACACCGGAAAGCTGCGGAGCGGGCAAGGACCGGTATTGTGGATGTTGTTCTTGGAAAAGTGACTTCCGGGATCTGAGAATTGCCGAGAGATAATGTCTCCGATTCACATATTTTAATCTCTACAGTTCTCCACTCGCTAATGGTATCTCAAAGCTTCACTTCCTCTTTTCAATGTGTATCTCTCTCAATGGCCATGTATTCTATTGTGCGTGGCCTCTCGAAACCCTACGCGAAAAACCTTTTTATAGGCCGAAGATTAGGGTTTTAATTTCCTTTTCAAATCAACATCTGCGAAGATTTCTTTCTTGCACACAATATCACTTTTTTTATATTTCACATCTCCTGATTTTATCGCCTAAAGATAAGATTGCAACCCAATTTTCTTAAATTCCAAAAATCCACTGTAATATCATTTCAAATCTCCATTTAAGTAATTTTTGTCATTAAAAGAAAATGGGCTCGGGCCAATTTACTTGCTTTGTGGGCTTAGCCCGGCCTGTCAAATTAAAGCTTAGAACCACTAATCCGAATCCATTCACCATCGATGCAAAAAATGTAAATGCACCCGAATCTATATGCAAGGCAATTAATTATTTTTTTTAGGGATAAAATTAACCCATAATTTTCTATGCACTAAATAAATAAATGGGCCGCCAAAATTTAGGTGTCAACAGCGCCTGTCCAACACTTTCGTGGCCCGCCTCTGTCCCTTAATTAGAATAGGAAATACAATGTATGCACGCACTTGCAAAAGGACAAGGCTCTATAATAAAAGAGACGCGACATTCCACGGCCATAATTTATTTCAAATCTTTTCCATATCTTGAGAGATGATAGCAATTTAGCCGGTTATTAGTAGGAGAAATAGCAGCAATGGATTGCTATTATCTCTCCATAAAATATAAGTTTCTCGTGGTACGAATTGGATCCAAAATCTACGAATTCCGAAACGAAAGAACGAAAATGCTGTCATTAATTAGTAATGATGTTCCTAGAGTGGCTTTTTGGAATTTTTATATGATACACATCCTATGTAACTCGTGAGATACACATCCCACCCCAGCTATTACATATAATTAGTAGTTATAACTTAAAAATTTGACCGCCCATCTAAATTTAGATGATGGATATGAAAGTATAGACAAATCGTGTATTCGATTACATTCCATTGTCCATCTTTGTCTCGTGCAGGAGCAAGAGGGTCGTCGGAGGTGTCGCCATTGCATGGAGGGCAATGATTATTACAAAACACGTATAATCTACCCGTCAGAAAGGCCACTAGCTAAATTTATAAGAGAATGTGCTTGTGTTGACTTAGAATCATCTTCGATTTCACCCGTTCAGCTTCTTCACAAGAACCTGGGACAAAAGCTTCTCCAAGTCTTCATAAGAAGACCCACCAGGCTCAGTGGCTTCCTCCGCCTTCCTCTTCCACTCCATGGCCTTCTTCTTCATCGCCTTACCCTTCTCTCCATCCATCAACTCCCTCACAAGCTTCTCGACCTCGTCTCTCTTCACACTGTTATCGATCTCCATCCCGATTCCCCATTCGTTCTTGCTATAAAAGCAGTTCGTCTGCTGCTCCGCAAAGAACGGCCAACACAGGACCGGCACTCCTCCGCAGATGCTCTCCAGCATCGAATTCCACCCGCAATGTGTCAAGAACCCCCCGACTGAAGGATGCCTCAACACTCGCTCTTGCGGGCACCAACCCGCCAACATTGCTCTTTCTTTCGTTTCCGCTAGGAACTCCGCGGGCAAAACCGCCGTGTCACCAGCGACAAGGTCGGGCCTCATTATCCACAAAAAGGGTTTTCGGCTGTTAGCCAGTCCCCACGCGAACTCGATGAGTTGCTCACTTGTTACCACGGCAATGCTCCCAAAATTTATGTACAACACCGAATTGGGTTCTTTTGAATCCAGCCACCCCAAACAAGCGGGATCTTCTTTCCACAAATTTGAGCTTATGCAAGATGAGTTGTCGTCTTCAATTTTATTGAGAAGTAAGTGAATCGGACCGATTGTGTAAAGATTTGGAAATATGGAAGAGAGAGCCATTAGAACATCCTTTTCTAAGCAGTCGAACCTGTTGAGGATGACTGCTGAGGCTTTATGTGTTCTTTCCACCTGTCGTATGATGTAGTTGACCATATTGTCGTTACCATCGGTTGTCCAGATGAAGCTGGGAAGATCTCGCAGACGAATGTTTTTCATACCAGGAATCCAGTCTATGGTGGTGTCTAAGAATCCATTTGTTAGATAACTTGCATCTGCATCGAAACACATGGATATAACAAAATATTAACAATAACAATTTATTAAATAAGACCATCTGAAAGAATGTCTTTGAGACCCCAGTTATCACAAGGACTTTCAAAATTTTGAAGGACACGCCCCAATCAATCAGCCGAGAATTTAAGATTATTCATATCGTGCAGATAGGGTGCTTTTGAACTTGATACAGAGCAAAGAAAAATCTATACTTCCCTAACCTTTAAGGGGGAATAGCCCTTTTTCGCGGAGCATATGGTACTGAGTATACACCAAAGACCCACAAGCACTGGGAGTCCAAAACAGCACACCAGGCACTCTAAGCTTCTCTGCAGCATCAAGTACAAAGGACATGCCGCCGTCCGCTATCACACAGCTCACCTTCGGAACCTTAGTATCATCGACAGACTTATCATTGAGCCTCCCGAGGAGGTCCATGAAAGGAGCCAAGCAATTCTTGGAAGTGGACTCACAGAGAGAAGGGATGTGCTGAGTGACATCCTCATCGGAATCACTCTGTGGGAGGCCATCGGGGATGGTTTCGAAGCGAAACCTAGGCAAGCCATCGAGAGAGCTCAGGCCTCCGGACTTGAGCAAGCGCTTGTGGTTGTACTCGGTTTGCACGAACGTTATGTGAAAGCCTCGGTGGTGGAGGATCCTGGCGAGCATCAAAATGGGGTTTATGTGACCCTGTGCTGGGTAGGGAATGACCACTGCATGAGGATTATCTCTTGCTTCAGAACCCATCTCTCTCTCTCTCTCTCTCTCTCTCTCTCTCGCTGTGAGAAGACTAGACAGGCTCTCTAACAGAAGTGCAGAAGATAGAGTTGATGTGTGAGCGGGCTTTCATTTCCTTTGCGTATCCCTTTTAAGCTCGTAAAACAAACGCACGCTTTTTATTTATTCATGCTTGTCCAATAAGAGAACAAACGAGAGTCGTGAAAATGAACGTGCTTGATGTAAGACATAAAAATTAATATGCGGAAACCAAAATCGTTTATAGACAAACCTCCAGCCATTGTTTGCATTCACGTTCGTCGAATCTCCTGAAAAATCAAGAAAGCAATTGGCGCACTCTACTAACCAAATTTCCTCACGTACTGATGGTGTATTCTAAATGTGAGGATTTTGTGTTAGACCTTAATCACCCGTCAGAAATGAACGTACGTCCCTATTTATACATCGTCTCCCATCAAGACGGACGGTTTTCACGAAAGGGTACGAAGCGTGGAAAAATCTATGTCGAACAGTCGCAACCTTTAAGAGAAAATGCGGGTCTAAAATGTGGGATCATAAAAAATAAATAACATTCTCCCACTTGATCCCATCATTTTCATCATACGGATCATTCAACTAATTCCACGAAAACTTTATGCTTAAAGAAAAGAAACAAAACACATGGATCATGGCGACATGTCCTCTAAGAGTGAGTAATACCTTCCATGTATCACAATGCATCTTATTTCTTTAATGTCAGCCTATATGTGACAACATATCTTAATGAATAAACCTCATGTTTATTCCAGAACCAAGGATAAATGTTATTCTCATAAACAACAAAATGTGTACACAAAAATTGAGAATCAACATTACAACTGAATAAGAGTTCCATACAACAAAAATCGTTCATATGTCGACAAATCACATGATGGGACCTATTCCCATACTAGTTACATGATCCTTATACTTCATTGGTGGCATGCCTTTAGTTAAAGGATCGGCTATCATCAATTCAGTGCTAACATGTTCAATGACCACTTTATTATCCTTAACACGCTCCCTTATGGCTAAATACTTAATGTCGATATGCTTACTTCGACTGCCACTTTTGGCATTTTTAGCCATGAAAACTGCAGTTGAATTGTCACAATATATTCTTAATGGCCTAGAAATAGAATCAACAATTCTAAGCCCAGCAATGAAACTCTTCAACCATACACCATGCGAGGTAGCCTCAAAACAAGAAACGAACTCAGCCTCCATAGTGGAAGTTGCAGTCAAAGTCTGATTGGCACTTCTCCATGACACGGCTCTGCCAGTTAACATGAAAATGTATCCAAATGTTGATTTTCGTGAATCAATGCAACCCGCAAAGTCCGCATTCGAATAACCGATCACTTCCAGGTTGTCAGTCCGTCTATACATAAGCATATAGTCTTTGGTACCTTGAAGGTATCTCAACACTTTCTTTGCAGCTCTCCAGTGGTCTAAACTTGGATTACTCTGATATCTTCCAAACATTCCCACAGCAAAAGCGATGTCAGGTCGAGTGCAAACCTGAGCATACATCAAGCTTCCAACAGTAGAAGCATATGGAATGTTGCACATTTGTTCCCTTTCTAGATACTTGTTCCCTTTCATCCGAAATCTCTCTAGGACCTTATTGATATAGGTTTCTTGAAATAGTCCTAAAATTCCTCGAGATCTATCTCTATGGATCTTAATGCCAATGACATAAGATGCCTCACCCATATCCTTCATGTCAAAACTCCTAGAGAGGAATTGTTTCACCTCATGTAGCAACCCCTTATCATTGGTTGCAAGTAGTATATCATCCACATACAGCACAAGGAAACAAATTTTGCTCCCACTAACCTTCTGGTATATACATTGATCCATGACATTCTCTATAAAACCAAATGAAGAGATAACATCATGAAACCTTAAGTACCATTGGCGGGATGCTTGTTTCAAGCCATATATAGATTTCTTAAGCTTGCACACCAAATGCTCACCTTTACTAGAGGAGAATCCTTCATGTTGTTTCATGTAAACCTCCTCCTCTAGTTCTCCATTGAGAAACGCCGTTTTCACATCCATCTGATGTAATTCCATATCAAAATGGGCAACCAATGCCAAAATAATATGAAGAGAATCTTTCTTAGATACAGGAGAAAAAGTCTCAGTATAATAGATTCCTTCATTTTGAGTGAATCCTTTGGCAACAAGTCTAGCTTTATATCTTTCAATGTTACCCAATGAATCTTTATTAGTTTTGAAGACCCATTTACAACCAATAGCCTTCGTACTATTAGGTAACTCAACCAAATCCTAGACTTTGTTAGATGCCATAGAACTCATAACTTCCTTAATGGCATTGTACCACAAATTGGATTTATCACTATCCATGGCTTGTGAAAACGTTTCAGGATCATTCTCAGCTCTAATATTGTAGTCAGACTCTTGTAAATACACAATATAATCACTAGGAATAGCCGATTTCCTTGTTCTAGCAGATCTTCTCAATGTTGGATCAACATTCTCTTGAGGAGCATGTTGCTCAACTGGTTGTTCAACAGTTTCTGGTAATTGCTGAATAACTAGATCTACTAGATCAATATCAGCAGGTTGTGGAACTTCAACGATTGATTGTTCAATAACCGGTTGAACTAAAGGGACATTATGAGCAACAACCAATCTTAAACTTGAGGTGGAAAGTTGAGTATCTGTATGATCTTTCTTAGGATCAAGGTCCTTCGATCGATCGCTCCCACTAATCAAGTCATTTGCAAGAAATTTAGCGTTTCTTGATTCCACAATCCTAGTGGTGTGAGATGGATAATAAAACCTGTATCCCTTAGACCTTTCGGCATATCCAATGAAATACCCACTTATGGTCCTTGGGTCCAACTTCTTTTCTTGTGGATTATAAACTCTCACTTCAAACGGGCATCCCCAAACGCGCACATGATGCAAACTCGGTTTCCAACCCTTAAATAACTCAAAAGGTGTCTTTGGGACAGCCTTGGTCGGAACTCGGTTTAATATGTACACAGCCGTCTTAAGTGCTTCAGTCCATAAGAATTTAGGAAGTTTGGAGCTACTAAGCATACTACGCACCATGTCTAATAAGGTCCGATTTCTTCTTTCTGCTACGCCATTTTGGTCCGGAGAACCAGGTATAGTATATTGGGCAACTATCCCATGCTCTTGAAGAAACCTTGCAAATGGACCAGGTGCTTGTCCATCTTCAATGTATCTACCATAGAATTCTCCACCTCTATCTGATCTCACGATCTTAACTTGCTTATTGCATTGTTTCTCTACTTCCGCCTTAAATACTTTAAAGGCATCTAATGCTTCATATTTATTATGAATCAAGTAGAGATACATATAACGTGAATAATCATCTATAAAGGAGATGAAGTATTTCTGACCATATGAGTCCATATCCGGACTACAAATATCCGTATGTCTGATTTCTAATATTTCTGTACTCCTCTTGGCACCTTTCTTTAACTTGTTAGTTTGCTTTCCCTTTATGCAGTCCACACAAGTATCACAATCAGTAAAATCTAATGTATCAAGTACTCCATCATTTACTAATCGCTTAATTCTTTCTATGGAGATATGTCCCAATCTCCGGTGCCACAACATAGAAGAATGTTCTTTCACAACACATCATTTCATACCAGCTTTATCATGAACATGCATCGCATCATAATAGGCATTGTCTTGTAAATTAATTCGAAAAAGACCATCAGATAAAATACCACTCCCAACAATTTCAGATTTAAATGATAAACAAAAGTTTGAATATGAAAAGTTAAAAGAGTATCCCAAAGGTACAAGTCTTGAAACTGAAATTAAGTTTCTAGAAAAACTAGGAACATAAAAAGTCTTTTCCAAATCTAAAACAAAACCACTATTGAGAACTAGTCTATATGTCCCAATAGCTTCCACATGCGAACGCATCTTGTTTCCTGAATAGATGCTTTGTTCACTTCCCACTGGCTTCCGGTGGTTTTGAAAACCCTGCAAGGAATTCGAAATATGGATTGTAGATCCAAATTCAATCCACCAAGTGTTGTGACTTACATCAGTCATATTAGATTCATAACAAACACAAGAGATTGGATTACCTTTCTTCTCGAGCCAGGCTTTAAATTTGACATAATCCTTCCTTATATGCCCCTTCTGTCTACAGAAGAAACACTTGGATTCTTTCTTAATGTCAACTTGGGGAGGTATTTTACCTTTTCCCTTATGCTTGCCATAGCCCTTATTCTTTCCTTGTGTTGCCAAATGAGCACTTTCTCCCAATTCCATAATCAGTCTTTCTTCCTCTTGTACACACATGGTCATGAGTTCATTAATTGACCATTTATTCTTATGTGTGTTATAAGAGATCTTGAAGGGTGCATACTGTTGTGGGAGAGTGTTCAGAATATAATACACAATGAAGGATTCATATATCTCAACCTCAAGGTTCTTAAGCTGAGCCGCAATGTTCCTCATTTGCATGATGTGCTCACGCACACCTCTAACATTAGTGAGCTTTAATGATGAAAACTTCATAATCAGGGTCATGGCATGCGCCTTCTCAGAACTTTCAAACTGCGCATCTATAGCCTCCAATAAAGCCTTAGCATTGCTATGCTAAAAAACTAAACCACGAATACTATGAGATATTTTAGCTCTTATAAACATGGCACAAACGCGGTTGGACCGCTCCCATTGGTTATAAAGAGTTATCTCAGCTGGAGTGTTCGAATCAGTAGGAGCAGGTGGTTCGTCTTTCCTTATAGCATAGTCAATGTCCATCCACCCTAATTGAAGAAGCACTGACTCCTTCCAAACTTTATAGTTCTCACCATTCAGTATAGGAACATTAAACTTAAATTCAGAGAAATTCACAGGTTGCGAACCTGCATATCAAATAACCATGCTTATGCCACAAAAATTGAGGCAAATATAAATAAATCATGTTTTACCAATGTAAACATGTCACAATATGAATCACATAACATAAAAACTACTGTGGGCTAAGTTTTTAATTTAAATAGATTCATAATTACTTCATGAAGAAACTACCATATTATATGCCTTTTCTTAATCCCTGTGGGTAAATTAAGAAAAATAATATGATATTTCATCCTAATTAATCATATTAATATAATGAAAATTCCTGTGGGATAAAATTCATCATATTAATATAATTAATTACAATCAATGTCCATTTTTAAATATGATCCGGAGGCTTTTAATATATAATTTAATTAATTAAAGATATTGTGGCCACTCCCTAATTAATTAAATATATGGACCATTGGACATTTAATTTCATGCATAAAATATTCATAAAAATGCATGAAATGACATAATAAATAAATACATCAAGGGCAGAACAGTAAATAAATAAATTGGCCAAGGGTATGATTACAAAAATTTAAAAAAATTGGGGCAAAAGTGTAAAATGGAGCCGCGGAAGAGGGGACGACAGGCGCGTGCCGAGCACGTGCGCATCCAGCGCACAGGTGCATGCTCGGCACGCCCCAGAACCCGCGCGGGGCGCGTGCCCCGCACCCACGCCGTTCAGCGTGCGGGCGCATGCGTTGCACGCGCCTGGCAACTGCCGCGCGCGTGGATCCCACGCACGCAGCGGTTGCGCGCCCGTATGGGCGCGTGGCGCGTGGGTTCCACGCGCCTGCAACTGCAGCGTGCGCGTGGAGCCCGCGCGCCTTCTCCCTCACGCAAAGAAGCTGTTTTCCGCCGATTTTTCGCCGTTTTCAGTCGCGGTTTTGCCGGCCATTTCTTCTCTGGCAGCCCATTTTAGACACAAATTAATAGTGGGTTTTGAAGAGAACGTCGGCACGACCACATGGGTACAAGTTTTAGCGAAAATGATGAAGAAATAAGCCCCAAATCATAAGAAAATTCCCAAAACCACAAAACCTCAACCACAGAGACTTCCGCCGCCCGATTAGCCTCCGGCGAACACCAATATACCGGAAAAACTCATGGCTAACGTTCCTCATGGCGGTGCGACCGAATGGGTCCAAAATCAAAGGGTGGGTCGTGCGGATTTTGCCCGGAATTTTGGAGTTTCTCTCTTGGCCTCAAAATGCCGAGTTCCGTTCATGTCTAAAATGCCCGAAAAATACACCAAAAAATTCAAAAAAACAAGGCGAGAGGCAATAAAGGCCCGCATGTTTTTGTTTCGAAAAGTGTTTATAAACACTTTTTCTGTTTTTTTGTTCCAGGGAACAAAAAAAGAACAAACGCGTTTGTTTGCGTTTCTTTTTTTTTTTTTCGTTTCGGAACAAAATTGAAACAAAAATCGAAACAACTTTTTGTTGTTTCTTTTCTCCGAAACACTTCGGCAAATCGAAAAAGAACAAAAATAAAGAACAAAATTGGAACAAAACGGGAACACTTCTCGTTCGTGCCCGTGCGAAGCTTCGTTCTCTCCCCTGACGTCTCCCCTCTCCAGCGCCTCCCACTCGGGCGGACTCTCCGGCGACTCCCCCCTCCGGCGACTCTCCGGCGCCTCCCCACTCCGCTCACTCTCCGGCGCCGACGGGTGGTGCTCCGTCAACTGGCTGAAGCTTCCCAGTCCAGGTAGGCCCTGCTGCTCCTCCATCTCCGTTCGAAGAGGCCTTCGGCGATAGCAACGTTCGCCGACCACCGCCGGACGCTCGCTTAAGCGTCAAGCGAGCATCACTCGCTGCAGCTACTCTGCCGAGCTCGAGCTGCTGTGGTCGCTCGGCAGAGCAGCTCGAGCGAGAGACGCCGACCCCCAAAGGGAGCCGTCGCCCAGATCTGCCAGATCTGGGCGACGGTTGGTTGCCAGAGCTGCTCTGCTCGCTCGGTAGCTGCTCTGCCGAGTGAGCAAAGCGGCGCAGCTCGCTCGACCGTGGCTCGCTCGGAGTGGCGCAGCCCGGTCGTGCGGAGCTCCGAGCAACGCAACTCGGTCGTGCCGAGCTCCGAGCAGCTCGCTTGACCGTGGCTGCTCTGCCGAGCGAGCAGAGCAGCTACGCTCGGGCGAGCGAGCTGCGCCACCAGCTCGCTCGGAGCGGCGTAGCTCGGTCGTGCCGAGCTCCGAGCGGCGCAGCTTGCTCGTGCCGAGCTCCGAGCAGCTCGCTTGACCGTGGTTGCTCTGCCGAGCGAGCAGAGCAGCCACGCTCGGGCGAGCGAGCTGCGTCGCCAGCTCGGACGAGCGAGCTGCGCCGCCAGCTCGGTCGAGCCATCTGCTAGCTCGCTCGACTCTGGCTTGCTCGGAGCGACGCAGCTCACTCGTGCCGAGCGCGGAGCAACTGGCTCGGCCGAGCAGCCATGGTCGTGGCTCGCGCGGCGCAGCCAAATTATGAGGTGCTTAGTAACATTGTGCGGTTATGTGAAGGGTTACAAGGGCATTAGTGAAGCTGATGGCTTGGGATAAGTTAGCAGATTCATCCATGAGAGACCTCTAGCGAACTTGTGGAGTGTTTCATATATATACCTCTCCATGCTATATTGACCCAAAGATCGGGATACCGCGGTGGAAGAGGGGATCGGGTGTGCTTGGAGAGTTTGAAACCTTTATAGCTCTACATGGTTACTAGCATAATTCTAGAAGTTTGGGTTTTGAGGGGTTGTGGAATCGTAATGTTTCAAATAACTTCTTGCGGGTAATTTTGAAGTTTGTCATTTGATATCTCGCATGAGAAATAATGATAATTCATGGATCTGGTTTGCATGATTCTACAACTCCTCCCTAAAATGCTCAAATCATATTTCATCATGGTCAAATGTGGCTTAGCTCAATGATAGATTCAGTTTCCCTAATCATGGTACAATGATGTGAAAAAATATATGGAAAAGAAATTTTGGTGATTACAGGTCAAATTTTAATGAGTTTTAGTGTGGAACGAGCTCCGATAAACACACTATTTCTTCATCCCCATCAAGTGGCCGATATAAAGTTTTCAACCCCCTCCGCGTAGGGGCAGATTGCAGAAATTACTCGAGTGTTGAGAAGCGGTGGAGTTTTAGTTGGAACCACTTTCCTCCGGTACACTCCGTCCACTCCCTGGATAATATTGCCTTTCAGACAGGTACATATATATGCACACAGCTCGGTACATTAGACCCATTTTTAGTCTTGTAATTTAACTTCTACAGCCATGTGAGGGACCACTTTTGTACACTTTAACCTGCATATAATGCTACTCCACTTGGAACATGAAGAGATGAAACCACAGGAAAAAAGCAAAAAAAAAAAAAAAAAATCACATACAAGTGGATTGCCATTTCATCAAGGTCTCGATGGAGGTTTAGAATCCGAACATCTAATGCATGTGGATCAACAAGTAATCCATCTTGTGGACTGGTGGTGAGCCTAGTAGCTCGGTTGTACCATATTTCCACCTATATTTTTTTGTGTGACTGTTTGCAAGAACCACTTCACATTTGCCTTGTAAAATGTAACACGTCAACTTGAGTTATAGCAACAAAATTATATTGTATGTAGCATTACAATGAAATGCTCAGGCTGATCATTTCGCATTACATAGCTCAAAAATAGGTTGGAGAGAGAGCATTATGGTTGGTTGATCATTGCTAGTCATAGGTTGCATGTAGTTCTTGTAGCTCAAATGCAGCTTATGATATGTTTTACACAAGTTAGTTCAAGAATTATCGTTATTTAAAGTTAAGTCTTCTGGGCTTGCATCTCTTGATAATGCTTTTATGTATGGCATATATAGTATTATGTTATTGATTTAATTGATAACTCATATGCTGCTCAACCGATCAAAGATTAAATGGCATCAGAGCCACAAAAATTCAGTGCAAAGTGGACCGAGTCGGTGACCAACCTATTTATCTGTTTGTTGGTGGATGAGGTCAAAAAGGGAAATCGGACCTCTTCTACTTTCAACAAAGCAGGTTGGAGGAATATCCAAAATGAATTCTTTAGACAAACAGGGTGCCAATATACCATAGTCCAGC
This sequence comes from Eucalyptus victrix, assembly GCA_016097545.1. NCBI lineage: Eukaryota > Viridiplantae > Streptophyta > Magnoliopsida > Myrtales > Myrtaceae > Eucalyptus > Eucalyptus victrix. The sequence goes on from CM027843.1 coordinate 9,829,008, forward strand.
TGAGAAACAAGGTGAACAAACTGAGAAAACAGTATGGTAGTTTTCAGAAACTTATGTCTCAGTCTGGATTTGGTTGGGATAATGTCAATAAAAGAGTTACTGTCGACGATCCAAACGTCTGGGAAGATCACATCAAGGTATTTTTTTTCTAATTTTTTGGTCATTTTGTTGTCATTATATATGTATGTTTTACATTGTATAATTACATTGCTGAAATTTAATTGCTGTGAAAATTGTAGGAGAATGTAGAGTGGGCCAAATTCAGGAAGGATGGATTTCCCCAGTATCCCGAGCTATGTATTATATTTGGTGGTACATATGCTACTGGGGAATATGGCCTTGGAAATGCTGAAAATGCGGCAGTGTCGGAGGAAGCTGACAACGGTGATGGCAATGGAGGTGGTGCCAACAGTGGTTACAATGCATGCGGTGGCAACAGTGGTGGCAATGCCTATGATGATGCTGGTGGTAGCCATACAGATGACTTCGGTGATCACCACACTGATGAGGGAGTCTTCCCATAAGACGATGTTGGAACTTCAATTCGTGGGAAACACAGATTGGATAGGACTCCAAACACTAAGAGGAGAAGGAAGAGTACCCAAAACAGTATTGATGACACTTGCAAAGCCATACAAGACTTTTTGAAAGTTAAGTCAAGTCAATCCGGTAATGGCTGCGACTTAGGGGTTATGCCATCACCCGTGGACCCTTTCTCCATAGAGGCTGTGATGGATATTCTATTAAGTATGCCCGAGATAGACCAAGAAGTTTACAACAAAGCGAGTGGATCGAGCATGCGATAGTGCCTCATGGAGGGTGGCTTTCATTAAATCCACCCCTGAAAGGAGAAATGGACTTCTTTATCATCTTTAAAGATGTTTGAAAATATATTATGGATTGAAAGACCTTGCATAAGATTGTATAACTTTATGTTATGTATTAATATTTAGTTTTTAAAGACATTAGTGTTGAGACTTTTGCTACTTACATATAATGGCATCTTCTATTATGTTATGACTTATGTTATTGATTGTTACTGGATATACTTTCAAAATCTATATTGATGTTTGTATATTTTTGTGATCGTATAGGTACTATGGAAGAGAGATCGGATACTATATGTAGTGGACAAGTAGGACAAGTTCAACAATTTTTGGATGATGATGATCTTCGCATATTTCTAGCGTGGTTGTGCATGGTTGCCATTGACAGGTCCGTGCATACAAGAGAACCTATTAGGGACAGCAAATTATTAAGATCCGAATGGATAATGGAGATGATTTATGGACATTCAGATAGGATATATGAAGAGGCATGTTTTTCTGAATTTATGTGATTTGATGAGAGTACGAGGTTGGTTAAAAGATAGTCGATATATTCGAGTAAATGAACAAATTGGGATATTCTTATCTTTGGTTTGTCACGGTAGCTCAAACCGAGATTTATGTGAGAGATTTCAACATTCTGGAGAAACGATCAGCAAGTATTTCAACAAAGTGTTGAAAGCAATTATCCAACTTGCAAAGGAGATAATCAAACCACCGTCCTTTGATGTCATCCCACAAGAAATTCTTATGGATCCTAGTCATAAATGCTACTTCAAGGTATGATTTCTATATCGACTTTATATCGTCAAATACATGTTATTCATAATCTTATATAATCTTATATTGGCAATAAATTGACAGGACTGCGTAGGTGCTATGGATGGCACCCATATAAATGCTATTATCCCAGTGTCTGAGTAGGTTCGATTTAGAGGCAGGAGAGGGACAACCACCCAGAACGTGTTGTGTGTTTGCTTATTTGATATGAAATTTACTTTCGTCTATGCTGGATGGGAAGGATCTGCCAATGATTGTCGAGTGCTTTCGGCAGCACTTGAAACTCCTCGATTGCAATTTCCTCGACCACCACCTGGTATTTATTTTGTTTATATAGACATTTGTGATTATATTATGGTTGAATATCACAACAAATTTATATATATCATGTTGTAGGGAAATACTATGTGTGTGATTCTGGTTATGCAGCACTTCCGGGATTTTTAACTCCATTTAGAAGGGAACGATACCATCTCAGCGAATATAGAGGGAGTGGGAGACGGCCAAGAACAGCAAAAGAGTTATTCAACTACAAGCACTCTTCACTAAGAAATGTAATTGAGAGGTCATTTGGGGCATTAAAGAATCGCTTCACAATTTTGAGACATATGCCTGCATTTACAATTCGAAAGCAAGCACTTATTGTAATTGCATGTTGTGCTCTTCATAATTACATCCGTGATCAAGATAGGATGGACAGAAATTTTTCCATTTATGGAGATCCGGAGTATCCATTTGGACCTACAGAAGTGGAGGTTGCAGATCCTAGTCATGAGTAGGAATCTGGGATGAACATGCTTAGGATAAGTATTGCAAATAAAATGGCAAGATATCACAATATGCAGGAGATTTGTTGACTTTTGTAATATTGTTTTTAAGTATTTACTGTGATGAAGTTGAACATTGAACTATAATGCTTCATTATTGTGATGTCATGTATGGAATGATTCATGTTGAGATGTACTCTTTTTTTTTTTTTTTATACTTCTTATTGTACGAACTTTACTTATAATTTTTTTTAAGTATGCATATATGATTATGTGGGAAATATTTTTCTTCACTCACCATTATCAAAATTAAATTGATGACAATTTCATGAGAATGAGAATTCAATCAAGTTTAAATGTTATAAAAATCAAAGATAAAAAAAAGCACTTGAAAAAAAAATTTGATTCTAACTTTACATTTTAAATTTTCTACCAACTATGTTTTAAATTTGCCTTCACTCACCATTATCAAAATTAAATTGATGACAATTTCATGAGAATGAGAATTCAATCAAGTTTAAATGTTATAAAAATCAAAGATAAAAAAAGCACTTGAAAAAAAATTTGATTCTAACTTTACTTTTTAAAGTTTCTACCAAGTATGTTTTAAATTTGCCTTCACTCACCATGAACAAAATAAAATTAATGAGCATTTCATGAGAATGATAATTCTCATCTCGTTTAAACTTTATTTAGAAAAAAGCATTTTTTAAAAAAAAATTAAAAACAGAAATTTTGTACAGTTTACCAAACGTGTTTCTGTTCTTTTTCTATTCTAGGAACAAAAATTAACTGCAGTTACCAAACGTGTTTCTGTTCTTTTTTTATTTCAAGAACAGTTTTTTTTTACACTTACCAAACGTGTTCTTTTGTTCAAAAACTGTTTCTGGAACAGAAACACTTTTTTTTTTTTCTGTTCCCTAGAACAAAAAAAGAACAGAAACGTTACCAAACGCAGCCAAACACGCTCTGATACCAAATGTAAGACATAAAAATTAATATGCGGAAACCAAAATCGTTTATAGACAAACCTCCAGTCATTGTTTGCATTCACGTTCGTCGAATCTCCTGAAAAATCAAGAAAGCAATTGGCGCACTCTTCTAACCAAATTTCCTCACGTACTGATGGTGTATTCTAAATGTGAGGATTTTGTGTTAGACGTTGATCACCCGTTAGAAATGAACGTACGTCCCTATTTATACATCGTCTCCCATCAAGACGGACGGTTGTCACGAAAGGGTACGAAGTGTGGAAAAATCTATGTCGAACAGTCGCAACCTTTAAGAGAAAATGCGGGTCTAAAATGTGGGATCACAAAAAAAATAAATAAATAACACTAGATAGATCCACCGGCCTCCTTTTTGTTTTTCATTCTTTTGGGTTCTCCATGGCGATCCAAATCCTGACCTTGTGCGAGGAGAACTATTTTTCCTTACTCGGTACGACGAACATTCGGCTTTGGGGGCCAGAGAAACAACATCATGTGACTGTGGTTTAATGTGCTTATGCAATTCTTTCGCTAGCTCCTTTTTTGAGGAGTCTAAGCACGCTCATGGTGAAAGACCAGTAACACCATTTCTCCACCGTGGAAGGAGGGTTTACAATACATGTTCAGAAAATGGAGGGTTTGGACGATAGTCCCTATCATTTTCCTTTTTTTGAATTACTCCCTATGTTTAGGGATCATACGCGCCTACCTCAGTCCGGGAATAGATCTAATCAATAATTTGGACAAGTGCCCGCTGGGGGCTCACCTAACCTGAAAAAAAAAAAAAAATATAGTACTTTGGACGAATGAAGAATCAAGACACGTGTTTCCACCGCCAATCTAGAAATATTATCGAATTTACAATGTTTCCGAGGGTCATCAACAAGTAGGGGAAAATGACCAAAACAATCTTAAACCTATCGTAATTTTTCCAATTCCGTCATAATTTTTTTTGGTCAATTCAATCCTAAATCTTTTATAATTGTGTTAATTCAGTCCATCCAACTAAATTTGGTCATTCAGCACTCACGTGAAAACCAGTCGTCTAGCCGACGATGATGTGGCAATTTTAAAGATTTTTTTCTAATTTTTAATTAATTTTTTTCCTTTTTTTATTCTTCTAGCCAGTGTAGCAATGATAAGAAGAAAGAAAGAAAAATAAAAAAAAATTAATAAAAAGATTGAAAAAATAACAAATTTATTTAAAAATTATCATATCAAGATCGACTGATGGTGGCATCAAGATCAGCCGACATCCACGTTGGCGTCACTAGACCAAATTTAGCTAGATAGGCTGGATTGGGACCATTACAAAAAATTTAGAATTGAATTGATAAAAAAAAGTTTATAATTATATTGAAAAAATTATAATAGATTTAGAATTGTTTTGATAATTTTCTTTAAGCAAATATGATGGCCCTTTGCTTATTGAAACATTATAATGGTTTTTTTTTGCTTTCAAAACACAATTGATTGATCCAACCGAACAATTTTTAGATGAGAGCATGATATGGACATGCATCAACATCGAAAAGGCCGGCAGATCGTGACATGCGAGGACGAAATAAAATTTATATTTTCATCGACGAATTTTTTTAGAAATGATTGCATATATAACTATTAAATACGACGAAGCCCACTAGGCATGCTCAACTGACGTTGATTACTGCGCTTCGAAGTTGGCATACGAAGATTTGCTAATAAAAAACTGGCATATGAAGACAAAAAGAGCAGACTGATGCCAACAAAAGGATATAAACAAAACGGATGAAATAAAAATGATTACATTTCCTTGCAAATATCGTCGGGACACGCTTATTAAGTAATTAAATGGAAAAAAAAAGAGTGCAATTTGCAAGACCCTTTTACTGGTATGGTACGTGTATTAAGTATATTACTTACCAAACAAGATATAATTAGATATGATAAAATATTTAGACGGTGTTTTTTTTTTTTAAATGGAAAGGAAGAAAGAGAAATTAATATCTCATATCACTGAGGTCTGTATTCAATTAATTGAATACCTAAAAGCATGGCATGAAAAATTGAGTGTGACGACCATGTGACGAAATTAGGCCCTCAGTTGAGATGGCCGCGTCAAAGACAGAAATTGATAGGTGACGAAATAGTCAAAGATGAATGAATTGAGCTATAGCATCTCATTTGTCTTTTGTGATTCTTGTTTTGTTTTCTTTGTCTTATAGAAAGACGAGTATCACGGAGATGCCGCTAATTAGATGGGTCAATGCAGTTTTGTCTCTTTGCTTGGCTCAATCCACTGGACCATTCTTGCGATTATCGATCCATTTCTTATTTTATTGGAACCTTGAAAGGGAATGACTATGAAATGTGGGAGTCTTATCAAACTTAAGGGATTAGGAAATCTATTGGACTTCCGGATTAATTACTGATCAATGAAGCTATGGAGAAAAGTGCATTGGATACTCTCTTCTCGATGTTTAGATCATAACATAGAATATTTTTCACGCACGCACATTGTCAATTGGTCATTGAATATTTTATTGGGTATACCGGAAGCTACATGATGTGGTGATTTATGTGACTTGGGTTCCACTTATTTCTCAAAAAATAATTGATTTGAATAACATTTTTCTTAAAATGATTGTTTTATCACTTGATAGAAAATATTCGGGAGAAGAATACTAGGAGTGTAAAAAATTTCGTGCGGCGTTTACTTGAGTGTCAAAACTTTATTTATTTATTTATTTATTTTGGGAACAGGAGGAACCAACTTGCACTAACAGTGCGCCGTAAATCCCCGGTGACGCTAGCAGGGAAATCACCACCCCGACGTCACGCTTAAGTCACCACATAGCGCTTCAGCCTCACTGCTTCGTAGGGGTTTCGAACCTTGGCCTCCACCGGAGAGGGCCAAGGATCTACCATCCACGCCACCGGCCGGTGGTTGTGTCGAAACTTTATTTCACTTACTTGAGTGCCACAAATTTGAAAATCGCTCATTTGAGTGCCAATTTTGATTTGCCTTGCCAGAAGTTTGACGTGGATGCCGATTATTCAATGCAGCAACACCAGTTGTCCACCATGGTTTTGCGGCACGACATGAACAAAATTTTAATATTATTATAATATTTTAAATGTTTATAATTATTTTATTGATTTTTTTGGCTTTTTTTTTTTTTAAAAGATTCGGCAAGGGTCATTAGTGGCCCTTGCCAATCACGAAACCCTTGCCTAGATTGGGCGAGGGCCGCCTTGCCCTTGACCACGAAGGACTTAGTGAGGCTGTTGGGGCCTTGTCGGCTCTAGACCACCGCAAGCAACATTGCCTTGCTTCGAGTTGGTGAAGTCGCAATGCCTTTGCCTATGGCCTTCACGGTGTCATGAAGGCCATGGGTGAGGCCTTTATGGCCTTGCCGATTGCAGGCGAAGCCGCTCAAAGTTGGCGAGGGCATTGCCTCGCCGGCTATCGGCGAGGCCCTAACGGCCTTGCCTAGTGCCTTCGTAGCCAAGGGCAAGGTGACCCTCACCCATGGCTGAGGGTTTCGCGGTTAGCAAGGGTCACCAGTGACCTCATGACCCTAGCATGCCCTAAAGTCAAAAAAAAAAAAGGCGAAATAAAAATCAAAAATAAAATTTAAAAAATCCATATAGGACATTTGGCCGAAAGTGGCACTATAGTGAGAAATTTTATTCTAATGTGACACTCAAGTGAATGAAAAAAAGTTTTAATACTCAAATGAATGTAGCACGGAAGTTTTGATACTCCTAGTATTCTTTTCCCAATATATTTTCATTATTGATAATAATTAATATCTAAATAATTTTATGGACAAGAAAATATTATTTATTTATTTATTTTTCTAAGCAATAGAGATAATTAATTTAAAAAAATATTTTTAAAATCATCAAATGGAGGGTGGCATGGATTCGTCCAATTAATATAATTTCTCATATTGGTGAGCCATGTTATGGTTTGATGTGAGTACATTTGGATGAATTGACATACAAGAAAAGTCAAAGATCGCACGCACAGGTATTTGTACTTGAGACATCGCATTTGTTATCTGAAGGACACAGGGGGAGTGTGTCCTAACTTCACATATATATCACTTATTAAGACACAACGTATGTCTTTCTAAAAAAATATTGTGTGTTTGATTGTTTGCTTTAAAACATTCTAATTCGTAGAAAATGGATTGTTTGTAAAATTATGTCTTTCCATTTCCTCTCTCCCGCAAAAAAAATGGGTAAAACAACGACAAGTGGAAGAATTGGAAGTAAAAGAAATTACACTCGAGATCTATCTACATTTTGTACGGTTTTAAAATTTGCATGAGCAACCCTACTTTTGGTTGGAATGTACAAACCTCTGCCATCATGGAGGTCTTAAATCGCATTATCACTTAAGGAATAGCATGATTGATATTTTATATCTTAAATATCTATTCTTCATCCAAAGTAGTAAAAAGTAGTGGTAAATGCTATGTATAGAGCGCAAGCTTGACGAACTGAACAGAAGATAACAGAGACTCATTTATTTATACACGGCCATGCATGCATACAACGCCAAAGCTAGCTAGACCTCTCCAAAATCTAACCTAGATTCTCCAAGAAGCAATTTATTAATTGATCGACCGACTGCCCAAAAACCTTCAGCCATCTATAGGGGTCAATCAATGGACGAGAGTACTTCGGATATGAGCTTGTCCAAGTTTTTGTACGAAGTCCCACCGGGCATAATTGCTTCCTCGGCCTTCGCCTTCCACTCCATGGCCTTCTTCCTCATCTCCTTCCCCTTCTCTCCCTCCATCAACTCCCCCCCACCAATCCTTCCACTTCATCCCTCCTCACGTCATTGTCGATCTCCATCCCGCGACACCCCCCCCCCCCCCAACTCCGTGCAGCTATACCGGCAGTTAGTCTGCTTCTCCGCAAAGAACGACCAGCATATCACCGGCAGGCCACCGCAGAGGCTCTCAAGTGTCGAGTTCTACACGCTATGTGTCAGGAAACCCCCGATTGCCCGGTGCCTCAGGACCTCCTCCTGCCGGCACCAGCTCGCCAGCATCCCTCAGCCTGCGATTTCTTCCACAAACTCGGGCAGCAACACAGCCGACTCACCTGCCACAAGGTCCGGCCTTATGATCCATAGGAACGGCTTCCGGCTGTTAGCCAGTCCCCACGCGAACTCGGTCAGCTGGCCATAGGTCATGACTGTGATGCTGCCGAAGTTCACGTACACCACCGAGCCGGGCTCCTTCGAGTCAAGCCATGGCAAGTACCGGGCTCCTCTCTCCATAAGTTCCCCCCTACCAATCTCAGGGCTTCGTCTTGGATCTGGTCGGCAAGGAGCTGGAGCGGCCCGATGGTGTAGATGCGGGGATAGACGGAGGAGAGAGACTCCAGGACGTCATTCTCGAGGTGTCGAAGGTGTTGAGGATGACTGCATAAGCCCTGGAAGATCTCTCGACTTATTGGAGGACGTAATTAAGCAAGATGTCTTGGCGGTCTAGGGTTCGGATGAAGGCGGGGAAGTCTCTCAGACGAATGCTTTTCATGCCTGAAGTCCAGCTCACTGTGGTCTCCGGATATCCACTCGACAAGTAGATTGGGTCTGTCATCGTCATAAAACAAAAAATCATATCACAAACAAAGGGAATATAGAACCAATGAGAATATTATTCAAAAAATCTATCTACAGTTTATAACAGAACCACCTTTTATTTTCCCTAGCAATATACTCCATATAAAAACAATCGTGCTAGGGGATCAAACTGTAAATAAGATTTGTATATAAAATCGTAAGTGTTCATCTTTCTTTTTGTTGTTGGTAATTATATGAGTTATGTCTTTTCGTTGTTTGGACACAAAAATAGTAACATTGTAAACTAGTATTCATATGTAACTTGTATCCTAGCACTATGTTAAGTATACTATAATTTCTCATTAAAATTTATTTGTTAGTATATGCGGTATCGCATCAGATATTCAAATAAGTAGGACCTAACTCAAAGTGATTGACTTATAGAACACCCAACGTGCTCTTGCCGGATCATGTATAGGAAACATCTTACTAAAAGATTTAGTGTCTTTGCATTTCTCTTATTCTCTGTTATGCTCATGCCATATAAGAAATAAAACTAGTCTTCTATTTTGGTGAAAAAAGTTGAAAAAACCTAAATCCTCCTTTGACAAATACAATATGAAGTGCGGACCTTTCAGGGGCGTAAAACCATCCTCGACAAGACGACGATACTTAGTGTAGCCAAGCAGCCCGCAAGCACTGGGCGTCCAAAACACAACTTCAGGAATCTTCAACTCCTCGGCAGCATCCACAGTGAACGTCATCGCACCGTCGGACATGATACACGTGACGGGGGGTACCACACCGTCTTGGGATTGCTCTTGGAGCTTCAGGAGAAGACACTCCTAAACGCCGATAGCCCGTGTTCAGATAGAGAAGCACAGAGCGAGGGGATGTCCTGGGTGGAGTCGGCGTCCGAGGGCGGGAGGCCGTCGGGGATCATGTCGAAGCGGAAGTGGGGCAGTCCGTCGAGGGAGTGGGACCCCTGCGACCGCAGCAAGCGCTTATGGTTGTATTCGGTGTTGACGAAGGTGATGTGGAAGCCCTTGTGGTGAAGGAGCTTGGCCAGCTTGAGCATGGGGTTTATGTGGCCCTGTGCTGGGTATGGGATGCATACTGCATGAGGCTTCTCTCCCGCTTGAGGATAAACCATCTCTCTCTCTCTGTTGTTTTTGTGGAAGAAGAGCCTTCGACTCTTTTTTAAAGCGAATGGTGCTACTTGTACACTGAGATTGATAGATGAAACTGGTATATTAAGTGATGTTGCAGATTCTGATTTACTGCTGAACATAATTCGTTTGTTTTTTAATATTTTATTGTAGTGCTCAATTTTATAATTTTACGAGACTGGCTTAGTGTGCTTTTACATTACTCTTTATATGTGGGGTTGGTCAGAATACGGGTGAATAATAAAAGAACGTATCATGTGATATGATGAATAAACGGACTCTAAGCACTTGGAAATTTGGCCTCGGCCTTTATCGACACACCAAATGTTGGCTCGCGTACAGTTCATTCAACTATATGTACAAAGATTAAATTACAAATTATTGGGTACGTGTAAGTATTACAAGAGAACAGAAGTACACGGGAGCCCTTCTACAATGAATATAGTATCTTAAAATTTGATTAGCGAGGAAACCTAACGCAATCCATTCCACAGAAGAATTTGAATACAAAAGAATATCCTTTTGAAAAATACATATAACAATATATAGTCCATGTAACCTAAGTTCATAAGGAGTGTGCATGAAATAAAATCCTGGACATTGTTGTCTCGACCACTCCATCTTATAATCGAGCGAAATAAATGTCATAATGAAGGAAGATTAAGTGGTGAATTTCGAAACTTAAGTACAAGTTTGGCAACTTGGATTGAAAAAGAAGGGTAATGAAATGGCCTAATTGCACTTGCTATATGGCCTAAACTTGGGCAAAAGAAAATAAAGAGTGCCAAAACTTTCGTACGATGCTCACTTGAGTACTACAAATTTGGAAAAATCATTCATTTAAGTGATAATTCCAATTTTCCTAGCCCAAAAATTCGATGTAAATGCCGGTCATCTGACATGCCAACACTGGTGGTTTAACATGGATTCATTGGCATTATGTGGACAATTTTTTTAAAAATATTATTATAATATTTCATTAAAATTATTATTATTATTATTATTATTATTATTATTATTATTATTATTATTATTATTATTATTATTATTATTATTATTATCATCATCATTTTGGCTTTTTTTTTCTTTATGGTCACGAGGGTCACTAGCAATCCTCGCTCACCTTGCCGTCAACCATGAAGGCCCTGAGCGAGGTTGTCAGAGCCCTCACTAGCTCTAGGTGACTATAGGCGATGGCGCCTCACCCAAGGCTGGCAAGGTCACGATGCCCTCGACCATGGCCTTAACGACCAGATTTGGGCAAGAGCTGCCTCGCCCTGACCATGAAGGCCATGGGTGAGGGCGTCATGACCTCACCAGCAGCTAGTGAGGCCTCGATGGCCTCACTAACTGCCTTTGCGGCCAAGGGCAAGGTGGCCCTTGGGTGAGGGTTTTGCAGCCAGCAATGGTCACCAGTAACCCTCGCCAGCCCTAAAGAAAAAAGGCAAAATAAAAACAAAAACAAAAAATTCAAAATATTAAAAAATTTCATGTGGAACGTTTAGTCGGAACTTGTACTTAAGTGAATGATTTTACTCCAATCTGGCACTTAAGTAAGTGAGAAAAAAAAAAGTTTTGATACACAAGTAAACACCGTACGAAAGTTTTGGCACTCCTAGTGTTCTTCTCCTCTCGAACTTGAGTTAATCCTCTTTGATACATGGAGGCAAATTGGCCAAGTCCCTAATGGTGTTGATACCTAGATAATTATTAAAAAAATCTCAAATTTATTATAGAAATACCAATTTGATCTTGTGCGACATAACTAGCAACAACAAGCATTGATTTGAACAAATATTTTAATTCTAAAAATTTTCTGAACTTTTATTATCAATTTTTTAATTTTTCCTTTTCCTCTTTTAATTTTTTTTTTCCAATTACGGCCAGTGAGGGTGGCCGACACCCTCGCAAGCCATGGAGCAAAGATATCACTCACCTAGATTTGATGAGCGCCTGGGCGAGAGCTATGACATTAGCCAGCTACAATGAAAAATATAATAAAATAAAATAAAAACCAAAAAATAAAAAATTCAAGATTTTTATTTTAAATTGTAAAAATCGTCTCAACCTCCCAAATTATTGGTGTAAATTCTTTTAAAACGTTATTACGAGCCAACCTCATTCACGTACATGTATAATATAATAACAGAAAAATCAGACAATAGGGAATCGGACCACGGATATCTCAACTCAAGATTGGGCTTGACTTTTTTTTTTTTTTGGGACAAAGGAAACTGCATTCAAGATTAGGAAATTTTACAACCTGCAGCTATTGCATCCGAAACTAGAAGGTCCAACAAAATAGAAGGAGGATTTGCTGCCCAATTCGGAGGCAGAGACCCGCGGAGATGGGCCTTAGCAGCCCAGTCCGCTACAGTGTTTGTTTCACGCCTTCTAAACCTAAGTTGCAGCTGTGAAAAACAGGGTAAGAGTGCGACGACTTCAGCAAGCAGACTCCGAACCTCCCATGGCGTCGTGTGCGGATCATTAACAGCTTCAACCAACGTTTTGCAGTCAGAATCTATGATGACTTTCTCAGTTACTCTACCTCGCTTCAGAAGGTGATTTAATGCTAGGGTTAGCGCCTGGATTTCAACCTGAAGAGCGGAAGAAGCATCTACAGCACAGGTAAAACCTTCTATCATGTTGCCATTGTGATCTCGGCAAATATAAGCCGTAGATCCCGAATTTTTGTCGCTCTGAAATGCCCCGTCTATATTGATCTGTAGAGATTGGGCTTGACTTTTTGTCTGGCATATTCACACTTAGGATTTCTTTCTCCTTTACTTATTAAGTGATGTAACAAATCATTATCAATAGTCAAACATATTGATTGTTCAAAAATTCAGACTAATTTGTCCCCTCGTTGATATACTGGTTATTGTGAATCTTGAAGTCTTAATCTACCTAACATTAGCTATATAAAAATAACCAATAAACATAGAGTAGAGCTCCTATAGCCAGTGCTCCACTTCCTAAGCCGGTGCCGAGTGCTCATTCCAACTTGCGTATTGAAAGAGAAATCATCAATCATGAAGCCATCCGTCACAAAGCCCCACGCTATGTGCATACCCCTTCCGGCACAGGGCCACATAAACCCCATGCTAAAACTGGCCAAGCTTCTTCATCACAAAGGATTCCACATCACTTCCGTTCATAGTTCATACCAAGTTCAATCACCAGAGGTTAGAGAAGTCCGTGGGTGAGGGTGCTCTTCGGGGCTTGGACGATTTCAGGTTCGAGGTCATCTCCGATGGATTGCCGCCCTCGAACCTGAGAGGCATACTTGACCTCCCTTCTCTATGCTTGACATTGCCCGTGGATGGCTTACGTTCGTTCCGCGAGCTCGTCATGAAGCTCATGAATTTCGATGCCCCTCCTCTCACGTGCATAGTTTAGGATGGCGTGATGAGCTTCACCTTGAAAGTTGCCCGAGAATTAGGCTTTCCGGAAGTGATGTTCTTCACTCCTAGCGGTTGCGGCATGTTGGGGGGCCTCCACTTTGAAGAGCTGATGGATGGAGGCTTATTCCCATTGAAAGGTAGGTGATACGATTTCTCTTTCTTTGCGGATTGAATTTACATGCTGTCTAATTCATTCACTATACCTATAAGATATTAAATTGTAGACGAAAGCTGCTTAAGTAATGGATTTCTCGACACGGAGGTCGATTGGATATCCGCGATGCAGGGCATCCGATTGAGGGATCTCCCGACCTTCATCAGAATAGCCAACCCCGACGACATAATGTTCAATTACAACTCCAAGTCCGTCAACAACGCTTTCAAAGCCGACGGCGTGATCCTCAGCACTTTCGACGATTTGGAAGGGGAGGTAATAGAGGCCATCAAAGCCAAGTATCCGCAGCTTTACACGCTAGGCCCACTTCCCATGCTCCACCAACAGCTCCTTCCTTCGCCAAACTTGTTGGAGTCCATATAATCAATTCTATGGAGGGAAGATGGCGGATGCTTGGGTTGGCTCGACGGAAGAGAGCCCGAGTCAGTGCTGTACGTGAACTTCGGGAGCTTAATAACGGTGACTTGAGAAGAACTGAGAGCATTCGCTTGGCGACTCGCCGATAGCAAATGTCCCTTCTTGTGGGTCATCAGGCCGAACGTGGTTGACGGCGGGGAAGACGTGATCTCCGAAGAGTTCAGGGAGGAGATAGGGGATAGAGGATTGATCGTGGGGTGGTGCGCTCAAGAGAGGGTCTTGAGCCACAGCTTGGGAGGCTTCGTGATGCATTGCGGGTGAAACTCCACGTTGGAGAGCGTGTGCGCGGGAGTGCCGCTCGTTTTCTGGCTCTTCTTCACTGAGCAGCATATGAACTGCCTGTATTCCTGCGCGAGGTGCGGGATCGGGCTGGAGATGATCTATGGCAGAAGTGATGGTTTGAAGAGAGGGAGAGTTGAAGGGGTCTTGAGGGAGTTGATGGAAGGGGAGAAGGGGAGAGAGGCGAGAGAGAAGGCCATGGAGTGAAAGGAGAGGGGAGGCAGCAACCAGACCGGGCGGTTCTTCTCAGTCCAACATTGAAAGGCTGGTTAACATGCTCCGTACCCTATAACACAAATTGGTAATTTGATGTGTGCTTCTTGTTGTTGTTCATGGTCATTTCCTTTTCTTGGGTTAAAGTTGTTCATGGTAATTGAGTGGCCCGTTTCATCATCATTTATTACTTATGGAGAATTTATGATGTTCTATAAGATAAATTAGTAATGATAAATTATGATCTCTTTGATTAAGAGATTAGAATTAGGCGTTTTGATAACTATTAATACAGAAGAAAATGGTTTGGTTATCTTGAATTGACAAAGTCCCCTTGATAACAACAGAATCTACTCTTCGAAAATGACCAAGTACCTTGCAGCCAATCAAAGGATTATAAAGCCAATTTAAGGCAGAGGATAAGAAGAAGGCCCAAGATAATCAAGGTTATTTAGGGCGCGTTTAGTAACATTTCTGTTTAAAAATTGTTCCGGGAAACGAAATAGAAAAAATGTGTTTATGTTCAGGGAAATAATTTTTGAAAAAAACACGTTTGATAAACTTATTTTGGGAATAAAAAATGAACGAAACACGATTGGTAAATTTGTGTTCTTTTTTTGTTTATTTTAATTTTTAAATATTTTTATGTATTTTTTTTTTTTTTTTTTCTTTTTTTTTTCTTCTTTTGGCCGGTTGCGGGCCTCGGCCATGGCCGGCGACCGGCCAACAAGGGCCGGCGGCCTCGCCTAGCCACAGTGAGGCTCGGCGAGGCCAAGCCTTGTCGAGGCCAAGCCTTGTGGCTGTAGCAAGGCTTGGCTCGCTCGCCGGTGAGGCTCGGCCTCGCCTTGGCTAGGCAAGCTCGGGCTCACACAGCCTTGCCCCTCGACCTCACCAAGGGCCGGCGACGCTCCGGTGAGGTCACCGGCCCTTGACGGCATCGCTAGCCCTCGACGGCCGGTCGCCGGCCATGGCCGAGGCCGGCGACCGGCCAAAGAAAAAAGAAAAATAAAAGAAGAAAAAAAAGAGAAGAAAAAGAGAGGAGAGATAAAATTTGTTCTTAAAAATTGTTCCAAAAACAAGAAACACGTTTTTCTTGTTTCTTGTTCCTATTCCAAATGTGTTCTTGGGAACAAAAAAATAGATTTGGAACAAAAACGCAAACAAACGCGTTTCTGTTCTTTTTTTGTTCCTTGGAATAAAAAAACAGGAATTTTGTTCATAAACAGAAACTAAGAACATTAACAAACAGGCCCTTAGGATGCAAATGATAACCATTCGGTTAAAAATTAATTTACGGAAGAGAAATAGATTTTTTTACTTCTATTCTTAGATGACTTTCTAAGCAAAATACGTATTTGATAATAACACAAAATTTCTACTCCTGGAATAGAAATTTGTTTGATAACGATATAAAATTTCTCCCTCTCAGGCTGTGGAGGACAATAGGCAACGGTGGACAACAGACGGTGGCTAGGGATGGCGCTCGACGGCCACCGCTAGATAGCTGCGGCCATCGGTGGACCATGGCTGTGGATGGCAACCTGCGGTAGACGACAATGGATGGATGATGGCAATGGCAATGTGGACAATATGATGGCCAGCGGCTAGTATTAGCAAATGGGCGACTGGTTAGTAGTGAGGACAAACAATAAAAAGAGTTTTTATTTTTCATTTTTATTTCAGAAATATAGAAGTAAAAAAAAAATATTACTTCTAATTTTTATTCCAAACCCATTTTTTGAGTATAAATTTATTCCAATATATTGAAAAATAAAATAATTTTACTAAACGGATTTATCTTCCAAATATAAGTCTGCGGAATAGAAGAATAGTTCTGGAACAGAAATAAAAAGGTTATCATTTGTACTCTTCTTTCTCTATCATTGAATCCAAGGTGTTGAATTTGGCCTGTGTATTAAGGAAATTTTGGGCTAAATGGCCAATCCCATGCTTAGTAGCATTTTTAAGAAGCTTAATCTTGATAGCTCACAATCAGAAAATCTTCAGTGGATGCTACGCACCACGCCACCATTAGACGTGGAGTGCATTTTCTTAAATTTACCCAATCACCCTTTGACACGTGTATTCTAATGTAGAAAAAAGAATAAATTAAAAATCTTTCTTTCTCTCTCTTTCTCCTCCTTCGCAGCCACCGCTCCGGTCGCTCTTGTCAAATTCCCACCCTTGGTCCACCGCAACCTCCATCCACAAGCCCTCCACCTTGCTGTGGTCGCCGCGCCAGCCGTGATTTGAGTTCCCTCCCTCCGCAAAAGCCCAACAACAATCGAGATCTTGACCTCGTTTGTCACGGCCATGGACGAGGTTTTGTTTCAGATCTGGAAGTTGGCCATCGGGAAGACGAAAACAAAGACAAATTGAGGTTTTTTTTGTTATGGCCATGAGCTGCAATTAAAAAAGGAGACCTTTAGCATTCTAGTTTATGGGTTTCTTTTTTTCCCCAGCTTCCGCAGATTCCCCATAACTCTAAGTTGTTTGCGGCCATGTCTTCTACATTTGGCCAAGAGGACAAGCCAAGAGACCCATTGATTTTTCACCTGCGTTGCTCCGTAAACTCCAAGATTTTTGGGCTAAAACGACAAGCCGAGAAACCCATTGCCCCTTCCTTGTCTAAAAGATTTTTCCCTAATTTTTATTTTTCTCAAAAGACTTTTTTTTTTTTCCAGATTTTTGGCCATTTGTTCTCAAACGGGTAAAGATGACTACAAAGACGACAGTGATGTAGGAGTCTTTCCGGTGAAGATGAAGCTAACAACAAGAACGATGGAGGAGTGGTTTGGTTTGGACGTGCAACAGTGTTGGCTTGGACGGGCGTCAGCTGTGGACGCGCGGAGGCTGACGCCTGGAGGTGACTCTGGCAGGAGGAGGACGAAGAAATTGATGAGCATATTTTCAATTTTTTGTGATTCCGCGGTAGGGTACATGTCTTAATTGGTGATTGGCCAAACTAAAAAAAAAGCACTCCACACGAGATGATGTGAAAAGCAATCACCGAATATTTTCACGTTCACAATGGACTATTGGGTGTGGAAGTAAATTAAAAGGATACGCATCCGGTGTCCATCTTTTTCATCGATTTGGAAGTTCGAACGTTGTCCCTCAATCATCGGTGGACAATATTTACATATGCAAATTAAAGTTAAAAACGCCAATTACGTAACCACTGGTACATCCTTAAAAATTAGTTTAGTCCACTCATGCTTGTTTATATTTAGACATATCTCTTAATAAAAAGAAGAGATTGATTACATAATCGCCTAAAAAGAATAACAGTCGTGTTAATTTTTTCAAAAGTCCGTTCTACTTTCGGACAACTTGTGAAATTTAGTAATGAAATCATGATTATCGTTTTATTATACAATAGATTTAATAATTCTATATTCAAAGGTTGAATTGAAAAAGTGACCATCCTCCATTGAATTCAACATATTGTTTTTCACGCCCTCTACATCTTGTTGACAAGCGCACGCACCACACATCTACGGGGTCCACAAATAACAAAAGGATTGTGAACTGTGTCTTAGATCCTCAATTATTGATCGACCGGACTTAAAACGTTCCAATATGTCATACTTTTGGCGCCTATCCAACATTTCCAAGACCCACCTTTGTCCCTTATATTAGAATGGGAAATGATAAGCATGCGCGCACTTGCAAAAGGACAAGGCTCCATAATGATAAGCATGCGCGCACTTGCAAAAAATGAATATGAGAAGTGACATTCCGCGGCCAGATTTTATTCCCCATCTTTTCTGTATCTTAGAGACATGATAGCAATATAGCCGGTTATTAGGAGGAGAAATAGCTGCAGTGGATTGCTATTATCTCCACATAAAATCTAAGTTTCTCGTTGTACAAATTAGATCCACAATCCTCATGTTCCAAAAGGAAAGAACGAAAATGCTGTCATTAATTGGTAATGACATTCCTAGAGTGGCCTTCTGGAATTTTTATATGATACACAGCCTATGTAACCCTTGAAATACAAATCTCACCTCAACTAGTAGTTTTAACTTAAAAATTTGACCGCCCATCTGAGTTTAGATGATGGATATGAAAGTACAGACAAATCGTGTAGTCGATTACATCCCCTTGTCCATCTTTGTCTCGTGCGGGAGGAAGAGAGTCGGAGGTGTCGCCATTGCATGGAGTGCACTGATTATTACAAAACAGGTGTAATATACCCGTCAAAAAGCCACTACCTAAATTTATAAGAGAATGTGCTTATGTTGACATTGGATCACCTTCGATTTCACCCGTTCAGCTTCTTCACAAGAACATGGGACAAAAGCGTCTCCAAGTTTTCATAAGAAGACCCACCAAGCTCAGTGGCTTCCTTGGCCTTCCTCTTCCACTCCACGGCCTTCTTCTTCATCGCCTTGCCCTTCTCTCCATCCATCAACTCCCTCACAAGCTTCTCGACCTCCTCTCTTCTCACACTGTTATCGATCTCCATCCCGATTCCCCATTCGTTCTTGCTATAAAAGCAGTTCGTCTGCTGCTCTGCGAAGAACGGCCAACACAGGACCGGCACTCCGCCGCAGATGCTCTCCAGCATCGAATTCCACCCGCAATGCGTCAAGAATCCCCCGACCGAAGGATGCCTCAACACTCGCTCTTGCGGGCACCAACCCGCCAACATTCCTCTGTCCTTCGTTTCCGCTAGGAACTCTGAGGGCAAAACCACCGTGTCACCAGCGACGAGGTCGGGCCTTATTATCCACAAAAAGGGTTTTTGGCTGTTAGCCAGTCCCCATGAAAACTCGATGAGTTGCTCCGACGTTACCACGGCAATGCTCCCAAAATTTATAAACAACACCGAATTCGGTTCTTTTGAATCCAGCCACCCCAAGCAAGCGAAATCTTCTTTCCATAAATTTGAGCCTATGCGACACGAGTTGTCGTCTTCGATTTTATTGAGAAGTAAGTGAATCGGACCAATTGTGTAAAGATTTAGAAATATGGAAGAGAAAGCCGTTAGAACATCCTTTTCTAAGCAGTCGAACGTGTTGAGGACGACTGCTGAGGCTTTGTTTGTTTTTTCCATCTGTCGTATGATGTAGTTGACCATGATGTCGTTACCATCGGTTGTCCTGATGAAGCTGGGAAGATCTCGCAGACGAATGTTTTTCATACCAGGAATCCAGTCTATGGTGGTGTCTAGGAATCCATTCGTTAGATAACTTGCATCTGCATCGAAACACGTGGATGTAACATCATATCGACAACGACAATTTATTAAACAAATCAACTGAATGAATTGTGTTTGAGACCCCAGTTATCACAACGACTTTCAAAATTTTAAAGGACACTCCAATCAATCAGCCAGGAATTTAGGATGATTCATATCATGCAGATAGGGTGCTTTTAAACTTAATATAGAGGAAAGAAAATCCTATACTTCCCTAACCTTTAAGGGGGAATAGCCCCTTTTCGCGGAGCATATGGTACTGTGTATACACCAAAGCCCCACAAGCACTGGGAGTCCAAAACAGCACACCAGGCACTCCAAGCTTCTCTGCAGCATCAAGTGCAAAGGACATGCCGCCGTCCGCTATCACACAGCTCACCTTCGGAACCTCAGTATCATCCACAGACTTATCATTGAGCCTCCCGAGGAGGTCCATGAAAGGAGCCAAGCAATTCTTGGAAGTGGACTCACAGAGAGAAGGGATGTGCTGAGTGACATTCTCATCGGAATCACTCTGTGGAAGGCCATCGGGGATGGTTTCGAAGCGAAACCTAGTTGTGCCATCGAGAGAGCTCAGGCCTCTGGACTTGAGCAAGCGCTTGTGGTTGTACTCGGTGTGCACGAACGTTATGTGAAAGCCTCGGTGGTGGAGGATCTTGGCGAGCTTCATGATAGGGTTTATGTGACCCTGTGCTGGGTAGGGAATGACCACTGCATGAGGCTTATCTCTTGCTTCAGAACTCATCTCCCTCCCTCCCTCGCTCTCTCTCTCTCTCTCTCCGTGAGAAGACAGGACAGGCTCTCCACAAAATTGCAGAAGATGGGGTTGATGGGTCAGTGGGCTTTCATTTCACGTGTATGTCGGTCTAAGCTCGTAAAACAAACCCGCGCCTTGATATATTCATGCTCGTGCAATAAGAGAACAAAAAAGCGTCGTCAAAAATGAACGCGGTAGATAGATCCACTGGCCATCCTTTCTCGTTTTTCATTCTTTGTGGTTTTCCTTGGCGTTCCAAATTCTGACCTTATACGGAGAACTATTTTCCTTGGTACGATGAAGATACGGCTTTTGTGGCCAGAGAAACGACATCATGTGACTATGGTTTAATGTGCTTATGCAATTCTTCTGCTAGCTCCGGACCGCTAAGTCAGCGTGGTCTCCAACCACTCAGGAAGCAACAAGTGGAGGTGTGAGGGAGGGGGTCGCCACGTGAGAAAATATTGGGTGGTTTGGGAGCTCCACATCAGCGTGGTCCCGGACCACTCACGCGGCGCCACGTGGAAGCGTGGCCCGCTTGCTGTCTTCTGCATTTTTCTTTTTCTTTTTTCTCTCACTAGCCTACACTAGCCTTCTCCTGGCCTTTCGACAAGCTATGCTGGGCCCACTAGAAACCTTTTCCTCTCGGGGAATTTGAAAAATTTGGCGCACTCTCTCTCTCCTCCCAAGAAAATAATAGCAATCCTTCTCTCTTACAAACTCTCTCTCTCTCCATTTTTTCGTTTGACTCTCGCTCGGCTGCTCTGCCCTCCGCTTCTTCTCCGATCGGACGATGGAGCCGCCGTCCAACGAATCATGCCACTACCCCCGCTTCCGCATTTGCCTCGTCGGCCGCCGCTGCATTTGAGCTACAGCTAATATTTTCTCGTTCGTTTTGCCCCTTCGTTGCGCTGCTCCTCTGGCAAACGACGGAGCCCGCTGTCCAACGAACCACGCCGCTGCACTTATGCATCCGCCTCGTCTGCCACCTCCGCATCTACATTCTCCTCCGTCTTCAATGGTGACCGGGCTCTTCCTCTCCCAATCGCCGTCCTTGTCGATGATGCAGGGGATGCGAGGGAGGCAGAAGCAGGACCTCGTGGATGCTCCGGGTCGATGCATCTTGACATGGAAGACCAGGGTCTTGTTGAATGAGAGCTCGCGCTCCCCGTAGCGATTAGGCATTGAGCTGCGATAGCCGCAACTACCACCGATGCTCTTGATGGATCTAGCCACGGCAAGACAGAACTTGACCGCGAGGAGCCGCCTCGAATGCACTGCCTCTCCTCGGCCACAACAGCGCAAGGCAGACCACGTCCCAAGCTCTGCGGGTGACGCCGGAGTCCCCGCTTGCCATTTCCGAATGCAGAACGTGTTACAGAGACGGTGAGGACGGCGAATCGCAAGCGAGCAGAAGCTCAATGGCAGAGAAGATACTCTCTTGGTGTTGCGGAGGATGGCCTCCCCAACTGGCGATGCAGTCGGGGGAGCTGAGAAGGAGGCCGTGGTGGAGTAGTTGAGGGACTTGACGTTGACGCGGCGAAGCCTGAGCTCGAGGCTCTTGACGCGGACGGTGAGGGCGAACCCGAGGAATGCGACGCGGAGGATGACGATTGGGGCGAGGGCATAGACGAAGCACTTTGCTGCGCCTCTGGTTGCGATGAGGTAGCGGCTTGGCGAAGTGGGCGAGCTCCATGTCGTCACTCCGGAGGCGGGTTCCGAAGGGCACGATTGGGCTGGTCGGATCTTCTTTAGGCATCACGAAAGTCAGAGTTCAAGTGAATGTGAGAGAGCGCGATACTGAAATATCTTCGACATGATGGTCGACGCGGTGATCACGGCCATGGCGGTTGCTGGGCATGAGAACATCCCGGTGATTGTGGCCGAGACAGGGTGGCCAAACTTAAGCCCCGATGCAGCAGAGATTGACGCCAACGAGCTCTACTCTGAAATGTATGTGAAGGGCCTGTTGGAGGCATGTCGCGACCAATTTTTTTCGGGGGTGAATCACCTATGGTTTGGCTAATGGATTGTTAAGAATAGACTTAACCCGGGCTCTCCCAAGCCCATACCAATTCGCGACTTAGGTTTGAATTGTTAACATGCAATTGAATTTTAACTAGGAGTCGCCACTAATCTATTTTTCATGGGTTGATTAGAAACCCTAATAAAGTAACGGGAGATTTACTTTATTCCTACAAACTAGAGATTTGGGTACGGGGACTTGATTACGCTAGATTTCTCTAACGCTCTTTCGGTACCATTTCTTTTATTTAAAAAAAAAGGTTTTGCAGGCAGCTTGAATTAATAATAAATCTATTTCACTAACATGTGAGGCGATCATGCGGGTGCGCAAACCACCAATTTAACACCCAAGTAAAACAGTAAATAAATTACAGGACTTACCTCATAGCAACGAAAGCATCTGCGTTGTTAGATCAGAATTCACATCAACAACCTTAGATATGACTTCTAATTAACACGCAATTTCTTTTTTTTTTTTGTTTTCACTTAATTTGTGACAGCCTGAATTTTCATAAATTGTTTTCGATTAAATAAATCGGGCCTTTCATTGAAACGCTAATAGTGCTATTCTCTGAGCTGATCACTCACGAGATAACTGGACTATCGGGCAGGTAATTAGGGAATCCAAATGCAATTGGACTTGAGAATTTGACCAAGAATCGATCGCTTCGATCGTGTTGATTTACAAGGGTCATTACGGCACCGTCGAGAGATTGATCGAAATCGAGATAGGTCGATTCGACTGAGATATGTGATCAAATTGTGGGTGATTCCACTTGATTGAAAAATTCTCATCGATCGGCATTAAATTGATTTTTTGTCGTTTTGGTACCGGGTGCTCGTAATTGAAACCTCGAGATTTTCACGACAATTGAGAGTCGTTAATGTGTCGAAGATGTACTTTGTGACTTGAGATAAATCGATCACAGGTCAATTGCACCAAAAATTCCTAAAATTTACCCGGTATAATAGGTCACGCTAAGAGCGCGCCGGATTGAAAATAACCACGAATTTAAACCCGATTTCAGAAATTGAAAATTTTGTGGTGTCACAAGCTATTTTAGGAACGTCGACTCACTCTCCGAGAAATTTTCAGAGATTCCGGGATTATTTCGGAAAATCGGTTCGGACGTTGTGGAAAATTCGCGAAAATTCGGATTGGCCAAATTAAAAGAAATTTGGACTTCCAAGCCAAGCTATATGGTGTTGGGGACTTACAGAAAATTATTTGAGATTTTTCTACCGCAAAATTAGACCTCAATTTGGGAAATTGAGTGATGAATTAAAGTTCAATTTGATTAAATTCGGAGCTTCGGAAGATGTTGGATTTTTGGATATCAAAAGTGAATTATTTGATGATTAGATAGCAAATAATAAACATGGGGGACAAAGGGATAAACATGAAGACTTTTCTGACCAAGAATCATGATGCATATTAGATATTTTGGCCTTGGCTAATTAAGCTTGGTTGTCTCTCTCCTCCTCCTCCCTTTGTGCGACAACCTGGTCTTCCGCTTCACTTTCCTTTTCATTTTTAAGCTTCTTCATTTCGTTCTCCCTCTCTGCAACGACGATCCCCCACCGAAATTTCTTTTGGTCGCATACCCTTCAGCCCAAGCCATCATCATCATCTTTCATCATCAATATCACCATCCACCGAGTTCTCTCTCTCTCCGTTTGCTTTCGTTTTTTTTTTTCATTTTCCCTGCCGCTTGCTTCTGTTCTCATTTGCTTCTGTATCTTCGTCCACCGAACCCTCCTTGCTGCCGTTTGTCCAACATCCAGCCTCCATGGGTCAAAATTCTTCAAGCAAAATTGTGGCGTTGACTCCTTGAAGCCCACAACCCACCGCAGAAATCCACCGAAGACACCAGCAGCTTCGGTCTTCACGACTACAGCTCGTGCTCGTGCTTCTCCACATCTTCTCCACGCACCAAGCTCACTGAAGCCACGAAGCTGCTTCAGCGATCTTTCCCCTGCAGTAGCTCCCACGTTGACGCTTGCTACTCCGCTTCTTTCCTCTTCGCCAGCAAGCTGTCCGTGTGGTCTTCTCCAGCGTCCATTTCCTGCGCTCGTGGATCAGCCCAGCAAGCCAGTTCAATTTTCAGTGGCCCAAATCTGTAAGCTTTAGCCCACGAGCCCAATTGCAGCCCACAACTTGAGCCTTTGGTCCAGCTCGATTCAAGTCCAGCAAGTGTCTTCAGCCCAGTGATTTTCAGCCCTTCTCCAGCAGATTTTGAAGCCCAAGCTCAGGCCCAAGTTCAATTGGTTTTAGCCCATTTGAAGTTAAGCCATTTTGGGCCCAAGAAGAAGGCCCAAGCCCGCGACTAGCAGCCTGCAGAAGCCCAAGACCTAAACTCAGCCTTGCTGAGTTGTGTTGGGCTAAGTTTAGGCCCTGGCCCAAGTTTGTCGACACCGCCGAAAATTAAGGTTTCGGCCGCCATCGCGTTGTTGTCGCGGTGAACCGGTTTCCGTAATTAACAGGTGAGTTTATACTCTAAACTCTGTTTAGTAGGCTAATAACGTTTAAGGGGTGTTAGATTTATTTTATTAGGAATTAGGTGGTTAGTTAGATTAAATTAGAAATTGAATTATTTAATTGAGCATGTTAGGTGGTTAGCATGGTTTAGCTAAGGCCTAAATAAATTGTACTATTTATCTAGTAGGGTTCGGGAATTTCTCCGAGTCCATATTGGTTATTAATTTAATGATTCTAGCCTAGGTTAGTATTTTTAGAATTTAAATTTATTTATTTCATTAATTTCAGTAATTATTTAATTATTAATTATTTTTTCGGAAATTAGGTGGGATAGCCGATGACCGGAATTTCGTGCTTTGGTTGCGATGGTGTGGTTAATTTCTGTAATTAAGTGTTAAATTATGCAAATTGAGTGCTGATTTGATTTTTGGTATTTAATTCCAAAAAATTGTGAATTTCCAATATTTATTCATAAAATCCCGGTGTCGGGTTTTGATACCGAAAATGGTTTTTAGTATTATATGAAATAGTGGGATTTCAAAAAGGATAAATATCAATTTTTCTGGATCAAGTTGACCGTGTGCCCACACACGAGTAATTTCATGTGAATTTCTAATACGAAGAAAAAGGCCAGGCTCACCATTTTAATTAAAGCATTTGAGTGCAATGCATGGTGTCCTGGGCCATATTTGAGTGATCATGTGATGGTCAAGAGAAATCGTCCCGGGCTGTTGAGCTGAACGTTATCCTTATTTGGGATACCCACTGGACAACGGGAAGCTAGTCGCAGTTGATTCTGGACCCTATGCTCCTTCGGGAAAGCCGTCTGATAAAGAGACGTTGCCGTGCTCAATGGGGGTGAGACGAAGCCTGGCAATGCCAGAAGACCGCCGAACTGAGAGTAGGCCGTGCTATATACCGAGATTAAAACTAGGAACGCATGATTAATTGAGTGTGGCATTTAGTTATTGAAGCTTATTTGTTGCTTATGCTCTCATGTGTCTGTGAGATAAATTGTACTGACCTGCATGGTGGATCTAAGACAAGGTAAGTCTCCTTGATTGTGTGATTGTGTGATTATGACACTTCTTGGCGTATTTCCCTCCTAATTGGGGTTTAGAGCTTAGACTCGCTGAGATGATATCTCACCCCGTTATGGGACAACATTTTCAGGGTTGTCGAGTGGAGGACCTGGAGTTGAGAGGAGGTGATCGGAAGCGTAGGTCAGTTAGGACCGCTTCTTTTTGGAAGGCCAGTCTTTTGTAGTCTTTTGGCCATAGACCTATGTACATGACTCAGTGTATATATAAAAGCATGTTTGTTTGTGAATCTATTGTCCTGCCTTTCTATCCCGAGATGATTACTGTCAGGGGATTTCTTTTTGTTTCCGCATGTGCAATAAAATGGAAAGGGTCGGTGACTCGTCCTGGGAAGTTGCAAATTATTATCGACTAGATAGGGATGGGCATGTGCTCGGGGTTTGGGGCGTGACATAATTAATGGGAATTGTGCTTAATGCAATGCATGCCACTAATTTAACATGAAATGATACGACATGACTTAGCTATATAACCTAAGTGATATGACATAAATAAGCATGTAATCTATCCTGAAGCATAGGATGGATTTATTCTAAAAAATATTTTTTTTTTGTATTTTCCATGAGATTCGAAATTAAAGAAATGCAACACTTAAATATGCAATCTAAATTAATCTAATGATCTAATTCTAATGATGGGCAATTTCTAATTAAATGAACCTAACAAAAATCATTAAATGACGTGCATTGTATGAACCTAATTCTATATGACGTGCACATGGTTTTTATTTTCCTAATAAGCATGCAATCTATCATAATATGCAATGACGTGCAAAAAATGCCCTAACTCTACATGACATATGGATGATGACTTTTTGTTGCTTTTCCTTTTTTTTTTAAATTTCGAAATTAATAATTGCCAAATAATTAAACATGCAATTTAAACTAGTGAAATAGAAATCTAACATCCTAAATTTATGTTTTTGGTATTCTTATTTAAGAAATTCGAAATAAATAAATTTCCTATTCTAAACATGCAGGATAACCCTAAAACAATGAATATTCTAAACAAACCTAATCTAACTCAGATTTTTTCGGATTTTTCCTTTCTTTTACGGGAGCAATCAAAATAAGACGTCAAGAACATCACGGCAACAAATCAGAAGCAAGATATCATCCATGTCCATTTTGTAAATAAATTGACGAGTCGTATCTCGCGCATGAGATCAGATTGGCCAATTTCAAATAAAATTGCGAATCGTATCTTCCGTGCGATTGCGAGTCATATTCCGAGCGTGAAATCGGACTGTCAATCATGCGCACGTTGCGAAATTAGGAAAATTTCCTAATTCATGAGGGATCAAGAGATCTTTTGGATATGGCAATATCGATCAAACATTCAAAGAAAGATTGCGATATTATGAATTAGGCAGCAAGATATATGAAAATCAAATTGATCGAGAGTCTTACCTAATTCACGATTTTACACGGGTGACGTCTCCAAATTCGGATGGATGATGAGTCACGGGAATCACGGTGAGGAAGACTGACGGTCCGTAGCATGCAAGGGTGCACGGTAATCGCTGGACGTGTTCCACAAGTCTGAGTACTTTGGAATTCTATCCGAGGACTTCAGCTTATCTACAGGCGATGGAATGTTCTTGGACTTCTTTATTTTAATCTTCAATCCACCACTCAGCTTTTGTCTTCTTCTCTTCTACCAAATCTCGGCAATCGATGGTGCCACTGTGTGGGATGGACGCTTTGATGTCCACCAGAGAAGACAGTGAGCTTGCTGGCCGTGAGAGAGATCTTCAACAAACCTGCAAAACTGAATCAAATCCCAATTGGAAGGACTGAAAAGTAATCGTGGGATTGCTAGAAATTGAAGAATAGCTCTCGGAAAGGTGTTGGCTTCTTGCTGGGATCGTCTATAATAGACACGTCGAAGATGCAGGAGTGCGCCGGGACTCCTTTAAGGTTTGCTGGATTCGCTGGTCGTCTTGGTTGAGCAGCTCTCGGTGGCAGGCCCAGCAGCAATTGGTCGTCACAGAAAGTTTGGCAACGATGCAAGAAGGTAGCAGTGAATCACCATGGACTTGCGGTGCAGCAGGGACGTTTCTTTCAATGTGTTCTCCCTAAAATTGCTGACGATGGTCGGGCATTGATAATTGCAAGAACATCGTGGGGCACAGCTGCTCAGTGTTGGCCTGCAATGGAAAAGCAAAGGAACTCTCTCTTCCCCTCTCGTGTGTTCTCTGTATAATTCGGAATCCCCCCCTCATTGTGGCCGAATGTCTCAATCGTGTGGCCTCCATCTTTGTTGACTATTGACCTCTGAATATGAAGACTTTCTCACGTGTAATGGCCGAAGATCATCACTTGCAAGACTTGAGTCTGTGCTTAATGCTATGGTGGGCAGATGGTTTGCCCGAGTGGACTCAACCTTTCGAGTATGTCCTTTGTTCCCAGCTCTCCATATCTCCTGGTTCTGCTCAAAAACGAGTTCACGATAGACATCGGGGTTAGAGAACTTGGCATAGTAGGACTCCACGGATGGGAATCTCGGCGTAACAGCTTTTTGGTCTGGTTCGAATTTGTTACTGGCCAGGTAGTGGCGCGAGGGCAAGGTAGGGCGTCGGTCTTCGCCGAGGGACTTTCTGGATCTTCTCTGGTCTTCAAATTAAACCATACAATTGAGCCTCTTCCTTCTTTTTTAATATTCTTTCCCCGACCAAAATTGCACCCGCCGTACTTTCTGCCACCACTACACTTGCATAGATTTTCTCTCCCAAGTGTTGCTCTTTTGTCGGTGTCGCTAGGCACAGTATCTGCCAGGAAAGTGTTAGCGGTTGTGGACGATCAGCAAGGTGGAAATCCGGTGCACCGAGCCTGGAAAGGACTGGCTCTGGCTTATGGAGACTTTGGACCGGACACCATCAGTGGTGTGGCTTCGTCGTGACGAGGTAGCAGCGAGCGTCGGGTGGTTGCTGTGGTGATCTTGGTACAACCGACGAATGAATCCCGTGAAAACGTCCGTGAGGTCTTGGCCAAGAAGGGACTCCGCCAAGACTCCTCCCTCTCATGTGTGTTTACCCTCCGTGTTTTTTATTGATTTCTCAAAAGAACGAACGGAAAGCCCCCCAAAATCCGAAGAGCAACCCCACTCACGTTTTTCTCTCGACGGCCATATATTCAATGTGTGGCCCTCCTCAAACCCTACGCATTTAATCTATTTATAGGCCATAGTTAGGGTTTTAATTTTTCCAAATCCGTATCCATGAAAATTCCTTTTTCCAAATGCAATATTTGCTTTAGGATTGCAAGAGGATTCTTCTAAAATTTGAAATCTCGCACAAATCAATCCGTAAAATCTTTCCGAGGATACGGGCTTGGGCCGATTTACTTCTTTTGTGGGCTTAGTCCAATTCATCAAATTAATATTCTGAACCATCAATTTGAACCCATTTGTCACCGGCCCAATGTAAATGCAAATTAAAATAAATGCACCTAAAACTATATGCTATGTAATTAATTAATTAACTAATATTTTTTCAGGGGTTAAAATTAATCCCTAATTTTTTAATGCGATAAATAATTAAAAGAGTCGCCAAAATTTAGGTGTCAACAGGGCACTTGAAGTCGGGGCAAGGGACGTCATTGAGGAAGGAAGGCGTTGCGGAGGCTTACGTTTACGAGCTAGTCGATGAGGAAACAAAAGAGACGACGAGCAGCCAAGCTCGTGCGAGGAACAGGGGGATCTTGTATGCAAATTTGAGCGAGAAGTATGAGGTCCAGTTCTCTTGTGCCGCCCGCTATTGTGGGTCGTTGGAGGAGCTGTTGATTGGGTTCGTATTGATGCTGCTGATTCTGGTTTGGTTGATATGGTATATACCGAATTCCCCATGGTGATTCCGTTTCGACTGAGGTTTGATTTCGTTCTTGCTCTTTCTCTTTGATGGAGCGTGTCCCTCTCGAAGAAGATGATTTCTTCACGTCCGCGTTCTGGGTTTGAATCTTTGATGGTCTAAAGCACTTGCAGCCGGTTGATTCTGCTGTTTCGTTTTTTCTTTGTTCTTATGATATGATCTTGATCTTGATCTTGATGTAGTTCTTTTGTTCTTTTATGGGAGTTCTGGATGTGTTAGAGATGGATTTGAAATCAGTGGTAATCGGATGAGAAGTGAAGTGATCTGGAATCTTGCTCGATCAAGCAAATTCTTTGTCTTTCTTTTCTTTCGATAGCGAGGCAGAGGATTTATCTTGTTCTTTTCCCTACTGTTGTTTAGCTCGAAGCAAGAAGTTTTTGCAAATTTTAATCGAATGCCATGGCTCTGCCACTGTTATTGGTTTCCTGAATGCGAGATGGGCGAAGTCAAATCGAATTTTTCGTAGCGGTACTTGAACTTAAGGTGGGAATTAAACTGCAATGCCTCGCAAAGCTCGAATCTTTTTAGGTAGAAGAAGAGTTGTATGCGCAGGCAAAGCATATAATAAAAACCGGGCATTGCTTTGTGCTCAGCGTGATAGATCGGCGGCCCCAATTTGAATTTGATTGAAGATAACCCAAGCTCGATGTAGCATAATGCGAAAGAGGAGATCGATTGGAGTTTTTTCTAACCACAGGGCAATGATCTGAGAATCTTTGATCTATCACTTTTCTAAAACAAAACAAAGTCAGAATGGAATTCGGAAAATCATGACAAAGAAGGGAAATTGCTTTTGGTGCGGTTCTCAATCCCGGCGATATTCACAACATCCCAGGAGAACATAAATTCACTTGTCACTTTTAACAGTATCTTTCCCTCTCTTGCAAAAACACTTTGATGGAGCGACAGGGGAATGGCGGTTTTGTAAATTGTCCACTTGCTAGTCAGAATTCGGTTCGTCATCACCCCAAATATCTAACCGGGACACGCGAAAGAAGACATAAGAGAGACAAAATATGCCAAGAAATCATCGGATAAGGCCTCGAGATTTCTTCAGACGATGAAAATTAGCTTTCACCGAATACAGTGAATCAACTTGGGCAAGCATAACCTAGCAAACTATCATTCTGGTTCGCAAAACTAGGATTTTTGTACAACACTGCTATTTCCTACTAAAGTTGGCGCATGAAACCCAAAACAAGCCAGCTGAACTTTCCTCATTGCACACCCCCAACATATTCATACAAGCACACAGACATCACCCCTATTCACATGTGAAAGAGATTATGAGCTCAGAAAGAGAGGGAGATTACATGATACAATCAATCGCTATTTACATTTGCAAGATTTTAGGAGTTAGTGTGGATGACCAGATCTAGATCGAGCAGAAAGTCTTAGTCCTCTTTGTTTCCCAAAACCAAATGAATCTCGTCCTCAATCTTCAATCTGTTTCCTCTGTGGTGAGATGATCTTGAAAACATGCTCTTGGCCGGTGCAATTGTCCACCATAACTACCCATCTGCTCTTCTTCCTCCACCCTCCGCTGCCGTCGATCTTGCCTCAAGCTTTAGCACCTTCCTACGCTGCCTTGAATGCCTTGCGCGGGTCATCACCGGCGGAGGTTCAAAGAGCGACAACGACAGAGCAACACAGCACAGATCCACTTAGACCTAGCTTTCACACGGTCCTGCACGTCTGACCAACAAAAACCTCGGACGACGACACAGGAACACATCAATCCCCTCAGTGAGTGACCGTGCTCTCTCGCATTCACTTGAACTCGACTTTCGTGATGCTTAAAGAAGATCCGACTAGCCCAATCATGCCCTTTGGAGCCCACCTCCGGAGCGACGACGTGGAGCTCGCCCACTTCGCCAAGTTGCCGCCTTGCCGCGACCAGAGGTGCAGCAACATCAGCAAGTGCTTCATCTACGCCCTCGCCCTGATCATCATCCTCCACGCCGCCTTCCTCGAGTTTGCCCTCACCGTCCGTGTTAAGAGCCCTAAGCTCAGGCTTCAATGCATCAATGTCAAGTCCCTCGACTACTCCACCGCGGCCTCCTTCTCAGCTCCCTCGACCACGTCGCCGGTTGGGGAGGCTGTCCTCCACAACACCAAGAGAGCATCTTCTCTGCCGTTGGGCTTCCGCTCACTTACGATTCGCCGTCCTCACCATTGTTGTAACACATTCTGCATCCAAAAATGGCAAGCAAGGACTCGATGTCACCTGTAGAGCTTGGGACGTGGTCTGCCTTGCGCTGCTGTGGCCGAGGAGAGGCGGTGCATTCAAGCAGCTCCTCACGGTCAAGTTCTATCTCGCCGTGGTTGGATTCGTCAAGAGCATTGGTGGCAGTTGTGGCTACCGCAGCTCAATGTCTATCTGCTATGGGGAGCGTAAGCTCTCGTTCGACAAGACCCTGGTCTTCCATGTCAAGATGCATTGATTGGAGCATCCATGAGGTCCCGCTTCCGCCTCCCTCGCATCCCCGCATCATCAACAAGGACGGTGACTAGGAGAGGAAGAGCCCTGGTCGTTGTTGAAGACAGAGGAGAATGTTGATGCGGAGGTGGCAAACGAGGCGGATGCATAAGTGCGGCAGCGTGGTTTGTCGGACGGCGGGTTTTGTCGTTTGCCGGAGGAGCAACGCGACGAAAGGGCGGAACAAACGAGAAAATATTAGCTGTAGCTCAAATGTAGTGGTGGTCGACAAGGCGGATGCGGAAGCGGGGGCAGTGGTGTGATTCGTCGGACGGCGGCTCCATCGTCTGATCAGAGAAGAAGCGGAGGGCAGAGCAACCGGGCAAGAGTCAAATGAAAAAATGGAGAGAGAGAGAGAGAGAGAGAGAGAGAGAGAGAGAGAGAGAGAGTTTGTAAGAGAGAAGGATTGCTATTATTTTCTTGGGAGGAGAGAGAGAGCGCGCCAAATTTTTCAGATTTCCCGAGAGGGAAAGGTTTCTGGTGGGCCCAGCATAGCTCGTAGAAAGGCTAGGAGAAGGCTAGTGTAGGCTAGTGAGAGAAAAAAGAAAAAGAAAAATGCAGAAGACAGCAAGCGAGCCACACTTCCACGTGGCGCCGTGTGAGTGGTCCGGGGCCACACTGATGTGGAGCTTTCGGACCACCCAATATTTACTCGCGACTCACAATCAAAAGAATTTATGCACAAAACTAACTTCATTTCTCTCTCACTAGCCTGCACACACTAGATCCTATTCTCTCTCGTGCGCCGCACACAATTATTTCTATTATATTCTCTTTCCTTCGTTCCCTCTCCGAGGAAGGAGAAAATATTGGCTGGTTCCGGACCACCACCCAATATTTTCTCCATGTTTAGGGGCCATACGCGCCTCCCCTAGTCTGGGAATAGGTCTAATCAATATTTAGGACGAGGGCCCGCTAGGCGCTCACCTAAACTTAAAAAAAACATAGTACTTTGGACAAGTGAAGCATCAGAAACGTGTTTGCACCGCCAATCTGGAAATCCTATCAAATTTACAATGTTTCCCATGATCGTCGGCTAGTATGATGGTTCTTTGATTATCGAAACATTATGATGGTTCTTTTTTACTTTCAAAATGCAATTGATTGGATCCAACCGAACAATTTTTAGATGATAGCATGACATGGATATGCATCAACATCGAAGAGGCCGGCAAATCATGTGCCACGCAAGGACGAAACAAAATACTTCGGCTAATGTCTGGAAATTATTGCATATCTAACTATTAAATAGCACGAAATCCACTGGGCATGCTCGCCTGACGTTGATTAGTGCGCTTCGAAGTTGGAGGCATACGAAGATTTACTTTAAAGAAAAAAAAAACTGGCGTATGAAGACAAAAAGAGCCGACTGATGCCAACAAAAGAATGAAGTAAAACATGATTACATTTCATTGAAAATATCGTCGGAACACACTTATTAAGTAATTAAGTGGGGAAAAAGAAAAGAAGAGTGCAATTTGCAAGACCCATTTATTGGTATGGTACGTATATTAAGTATAGTACTTGCAATACAGGTAGCTAGGATAAACAAGATAGACTGTGTCTTTGTAGAGAATGGAAAAGAAGAAGGAGAATTTAATATTTCACATCACCGAGGTCCATATTCAAGATTAATTGAATACCTAAATGAAAGGTTGAGTGTGACGACTATGTGACAAAGTCAAAGCCTTAGTTGAGATTGCCGCATTAAAGATAAAAACAATAGACGGCAGGATAGTCAAAGATGAATGAATTGAGCTATAGCGTCTTTTTTTCCTTTTGTGATTCTTGTTTTGTTTCCTTGACAAGTATCGTGGAAGCATTGCTAATTAGACAGGTCTATACAGTTTTGTCTCTTTGTGTGTTTCAACCAATTTTGTCTCTTTGCCTGGTTCAACCCATTGGACTAGTCTTGTGATTATCGATCCATTTCTTATTTTATTGGACTTCCGAATTGATTAATGATCAATGAAGCTATGGAGAAAAGTGCGTCCGGTACTTTCTTCTCGATGTTTTGATGATAACATAAAAATATTTTTCACACATGCACATTGTTAATTGGTCATTGAATATTTTATTGGGTATACCGGAAACTACATGATGTGGTGATCTATGTGATTTTTTTTGGTCACATGATTTATGTGACTTGGGTTCCATTTATTTCTGCAAAAATAAATGATACAAAGAATATTTTCTTAAAATAATTATTTGTATCATTTGATAAAAAATATTTTCATTACTAATAGTAATTAATGTCTAAGTAGATATATTATTTATTTATTTATTTTTCTAAGTGGTATAGATAATTAATTTTTTTAAAAATATATTTTTTAAATCATCAAATGGAGAGTGGCGTGGATTCGTTAATAAATTTTCTCAGTTTGATGAGCCATGTTATGGCTTGATGCGAGTATATTCGGATGATTTGACAGACAAGAAAAGTCAAAGATCGCACGAACAAGTATGTAGACTTTTTTTTTTTTTGAGCAAAGAACAAGCATGTAGACTTGAGACACCACATTTGTTATCTGAAGGATAAACTTCATGTATATCATATCACAAAATTATTACATGTTAACGCTTTAAAACAATGTATATCTTTCTCAAAATTATTACGTGTTTAATTGTTTGCTTTAAAACCTCCTAATCCGTAGAAAATTGATTGTTTGTAAAATTATGTCCTCCCACTTCCTTTCTCCCACAAAAATCGGTAAAACAACGACAAATGGAAGAATTGGAAGTGAAAGATATTACACTTGAGATCCATCTACATTCTGTATGGTTTTAAAATTTGCATGAGCAGCCCTACTTTTGGTTGGAACGTACAAACCATTTCTATCATGGAGGTCTTAAATCGCATTATCACTTAAGGAATAGCACGATCGATATTTTATATCTTTAATATCTTTTCTTCATCCAAAGTAGTAAAAAAAATAGTGATAAATGCTATATATGGAGCACAAGCTTGATGAACTGAACAAGTTCTATTATATCCAGAGCGAGTGAAGATAACAAAGACTTAATTATTTGCACGCGGCCATGCACGCATGCGCACAGGCCAAGTCTGAACTCCAACATCTAACTTGGATCTTGCCTTCAACAATCAAATTGATCGGTGGGCAAGATAATAACACATTGCATACAACACCAAAGCTCGCTAGACCTCTCCAAAATCTAACCTAGATTCTCCAAGGAGCAATTTATTAATTGATCAACCAACTGGCCAAAAACCTTCAGCCATCTATAGTAGTCAATCAATGGACGAGAGTACTTCGGAGATGAGCTTGTCCACGTTATTGTACGAAGTCCCACAGGGCATAATTGCTTCCTCCGCCTTCGCCTTCCACTCCATGGCCTTCTTCCTCATCTCCTTCCCCTTCTCTCCCTCCATCAACTCCCTCACCAATCCTTCCACTTCGTTCCTCTTCACGTCATCGTCGATCTCCATCCCGATCCCCCACTCCGTGCAGCTATACCGGCAGTTAGTCTGCTGCTCCGCAAAGAACGGCCAGCATATCACCGGCACGCCGCCGCAGAGGCTCACAAGTGTTGAGTTCCATTCGCTATGTGTCAGGAAACCCCCAATCGCCCGGTGCTTCAGGACCTCCTCCTGCTGGCACCAGCTCACCAGCATCCCTCGGCCTGCGATTTTTTCCACGAACTCGGGCGGCAACACAGCCGACTCGCTCGCCACAAGATCTGGCCTTATGATCCACAGGAATGGCTTCTGGCTGTTAGCCAGTCCCCACGCAAACTCGGTCAGCTGGCCAGTGGTCATGACCGTGATGCTGCCGAAGTTCACGTACACCACCGAGCCAGGCTCCTTCGAGTCAAGCCATGGCAAGCACCCGGGCTCCTCTCTCCATAAGTTCCCCCCTACTGATCTCAGGGCTTCGTCTTGGATCTGGTCGGCAAGGAGCTGGAGCGGCCCAATGGTGTAGATGCGGGGAAAGACGGAGGAGAGAGACTCCAGGACGTCGTGCTCGAGGGTGTCGAAGGTGTTGAGGATGACTGCAGAAGCCCTGGAAGATCTCTCGACTTCTTGGATGACGAAGTTGAGCATGATATCTTGGTGGTCTAGGGTTCGGATGAAGGTGGGGAAGTCTCTCAGGCGAATGCTTTTCATGCCTGAAGTCCAGCTCACCGTGGTCTCCAGATATCCATTCGACAAGTAGGTTGGATCTGTCATCATCATAAAACAAAGAGTTACACCACGAACAAAGGGTAGATAGAACTATCGAGAATACTGTTCAAATATCTATCTACAGTTTATCCTAGAATCACCTTTCAGTTTCCCTAGCAATCGTGCTAGGGGTCCAAACAGTAAGTAAGATTTATATACAAAATCTCAGGTGTTCAGAATTGTATGAGCTATGTTTTTTCGTTGTTTGGACACAAAAATAGTGATGCTTTAAACTAGTATTCGTATGTAACTTGTACGCTAGTACTCTGTTAAATATACTATAATTTATTATTAAATTTGTTCATTAGTATATGCAGTATCGCATCTGATGACCTAAACCAAAGTGATCGACCTATATACCACCTAACGTGGTCTTGCCGGATCATTTATAGTAAACATCTTACTAAAAGATTTGCATTTATCTTATTCTCTTTTATGCTCATGCCATGTACGAACTAAAATTGGTCTTCTTTCGAAATGTAAACGAAGGACGGGAAGAAACAAACGTAGGGAACTGAGAAACGTCTAAATTCCAAAATATGTAACTGCAAATATTTTTTGGTGAAAAAAGTTAAAAGAAAAAACCTAAATCCTCCTTTGACAAATATAACATGGAGTGCGGACCTTTCAGGGGCGTAAAACCATCCTCGACAAGACGACGATACTTAGTGTAGCCAAGCATCCCGCAAGCACTGGGCGTCCAAAACACAACTTCAGTAATCTTCAACTCCTCGGCAGCATCCACAGTGAACGCCATTGCGCCGTCGGACACGATACATGTGACGGGGGGCACCACACCGTCTTGGGATTGCTCTTGGAGCTTCAGGAGAAGACTCCTAAACGCCGATAGCCCGTGTTCAGATAGAGAAGCACAGAGCGAGGGGATGTCCTGGGTGGAGTCGGCGTCCGAGGGCGGGAGGCCGTCGGGGATCATGTCGAAGTGGAAGTGGGGCAGTCCGTCGAGGGAGTGGGGCCCCTGCGACCGGAGCAAACGCTTGTGGATGTGTTCGGTGTTGACGAAGGTGATGTGGAAGCCCTTGTGGTGAAGGAGCTTGGCCAGTTTGAGCATGGGGTTTATGTGGCCCTGTGCTGGGTATGGGATGCATACTGCATGAGGTTTCTCTCCTGCTTGAGGATAAACCAATCTCTCTCTCTCTCTCTCTCTCTCTCTCTCTCTCTCTCTCTTTCTGTTGTTTTTGTGGAAGAAGAGCCTCCGACTCTTTTTATAAGCGAGTAATGCTACTTGTACTGTCAGATTCATCGAAGAAATTGGTATCTTGCAATTTACGTGATATCGCAGGTTTTGATATACTCCTGAATTAAACACGTTCTTTTTAATTTTTAATTACATTATTTAATTTATAATTTTATAAGCCTTTTGCAATTATATTAATTCAATCCATCCGAACAAATTTAGCTAGTCGACACTTTAACGTGAAGTTATCCTATAATTTTTTAATAATATTTTTTTGAATTTTTTATTAACTTCATAATCTTTGTTTTTTTTCATTTTTTCCCCTCTTCCCTCCTTCTTTCCAACTCTAGAGATAAATTTGATTGGATGGACTTGATAGATTTAGGATTAAATTAGTCAAAATGTTCAAGATTTTTTAGTAATTTTTCGGTGTGCTTTTATATCACTCTTATATGTGGGGTTGGTCAAATACGGGTGAATAATAAAAAAAAAAAAGGAAATGATTAGCTAACCGTACCGTTAGCTAATGAAACTAACGGTGAACCCTCTACCACACAGTTTCCTATGCTTGTGCTTCGCTTGGCAAGTTTCCACATGCTTGTGCTGGAGAAAAAATCTTTTGTGCTGGGTCCCTCCACCGTTAGCTAACCGGACCATCATGCTAGGGGACCCAAAAAAACATATCATGCGAAATGATGAAAGCACGCGGGAAAATTTCAGATAGTTCACTTAAATAAGGGTTCTTCATATGTTACTAACTTATCTGGTTCAAACTTGGTTGGCATATTCAGTAAATAAATCACAATTTTGGGTGAGGATTCTCTTTAACTTTTCACCCAATCAAAAAAAAAGCTTCCCTTTCTTTTTTCTTTTTGGATATCCGATCCCAAATGATTACCCATTCATTCCAACATTTTGATGGCGCTGCGTACCGTTAGCTATGTGGTCGTCGTCGATGAAACAAACGCGTGGAATCTTGTCCGGGAGCTCGAATGTGATCTTGCCAACGACTTAGTTCCACGAGGTCCTCGTCGTTCACTCCCAAAAGACGAACAATGCACACATTTTCTTGTCATAGCTAGTTCGACTTGGCTGATTCACTGTCAAATCTATCGCACGTTAATATTGTTCGATGGTTTTTGTGCTATTGTTGTTAGCTTTGCAATTAAGTTTCGTCTGAGAAAGGGAGGCTTCGAGAGCAGACTGTTAAAGCTCTTGCGATGGGTGCACCTTTCTCCACATCAAAGAAGGTGAAAATTAGCTTAATCTCGCTGCCATCAGTGTGATATTCCATGATACCATCTGTAATGGCTATTCTTGGATGAATGAAGAAGATGGGACTGACCTTGGTCAAAACGAGGCAAATAAGGGGATGTTGAAATTTAATGAAATCGAAAAACACCATATCATGAACTAACTGAAATATGATGATCAACAAAAGCACGCGCATACAAATTCTTCAATTCTATCGGAGAAGTATCACCAGTATTAAAATTTGGATTTCATTTCAAACCTATTTCCTCGGCCTTTATTAGCACACCTCAAAAAGTTTTTTTTTTTTTGACAAAATCAATTTGGCTTTATGATTTAACTGGGAGAGAATATTCAAGAGTGGAGTTCATTCAACTAAGAAAATTATGTACAAAGAATCTTTAATTTACCTATTTTTTAACCATTACAATCTTTGGACAAAAATTACGAATAAGAAAATTTTGGGTACATTTGAGATAGAGTTGATAACTTTATAAGTATTACAAGAGAAGACAAGTACATGCAGAAAATTTGGCCTCGGCCTTTATTAGCACACCTAATGTTGGCTCGAATACAGTTCATTCAACTATTTGCAATGAATACAAGAGAAGACAATACATTAGCTCTTTTGCAATGAATATATTATCTGAAATTCGGTTTGTGAGGAAACCTAACCTAACACATACCGCAACGGAATTTGAAAGCAAAAGAAAATCCTTTTAGAAAATACGGAATTGATAACACAATAAATAGTTTGTGTAACCTATGTTCATGTAGTTGTCTCAAACGCTCCATCTTATACTCAAAGCAAAATAGATGTTGTAATGAAGGAAACTTAAGCCGCGAATTTCGAAACCTAAGTACAAGTTTGCCAACTTGGTTGAAAGAGAAGGGGAATAAAATGGCCTAATTGCACTTGCTATACAGCCCAAACTTAAGTTAATCCTGTTTGATACGTGGAGGCAAATTGGCCAAGCACCTGATGGTGCCTATACCAGGATAATTATTAAAAAAAATTAAATTTATTGTACAGTGTCAATTTAATTTTAAACCTTTTAATTTAGTCATTTTATTGATAAACATTTTGATCATTTACCAATATAATCGTTCTAGCAATTTTGGCAAAAAATCATTGACGCCAATGTTGATAGTCCTCTTTGGCATAGCTAGTGATGATGAGTTTTCATGTGCACAATTTTTTTCAATTCTAAAATTTTTCTGAATTTTTTTATTTTTTTTTTATTTTTTTTATTTTTCTTTATTTTTTTTCACCGGCTGGTGAGGGTGGCCGACACTCTTGCAGACCATGGAGCGAGATGACCGTCTCCTTGATTTGGCAAGGACATGGTTGAGAGCCGTGATCCTAGCTAGCCACAATGAAAAATATAACAAAATAAAAAAATTCAAGATTTTTTTTTTTTTTAAATTATAAAAATTATTCACACTAGTGCTCACAATCTATATGTAGGACGGCCGACATCCACACTAATAATTTCTGCCTACAACTAAGTAAAATGATTGCTAATTATCAAAAAGTTATGAACTAGATTGATCAAAATTAAAATATCTATGATTGAATTGATATTTATATAATAAAATTGAGATTTTTTAAATAATTTTCCCTGCTGCCAATAACTGCGGTCTCCAATCAACAAAGCGACCTTCCATCAACTCACCTCCTCGTCTCGTTCTCTTTCGCCCATCCATACTCCAGGACCGTGTATGTGCATTAGAATTCTCGAATGTCTCCCGAAACTATCGTCGGACATTATGGAATCCTCAAATCATCGTGTAGAGCTCTCTTTTTTTGGGTCGAATATCTTATAGAGCCAAGGATGGGGAAAAATACCAAAAAAAGTCTTAAACCTATTACATTGGTACCAATTTAGTCTTAAACTTTTTAATTTGACCAATTTAATCATAAACATTTTTACATCGGTACCAATTCAGTCCATCATGTCGATACTGACATGAACATCGGTTAGTAACCGGATGCCGACGTGGCAATTTTTAAAAAATATAAATATATATATTATATTAATTTTTTCCTTTTCCTTTTCTTTTCTTCCTCCTTGGATTGTTCCAGCAGTGGCCTCGAAGCCCTCACTTGCCACCAACGAGGGTCGCAGCCCTCGCCCAACCTCTCCCAAGGCCACGGGCTAGGCGGCTTCGCTCGGATCTAGGCGAGGCCAGCCTTGCCTTTGCTTGCAACAAGGTCTAGTGAGGGCCGCATTGGCCTCACCGTCCGCGAGTGAGGCTGGCCTCGCCCAAATCCAGGCAAAGCCACCTCGCCCGCAGCCCTCACTCAGCCTCGGCCAGGTCCCTGGCCTTGCCGTGAGCGAAGGTGGTCTCACCCGCAACTAGTGAGAGAGAGAGGTAGGGTAGAGTGAGAGAGGCATGAAGAAGAGAAGAAGAAGAAGAAACCCTTGCTTAGTCCGAAATTTTTTCAAAATGGCGCCTGACTTTCTCCTCAATCTGACCAGATTGTGGGTCCCACGAGGACACGTGTTGTCCTCCTACCGCCTTCTTGCTTGCCACGCTCCATTCTTGTATGCCACGCTAGAGCGTGAGGTATACCCAATATTTTCTCTCATTTCAAGCCTAAGAAAATATCATACCACTATAAAAGCAAACTTACTTTCGCATATATGATGTACACACCTACACCTGACGCCCAGTTAGATATCATTTTCGAGAATAAATTAATGCAGAGTCCGTACTTTTATACCATTCTCAAGATAATTTCATTTTTAATGTGTAAGTCAAGATGATGGAAGCGAAGACTCCCACAGCAACGGCAGGGAGAGATGGACATTGTCTTTTTTAGGGTAAGTTCGGGTCATTGGATTGGGCTAGCAGGTCGGATCAAGTTTACCCGGTCTGAACCCATTTTTCCGAATATAATAATTTTAAATATTTAAAAATATATTCAAAATTTCAAAATTTCAAAAAATTTCAAAAAATCAAAAATTTAGAAAAATAATAAAAATTCAAAAATTTTCGAAAATTCAACAACTTTCAAAGAACATTAAAAAAAATGCAAAAAAAATTCAGAAAATATTGAAAATTCTAGTTTTTTTTAAATTAATGGAAAAAGAAAAACTAGAAAATTAAGGAAAATTCAAAAATTCTCAGAAAATTCCAAAATTCAGAAAATTCTAAAAATTTCAATACTGATTAGGAGAACACCCAAAAAAAATCAAAAGGTTTTGGAAAATTCAAAAATTAATTTCTTCCAAAAAAAAAAAGACATCCAAAAAATTCTAAAAAAAAATTTAAAAAAGAAAATCTTCAAAAATGTTAAAATTAATCTCTTGGTTTATTTTCTCCTAAAAAAAATGGAAGTCTTTCAATTTAGAATTCTGCTCAAAGGGTTTTAGTTGTCCTTAAAAACAAATGCCTTTTATTGTGCAATTTTGGTATATTAATTTTGGCTTTCCTTTAGTCTAGTTAGGATTAGTATTTATCTTTTCTTTGATGTAAAATCTTTGCTCTCCCATGCAATTTATTTAAATGCTTTCATTGACTGCTAATTGCTATTTTAATGATTTTGTAACCGTGTGATCACACATGTTAATAGATATGTATAAAATCAATCTAAATTGTCTGACAAAAACATCTATTTTTTAAATAAACAAGATTATGTACCAAAATGGTACTAATTGGTTAATTAGTGAATCAAGTCCCCGAACCTAAATTCTCTGATTGCGTAGGAAGTGGGATATACTTTCATGCTTTAGTTGGTTTATAGCTGACCTCAATAGGTTAGTGGCAACTCTTTATTACAAAATTTCTATAAATCCTCCAATGTCGCACGAGGTATAGACTTGGGAAAGCCCGTGCTTGATCATGGGCTGTAGGCCCGATTTTTAGATAATACCTCTAAACTTATTTCCTCCCCCGAGGGGTAGGTCGCAACATGGTTTAATGTGCTTATGCAATTCTTCCACTTGCTCTTTTTTTTAGGAGTGTATGCACGCTC
Source organism: Eucalyptus victrix (assembly GCA_016097545.1). Classification (NCBI taxonomy): domain Eukaryota; kingdom Viridiplantae; phylum Streptophyta; class Magnoliopsida; order Myrtales; family Myrtaceae; genus Eucalyptus; species Eucalyptus victrix. The sequence continues at coordinate 9,872,122 of CM027843.1, forward strand.
ATGGTGAAAGGCCAATAACACCATTTCTCCACCATAGAAAGAGGGTTTGCAATACATGTTCAGAAAATGGAGGGCGTGGACGATAGTCCCTATCATTTTCATTTTTCGAATCACTCTCCATGTTTAGGGACCATACGCACCTCACCTAATCCGGGAATAGGTTTAATCAATATTTAGGACAAGTGCCCGCTAGGCGCTCACCTAACCTGAAAAAACATAGTACTTTGGACGAGTGAAGCATCAGAAACGTGTCTGCGCCGCCAATCTGGAAGTATTATCAAATTTACAATGTTTCCCATGATCGTCGGCTAGTATGAAGGTTCTTTGATTATCGAAACATTATGATGGTTCTTTTTTACTTTCAAACGCAATTGATTGGATCCAACCGAACAATTTTTAGATAATAGCCTGTATGGGATATGCATCAACATCGAAGAGGCCGGCAAATCATGTGCCACGCAAGGACGAAACTAAATATATATTTTCTTCGGCTAATGTCTGGAAATTATTGCATATCTAACTATTAAATAGCACGAAATCCAATAGGCATGCTCACCTGACGTTGATTAGTGCGCTTCGAAGTTGGCATACGAAGATTTGCTTGAAAAAAAAAAAAAAAAAAAACTGGCATATGAAGACAAAAAGAGCCGACTGATGCCTACAAGAGGATAAAAAGAAAAGAATGAAGTAAAATATGATTACATTTCCTTGAAAATATCGTCGTAACACACTTATTAAGTAATTAAGTGGGAAAAAAAAAAGAGTGCAATTTGCAAGACCCTTTTATTGGTATGGTACGTATACGACCCGGGCGCGGCCCTCGCCGAGGTCGCGCGACCCGGGCGCGGCCCTCGCCGAGGTCCACGACCTCGAGCGCGGCCCTCGCCGAGGTCCCCGACCTCAGCGCGACCACGCCGGCCCTCGCGACGGCGTCGTGCGACCTCGCGGGCCCGGATCCGGGTCGCCGGAGGTCGCGACGGCGCCACGCGACCTCGCCGGCCCGGATCCGGGTCGCCGGAGGTCGCGACGGGTCGCGCGACCTCGCCGGCCCGGATCGTGGGTCGCCGGAGGTCGCCGAGGGTCGCCGCCGGGCCGCCGGATGCCTTGCGCCCTCATTTGGTTTTCATTTTTTTTTTCTTTTGATATTTTTTTTTCACAAAAGCCCTTTGTCTCCCAAACACCATTTTAGCCAAAGGTACTTCACAAAGGGCTTTTAAATTACAATTTACCAAACACAATTTGCATTTTGAAAAACACATTCAACTCAAAGGTCTTTGCATTTTCCCAAAGACTTTCCCCTTAAGTATAGTACTTAGCGATATAGTTAGCTAGGATAAACTATTTAGACCGCGTCTTTGTAGAAAATGGAAAAGAAGAAAGAGAAATTAAGATTTCACATCACTGAAGTTCATATTCAATCAAGTTAATCGAATACCTAAAATCACGGCACAAAAGATTGAGTGTGACGACTATGTGGCGAAATCAAAGCCTGTTGTTTTAAAGACGAAAACGATAGATGGTGAAATAGTCGAAGATGAATGAATTGAACTATAGCGTCTGATATGCCTTTTGTGATTCTTGTTTTGTTTCCTTTGTCTTTGTAAAAGGCGAGTATCGTGGAGATGCTACTAATTAAATAGGTCTATGCAGTTTTGTCTCATTGCGTTTTTCAACTAGTTTTGTCTCTTTGCGTGGTTCAACCCATTGGACCAATCTTGCGATTATCGATCCATTGTATCAAACTTTAAGGATTATGCAAATCTATTTGACTTCCGGATTAATTAATGATCAATAAAGCTATGGAGAAAAGTGCATCAGATACTTTCTACTTGATGTTCTGATCATAACATAGAATAATTTTCACACATGCACATTGTTAATTGGTCATTGAATATTTTGTTGGGTATACCAGAACCTACATGATGTGGTAATTTATGTGATTTTTTTTTTTTGGTCACATGATTTATGTGACTTGGGTTCCATTTATTTCTACAAAAATAAATGATATGAAGAACATTTTCCTTAAAATGATTATTTGTATCACTTCATAGAAAATGTTTTCATTACTAATAATAATTAATGTCTAAGCAAATATTATTTATTGATTTATTTATTTAAGTGGTCTAAATAATTAATTTAAAATATATATTTTTTAAATCATCAAATGGAGAGTGGCATGGATTCGTCCAACTAATAAATTTTCTCAGTTTGGTGAGCCATGTTATGACTTGATGTGAGTATATTTGGATGATTTGACATACAAGAAAAGTGAAAGATCGCGCAAACAAGTATATGTACTTGAGACACTGCATTTGTTATCTAAAGGATAAACTTCATGTATATCACTCGTTAAGATACAACGTATGTCTTTCTCAAAATAATTACGTGTTTAATTGTTTGCTTCAAAACCTTCTAATCCGTAGAAAATGGATTGTTTCTAAAATTATGTCCTCCCATTTCCTTTTTGCCACAAAAATCGGTAAAAAAACGACAAATGGAAGAATTGGAAGTGAAAGAAATTACACTCGAGATCCATCTACATTCTGTATGGTTTTAAAATTTGCATGAGCAGCCCTACTTTTGGTTGGAACGTACAAATCTTTTCTATCATGGAGGTCTTAAATCGCACTATCACTTAAGGAATAGCACAATTGATATTTTATGTCTTTAATATCTTTTCTGCATCCAAAGTAGTAAAAAAAAAATAGTGGTAAATGCTATGTATGGAGCACAAGCTTGAGGAACTGAACAAAGTTCTATTATATCCAAAGCGAGTGAAGATAACAAAGACTTAATTATTTGCACACGGCCATGCATGCATGTATAGCGCACAGGCCAAGTCTGAACTCCAACGTCTAACTTGGATCTTGCATTCAACAATCAAATTGATCGGTGGGCAAGACACTAACACATTGCATACAAAACCAAAGCTCGCTAGACCTCTCCAAAATCTAACTTAGTTTCTTCAAGGAGCAATTTATTAATTGATCGACCAACTGGCCAAAAACCTTCAGCCATCTATAGTAGTCAATCAATTGCCGAGAGTACTTCGGAGATGAGCTTGTCCACGTTTTTGTACGAAGTCCCACAGGGCATAATTGCTTCCTCCGCCTTCGCCTTCCACTCCATGGCCTTCTTCCTCATCTCCTTCCCCTTCTCTCCCTCCATCAACTCCCTCACCAATCCTTCCACTTCGTCCCTCTTCACGTCATGTTGATCTCCATCCCGATCCCCCACTCCGTGCAGCTATACCGGCAGTTAGTCTGCTGGTCCCCAAAGAACGGCCAGCATATCACCGGCACGCCGCCGCAGAGGCTCTCGAGTGTCGAGTTCCATCCGCTATGCGTCAGGAAACCTCCAATCGCCCGGTGCTTCAGGACCTCCTCCTGCCGGCACCAGCTTGCCAGCATCCCTCGGCCTGCGATTTCTTCCACGAACTCGGGTGGCAACACAGCCGACTCGCTCGCCACAAGATCCGGCCTTATGATCCACAGGAATGGCCTCTGGCTGTTAGCCAGTCCCCATGCAAACTCGGTCAGCTGGCCAGCTGTCATGACCGTGATGCTGCCGAAGTTCACGTACACCACCGAGCCAGGCTCCTTCGAGTCAAGCCATGGCAAGCATTCGGGCTTCTCTCTCCATAAGTTCCCCCCTACCAATCTCAGGGCTTCGTCTTGGATCTGGTCGGCAAGGAGCTGGAGCGGCCCGATGGTGTAGATGTGGGGAAAGACGGAGGAGAGAGACTCCAGGACATCGTGCTCGAGGGTGTCGAAGGTGTTGAGGATGACTGCGGAAGCTCTGGAAGATCTCTCGACTTCTTGGATGACGAAATTGAGCATGATATCTTGGTGGTCTAGGGTTCGGATGAAGGTGGGGATGTCTCTCAGGCGAATGCTTTTCATGCCTGAAGTCCAGCTCACCGTGGTCTCCAGATATCCATTCGACAAGTAGGTTGGGTCTGTCATCATCATAAAACAAAGAGTTACGCCACGAACAAAGGGTAGATAGAACTATCGATAATACTGTTCAAATATAGATCTATAGTTTATCACAGAATCACCTTTCAATTTCCCTAGCAATCATGATAGGGGTCCAAACTGTAAGTAAGATTTGTATACAAAATCGTGAAGTGTTCATATATCTTTTTTTTTTTTGGAAGGGGGGGATTATATGAGCTATGTTTTTTCGTTGTTCAAACACAAAAATAGTGACGCTGTAAACTAGTATTCGTATGTAACTTGTGCCCTAGCACTACGTTAAATATACTATAATTTCTTATTAAAATTTGTTCATTAGTATATGCAGTGTCGCATCCGATGACCTAAACCAAAGTGATCGACCTATATACCACCCAACGTGGTCTTGCCGGATCATTTATAGTAAACATCTTACTAAAAGATTTAGTGTCTTTGCATTTCTCTTATTCTCTTTTATGCTTATGCCATGTATGAATTAAAATTAGCCTTCTTTCGAAAAGTAAACGAAGGACGGGAAGAAACAAAAAGCAAAGCAAGAGAAGCACGTAGGGAACCGAGAAACGTCTAAATTCCAAAACATGAAAACCGCTCGGCAAACATTTTTTGGTGAAAAATGTTAAAAAAAAAAAAAAAAACTGAATCCTCCTTTGACATATATAACAAGTAGTGCGGAACTTTCAGGGGCGTAAAACCATCCTCGACGAGACGACGATACTTAGTGCAGCCAAACAGCCCGCAAGCACTGGGCGGCCAAAACACAACTTCAGTAATCTTCATCTCCTCGGCAGCATCCACAGTGAACGCCATCCCGCCGTCGGACACGATACACGCGACCGGGGGCACCACACCATCTTGGGATTGCTCTTGGAGCTTCAGGAGAAGACTCCTAAACGCCGATAGCCCGTGTTCAGATAGAGAAGTACAGAGCGAGGGGATGTCCTGGGTGGAGTCGGCGTCCGAGGGCGGGAGGCCATCGGGGATCATGTCGAAGCGGAAGTGGGGCAGTCCGTCGAGGGAGTGGGGCCCCTGCGACCGGAGCAAGCGCTTGTGGATGTGTTCGGTGTTGACGAAGGTGATGTGGAAGCCCTTGCGGTGAAGGAGCTTGGCCAGTTTGAGCATGGGGTTTATGTGGCCCTGTGCTGGGAATGGGATGCCTACTGCATGAGGCTTCTCTCCCGCTTGAGGATAAACCATCTCTCTTCTCTCTCTCTCTCTCTCTCTCTCTCTCTCTCTCTCTCTCTCTCTCTCTCTCTCTCTCTCTCTGTTGTTTTCGTGGAAGAAGAGCCTCCGACTCTTTTTATAAGCGAATAATGCTACTTGTAAAGATAGATTCATCGATGAAATTGGTATTTTGCGATCTACGTGGTTTTGTGGGTTTTGATATATTGCTGAATTAAACACTTTCTTTTTTAATAATTAATTATGGTACTTACTTTATAATTTTATGAGACTAGCTTAGTGGGGAAAATTACCAAAAAAGTTTTAGACTGAGTGTAATTATGCCGATTCAATCATAAACTTTTTTTTTTTGCCAATTGAATTGTAAAGCAATTATGTCATTTCATTCTATCCAATCAAATCTAGCTAGTTTATGTGTGCTTTTATATCACTCTTTATATGTGGGGTTGGTCAAAAGATGGGTGAAAAAAAAAAAACATATCATGCGAAATGATGAAAGCACGTGTTCTTCGGAGTAGTATCACTTGAAAATTTGGCCTCGGCCTTTAGTAGCACACCTAAAGTTGGCTTGAACACAGTTCATTCAACTATATTTACAAAGACTAACTTACAAATAGTTGGGTACGTGTAAGTATTACAAGAGAAGACAAGTACATGCTAGCTCTTCCGCAATGAATATATTATCCAAAATTCAATTTGTGAGGAAACCTAATCTAACACATACCACAACGGAATTTGAAAGCAAAAGAATATTCTTTCTGGAAAATATATAATTGATAACACAATATATAGTTTGTGTAATCTAAGTTCATGTCGTTGTCTCAAATGCTCCATCTTATACTCAGAGCGAAATAAATGTTTTAGTGAAGGAAGCTTAAGAGGCGAATTTCGAAACCTAAGTATAAGTTTGGCAACTTGGGTTGAAAGAGAAGGGGGAATAAAATGGCCTAATTGCACTTGCTATACGGCCCAAACTTAAGTTAATCATGTTTGATACGTGGAGTCAAATTGGCCAGGTACTTTATGGTGCCTATACTAGGATAATTATAAAAAAGATCTTAAATTTATTGTGCGAGTGTCAATTTAATTTTGAACCTTTTAATTTTGTCATTTTATTAATAAACATTTTGACCAATTTCCAATATAATCCTTCTAGTAATTTTGTCCAAAAATCACTAACGCCAATGCTGACCATCCTATTTGGCATAGCTGGCAACGCCAAGTTTTCACATGAACAATTTTTTTTTATTCTAAAATTTTTCTGAATTTTTACTATCAATATTTTTGTTATCATTCTCTTCTTTTTTTTCCCACTATGGCCAGCGAGGGTGGCTAACACCCTTGCAAACTATGGAGCGAGATGGCCCTCTCCTAGATTTTGCAAGGACCTAGTTGAAAGCCATGATCCCAACTAGCCACAATGAAAAATATAATAAAATGAAAAAATTCAAGATTTTTTAAAAATATTATAAAAATTGTTTATGCTAGTACTAAAATATACATAGGACGGCTGGCATCCACGCTAATAATTTCCAACTACAACTAAGCAAAATGATTGGTAATTATAAAAAAATTTTGAATTAAATTGATCGAATTAAAATATTTATGATTGAGTTGACATTTATATAATAAAATTGAGATTTTTTAGATAATTTTCCGTGCTGCCAATACCTGGGGTCTCCAATCAACAAAGCGACCTCCAATCAACTCACCTCCTCGTCTCCTTCTCTTTCCTCCATCCATACTCCAGGACGGCGCATGTGCATTATAATTCTCGAATCTCTCCCGAAACTATCATCGGACATTATGGGGTCCTCAATTATCTTGAAGAGCTCTTTTCTTTTTTTTTTTTTTTTTGGTCGAATATCTTGTAGAGCTGAGTATGAGATTGTTGTCTTCTAGCCCAGCAAGGAGATCCCACCTTCATTTTGGTCAAAATAGGGCTTACAAACATCATTCGTCCGAAACATACAAATTAGACATTCTCAGCATCTTTAATTTCTTGACTTCGCGCTATAGAGATTCATTTGTATAAGACGTTTCTGCAAACTAGCGAGACCAACATGAGGGGACTCATAATATCTTCGGCAGGCCAGTCAATTTGGACAGAACTAGCTGGACGTGCCCATTAAACCAAGTCAATGTAAAGATGCACAACTACGAAAGTTGCAAGATTCAACAAATCCATCTCTTAATCGAGCACATTATGATTATACTCCTAGAAATGGCACTCATAAGAAAGGTACACATGGCTGGTCATAATTAAGATCTTGTTGTATAATGATTTCGACCACGTCTATGATTCCATTGGCTTGAAAACACTTGTTAAACAATCATAAATCAACAAGACTAGCCAACAATGATTTGTTATTAATTACAAAACCAACGACTCAAGTGTTTTTTCATCTTTTAAATTAAAAGATCTATATAATTACATTAATGTTTTTTTAATAGGTGATAATATTTTTTACTTGTAATTATTTATATTTTAATATCTACTTTATTGTTTCATCATATTCATGAAATTGATTGTGTGGGCCTCTTAGGATTTTATTTCTCAATTTAAACTCGCAATAAAAAAAACATAAAAAAAAAAATTAGGTGAGATGAAACCAGTTGAAGAGGTCAGCTGATTTCATCACAACATGAGCGGTCATTAGTTGGCTGTCACTCCTTCATTGGATGAAAGATGGTCAGCTAAGCCGCACTCATGAATATATATTACCCAATATCTTTTATTTAAGAAAAATGCTTAGTTGACCGTCTCCATCAAGTGACGAAGTGACGGCCAGCGATCGGACCACTCATTTTGTGAGGAAACTAGTTGACTTTCTCAATTGGTTTACTCACACCCAATACTTAAAGGGTGGAGTACCTTATTCATCATTGCGATGTATGTGGCCGGAGGCGTTGGTCAAGCCAAACGGCATCACGGAACTCGTAGAGGATCCGTGCCCGCGTCACGCAAGCGGTCTCCCGGCTCGTCCCTTCCGGCGATCCGAACTTGATAGTAGCCCGATCGAAAGATCCAACTTGGGGTGAACCAACGAGCTCCGCCGAGTTGATCGAAGAGATCCGCAATAAAGCGGGATGGGTACTTGTTCTTCACGGTTAACTTGTTCGGCGCCGGTAGTCGGCACATCCGGAGTGACCCATCGTACTTCTTTGAAATAGCACCGGCGCGCAGGGCCTTTGGACGGCCGAACATACCCCACGTCAAGCAGCTCCTTGAGTTGCTTCCTCAGTTCTTCCAACTCTGGGGGTGCCATGCGATAAGGCGCCATGGCAGGTGGTCGAGCGTCAGGTGTGAGCTCGATCCGATGATCCACCTCCCTCTTAGGTGATAGCTTCTTGGGCAGACCACTCATTTTGTGAGGAAACTAGTTGACTTTTTCAATTGGTTTACTCACACCCAATACTTTTTTATTTCTTATATTGATGTTTGTTATTGTAAGCGTAATTTGAGAAATAAAATTCAAGAGAGCCCACCAATCAATTTTCATGAATACGATAAAAAAAATTTTGATATTAAAATATAAATATTACGATAAAAAAATTTGATATTAAAATATAAATATTAAGTAAAAAAATATTAGCACATACTAAATAGATATCGTTAATATCATTATATAGATCTATTAAATTAAAAGATGAAAAAATACTTAAGACTAAGATTGATTTTGTAATGTTTTAGGCCAATAAAAGTACGGCAAAAGTGCCAAAACTTGGCACAAGAAGACACTGTCACCCCCCGAATCCCGAGCGCTCACACATCCCACTGTGATTGATCAAATATGCGACATCCCAGGATACGTCGTCAATCCATTAATGTTATTACGTATGCCGAAGCAAAACAAATCCCCCGACAACATTTAACTTGGGATAGAAATGGGCAATCAATCACAATACCAAACACTCCATTACAAATACAAAGGATTTAAATACAACACCGGACTGTCTACAAAATAGACCAGCTCGACAAAAGAGGAACTATCCTAAAACCAATTAGCATGACACGTTATCCAATCCTTATGACTTCACCTCTGCAACTCCTCAAGGCCAACCGAAGCTATCTAGCCTCTTTGTCCACAAGGGACTTGAAATTTTAATCCCACAACCGAGATGAGACATTGTCTCAACAAGTTCAACCCCCTAAATCCCTATAAGAAAGAGAATATGCCCAAAGGTGGCCTAGTCACAACATCAAAAAGACTTACCTTGTCTTAGTCCTTACCTGCAAGTTAGTACGATTTATATAATTCAATCATGTACAATTATAAGAACCAAACAATTGTAGCACAATCACATTATCCAAACAATTCAATTACTCGGATCGTCTCAGCGATCAATTGACTTAATCGATTACATGTCATTGAAATCATCATACGGTCATTCTAACTATGCAATCACTACCTTCAATCGCGACCCTACAAGTAAGTCTAACATTTAGTAGTAATCACAGCCCCACTCGGCAAAATTAGAATTAGTAGCATCACGACCCCACTCGACACAACCCTTAAAAGGTGATAGATCCCGGCCCGAAGGGCACGACCTCTAGTAGGTGGTAAATCACAGCCCGATTGGACGTGACCTTTATTATGTGGCGAATCACAGCCCGATTGGGCGCGACCTTTATCAGGTGGCAAATCACGGCCCGATTGGGCGCGACCTTTATTAGGTGGCGAATCACGGCACGATTGGGTGCGACCAAGTTCAATTTGGTGGCAACTCTCGGTCCAACTAGCACAACCATACTTTGGTGACTTTTTAAGTTCACTTATAACCACTTCACAGTTATTTTTCCATCAAATTTCGACACTTGAGATTTTGTAAAAAGAATTCCTATTTATCATAATCACACTCAATTTGCCACAACCAATCATCAATTTCAAATTCTAAATGCATAGCAAAGAATCGCACATAAAATTATGAGCAACTTGGGTCAAAAATAATTTTTCCATTTTTTTAATAATTTCGAAATATAATATAATATTATAAATTCCAGACTTTCGAAACAATTAAATAATTCAAAATTAAAATCCTATTATGTCCCATCAAGGTTTATTATTAAATAAACTCTCTTAACCTTTAATTAAACATGCTTTTAAATTAAACAAACATCTTAATCTAAATCACAATTAAATAAACTAAACTAACCACCTAAGTTTACTTAAGTTAGACTAAGCACACTTAGGGCATCATTAACTATCTAATCAAGATTTAGTGAGCTAAACTCACCGGATTAACAAGCCGAGCAGACCAAAACGACGGGGACGCCGAGGGGAATAACTTTCTTCAAAACGAGCCAAGCATTCGGGGTTGGGAAGCCGACCAAAACGGGCCAAACGTTCGCTGCCATATCCATTTTTCCAGTTGTTGATTGGGGCCGAGAGGGAGCAGATCCAGCGTCGGCTTGGGTCGGAGACGAGCGAAGAAGACTAATGGGGCTTGGACGGGCTGGTGGGGAGGTCAACAATAGCTCATGACGGCGGACGGCGTGTGAGCGACAAACGGCGGTCGGGCTGGGCTGCAGCCAGCCTCGACGTGCTCAGATCTGCTTGGGTCGGAGACGAGCGAAGAAGACTGACGGGGATTGGACGGGCTGGTGGGGAGGTCAACAACGGCTCATGACGGCGGACGGCGCGTGAGCGACAAACGGCGGTCGGGCTGGGTTGCAGCCAGCCTCGACGTGCTCAGATCTGCTGGTGCATTCGAAGAAGAAGAAGAACTCGATGCCAGCAGGAGGGGGAAGAGGCGAAGGTTTGAGCAGTGAGGCGCGGTTGCGATGGCGTGCGGCGTGAGCCGTCCGTTCAAGTCTTCTTCGGTTGTTGGGTTTCGAAGAAGCAAGGAGAGATGGAGGAGAGAGAGGGTCGACGGGAGAGAGAAAGGGAGAAGAGAGAAGGATGGGGGCCATTTCTTTTCTTTTTCTCTTTCTTTAATCCAACAAAATGGCCCACCATGATATCATCAAGTGATGTCATACTCCACTAACTTCAAATCTCCAACAACAATCTTCAATGGGTTCAATTCCATCCTCCGCCGAGGCACACGAATTTTTAAACTTTGTACATCACATTCTTCAATTCTCTCCTAATTGAACCAATTTAAAGTCCGTAAAACTACTGACCAAAAAAAAAAAAGTCCGTAAAACTAATCCAATGTCACAATCCTTCAATTCACATATTTATTTGACCAAAGTACTATCTTAATCTCAAAAATACCACCAAAAGTGGGCCTACCAATTTTTCGAACCAAATTAACCATACCTTGATTATTTTGCTGAAAAACTCGGCTTACATGAAAAATCTTACAAAGATGAGTCAATATTCCTAAAATGATTTGTGACACACCCAGACTTCCGATTTCTGAATTCGATCTCAATTCCACGATTAATTTCACTTTAGCACGATACTAGCGCAGCCCAACCTATCGGGTAGCCTTTAGAAATTTTCATGCATTTGACCGGTGGTTGATCATCTCAAGCCATAATGTATATCTTTGAAACATTGGCGACTTTTGGTTGTCGGGGTAATCTCAAGGTTTCAAATACGAACACAAGATACCCAATCGACTGAAAAGTCGGTTCAGTGCCGATCGACAAGAATTGTGCGATCTGGTGGAATCACCCACACCTGATCACATGCCTCTGTCGAGTCGTCTTATCTCTGATCTCTAATCGATTTTTAATTGTACCGTAATAACCATTGCAGATTAGCTCAGTCAAAAGATCGCTTCCCAATCAAATTCTCGAATCTGATGCATTAGAATTTTTTAACGGCTTTACCTGATAGACTAGTTTTCACATGAGTGGCCGACTCAATGAAAAGAACTATATGCGTGTCAACAAAATGCCCGTCTCAATTTATTGAAATTAGAATTGGAAAACTTTTTAGTGTCAAAAGTTACAAAAGATACGCATAGGTGTCACTTAAAAAAAATGAGATATTTGAATGTCAAGTCCGGCAAAGGCTCCTAGAAATCCTACATGATAATTTTATAATAATTTAACTTGCTTACATGGCTTGCCGGATGGTTAAGTTAGCAAAGAAGAGCCAAAACACCATCGTTTTGCCTCTTTTTTGAATTTAAATATAAATATTATTTAAATTACTTTAAAAATTTTTAAAAAAAAGTTGCAAAAGGCATTGGGCAAGGGCTATGCAAGACCAAGGGCCAGAGACGATGGGGAAGCGGTGATGAGGGCTTGCACAACCCCCACCCAACACCTTTGGCAACTTCTTCTTCTTCTTTTTTTTGTTAAAATAATCTAGTAATAAATTTAATTTAATTAATATTAATATTCAAATTCAAATTCAAGGCAAACCAACGTCCTTTTTGGCATATTTAGTCACATCAACATATAAAATGACGTCATTTTCGACTAATGTAAGCATGTCATATCTTGCCGTAAAAACGTCGTGGCAACATTTTGGTGAAATTTTCTCACCAATGACACTTAACTTATTCATTTTGTTCCGATTTTGATACTAAAGTATACATTTCTTGACTTTTTGCACTTAAATGTCCATTTGTAACAAGTTTTGGCACTCTACGCATCCACATCTCATTTTAGGCCTAACACATCTTCATTTACGAGATTTGGATCAATTGGGTAAATTTTCTTCTTTGCTAATTCACTATTTTTATTTTGTTCTTTTCTTTGCTTCATTTTTTTTATGCATAATTGATATCGTTGATCTTAATTTTACATCACTAGAGAGTCTTTCTAAAGTAATTTCATTTTGGCAAAAGGACTAAGAAGCCAAAAATGATTTTGTTATTAATTACGAAGCCAATGCCTTAAGTTTTTTTTTTTTTCATCTTTTAAATTTAATAGATCTATATAATAACAAAATGATTTCTTTTTAATAGGTGATGATATTTTTTATTTGTGATATTTATATTTTAGTATCTAATTTATTTTTAATTATATTCATGAAAATTGATCATGTAAGTCCTCTTAGGATTTTATCTCCCAATTTAAGTTTGCAATATTTAAAATAAAAAATAAAAAATTGGGTGAGATGAAACCAATTGAAAATGTCAACTAGTTTAGTCACAAAATGAGCGATCTATAGTTGACTATCACTCTTATCACTTGATGGAGACGGTCAGCTAAGCTGCATTCATGAATATATGTTGCCTAATAAGGAGGATGGTCAGCTAAGCCGCACTCATGAATATATATTGCCTAATATATTTTATTTTAAAAAATGCTTATTTGACCGTCTCCATCAAGTGACGGAGTGACGGTTAGCATTAGGACCGTTCATCTTGTGAGAAAACCGATTGACTTTTTCAACCGGTTCCCTCTCACCAAATTTTTATTTTTTATTTATATGTTTTTTTATTACAAGTGTAAATTGAGAAATAAAATCCTAAGAGAGCCCTCATAAACAATTTTCATGAATATCATAAAAATAAATTAGATACGTGTTGGGCAAAGTCTCTTGAAGAAAAGTGAGTGTTTTGTTAAAACTTTTAATGTCTTTCTACACACTTCTTCTTCTCCAGTCTAGTAGGATCATTTGAGAAATACAACATGTATAGTTAGAAATGTTATCATCATGGCATCTCTAAGTATCTCTAGGCCCTAAACTAAAAGTCAAAGTAGTTTTCTACTAATAGGTTGTCCTGGAGGGCTTGAACAAGAGGTTTGCCTATTGTGGGAAAGCATACTTGCAGGAAACTGATTCTGTCTTCTCTAGTTCTAAGTCTAGGTCCATTCATAATATCAAGCAAAAACCATTATCGCCTACTAAAAAGAAATTGTGAATATCATTATATAGATCTATTAAATTTAAAAAATGAAGTAATGTTTTAGGCCACCAGAAATATGGCAAAAATGCCAAAACTTGGTATGGGGATATTTAAGTGACAAAAGTTACAAAAGATACACATAATTGTCACTTTAAAAAAAAAAAAATTGAGACATATGAGTGCCAAGTTCGACGAAGGCTCTTGGAAATCCTACATGATTTTTTTTAAATAATATAACTCATTTACGTGACTTGCCGGAGAGTTGAGTTAGCAAAAAAGAGCCAAAATGACGTCGTTTTGCCTTTTATTTGAATTTTAATATGCAGAAGGCGTGGGCGAGGGCTATGCAAGTGCAAGTGCGAGTGACGGTAGGGAGGTGGCAGCAAGGGCTTGCACAGCCCTTACTCAATGCCTTCTGTAACTTCTTTTTCTTCCTTTTTTTGTTAAAATAATTTGGTTGTAAATTTAATTTAATTAGTATAAATTAAAATTCAAATCCGACTTAAAACGACGTCGTTTTTGGCTTATCTAACCACATCAACGTGCAAAATGACATCATTTTTTACTTATGTAGTTGCATCATGTCTTGTTGGAAAAACGCCATGTTAGTGTTTTGACAGGATTTTCTCGCCATTGGTAGTTAACCGATCCATTTTACTCAGATTTTGATACTTAAGTGTATTTTTCCTAACTTTTAACATTTAAGTGTTTCCCTATGCCAAGTGTTGATACTTTAGGTGTCTGTGTCTTGTTTTAGGCCTAACACATCTTCGTCTACGAGATTTAAATCAATGGGGTAAATTTTCTTCTCTACCAATTAATTATTCTTATTTTTTCCTTTTCTCTACTTCATTTGTTTTATGCATAATCATTTTCATCGGTCTTAATTTTAGGTCACTAGAGAGTCCCTCTAAAACAATTTGATTTTGGCAAAAGGATTGAGAAGCTAACAATGATTTTATTATTAATTACAAAGCCAACGTCTCAAGTGTTTTTCATCTTTTAAATTTAATAGATCTATATAATGACATTAATTATTTCTTTTTTATACGTGATAATATTTTTTTCTTTTAATTATTTATATTTTAGTATCTAATTTATTTTTTATCATATTCATGAAAATTGATTGTGTCGTCCTCTTAGGATTTTATCTCTTAATTTAAGCTTACAATTAAAAAAACATAAAAATAAATAAAAATAAAAGAAGAAAATTTTTTGGTGAAATGAAACCGGTTGAACCAGTTTCATCATAAAATGAGTGGTCAATAGTTGACTGTCAATTAGTCACTGGATGGAGGATGGTAAGCGAAACTGCACTCTTGGGATAATTATTAAAAAAAAATATTAAATTTATTATACAAGTATCAATTTAATTTTAAACCTTTTAATTTAGTCATTTTATTCATAAACATTTTGATCAATTACCAATATAATCCTTCTGGTAATTTTGGCAAAAAATTATTGATGCCGATGCTAATAGTCCTATTTCGCATAACCGGTGACAACAAGTTTTCACATGCACAATTTTTTCGATTCTAAAATTTTTCCAAATTTTTATTATCGATTTTTCGATTGTTCCCTTATTTTTTTTCCACTATAGCCAGCAAGGGTGGCTGACACCCTTGTTGACCATGGAGCAAGACGGTCCTCTCCTAAATATGGTGAGAGCTTGGTTGAGAGCTACAATCCTAGCTAGCCACAATGAAAAATATAACAAAATAAAAAAATTCAAGATTTTTTTTTTTAAATTAAAAAAAAAATTGTTTCACGCTAGTGCCAATAATGTACATAGGATGGCTAACATCCTAGCTAGTATTTCCAGCTAAAGCTAAGAGAAATCACTAGTAATTATTAAAAGGTTTTGAACTAGATTAACTAAATTAAAATATTTATAATTGAATTGATATTTATATAATAAAATTAAGATTTTTTTTTAATAATTTTCCCTGCCACCACTATCTGCAGTCTCCAATCAACAAAGCAGCCTTCCATCAATTCACGTCCTCATCTCGTTCTCTTTCCCCCATCCATACTCCAGGACCGTGCATGTGCATTATAATTCTCAAATCTCTCCCGAAACCATCGTCGTACATTATGGAGTCCTCAATCATCTTGTAGAGCTCTTTTTTCTTCTTCTTTTTCAGTCGTATATCTTGTAGAGCTGAGGATGAGATTATTGTCTCGTAGTCCAGCAAGGAGATCCCACCTTCATTTTGGTCAAAATAGGGCTTACGAACGTTATTAGTCCCTTACCAAAAAAAAAAAAAAAA
This sequence comes from Eucalyptus victrix, assembly GCA_016097545.1. NCBI lineage: Eukaryota > Viridiplantae > Streptophyta > Magnoliopsida > Myrtales > Myrtaceae > Eucalyptus > Eucalyptus victrix. Next base: position 9,888,308 of record CM027843.1, read on the forward strand.
AAAAACGTTATTAGTCCGCAGCATACAAATTAGACATTCTCAGCATCTTTAATTTCTTGGCTTCCCGCTGTAGAGATTCATTTGTATAAGACGTTTCTGCAAACTAGCGAGACCAACACACCCCATAATATCTTTGGAAGGCCGGTCAACTTGGATATAATTAGCCGATGTGCCCATTTAGGATCCATTTAATAACGCTTTTATTCAAGAGAATAATTTTTTTCAGAAATAATATTTTTCTATTTTATTCCCTAGAACAATTTTTCAGAAAAAAATACATTTGGTAATTATAAAATTTTTTTATTCTTGGAATGGAAACATAATAGGAATACGTTTGGCACAATTCATAAAAAAATTTCTAATGTAGAATTTCTTTTAATTTTTTCTTATTCTTCCTTATCACCGCCACCGACCAACCGACGTCGTCGACTACCGCCCACCAATTACCGCCCACCAATTGCTGACGCCATCCCCCACTGTCGATGACCATTGACGCCGCCACCACTGACCGCCATGGTCGATTATTCATTGGCGACAATAGACATTCATTAGCGACGGCCATGACAGTTAAGGGCCAGCAGTTGCCAATAGTGAAGGCGATAGTCGACAAGCGATGAAAGTTGTCAATCAACAACGACAACAGTGGTCAACGACAACAACGGTGGTCAACCAACAGGCAACGTTTGTCAATGATCATCAATCAGTTGGCGGCAATAGTTGGCCGACAACAATGGTTGGCCAACCGGAAGGTGGCAATGAGAGTGGCGACCGACAAAGAAGAAAAAAAAACAAAAGAGAAAATAACTTATTTTTAGAAATTGTTTCAAAAAAAGAACAAGTTACTTTTTTCTACTTCTTATTTCTGTTCAAACTTTATTTCCAACTACCTTTATATTCCGAAAAATAAAAAAATTAATTGATGTTACTAAATGGATTTCTATTTTTTTTTTTCAAGAAACAAAAGAACAAAAGAACATAAATTGCGAGAAATAGAAACATTACCATATAGGACCTAAACCATATCAATGTAAAGATGCCCAATTGCGAAAGTTGCCACAATTCAACAAATCCATCTCTTAATTGAGCAAATTATGCTCCTAACGATGGCACTCGTAAGAAGGATATGCATGACTGGCCGTAAATAGGATCCTGCTGTACAATGATTTCGACCACATCTATGACCCCCCCGGCTTGAAAACACTCGGTAAAACAATCATAAATCAACATAATGGCAGCTCTAAATAGAACTCGAAAAGAAAGTGACTTGTGATCTAAACCACCTCACATCGATTTACAACATGAAAACCGCTCCGTTAAACTGTTACAATTGACGACATTTGTATTATTTAACAACATGAACGGATTCCCCGACAGTTCACGACCCTGAGGTAATGTACCCTGGCCTGGAGGACTAGTACAGACACACCAACAATCCCCCTGTTCCCAGGATGATTGAGAAGGAAGGGGAGATCTCAGTCTTGAAGTTTCCGCATTTACGAAACTCAAATTGGAAGAGAAACATGTATGAGAGAAGAAACGCAGTTGCGCAAAGAAGCATTTTAACTTCAGCATAATCATCTAATCGTTCAGGGAGGCGGAGTGATGGCAATAAGCAAATCTCATCAGCTGAACCATCATCGGATATAACAGAACATTGTTTCTCCACTCTCAAGCACCTTTAATTGCACTCGAAGTGCGCATCTCGCAAGATGAAGACACGAGTCATGCATGCTGTGATGCCCTTCAGCTTCTTCCTCAAAGATCAAACATAATCATCACATTAAAAAGACATAAAAGTCACACTGGAGCAGCTTCTGTCTAGTCTCTACACAACGTAAAATTCAACCCCTCAAGAAACATACATTCAGTAGTAGGGACTGTATCGCATTGACGTTCTAAACCTTGGAATTTTCCTGCAGAGATGAGATATTTGCGAACCATTTAGTATCTATAGTGGAGTGCGTGACCCATTCAAAACATGCAGAGATATAAGCAGTATACCCATATCCATACGGAGGATAAAATGGAGGCATGTAAGGACCCCTGAACCGGCCTCCCATGAAAGGGTTAGGCCGACGAGGACGATATTGCTTCATCCCAGGTACATTGGTTCGTTTTGCAGTTACCTATAATGAAAACCATTTAACTCTTTCACTGAAGTTCACAGGGGAAAAAAGAAATAAATTGGTAAAAAATCAGCCTCAAGAACACAATAAAAGGGGTTGACTGTAATGGCATTCAATATTTGTAGTGCACCCATGTGTGTCTTGTTTCTGTAGAAACCACCCTCCCTCCCAAAACCAAAGATAAAATGCATAGAAGAGGAGACAACCAAAACAGAATTTCTGCACCTTTAATTGACGACCATGAAGTTCAGATTCATTCAGAAGGAGAGCCTCTTGAACAGCCTCCGGCTCAACGAATTCTACATAAGCATATCCCTTTGGTTGGCCATACTTGTCAGTACGTATGGTGACTCTATTCACAGTCCCACACGCTTGAAAATGCTGCTGCACTTCCTCTGGAGTACATGAGTAGTCGACCTGCAATAAGAAGACATTGCAAGATGTAAGCTCAGGCTCAACTTTTTAAGCAATATGTGGATCAATTAATCAAATAGCCAGGTTACTTTGCACAAGTTCAGAAATATCAATAGACAAAACATACCGCTCTGCTAGCGAACCAGAGACCAGTGAAATCAATTTGAACTTCTAAACGTGTTTCAGACAAGCTCATCAGGAGCAAACAGATACTACTCAAAAGTATCCATGATGGGGAGGTTGGTGATTAATTTCCTAGGAAATAGAAGCCCTCGCTGTTGAATAGAGAATTTGACCACCACAAACAAACTCTTTCCCTCCCTTGGTGAAGTGTGACACCATGACTGATATGCAAAATGGCTGTATTGAGACAAGTGTAAAATTGTTCAATCTCAATTGGTTGATTTAGATGTCTTTATAGTTTCCCCCTTTATCCTTCTTCTTTTAAGCAGCAATATGAACATTTACATTTAACAACACCAAAGAATATGCTCAATTGACAGTTCTTATTAATAAAGCAGATTAAAAGAAGGTAGATAGCAATCTCAACATCAGTGGAGGTAAGCTGCAGGCCCTTAAGTAGCAAGTGCAAATGCATGTGTTAACAAAGGGAATTCAAACAATGCAACCAATAAGAATCAATAAGAAGAGCTCACATTGCCCACGAAGATTGATCGAGAATCAATTTCTTCTTTATTTGCTTGACTTGCAGCTGCATTGGCAGGATCTAGTTGCAAAAGAAACAAAGAAGAGGGAAGTTGGATAGGGAACCACAAACTATGTTTTACAAGTATGACAACCAGTAAGAAAAAAGCTCATCATAGTAGAATACTACCAAAATTGAAAAATCAACTTGCATTTGCACTGTCAATAATTTTGTTTTATCAAAGAATCTCTTCTTGTGAGATCAATGCAGTAAGGCACCATAACAATTAGTCCTAGAACTAATTAAAAACCAATGAACTACATTTGCAAGCACAACAACCAATTAAAAGAATCGTAGTAGACACACTGCCAAAGATGAGGTAAAAAGTTCAACTTGCTTTAGCACTATAAGTAGTACCATCGTATTAGACAACAGATAGTGTGAGTTGACTACATAGGCAATAATGAACCATCACTAATAGTTTTGCGCTGGAAAGACCTGAGGTCAAATATGTCCTGCCTCACCCACTCAAAACCCAAAATCACAAAACAATACAAGGTGACACCCCTACTCAACCTTTAAAGGTAAACAAAGATCATCATATCCAGAAGAAACGAGAGAAAATCTGACACCAGTGACTGTAATAGGCCTACAGCTTGTGCATGTATAATTGCAAAATTATTCCTCTTTAGCACCAGCCAACCACCTTTACATCTATCGATCAGTCAGGAAACTGAACATTCTACTAACAGTCATCAACATGTTCACCTTCTTTCAGTAATAATTGGCAATCCACATGGGAGAGATAACAGCCTTTTCCATCAAATTCAAGAAAATCCCCAAATTTAATCTGTAGTGGACCGTGCATTGTATGCATTAGGCTTGCGAAGCAGATAACTTTAACGGACATAGATCCTGGATAAATTGATAAATTCACCAAAGTTTCGAATTATGACATAAATCAACAAAAAGCAAGCGAAAAACGAGATGCAAGTATTCGCAGCCGCTTTCTGTCTTCCGCATGATGCATGAACCCCAGTACCATAAGTCACACTCTCTGAATACACCCTCTCTGGACAGGATCCAATCCCAACGATGGTACAATTCAAAATTCCAGTCAAGACAGGTCATTTTTCCACTACCGCGAGATGAATGACACGTATTAAAAACACGAGAATCACACAGCGAACGAAACGGCCGTAAACCCATGAAAGGAAAGCCCGAAAGGAAGAACCTTGGACGGAACCCATCTCTCTCTCGACTTTGGCCTGCATCTCGCGCAGAGCGGCGGCTTCGTCCTCCATCTCCTTCAGTCGCTTCTTCATGTCGTCCAGCTCCTGCGCCATTGACAGCCGCGAATCGATTCAGCTAGGGCACCGATCACGTAAAAAGCTCGAGCCGTCGCAAGAAAACCGAACCGAACCGAAAACAGATTGGCCGCGCGACGCGGGAGATCGGAGAGCAACAGAACACAAAGGGAAGAGAATCCGTACCGCTTCGCCGGAGTCGGCCGGAGACATCTCGACGTCCCCTTCCTTCATCGGGCCGCCGTCCCTCTCTCTCCCTTTCTCTCTCTCTCTCTCCCTCTCTGGGACAGCGCCAGCCCGGTTCTCGTCGGGAGGGAAGGGAGACGATGAAGAGGCGAGCCGAGCCGCGACTTATGGGCTTTTTCCTTTTCCTTTTCGGCCGGTGCGTGCTGATGGCCCGAGCCCTACGATATGTCCTCCACGTCAGCCACTGTTATTTCATTTTCCGTTTCCAAACTTTCTTCCTTCTTTCCTTAAATTTTGTCACTCACTTCCTTTTTGACTTTTGACTCATGAGCAACGTGACCAAAATCACATTTGAGTACCTAAATTTTTTGACAATGTCAATGTTGGCATTTCAAATTATCAAAGCGCAAAGTATATATGAAGCGAATCCAAAAGGCCTCTGAGATATGAAAACATTATGCTTATAACATTATTTAAATTTTCCTAAGTGAAAAGTGCAATTTCAATTTATTTTTCTGTTTTAAATTGTGCCACTATTTGTTTACAAATTTTTTTCTAAGAAAATTTTTTCTCATTTTTTGGCATTTAGATTGTTTACGAAAATGAGTTAATGGTAAATCTTTTCCTAATCAACGGAAAATTTATGCCTAGATTCAAAAAAAAAATTTCTCTTTAAAAAATAATAAATAAAAAATATGACTAGACATGAGTACTTAGACCAGGGACTTTATGTTTAGGAATGAGAGTTCCAACACTTGTTCATGGGTCCTTGGTAGCGAGTTTAAGTCCATCGAGGGTAGGCCTAAATCCAAAGAGGTTGAATCAGCAACCCCAATATACATGCCCATATCCCCGATACTTGCTTGGTTCCATAGAAGCCAGACCCATGACCCTGATGCATGGGCCTAGGTATATCAAGGCCAGGCTTGAGACCGTGGTGCCCATGCCCAAGTTCATTGAGGCCCAACCCCCATGCTAGGGTCTTGGGCTTGACCTTTGTGAACTAGGGTTGGGCCCAAGCACCAAGGACCTAGCTTGGTCTTTGTGGACCTAGGCAAGATCATCGCCAAGGTGCCCATGCTTGGCTCATCGATGCCCATGCTCGGGTCCCCAAGATCCACTGGTGTTGGACTTGAATGTCAATGCCCATGCCCCATTCCCCAATTACCCATACTCAAATCATAAACACTAGAATGGTACATGTTTGTTAGTAGATTTTTCTTTCTAAACAATAGAAAATGAATTCCAATTCATTTTCAGATTTGACTAAATACTAAAAAATATTTTTCAAGAAAATGACTTGTTAGAAAACATTTCTCATAAAATGTGGAATTTTTTTTTATGAAAAAAAGAAATCAAAGAGAAACTTTTTTTTTTCACATAATTAATTTTCTATTTTTAGGTTTCAGCATATGATCATCAATGACCTTCCACAACTCAAGTTGGAGGAACATGTGAACTCGAGTTTTACATTTATAGGCATACTTTCAAGTGACACTTAGATGCATTTATTTCACTGCAAAATTCATGATATAGGAAAATATTTTCCACGAAAATCATTTTAAAGAAAAATTGTTAGTTTTCATTTATTTAGTAGTTTAGGAAAAGTGATTTCCTTCCTGCAAGAATGGAAGTCATTTTCCCCTAATTTAAGCTTTTTGTTTTTAATCCACAGAAAAAGATTTTATAAATCAATTAGTTTTTCATCATTCAAATATCAGAAAGTCAGAAAATAACTTCCCCGAAAACAATTTTCTTTCAAACGATCAAAACTTAAAATTGCGAAGCATGATGTCACAACTCTCAATCTCATTCTGTAGCACCAACTTGTAGGGATAGTAATGCATCAAATAGCCATCTAAGCACGTTTGGCTTTCATAGATAAAATTTACATGGCTGTTTCTGTTAATTAACACGCTCTCATGCTTTCCTCTCCCACCTATATAGGGGATTAGCAACCATACTAATCACTTATCATCATGCTGGCAATAAATTAATCATCACCGAGTACTGTGTTATCAGTAGGATTCACCAGGACCTGTTTGGTTTGCTCGGGGGTCAAAGAAGTGCAACCAACCATGGCAGGCTTGACCACTTCGGTGCCCTTGACAATGGCCAAGAACATGACTCTATACAGAATCACCATCCCAATCAAAACTACAAGATCAAACCACTTGGAGTACTCCGCGTCCATCTGCCAGAACTCTGTCAGGACCTCCTCGCCACTGATAAAAGATGCCTTGTGTCCAGGTTGACTAGGAAACTTCAGTCCCTTGAACTCATTCTTGAACAATCCCTCATAAGCATATCTGTGAAAGGCAATATAGTACAAAGGGTATTTCCAGATTAGGAGTGGGAGATCATTCGGAAGCCTGAAGAATCCTCCTCCTAAGATCATTAGCGCCTGGATTCCCGCCCCCGTGATGATGCCCATCAGGAAAGTCGGTACGATGCTCGCCACCGTCATCATCAGGCTCTCCACCAACATCATGCAAGTGAACAACACTGCAACGAAGAACAAGAAATGTTCCCATCCTCTCTGGAGTCCCGTGAGATAATATGCAGTCGCTCCAGGGATCAGGGAGATCAGCAACAGATATGGTACGGAGGAGAGCGTGTTCGCGATCATGAATGCCCCAGTTCCATAGTGCCCGTTCAATCTTTCTCGTGCAAATACCTGAAACAGTTCAAAGCCGAGAAGATTGAGATGGGAAAATAAGTATTAGTTGAAGTGGGTGTTTCTCATAGATATGGATGAGCTTTATTTGGAATCAAGAATAGGACCTTCATGTCCTCCACAAAAGAAGGGAAGCCACCGATCGCCATGAAAGTCAGGAATGAAGCAACGAAAACAAGCAACGATCCTCTAGCCTGTAAATGTCAATGACAAAATTCGTGAATTCTCCTCTTCCCAGCGATTAAACACCATGTATATACTTTCGGTTTTCCCCACCATCTGGAGAGTACAAATATGTAGACCCTCTACTTAGCATATACCTGAATTGAGCTATAAGTAGATCCAATGTTACTGTATATGGTTCCGAGACCGAAGGCCAGAATTATATAAACAGCTAAACGCAACCAGTAGTAGCCTCGATCACGGGACATGTTCACTGAAGATCTTCTAGTTAGAACAAGACACTGCGTCAAAAATTTTGCATGGCTTCCCCCTTTCGCCGGTGCTCCGTGACCCTGAGAACAGTTGGAGGAAAAGCGATGGGGATCATTCTAAAGCGTATCTTATGTGAAGCATAGGCAGAATATGTCGTTACGGAAACACTTACTTGTTTATTAATTTTGGCTACTTCTCCTAGAACTACTTGACAGTTTGGAGATGATCTGTATGATTTTACAAGAGTGTTGATCACTTCCTCTGTGGAAATTTTTCCGGGTGCCCCTTGTTCAATATCCTGGCAAAGATAAGTCACAAGATTCTTATAGCTACTAGTAATAACTATTTCCCTACAGATTGGACATAAAAATCGAAGGCATTATATTGAAGGATAGGCTCTCACCACATCAAAATCCTTATTTATGGTTTTCAAGAAGTGATCTGATGGATTTTGGAGAGTCGGGCAGGGGTAACCATTCGACGCGAAAAACTGCAACGTTTGAAAGCAAGAGGTCAAACTCAAGTATAGATATAGATGTTTAAATTACCTCCAAATTAGTAAATATATGTAAATTCTCACCTCCGTAGCTGCAGAAGCAGGTCCAAAGTACACTGTTCTGCCCGAAGAGAGAAGGCAAAGATTGTGGAAAAGCTGGAATACTTCACTACTGGGCTGATGAATGGATGCAATTATAGTTCTTCTGATTCCATCTCTTTGGCCCAAGCTGGCGATTCTGCTCATGACATAATAGGATGCTGCGCTGTCGAGTCCACTGGTTGGCTCGTCAAGGAAGAGAAGCTTCGGGCGGGTGACAATTTCCAGGCAAATGCTAACTCTTCTCTTCTGACCACCGCTTAGTCCTTTGGTCCCCCAGCCTCCAATTCTTGTGTCCATGGCATCTTGCAGTCCCATTTCCTTTATTGCCGTTTCTGCTCTTTCCCTCTTCTCAGATATTGGTATGTAGTCTGGCAACTGCAGCTGAGCTGTGTAGTAAACAGCTTCTCTCACAGTTAGCGTTGCTATCAATACGTCGTCTTGCATCACATAAGCCTGAATTCATAAAAATATAGAACCCTGATAAGTGATGAGAAGACAGCTCCTGATCATTCACCATTGAATATAAGATCACCTCAAAAAACAGACTAGTTGACTTAGGTTCAGTTATGTATGTGAAGTTACAAATTATTTAATTGAAACCGTAGAAATGAAGGATTTGAGGATGAAATAGAATTATTTTCAGATACTACACTTACTGAAGTCCCATAAGCCAGAGCTTGTTTGTGGCCATTGACTAGAACGTCTCCTGTTTGCCTTGTGTTTGAGCTCAATCTTCCTGTCACACGAGTTCCAAAGTTGAAATGCACGAAAAATGGAAGCCCCTTAGGCAGACGACTGTCGTCTTGAACATAAACTAAACTCACCATTTGAATGTTCTCTTTCAATTAGTTAACAACAGAGGTACACATGAATAAATTGTTGTTGGTGATTAGCGATGCGGACTATGCATGCACTGAAGTCGTATGTTATTGTTTCTGTCTGTTCTTGTCATAGCAATGTTTTTACAAGGTTGCTTTTGTCTCATGCAAAATGGCTAAGCCGGAAATTGCTAGTAATCGATTTACCAGCAAGTGCGTCAAGGAGAGTGGACTTGCCACAACCAGAAGGCCCCATGATGGCCAACAGCTCTCCTGGCCGGGCATAACCGGTGACGCCTTGAAGTATCGGTTTCACCCTTTTGCTCTTGTTGGACACCATCACCCACACATCCTCCCACGTCAGAGTAACATCATTTCTTGGCTCTTTTGGTTCATCAGGATCATGAGTATGGAGTTCAACCTCATGAACTCTGCAATGATAGTCTCGATTGGCCCTTGTCATATCCATTCCCGTTTTCATCCTGGCAGATGCTGCTTCTATTTCCATGCTATGGCTGATCTCTGTAGAATCCATGGCCAAGTAAGTAGAAAGGAATGGATCTACGAAAGGCTACGAGTTGTGAAGACATCCGACGAAGGGAGGGTTTTATAAGTGAATGACGCTGACACAATTAAATGACAACGTTGGCGTTTCGAGGACGTACTGTGTTTCTCGTGACTAAGGAGGTAAATATCTTGCTAACTCATTGGAATCATGTGGTCGAGAAGCCAAGTATGGATAGTCCAGCTACAAAGGTCATTTTCTTTTGTCACTCATTTTCTTTACATGCGAATGGAAACAAGCGGCAGCCCATCAAGGAAACGCCAGAAAATACCCGCCATCTATAGGTAAAAAGAACGTCGGGCCAAATTTCTCGTACTCAACAATTTGAATAGTCATTGGTGACTCGCACGCAAGTGTGTGGTTGTAAATTTTTTAAATTTTCAAAATCCGTGAAATTATCAAAATTCGACTTATTTCCTACGACGGTGAAAAGATATGGTGGACGCATGCGGCCAGCTCAAGGGAGATTGCAGTCGTCTCGATTGACATCGTTTGGTTGCATTAGCAGATCAAAAAATCAAAGAAAGGAAGCAGACGATACGACATCACTCCCTCGACATTCCTCGTCCTTTCTTGAAGCTAAATGCCAGCAGCCCGCGTGGGAAACGCTGTTTCTGTCCAGAAACGCATTGCCACTAGAAGTCTGGCACGCCTACCTCGTACAGGTGAAGGACAAGAGAGACGATTGACACGTTTAGAAGAGAAAAATCTTCACTCGATTCGATTCGGAGAATATTCCGACACTTCCTTCTGAACCGGATGATCGGTCGAGAGAGTCCCTGAATAATGAAAACGTGAAACTAGTCTGAAGCCGTTGTCATAGGCGGCTCGGTTGATCTCATCATGAAAAATTTCCTAAAATCTGGGAAAGTCAGATGATTGTTTGTGTATTCGAAGAGATGATCTTCTTCACCACAAGATCCGTCGATCGCATGAGAAATGGGAGCTTTCGATAATTCTTCTCCCCAGAGTCATCAACTTCTATGTTAATGCTTTGTCAGTCAACTTATGAAGCAATGTTCAGAAAAGCTGCCGGCGATAAGAAAACTTTACGGTGCTCAAGTCAGAAAGTTGGACTTGGATCTGGCCCAGATTTTTCCTTTGATGTCGCCTCCATTATCGCTTGATCATCCGCGTGTTTCTATAATACTGAGGAGTTACAATCGTACACGGAAAAATCTGCGTCCCGATTTTCCTTTTCGCTGTTCAGTCTGATGTGAAGGACAGCACGTGACCCATCAATTGCTTCGCCAGGTAACGCCTACGGAAACTTTGACAATTCGGACAGAGAAGCTAAGGGCCTGTTTGGTAACCATCCAACATCCTGAACAAAATGGCCAAATTCTTGATTCATTTTCACTTGTTCAATAATCGGTTTAGCACTTTCATAAAATCGCGTTTGGTAAAATTTTTGTTGTATATTGACAAGAAACAAATTTGTTAGGAGGAAATTGTTAGGTACATGTACATGCCCATATTTATAATACAAAAAGATAGATTAATCCTAGTATAATAAAAAAAAAGTTGATTCTGTTCCAAAGAATTAATTTGAGAATCAAAATCAATAAATTTTCTTCTTCCTTCAACCTGCTCCATAGATACTTGTATTGTCTCACAACCACCGTCCCAATGCCCGTCCACCGTCCGCCATCCGCCACCGTTTGTTTTATGAATTTTTTTTAAGCCACCGCATTTAGATTGCCGCTAATGCCCCAACAAAAAATTTATGCTCCAGAAAAAATGTCCGGTCCGACGAGCTCGCGGAGGCTCGAATTCCGTCCTTGGGCGAGGTCCGGCAAGCTTCCGCGCAGGCAAGTCCAAATACCCCGGCGAGCTCGCCGGAGGCTTGCCCACCACCGGCGAGGTTGGGCCTCCCTAGATCAAGGCCGGCGAGGCCGAGCCTCGCCGATGGTCCAACTTCATGCCGGGCCTCGCGGGCCGGGCGAGGCCTCGCCTTTATGAACCTAGGCACGATCTTGGTGCCCATGCTTGACTTGCCAATGGCCGGCGTTGGGCCCGCATATGTTTATTAGCCGGGCCACCGGCGAGGCTCGGCTCGCGCATCCCGGATCAGAAAATCAGGAAAAAACAAATTTCTTTCAAACAAACGAAACTTAAAATTGCAAAGCGTGATGTCACAACTCTCAATCTCATTATGTAGCTTGTGGGGATAGTAATGCATCAAGGGCCGGGCGAGCCCGCAACCCCACTAATCACGCCTCCACCCATGGACTCTATACAAAATCACCATCCCAATCAAAACTACAAGATCAACCCACTTGGCCAGAACTCTGTCAGGCTGATAAAAGGTGTCTTGTATCCAGGCGAGGCTTGCTCGCCCAGCCGGCGAGGCTCGCCCTGAAGAATCCTCCTAAGATCCCGCCGGTGGCTCCGGGGCCTCGGCCAACCCCGACGAGGCCGGCCCGCAACGGCGGGCTCGCTGGAAACAGTTCAAAGCCTCGGCGGGGCTAGGCGAGCCTCGCCGTCGGCCGCACGAGGGCGCTGGTGCGAGGCTCGGCCTAAACGAGGGTCTTATTACCGAAACACGTACGGCCTCGCTGTATGATTTTACGAGGGCCGGCGACGTTCAATATCCTCAAAGGTGAGGTCGCATTTTTTTGAAGGATAGGCCCTCGTCGGCTCAACGCGGCCGACTCAAGTATAGATATAGATGTTTAAATTACCTCCGGGGCAAGAAGAAGAAGAAGAAGGTGAGAAAAAGAAAAGAAAAAAGGAAAAAAAGAAAAAGAAAAAAAAAATGAAAAAATGAAAAAAAGAAAATAAAAAAGGAAAATGAAAAGAAAAAAATGAAAAAATGAAAAAATGAAAAGAAAACAAAGGAAAAAAGTAAAAAAATTATTTAAAAATTAAAAGAAATTGATTTGGAAATTTTCTTTGTCAATTAATGAATACGGTACCAAACGCAATTCAAATTCTTCAATTTGAATAGAATCGAAATTTTGGACGACTTATTCAAATCGTTTGGTTGCATTAGCTTAAAATACTTAGAATCTGGCACGAACGGTGAAGGACAAGAGAGAATCAAAAAGAATCGGTTCGGGCGAGAGATCGATCGAATCGGCTCATAGGCGGCTCGGTTGGATCTCATCATGAAAAATTTCCTAAAATCTGGGAAAGTCAGATGAATTCGAAGAGATGATCTTCTTCACCACAAGATCCGTCGAAGATAATTCTTCTCCCCAGAGCATCAATGGAAAAAGCTGCCGGCGATAAGAAAACTTTACGGTGCTCAAGTCAGAAAGTTGGACTTGGAAACGCGCTAAGGGGCTGCATCACAACGTTTCTGTTCCTCAAAATTTATGTTCTTTTGTTCTCCGGAATAAAAAAGGAACAAAAATCTATTTGGTAAAATATTTGTTCCAGGAACAATTTCTCTAATTTTTTGTTCCCAGGAACAGTTTTGAAAAACAAAAAAAATTGCTTCTTGTTCCCGGGAATAATTTCTAAAAATGAGCTGATTTTCTTTTTTAATTTTCTTTTATTTCCTTTTCTTGCCGCGGCCACCGTCAACCGCCCGGAGCCACCGCCCACCGCCGCCGCCGCCGCCGCCGGTCGCCAAACGCGTCAGGATGGCACTTATTGCAAAAATATTAATAAATGGGTCGTCGAGGCTCAACTGCAACGGTCGGCGTTCAACATTACAATTTTCGCATAAAACCAGCTTTGACCTACAACTCGTTTGATCTTGAAAGCTTTATTTAATTAAAGGGCTTAAGGCCCTGTCCGCCCAAGCTGGGCCCAGAAAGCCCGGCCCATGGGAATAGGGGCCCGTGGAGAGAATGGGGTATTAAAGGGAGAGAGAGAGAGAGAGAAGACGTTGGTTGGAAATTATAATTCACGTACGTCTTTTCTCTCCCGCGTGTTTTCTCTTAAAAAAAGGAACAGAGGCATACGGCTTTCACTTCTTCCCTTCAAGGCTTCATCGGATCAAATTCGACCGGATTTTCTTCCTCCATTGGCTTTGGTGTCTAATCCGTGAATTAAAAGGTACGCTCGACTCGTGGTGTGCTTTAGGATCGGTGATACGTGTTGTTTTCTTGGGCTTCGCTTCCGCATTGATTTAAGGGTTCGATTTAGTGTCGAATCCGGTGTTTTGGGGATCCGTTACTCCCAACATTGGTATCAGAGTCCTAGTTCACGTTTTCTCGATCAATTTGATGTGTTTTGATTGATTTTTCGCAAAAGGAACTTCAGCCATACGGATCGGGGCGAGCAATCCCGACACCCGAGACTTCTTAGGCCATTTTCATGAGTTTTCGAATGTCAAAAACAAATTCTAAAAGCACTGGGAGAAAGGCGACGTCGAGACGAGTTTGGAGATGTCTCGAGCGCGGCCGGGCGATGCCGCACGCACCCACACGCGTGGCCGGAAGGCGCTGCGCGTGGGCGCGACGCGCCCGGAAGCGCTCGATCGCCAGGCGCGTGCGGCACACGTGCCAGTCGGCGAATCGGCGTGTGCGCGCCACCGGCCGGCGAACCGGCACGCGCCGGTCCACGGACCGACGCGTGCTGACGTCAGCATGACGTCACCCAACGGCCGGGAACCGCCGGGGCCGACGTCATCGATGACGTCGCCCGATGACGTCGGTTGGCCGGGCGGCGACCCGACCGACGAACCGACCCGACCCGACCCGCTGACGATGGCACGCGCGTGGCACGTGCCGCCGACGTCTACGTGGCGCGGCCGCGCACGGCGCGGCACGTGCGGCCGGTCCGCCCGAACGGTCCGACCGGTCTGACCGGTCCGTCCGGTCCGTCCGATCCGACCGGTCCGACGACCAACGAGCGTTGACTGGCGACGACCGTTGACCGTTTGTCGTTGACCGACCGTTGACCGTTAACTTGACCGTTGACCCGAAAAAAAAAAAAAGAATTTATTTTCTTTTTCATTCATGCCTATGTGGATTATAAGTAATCCATTTTTATTCTGCATTTGTTGCATGAATTTTGAAAAATTATGTATTTTCCCTCATATATATTATGGATTATAAGTGATCCATTTTTTAGTTCTGCATTTGTTGCAGGAACTATGATGCGTTATGCAAGGATACCTGCAATCCCGAGAACGAACGAGGGAAATGCAAGACTTAAAAGGCTGATGTCAGAATTAGCTAATTATCAGTGGCATGATGGTGATTTAGTATCACATGTGATCAAGGTCAATCGGATGATACAGGAAATCATCTGGAATGGTTATCTTATGCCGGATTTTGAGAAGGTGCCGGCTTTGATGAACACTCTTCCACCTGAATGGCAAGCAGTGTTGGATCGGCTATGGGAGGTCAACGTGTTCCCGGGTTATAGGAAGCTGGTGGAAGCTTTTGTGAGAGAGCACTATAGGATTGAGTTAGCCAAAACTTCAACCCTTAGATTGAGCGCCACATGGCGCCGAGTGAATGCGCCTTGGAGGCGACATGAAAGCTCTCCAAAAGTTTTTCCATGGTTGGCAAATGTGCCTTCAAATTTCTCAAATATTATGGCTGATAGATTAGAAGGGACATTCCCTATTTATTTCTTTGATTAATTATGTAATGTTTACTACCTGATTGTTGTTGATGTAGCAACCGATATATTAGTTGTATCATGTGAAAGCATTGTTATTTTATTGAATGTTAAAATTTTTATTTGCTTTCTGCTATTGCGATTGTGGGTAATTAGTGTGGGTAGTAATAGAAGTTTTTATAACTTCATAGAATTTATTTGCATAAGATAATTATATTAATAATAATTTTAAGTTAGGATTTTTGGAGGATGATTGGAAACATAGTGACCTTTTGATTCGAAGCCTTACTTGAAATTATTTATTAATATTATGGGTCTATGCAAATAGGGATGCATAAATGATAGGCATTAATTATTCGTGCATGTATGTCTGATGTGTTCAAAACGATGGTTCAGCAACTAATAATGTAATTGCTGATATGAACGGCAACAATTGTGAAATATTGAATATGAAGATTCAATATGTGCTGAAAAAGCAAGAAGCACTAGAAGCTCTTGACCATGTTATTGAAGATCTTAAGGATGCCATGCGCCACCTTGAGCTGGTAGAGGACCGCTTGACGGCATTTGAGCCAAAAATAGATATTTTCAATGCTGGTTCTAGCTCAGAAAGGGCTTTGTGCTCTAAGCGCAAGTGTATTGATTCGTTCAATATGTGGGAATGTAAAGGATCAAGTCCTTATTACAAGAAATCAAGAGTTAACCAACACAGGAGAGAAAAGCGTTCTCAAGTGAAGAAAATGTCAAGGGTGATGTGTTACAATTGTGACAAGAGAAGTCACTATGCTCGCGACTGTCGTGAGCCAAATAAGGAATACACCTCTTGTACATTTGAGAACTTTGCTTATGTGTCAAGTTCTGCATTATAGGCTGAATCCAATCCTTTGTGGAATGTAGATTCATGAGCAACAGACCATGTAGCAAAGGATAGAGGATCCTTTATGGAATTTCGACGATACCAACTGGAACTAAGTGGATCTAAATTGGAAATAACTCCAGAGCTGAAGTTAAAGGGATTGGCACCTACCAATTGAACATGCATGGTGGACGCATTTTGATGTTCTATATGCTCTGGAGATTCGTCGAAATTTAGTGTCTATCTTAGTGTTGGTCAAGCTTAGTTTTTTATATGAACTTCCATAATAGATGTGTAGATTTGTATTTGGATACAAACTACTATGGCTGTGGTCACTTGCTGAATGGTTTTATTGTACTAAATGTTGACTGTGATGATGTCAATATGTTATTTCCTTGTTTCACGTCTTCTACCTTATATGATAATGATGTGAACATGGTGGCATGCTAGACTTGGTCATATGGGTCAACAACATATGAAAAGACTAGCCAAAAAAGGGCTTGTTGGGCAATATTGAAAAAGTCGATTTGTCCATATGTGAGCATTGCCTACTAGGGAAAATGACAAGGAAACCATTTGGAAAAGGTAAAAGAGCTGAATTTCCTCTGCATTTAATCCATTTGGGCATTTGTGGTTCAATGAATGTGAGCGGAAGGCAATGGGCTGTTTGTTTCATCACTTTTATAGATGATTCTACTCGATTCAGATATGTCTATTTGATTTCTCATAAATCTGAAGTATAAGTTGTTTTAGAAGATTTATGAACCTGGTAAAAAAAAAAATCAATTAGACAGGAAAATAAAGGTATTTAGATCCGATCGAGGTTGAGAATATTTATCTGATAAGTTTAGAAAATTATGTGATGAAAAAGGAATAAAAAGATAGTTGTCTATTCCATATACTCCTCAACAAAATGGTGTTGCGGAGAGAAGAAACAGAACCCTACTGGAATGGTTAGGTCCATGATGGCGCATGCTAACTTACCCATCACTTTTTGGAGTGATGTGTTGTTAACTGCTGCCAATATACTTAACCGGATGCCTTCCAAATCGGTTATTTCCACTTCATATGAGTTATGGACAATTAGAAAACCGGACTTAAGTTTTCTTAAGCCATGGGGTTGTGCTGCCTATATTCATGAGTCCTCTCACAAGTTTGGGAAATTGGGTCCCAAAGAAAATAAGAGTATTTTCATGAGATACTGCGAACACTCAAAAAGGTATGTGTTCATAGGTGAGTAGGAAAGTGGGAGTATAACTGAATTTGAATCACGGGATGTCACATCCTTAGTGGATGAATTTTCTAAGAGGGGCGAAATAAGGGAAAATAACTCCCTATTTGAAACCTTGGATCAAGATAATGATGTCAGTGGAGTTCGTTCAAGTGGAAGTAATATGAGATGTAATGAATTGAATTCAACTCATTTTCCATTGCAACCACCTGGTGTAATGACATCATCATTACCTAATCCAAGTGGGAGCATGATGGGGAATAATGTGCTAAGTGTACAATCTCCCATGCGATGAATAAGTCACCAAAGTATTCCCCGTCGATGTTTTGACATTGAAAGGGAAACTTTTATGGTTGCTCCACAAGATGAGGATGAGCCAATAAATATTAATGAGGCTCTGAATTGCCCTAATAAGGAAAAATGGATTCATACAATGAAAGAGGAAAATGAGTCAATGAAATCAAACCAAAGTTTAGGAATTGGTTGATATTCCAGAAGGACAGAAAGCTATTGGGAACGAGTGGGTTCTCTAAATAAAGCGAAAGGCTGATG
The DNA here is from genome assembly GCA_016097545.1 of Eucalyptus victrix. Taxonomy (NCBI): domain Eukaryota; kingdom Viridiplantae; phylum Streptophyta; class Magnoliopsida; order Myrtales; family Myrtaceae; genus Eucalyptus; species Eucalyptus victrix. The sequence continues at coordinate 9,906,242 of CM027843.1, forward strand.
GCTCAATATAAAAGCATAAGGCTCGCCTTGTGGCGAAGGGGTATAATCAACAGGAAGAAATTGATTATGAAAATACATTTTCTCCTGTAGTGAGTTTTACCTTGATTCGCATCATTCTGGCAATAATGACTAGTATGGATCTTGAGTTACATCAAATGGATGTAAAGACTACTTTCCTCAATGGAGAATTAGAGGAATGAACATATATGGAACAACCTGCTGGTTTCATAGTGAAAGGCCAAGAAGAAAAGGTATGTCGACTTTTGAGGTCGATATATGGTCTTAAGCAGTCATCAAGACAATGGTATATACGTTTTCATAACGCCATAATGGCATATAATTTTACAATGATTGATGAGGATCATTGTGTATATATCAAAAGATCCAATGATCAATTTGTGATTATATCATTATATGTTGATGATATACTAATTGCCGAAAGCAATATGGAGTTAGTTAATACTGTCAAGAGATGGTTGTCTTCTAACTTTGAGATGAAGGATATGGGTGAGGCTGCATACATTCTTGGAGTTAAGATTTCGAGAGATCGTTCGAAGAGATCGTTGTCTCTTTCACAAGAAACCTATATAAATAAGGTTCTTGAACGATTTCGTATGCAAGACTGTAAACCCATAGACACTCCTATTGCAAAAGGTGAAGGATTGAGCCACAGACTATGTCCAGGGACTCCACAAGAGAAGGAACGAGATGAAACATGTTCCTTATGCTAGTGCTTTGTTGGAAGCTTGATGTACGCTATGATGTGTACAAGACCCGACATATGTTTTGCGGTTGGAATGGTGAGTAGATACCAATCCAACCCGGGTCCAGCACACTGGAAAGCCGTGAAGAGAATACTGAGGTATCTGAAAGGAACTGCTGATTTCAAGCTGAATTATCAAGGAAAGGATCTGCGACTTAAAGGCTATTCTGATGCTGATTGGAGAGGAGATTTAAATGAAAGAAAATCTACTTCTGGGTTTGTTTTCTTACCAAATAATGGCACCATATGTTGGAGTAGTAATAAACAAAAGTGTATAGCCTTGTCCACGATGTAAGTTGAGTTCGTGGCATTATCAGCAGCAGTATAAGAGAGTGTTTGGCTTAAGAGATTTTTTGGATCATTTAGGTGTTATTGGAAGTGCTGCAGATTCATTGTTGGTTAACTGTGGTAGCCAAGCAGCAAAAAGCGTATACCAAAGATCCAAAATATCATGGCAAGACCAAACCTATAGATACCAAATATAATCTTGTCAAGAATATGGTTGCACGAAAATATGTGAACTTAGAGTACATACTATGCATGGAATGGTAGCAGATCCTATGACATAGCCAATACCTAGAGATGTGTTTTGTGGCCATATGAGATCTCTAGGATTGCGTAGAGACTGATGTACTGAATATTGTATTTTCCCTAAGTGTTCACAATTTGATGAATTTGTGTTTTCATCATTAATGCCTATGAATTTTTGTTTGATATTTATGCATCTTAATGCTTAGTGCATTACTTTAAGTTGAGAAGTATGTTGGACAAATATGATATTAGCCCACTCACACGGGTAATCGCCTCTATTTACTGTGTGATAAATGGAGATGAGACTGTTTTAAAGCTTATTATCTAGGTGATAATCGAGAGCTTAAGCTTAAAACACGTATGTCGCCTTAACTGGATGTTAAGATGAGGACATAATACTTACTATGTCCGAAAGTAAAATACCCCACATGTTTTACTTTGTCTGTCTAAGATGCCAGATGTGAGTTCTGATGAATTTTGTGAATGAGTAGATACGTGAACTCAAGTTAGACGTTGGGTATGTCTGAACTATCATCTGTACGGTATTGAAAGGTGTAGACATACACTCCATGGGAAAGGAGTTAATACCGTAATACGTATTTCATACTACGTATGCATGAGACGACCAATAAGAGTGGCAAAAGTTTGATCTCAACTTTTATGTCGTGTGAGACTCTTGAGGAAAAGAGTTCCTCAATTTTTTAGTCCCCTTATGACTCTTACTTATTCTCAAGGTTTCTATTTAGTGTTTGCTATCTTAGGGTATTGCCAATGGTCATGAGTTGATTCGATCTAATGGGGCATTTCTAGAAAAGCAAGTTGGACTGAAATTGAGAGTTTGAAGGAAAGAGGAAAATCGATTTTGGAGAATCACATTATGGTTTTGTATTCACGGTCGACCAATTAATTCTTTGTGATAATTATAATTGTGAATCTTTGTGATAATTATAATTGTGAATACAATATATATATCATGTTTAAAAGAGATCAAGAGAGATATAGATGTGATCAATCAATCTAGGATACTGCATACTAAATCTACTCAAAGTGAGACGCCCATTATGAGCTGTTATATATTCCTAACAGATGTATATCAACAAGCTCTCAAAGTATGCTGGTCGCACGGATTATTCACCGGTATGAATGTTGAAGAGAGGTAAAGAGAATTCTGTTCGGCCCACCTTGTGCGAGTGGGAGATGAAAGCTTTATTTAATTAAAGGGCTTAAGGCCCTGTCCGCCCAAGCTGGGCCCAGAAAGCCCGGCCCATGGGAATAGGGGCCCGTGGAGAGAATGGGGTATTAAAGGGAGAGAGAGAGAGAGAGAGAAGACGTTGGTTGGAAATTATAATTCACGTACGTCTTTTCTCTCCCGCGTGTTTTCTCTCAAAAAGGAACAGTAGGCATACGGCTTTCACTTCTTCCCTTCAAGGCTTCATCGGATCAAATTCGACCGGATTTTCTTCCTCCATTGGCTTCGGTGTCTAATCTGTGAATTAAAAGGTACGCTCGACTCTGTGGTGTGCTTTAGGATCGATGATACGTGTCGTTTTCTTGGGCTTCGCTTCCGCATTGATTTAGGGGTTCGATTTAGTGTCGAATCCGGTGTTTTGGGGATCCGTTACTCCCAACAGATCTTATGGACGAAATTCTCTCGTTCAATATTTGATCTTCTACAAGACATTTACAACGAGCTTAACATAAATCATACATGCATAATCTCACTCTCTCTTAAAAAATCTCAGATTTAGATGCTCTCTGCTTGTTTTTCGTGGCATGAACTTATGAAGCTGCGATACGCTTTGCTTCCTGCAGGGATTTACCGAGACTATCTGTTTGTACCGTGCGCAAGGCCAACATATTTTCTCCAATGATGGGTTTGAATTTCTTGATCATCTTGAGAATACCTAAGAAGATGAGTCGATACAGGAACACCATCCCGAACAAAATGGCCAGATTAGTCCACTTGGAGCAACCCATTTCCGCTAGCCACATGTTCCTCAATATATCTTCGCCGCTAATAGCGCTTTCACCGATTAAGGGATTTCCCAAGAGTTAGCCCTTTGAATTCATTTTTGTACAGGCCTTGATATGCATAGTTAATAGAGGGGATATCTGCATAAGACCTTTGGAAGATCATTTGGCAAGCGAAAGAAACCGCCACCGACTATCATTAATCCTTGGATTCTGCACCTGTTATTAGTCTCATGAGGAAATTTGGCACGACACTGGCAATAATCACCATGAAGCTCTCTACCAGCATCATACAGGCAAAAAGAGTGGACGCGAAGTACATGAAGTGCTCAAGGCTTCTCTGAAGTCCCGCGAGATAGTAAGTGATGGCTCCAGGAATTAGGGAAATTATGAGCAAGAAGGGCAGGGATGACAAGGTATTCCTAAGAGCAAAAGCACTTGTTCTGCAATGTCCATTTAATATTTCCCTCTCAAACACCTAGGCAAAGAAAAGGATCAGAAGGGAGGTAAGTCAGACTTGAATCATGAAGTCGTGTGATCTCATAAAATACTATTTCCCCACCTTCACATCCTCTACAAAGGAAGAGAAACCACCGATTGCCAGTATCATCAAGAATGAAGCAACAAACATTAGCATTGAACCTCTGGCCTGAATTAAGCAAACAAATTACATTGTTTAGTCTATTAATATCACTAAACATAATCACCATTTGATTGAAACTTGGTAAAAAAAAAAAAAAAAAAAGACTAAAAACATAACCATCATCTCGAGTGCAGTGATGGAGTTTACCTGAATCGAACTATCACCAGAGCCGATGTCGCAGAAAACTGTCCCTAAACCAAATCCTAAGGCGATGTATGTGGTAAGACGCAACCAGTAGTATCCTAAACCCTGTGCGTATTAATGAAAGACCTTGTAAGGAAGCGGAATTGGGTGAAGAAGCAAGCTTGGCCCCCTTTGTTTAGTACATTCCAGTCAACCTTCTCTCTATAGATTTGATAAAAGTGCTCATCATATAACTTGTCGACATATCTCAGATATTTGTAATTGAATTTGCCTATAGGTATTAGACAATACAAAAGAGCTTACCAGCAGTTTAATCACTTTCTCTGTGCTTTGCTTCCCTCCAAAACCTCGCTCGACATCCTAGTTACGAAGAAAAATTCTAGCTGTGATCAAGCTGAGCCAGATAGCGATGCCCTTAAATTGAAATCGATTGCTTGGAAAACTTCACCCTCATACCTCATCAAATCAGTGTTGATAGTCCTGAGGTAGTGATGAGATGGATTTTGCAGACTTGGACGTAAGAAATCATTCAGTGCAAAAAACTATATTGCACAGAATTCAAAGTTCATTCATTTCGTAATCACATTTACTAATTACTACGGCAAAAACAATGAGGTTATGCAGAGACTATAACATACCTGAGGTGCTTCACTGGAAAGACCAAAAGAGACAGTTCTTTCGAGAGAGAGCACAGAATCTTGAAAAGCTTAACTAGAAACACTTCACTGCTGGGCTGATGAATAGATGCTAACGCCATCATCTCATTTTGCTGAGTGGGACTAACTACCCGTCTCATCAAGTAGGATGTGTTGAGGTGTGTTTCATACTTCCCATCGACAAGAGGGCATGGGATTCCCTCTCTTTGTACACCATACATACTCATGAAGATAACATTTCAGTGTCACAAGGTGAAATGATGGGATTCCAAATTTAACACAAAGGAAAAAAAAAAATTAAAAACGCCGGTTCCATTGGCCCACCCATGAATCCGACCATCCGGTCTGGTTTGATTTCAAGTCCTTTTGGTTTGATTTTCAGTTTTTAGGTGGGAACTAGACCACTTAAGAACTACTCACCCCTAATCCAAATGGCCTTTGAGATATGAAATATAATATACTTATATCATTATTTAAATGTTATCAAGTGAAAGTGTAATTCCACTTTACTTTTCTATTTCAAATTATGGTTCCGTTTGTTTCGTGAAATTTTTTCTCATAATGTTTGAATCTCTTATGAAAATGAGTCAATAGTAAAATTTTTCCTAGTTAACAGAAAATTTAAGCCCCATTAGGAAAATGATTTTCTCTTTCAAAAATAAAAAATCATTCTCCAAAATGCAATTAGATCTGAGCATTTAAATAAAAAACTGTACACTTGAGCACAAGAATCCAACACCTGTTTGCGGGTCCTTAGCAATGGGCTTAGGTCCACTGGACCAAGGCCGAGTTTGGATACAAATAGGTCGAGTCTAGGACTCACTATGCCTGGCTTATGTCCACCGAGACCGAGACCAAGCCCAAAACCTTAATGCACAATCCTAGGTTTAGAGAGACCCTGATGCCTATGCCTAGGTTCATTGAGGCCGGGCTTCGGCTCTAGGGCCCAACCTCCATGAACCAGAGCTCGAGCGCTAGGGACTCTAGCTTGACCTTTGTGGACTCGGGGCCCTAATGTCGAGGATTTGGGCATGGGCGTTGGTGAGCCGAGCGTGGGCACCTTGGTCTAGGCCCACTTCTGTATACCCAGAATCAATGCCTGTGCTTGGTCCCAAGGATACATTGAGGCCCAGCTTGAGACCCCAATGCTTATGCCCAATTCCCCAATTGCCCAAATCACTAACACCCAAACAATACATGTTTATTCAAGGAAAACGAAAGTAGGTTTTTCTTTCCAAATGACTAAAAGCAATTTCCAATTCATTTTTAGATTTCGGTCAAATATCAAAAATACTTTTCAGGAAAATGACTAATGAATGTAAAAATTTCCGCGAAACAAATGAAGCCTAAGAGAAACTTTTTCCACATAATTAATTTTCTATTTTTGGTTTTTGGCATATGATCATCAATGACCTTTCGTAACTCAATTTGGAGGAACACATGAACTCTATTTTTACATGTATAGATGTCTGATACTTAGGGTGCAATTGTTAGGGGAAAACTTCATAAAAAAGAAAAAAAAAACTTTCAAAGAAATAATTTTTCTAGAAAATAGTTAATTTTATTTTATTTGGTGACATGTGAACGAAAAAGTTTGCTATCTTGGTGCCCATGCTCAGCTTGCCAATGCTTGTGCTCATCAAGATCCCTCTTGCTAGACTTGTAGCCTCAACGCCCAGGCGCCATTCCCCAGTTACCGTACTCAAATCACTAATACCAAAATAGCACATGTTTATTAGCAGAATTTTCTTTTTAAACAATAGAAAATGATTTCCAATTCATTTTCAAATTTGATCAACTACTAAAATATTTTTTGGGAAAATGACTTATTGGAAATCATTTTCCATAAAATGTCAATTTTTTTAGAAAACAAATGAAGTTTAAGAGAAACTATTTTTACACATAATTAATTTTCTATTTTTGGACTTCAGCATATGGATCATCAACAACCTTTTGCAACTCAATTTGGAGGAACACATGAACTCAAGTTTTATATTTATAGACAGACTTTCAAGTGACACTTAGATACGTTTATTTCGCTAAAAAATTCACGATATAGGAAAATATTTTCCATGAAAATCATTTTAAAGGAAAATTGTTACTTTTCGTTTGTTTGGTAATTTAGAAAAAGTGATTTCCTTCTTGTCAAAAGGAAAGTCATCTTCCCCCAATTTAAGCTTTTTATTTTCAATCCTAGAAAAAGTTTTTGATGGATTGGTTAGTTTTTCATCATTCTAATATCGGAGAATTAGAAAATAATTTTCTAAAAATAGTGTTTTTTCAAACAAACAAAACTTAAAATTGCGAAGCATGATGTCACAACTCTCAATCTCATTCTATAGCACCAACTTGTGGGGATAGTAATGCATCAAATAGCCATTTAAGTACATTTGGCTTTCACAGATAAAATTTGCATAGTTGCTTCTCTTAATTAACACGCTCTCATGCTTTCCTCTCGTACCTATATAGGGGATTAGCAACCCTACTAATCACTTATCATCGTGCTGGTAATAAACTAATCATCACCGCGTGCGTACACTGTCATCAGAAGGATTCACCAAGACCTGCTTGGTTTGCTCGGGGGTCAAAGAAGTGCAACCAACCATGGCAGGCTTGAACACTTCAGTGCCCTTGACAATGGCCCAGAACATGACTCTATACAAAATCACCATCCCAATCAAAACTACAAGATCAACCCACTTGGTATACTCCATGTTCATCTGCCAGAACTCTGTCAGGACCTGGTCGCCGCTGATAAAAGATGTCTTGTATCCAGGCTGACTAGGAAATTTCAGTCCCTTGAACTCATTCTTGAACAATCCCTCATAAGCATATCTGTGAAAGGCAATGTAGTACAAAGGGTATTCCCAGATTAGGAGTGGGAGATCATTCGGTAGCCTGAAGAATCCTCCTCCTAAGATCATTAGTGCCTGGATTCCTGCCCCCGTGATGATGCCCATTAGGAAATTCGGTACGATGCTCGCCACTGTCATCATCAGGCTCTCCACCAACGTCATGCAAGTGAACAACACTGCGACGAAAAACAAGAAGTGTTCCCACCCTCTCTGGAGTCCCGTGAGATAGTATGCAATTGCTCCGGGGATCAGGGAGATCAGCAACAGATATGGCATGGAGGAGAGTGTGTTCGCGATCATGAATGCCCCAGTTCCATAGTGCCCGTTCAATCTTTCTCGTGAAAATACCTGAAACAGTTCAAAGCCGAGAAGATTGAGATGGGAAAATAAGTATTAGTTGAAGTGGGTGTTTGCCATAGATATGGATGAGCTTTATTTGGAGTCAAGAATAGGACCTTCATGTCCTCCACAAAAGAAGGAAAGCCACCGATCGCCATGAAAGTCAGGAATGAAGCAACGAAAACAAGGAATGATCCTCTAGCCTGTAAATGTCAATGACGAAAATTGTGAATTCTCCTCTTCCCAGCAATTAAACACTGTGTATATACTTTCGGTGTTCCCCACCATCTGGAGACTACAAATATGTAGATCCTCTACTTAGCATATACCTGAATTGAGTTATAAGTAGATCCAATGTCATTGTATATAGTTCCGAGACCGAAGGCCACAATTATATAAACAGCTAAACGCAGCCAGTAGTAGCCTCGATCACGGGACATGTTCACTGAAGATCTTCTAGTTAGAACAAGACACTGCGTCAAAAATTTTGCATGGCTTCCCCCTTTCGCTGGTGCTCCGTGACCCTGAGAACAGATGGAGGAAAAGCGATGGGGATCATTCTAAAGCGTATCTTATGTGAAGCATAGGCAGAATATGTCTTATTACCGAAACACGTACTTGTTTATTAATTTTGGCTACTTCTCCCAGAACTACTTGACAGTTTGGAGATGATCTGTATGATTTTACAAGAGTGTTGATCACTTCCTCTGTGGAAATTTTTCCGGTTGCACCTTGTTCAATATCCTGGCAAAGCTAAGTCACAAGATTCTTATAGCTACTACTAATAATTATTTCCCAACAGATAGGACATAAAAATTGAAGGCATTTTTTTGAAGGATAGGCTCTCACCACATCAAAATCCTTATTTATGGTTTTCAGGAAGTGATCTGATGGATTTTGGAGAGTCGGGCAGGGGTGACCATTCAACGCAAAAAACTGCAACGTTTGAAAGCAAGAGGTCAAACTGAAGTATAGATATAGATCTTTAAATCACCTCCAAATTAGTGAATACATGTAAATGCTCACCTCCGTAACTGCAGAAGCAGGTCCAAAGTACACTGTTCTACCTGAAGAGAGAAGGCAAAGATTGTGGAAGAGCTGGAATACTTCACTACTGGGCTGATGAATTGATGCAATTATAGTTCTTCTGATTCCATCTCTTTGGCCCAAGCTGGCGATCCTGCTCATGACATAATAGGATGCCGCGCTGTCGAGTCCACTGGTAGGTTCGTCAAGGAAGAGAAGGTTCGGGCGGGTGACAATTTCCTGGCAAATGCTAACTCTTCTCTTCTGACCACCACTTAGTCCTTTGGTCCCCCAGCCTCCAATTCTTGTGTCCATGGCATCTTGCAGTCCCATTTCCTTTATTGCCGTTTCTGCTCTTTCCCTCTTCTCAGTTATTGGCATGTAGTCTGGCAACTGCAGCTGAGCTGTGTAGTAAACAGCTTCTCTCACAGTTAGCGTTGCTATCAATACATCGTCTTGCATCACATAAGCCTGAATTCATAAGAATATAGAACCCTGATAAGTGATGAGAAGACAGCTCCTGATCATTCACCAATGGATATAAGATCAAACTCAAAAAACAGGATAGTTGACTTAGGTTCAATTATGTATGTGAAGTTAAAAATTATTCCATTGAAACTGGAGAAATGAAGGATTTGAGGATGAAAGAGAATTATTTTCAGATACTACACTTACTGAAGTTCCATAAGCCAGAGCTTGTTTGCAGCCATTGACTAGAATGTCTCCTGTTTGCCTTGTGTTTGAACTCAATCTTCCTGTCACACGAGTTCCAAAAGTTGAAATGCACAAAAAATGGAAGCCCCTTAGGCAGACGAGTGTGGTCTTGATCATAAACTAAACTTACAAATCGAATGTTCTCTTTTAATTATTTAACAGCAGAGGAACACCTGAATAAATTGTTGTTGGTGATTAGCGATGCAGACTGTACATGCACTGAAGTCGTATGTTATTGTTTCTGTCTGTTCTTCTCATAGGAATGTTTTAACAAGGTTCCTCTTGTCTCATGCAAAATGGCTTAGTCGGAAATTGCTAGTAATCGATTTACCAGCAAGTGCGTCAAGGAGAGTGGACTTGCCACAACCAGAAGGCCCCATGATGGCCAACAGCTCTCCTGGCCGGGCATAACCGGTGACGCCTTGAAGTATCGGTTTCACCCCTTTGCTCTTGTCGGACACCATCACCCACACATCCTCCCATGTCAGAGTAACATTATTTCTTGGCTCTTTTGGTTCATCAGGATCATGAATTTCGAGTTCAACCTCATGAACTCTGCAATGATAGTCTCGATTGGTGCTTGTCGTATCCATTCCCATTTTCATCGTGGCAGATGCTGCTTCTATTTCCATGCTAATGCTGATCTCTGTAGAATGGATGGCCAAGTAAGTAGAAAGGAATGGATCTACGAAAGGCTACGAGTTGTGAAGACATGCGACGAAGGGAGGGTTTTATAAGTGAATGATGCTGACACAATTAAATGACCATGTTAGCGTTTCGAGGACGTAATGTGTTTCTCGTGACCGAGGAGGTAAATATATTGCTAACTCATTGGAATCATGTGGTCTAGAAGCTAAGTCTAGATAGTCAAGCACTCATTTTCTTTACATGGTCATTTTCTTTTGTCAAACAAGCAGCAGCCCCATCAAGGAAACGCCAAAAAATACCTGCCATCTTTAGGTAAAGGGTTAATACCCTGAAAAATCCCAAACTTGTTATATGTGACAAATTTACCCCAAACTATTTTTTCAACTATAAAAAAAACCAAAACCGGTATACTTGTGACAAATTTACCCCGATTGATCATAAAAAAACCATAAACTGGTATATTTATGACAAATTTATCCCAAACTAATTTATTTGAACGCAAAAAATCCAAAACTGGTAAATTTGTAACAAATTTATCTCTGCTAAATTGGATTAATAGTACAAAAAAATTACAAAAATTGTAAACTATGACAAACGGAGCGTAAAATCCCAAGTTGGTATACCAGTCAACTATCACATATCATTTAATTTAATAATTTGACAATAAAATTTATGAAAATTAATAGAGAGTAAATTTGTCACAAGTGTACCAATTTGGGGTAAATTTATCGAAAGTATACTAGTTTTGGGTTTTTGGTGGTCAAAAAAATAATTTGAAATAAATTTGTTACAGGTGTACTAGTTTGGGGTTTTTAAGGATATTAACCATTAGGTAAAAAGAGGACCAAATTTCTCGTACTCATTATTTGAATGGTCGATGGTGACTCGCACGCACGTGACTGTACAGACATATATGTGTGGTTGTAAATTTTTTAAATTTTCTATACTCATTATTTGAATGGTCGATGGTGAATCGCACGCTTACAAACATATATGTGTGGCTGTAAATTTTTTAATTTTCTAAATCCGTGAAATTATTAAGATTTGACTTATTTCCTAGGACGGTGAAAAAACTGGTGGACACACGAGGCCAGTTCAAGGAAGATTGCAATGGTCTCGATTGACATCGTTTGGTTGCATTAGCAGAAAAAAAAAATCAAAGAAGCGGAAGCAGACGATATAACATCACTTCCCCGACATTTCCTTTTTCTTTGTCGAAGCTAAATGCCTAAAGCCCGCGTGGGAAACGCTTGTTTCTGTCCGGAAACGCACGGCCAATAGAAGTCTGGCAAGACTACCTCGGTGAAGGATAAGACAAACGATCGACACGTTTCGGAGAGAAAATTCTTCACTCCATTCGACTCGGGATTGCATCGGGTCCGGATCGAGGGACGACAAAGAAGATATTCTGGCACTTCCTTCTGAACCGGATGGTTGTGCGAAAGAGTCCCTGAATAGTGACGCGAAACTAGTCAGAAGCTGTTGCATAGGCGGCTCGGCTAATCTCATCATGAAAAAATTTTCCTAAAATCTGGGAACGTCAGATGATTTTTGTGCATTCGAAGAGATGATCTTCTTTATCATGAGGTCCGTCGATCGCATGAGAAATAGGAGCTTTTGATAATTCTTTTCCCCGGAGTCATCAACTTCTATGTTAATGCTTTGTCAATCGACTTATGAAGCAATATTCAGAAAAGATGCCGGCGATAAGAAAACGTTATGGTGCTCAAATCAGAAGGTTGGACTTGGATCTGGCCCAGATTTTTCCTTTGATGTCGTCTCCATTATCGCTTGATCATCCGTGTGTTTCCATAATATTGAGGAGAAAAATGAAATCCAAGAGCAAGTTACAAATTGTACACGGAAAATTCTGCATCCCGATTTTCCTTTTGCTGTTCAGTCTGATGTGAAGGACAGCACGTAACCCATCAATTGCTTCGTCAGGTAATGCCAACCGAAACTTTGACAATTCGGACGGAGAAGCTAAGGAGTCAGGACGGCACTTATTGCTAGAATATTAATGAACGGATCGGCGAGGCTCAACTGCAATGGTTGGCACTCAATGTTGCACAGCAGCTAATCTTGATGCACGCCGGGTTTTTAGACTCAAATTTCTAGCGTGTAACCAGTAAGAGAACTTCTCTACCGGCAATTCATAGGCTTCTCCACCAACAATTTTCGCATAAAACCAGCTTTGACCCACGACTCGTTTGATCTTATGGACGAAATGCTCTCGTTCAATATTTGATCTTCTACAAGACGTTTACAACGAGCTTAACATAAATTATACATACATAATCTCACACTCTCTTAAAAAATCTCAGATTTAGATGCTATCTGCTTGTTTTTCTTGTGACATGAACTTACAAAGCTGCGATGCGCTTTGCTTCCTGCAGGGATTTACTGAGACTATCTGTTTGTACCGTGCGCATTGCCAACATGATTTCTCTAATGATGGGCTTGAATTTCTTAATCATCTCGAGAATACCTAAGAAGATGAGTCGATACAGGACCACCATCCCGAACAAAATGTCCAGATTAGTCCACTTGGAGCAACCATTTCCACTTGCCATTTGTCCCTCAATTTATCTTCGCCACTAATAGCGCTTTCAGCAATTAAGGGATTTCCCAAGAGTTAGCCCTTTGAATTCAATTTTGTACAGGCCTTGATATGGATATTTGTGAAGAAATAGGTAAGAGGGGACATCTGCATAAGACCTTTGGAAGATCATTTGGCAAGCGAAAGAAACCGCCACCGAGTATCATTGATCCTTGGATTCTGCACCTTCTATTAGTCCCATGAGGAAATTTGGCACGACACTGGCGACAATCATCATGAAGCTCTCTACCAGCATAATACAGGCAAAAAGAGTGGACGCGAAGTCCATGAAGTGCTCCAGGCTTCTCTGAAGTCCCGCGAGATAGTAAGTGATGGCTCCAGGAATTAGGGAAATTATGAGCAAGAAGGGCAGGGATGACTGGGTGTTGCTAAGAGCAAAAGCACTTGTTCTGCAATGTCCATTTAATCTTTTCCTCTCAAACGCCTAGGCAAAGAAAAGGATCAGAAGGGAGGTAAGTCAGACTTGAATCATGAAGTCGTGTTATCTCCTAGAGGATAAACTACTATTTCCCCACCTTCACATCCTCTACAAAGTAAGGGAAACCCCCGATTGCCAGTATCATCAAGAATGAAGCAACAAACATTAGCATTGAACCTCCGGCCTGAATTAAGCAAACAGATTACATTGTTTAGTCTATTTATATAATTATACATACGCCATTTGATTGAAACTTGGTAAAAAAAGACTAAAAACATAACCATCATCTCAAGTGCAGTGATGGAGTTTACCTAAATTGAACTATCACCGGAGCTGATGTCACAGAAAACTGTGCCTAAACCAAATCTTAAGGCAATGTATGTGGTAAGACATAACCAATAGTATCCTGAACCCTCTGCATATTAATGAAAGACCTTTTAAGGAAGCGGAATTGGGTGAAGAAGCAAGCTTGGCCCTCTTTGTCTAATACATTCCAGTCAACCTTCTCTCTATAAATTTGGTAAAAGTGCTCATCATATAACTTGTCGACATATCTTAGATATTTGTAATTGAATTTGCCTATAGGTATTAGACGATACAAAAGAGCTTACCAGCAGTTTAAACACTTCCTCTGTGCTTTGCTTTCCTCCAAACCTCGCTCGATATCCTAGTTACAAAGAAAAATTCTAGCTGTGATCAGACTGAGCAAGATAGAGATGCCCTTGAATTGAAATTGATTGCTTGGAAAACTTCACCCTCATCCCTTATCAAAATCAGTGTTGATAGTCCTGAGGTAGTGATCAGATGGATTTTGCAGACTTGGACGTGGGAAATCGTTCAGTGCAAAGAACTACGACACACAGAATTCAATGTTCGTTCATTCCGTAATCACCTTTACTAATTACTACAGCAAAAAATGAGGTTATGCACATACTATAACATAACTGAGTTGCTTCACTGGAAAGACCAAAGTAGACCGTTCTTCCGAGAGAGAGCACACACTCTTGAAAAGCTTAAAACACTTACACTACTGGGCTGATGAATAGATGCTAACGCCATCATCTCATTTTGCTAAGTGAGACTAACTATTCATCTCATGAAGTAGGATGTGTTGAGGTGTGGTTCATATTTCCCATCGATAGGAAGGCATGGGGTTCCCGCTCTTCGTACATCATACATGTGAAGATAACATTTCAGTGTCACAAGGTTGAATGATCAGTGTGACAGCCTAAATTTTCAGATTTCGTTTTTGATTAAATAAATTGGACCTTTCATCGACACGCCTATAGTGTTATTCTCTGAGCTGATCACTCATAAAATAACTAAACTATCTGGGGAAACCATTAAGGGATTTCAATGCAATAGACTCGAGAATTCAACTAGGAATTGACTGCTCGACCATGTTAATCTGCAAAGGTCATTACGGCATTGTCGAAATTGATCCGAGACCGAAGATAGGTCGATTTAATTGAGATATGTGATCAAAGTATGGGTGATTTCACCTGATTGCAAAATATTGGTCGATCAGTACTAGACGATTTTTCTATCATTTTGGTACCTAGTGTCTGTATTTGAAACCTCGAAATTTTCACAATAACCAAGAGTCGCCAATAAGTCGAAGATGTACAGTGTGACTCGAGATAAATCGATCACGGGTTAATTGCACCAAAAATTCCTAAAAATTACTCGGTGAGTAGGTCGTACCCTAGAGTGGGCATAATTACCAATTGGAACGCATGTTAAGTGGAATAGATGCACCGGATTATGAGACAAAATTGTATGGCACGGTATGGGACGTATCATAACGATTTTGCCCTATAATAAGGATCCCTATGCTGATTTGAGAATTGAATGTAACGTTCTAGTTGTGGAGCTTAATTGTTGCTCATATCGATATGGCTGTCTATGATATAAACTGTATTGACCTACAGGGTGGATCTTGTTGGAGAAATCTTTCCAGAATATTTTGAAGCTGACAAAACGTTTCTTTCAGTCTAAAGTCTGGATGTTCGGAGACCGTCAGTTTAAAGTCTGAAGACTTTGTTCTCTCAAGACCCAAGACTCAAGACTCAAGACCCAAGACTCAAGACTCAAAGACTTAAGACTCGGGACTCAAGACTTAAGTCTATTCTCACCGACGATCTTTCTACTCAGTGTCGAAGGAAATCCTAAGCCGAGGTTTATGGTTAAGGATTCGATCCTCTCCGGAATAGATTTCTTGGTTGGATAATCATTTCGGATTCTTTAATTCTTATCTAAGATCGATTGAAGATCCGATGGTTGACGAAATAATCTTGGAATATTCTATTCATGGAAACCGAGATCCCGATTGTATGGGCGAACAGATTGATGGGCTATCATCGATTCCTTAAATAGCTCGGATGATCTTCTTGATTGATTCCGTCCAACGGGTAGATTGGAGGAATTCCTTTGGTAAGTGCCAACGGCTATGATGGCATGAAGGAGTATAAAAGGAAGACGTCTTTGTTTTAAGTGTGTGATCGATAGAAAAATTCCAGAGTCTGAAGATCCTTGATTGTTAGTCGAGACTGAGCGAAATTGTACACAGAGAGTGTTTATACTTTGTGACGCCTTGAGTGAGTGTGGTAGATCTTCTACACCTAGAAATCAAGGAAGATCAACACTGTAACATCTCTTTGATCATAGTGGAATCCAGCCAATCGGTATCCGTCTTTGTCTTGAAGAGTGGACGTAGGCTTGAATCAAGCCGAACCACTATAAACCGAGCGTTCAATTCTCTCTTTCCCTTACTCGGTCTTGCGATTGAATTTTTAACCGTTGCAAATCCTCTAATCGTTTAAATATCGTGCAAGCTTCGAGAAAATTTTGTATACCTATTCACCCCCTCTAGGTACTCGTACTAGCTATTTCAATTGGTATCGAGCTCGTGTTCTCACTGTTTGAAGTGTCTTACTTGAGTAAAAGATCCATGGCTAGTATGCTAGCACCGGGGCTGATGGAGGGGCAAAGCAATACCAGACCTCCCTACTTCGATGGAAAGGATTACAACATCCGGAAAAACAAGATGAAAGCTTTCCTACGATCAAAGGATCCTCGGAATGGGACGTTGTGGAAAGAGGAATCACTCCTTGTGCATCAATCTACGAAAGAGGGAAAGAAATCGGAATGTCTCAAGAAGAATTAAACAAGAGACAAGCACTCGATGCGAAAGCGATTTATTCTTTATATTGTGCTTTATCACCAACCGAATATAAAAGAATATCTTCTTGTGTTACAAAAAAAGAAGTCTCGGGGAAGTTACATATCACTTATGAAGGGACAGATCGAGTGAAGGAGACCAGAATTAATATTCTTCTTGGTCAATATGAATCCTTCAAAATGAAATCGGAGAATCTATAACCGACATGTTTAGTCGAGATATTGTCAATGGTCTTGAGAACCAAGGACAAAAAATTTCTGATCCTATGAAGGTGAACAAGCAAAGCGTGGACTCTCCAAGGATTGGAATCATATAAAGACTTCAATAAGAGAGACGCAAAGAATCATGCCATTATCTGTAGACGAACCGATTGGAACTCTTGATCTTACGAAGTGGAACGAATTAATGAAGACGAAGATCCAAGAGGTAAGAAATCTATTGCACTAAAATCAAATGATGATTCGATGATGCAGATTCGAGAAGATGATATGGATGATGAGGAGCTCGCCCTCATGATAAGAAGATTCAGAAAATTGAATAGAAAAGGCAGAAGGTTCATTCCAAAGAAACGAGTTTTCGAGACAGCGAGACCAAGTGCGTTGATAATGTGGAACCAAACAAAGATGTAGTTTGCTTCGAATGTAAAAAGAAGGGACACATCGAGACCCAACTGTCCTCTTCCGAAAAAGAAAAGAGGAAAAGGTGAGAAGTCTCGAAAAGCTCTCAAAGCCGAGACCGGAGCGTCTGAGAGTGTGAAGAGAGTGATGAGGAATATGCCAACCCGTGTCCGATGGCACAATCGACTCGGACTGGATCGACTCAGACGGTGAATTTGAGGTAAGTGATTATAAAATCCTGTCAAAGTCTCTAAATATATTGATGAGTTATGTTTCGGTCTTAAGACTTCTCTTAAAAAGATTTCCGAACTTAAAAGGAAAACTCAGTTTTAAAACAAAAGGAAAACATTTTGGAAGAAAAGGTAAAAAATTTAGACTTGAATGTTTCTACTCTTAAAGAGAGTGAAGACAATCTTTCGAAAGAAAATGCTTTCTTAAAAACTGATTTATCAAATATTTCAAAGAAATTTTCAATAGGGTCGAAAAACTTGAAAAAGTTCTTTCAATCCAAAGACCTTACTTCAATAAGTCGGGTCTAGGTATGACAACTGAAACAATCCCTTTGATTGATTTTCCGAAAGTAAAAGAAAGAATTAAGAAAAGACCATCGAGAGAGGCTTATAAAAATCATTTTAAAAGAATTTTTGTAAAGCACGTGAGGATGAAAATGCTTTAAGGTGTTCCAAGTGTAATTGTCGGGATCATTTTGAAAAAGAGTGTCCTATGGTTTGGAGGCATTAGGAGAGTATGGCCTAATAATAATGCTCATCCTACTAACGCCAAAGGACCCAAGAAAATTTGGGTACCAAAGAAAGCTTGAGACTCTTTTTTGAATGCGGGTCTGTCAAAAAGAAGGTAAAGTGGTATCTTGACAGCGGATGCTCAAGACACATGACGGGAGACTCAAATTGTTTCATAAAGCTTATTCAAGTAAATGGTGGAAAAGTTTCATTCGGAGGAAATAGCAAAGGAAGTATTGTGGGATTCGGAACTGTGAAAATTGGAAATCTCACAATAAGCAATGTCTCTCTAGTGGAAGGACTCAACTACAATCTACTCGTATTAGCCAACCGTGTGATATCGGTTACAAGATCTCTTTTCAAGAAGGCATATGTTCTGAAATTAGCAAAGATTCGACTCGGTCTTTCATGGGTCGAAGGCAAGGAAACATTTACCTCCTTGATGTAAAGCTAAATGAAGAACAATGCTTAATCTCAATTCAAGATGAAGCGGTTCTATGGCACGTAAAACTTGGCCATATCAACAAGAAGCAATTAGCCAAAATCTCTTCAAAGCAGCTTGTTCGAGGACTACCTAAATTGCCTTACCAAAAGTCTGACTTATGCACTCCATGCATTCTGGGAAAGCAGTTGCTTCATATGGATCTCTTCGGACCTACAAGAACCCGAGCATTGGAGGTAAGAAATATTGTCTAGTAATTGTAAACGATTACTCTCGTTTTACACGGGTATATTTTCTTGCAAATAAATCTGAAACCTTTTCGTACTTTGAAAAGTTTGCTAAAAAGGTTCAAATTGAAAAAGGATGTGCTATTTCAAGTATAAGAACCGATCATGGAAGTGAATTTGAAAATCAAGATTTTACGAGATTCCGTGATAAACGGGTGTTAATCACATGTTTTCCTCTCCGTATACTCCGAGCAAAATGGAGTTGTGGAAAGAAAGAATAGATCTCTTCAAGAAATGGCTAGAACACTTTTAATTGAAAGTAAAATTTCTCCTCGATTTTGGGCTGAAGTGTTTCAACTGCTTGCTATATTATAAATAGAGTATTTCTAAGACCTATTCTTGAGAAAACCCCCTATGAATTGTTCAAAGGAAAGAAGCCTATTGTTTCATACTTTCATGTATTTGGTTGCAAATGCTTTATTTTGAAAAATGCAAATGATCGAGTGGGTAAGTTCGAAGAAAGATCGGATGAAAGTATCTTCCTTGGATATTCTACATCAAGCAAAGCCTACGAGTCTACAACAAGAAAAGCCGGTCTGTGGAAGAATCAATGAATGTCAAATTCCAAGACTCGGTGCAAGACGAATCCAAGAAGACTCGCACGAAGAGACCGAACCCGCTCTAGACCTTCGAGATGTCTACATCTCAAGAACAATCTCAGAGTCTTGAAGCCCATCATCAAGACGCTCATGGAGAATCAAATAAAGAAAGAAATCATCAACCTGGCAAATCAACTAGTAACTGGAAGCAAAATCCAGTCATCCCAAAGATCTTATTATTGGAGAACTTAATGAAGGAATCCGTACCAGATCAAAAAGGCATGAAGAATCTAGTCTTGTGGCTCTCATCTACGAAATTGAACCAAAAAGCATAGAAGAAGCTTTATCCTATGAAAGCTGGATCGAAGCTATGCAAGAAGAGCTCGAGACAATTCAACATCAATGATGTCCGGGAATTGACATCTAATCCAAAAGGTAAAAGCTGTTATTGGAACCAAATGGGTTTTCGGGAACAAGATGGACGAAAAAGGAAAAGTCGTACGAAACAAAGCAAGACTCGTGGCCAAAGGCTATACGCAAGAAGAAGGAATAGACTATGACGAGACCTACGGGGTTGCAAGGTTAGAAGCTATTCGACTATTACTTGCGTTTGCTTGTTACAAAAATTTCAGGTTATTCCAAATGGATGTCAAAAGTGCTTTCCTAAATGGATTTATCCATGAGGAAGTTTATGTGGAACAACCTTCGCCTGGATTTGAAGACCCAAAGAAGCCGGACTCGGTCTTTAGGCGAAAAAGGCTCGTATGGTCTAAAGCAAGCACCTCGAGCTTGGTACGACGGACTAAGTAAGTTTTTATTACAAAATGGTTTTGTCAAAGGTAAAGTAGATACTACCTTATTTATCAAAAAGGAAAACAAAAACTTCTTACTTGTCCAAATATATGTTGATGACATTATTTTTGGATCCTCTAATGAAAGTCTTTGCAAGAAATTTTCTAAGTATATGCGGGATGAATTTGAAATGAGTATGATGGGAGAATTAACATTCTTTCTTGGACTTCAAGTGAAACAAATGAATGAAGGAACTTTCATTCATCAAGAAAAATATGCGAATGATCTTGTCAAAAGGTTTGGATTGGAAAAGTGCAAGAAGACCGACATACCAATGTCATGTTCTCGAAGATAGACAAGGATGAAGAAGGGAAGAAAGTAGATCAAAAGCGTACGGGGAGCATGATCGGTTCACTTCTTTATCTTACCGCTTCTAGACCCGATATTTTGTTTAGTGTTTGTATCTGTGCTAGGTTTCAATCGGATCCTAGAGAATCACATCTCATTGCCGTGAAACGTATTATCAAATACGTTGCTTCATCTTCAAGCATCGGTCTTTGGTATCCAAAGAGGGAGACTTTAATCTTCTAGGATACTCGGATGCAGATCCGTCGGCGGTAGTCGATAGAAAGAGCACGGAACTTGTCAACCGCTTGGAAATAGGACAGTGTCTTGGTTTTCAAGGAAGCAAAGCTTTGTAGCTCTCTCAACAACAACTAGCAGTATGTAGCTCTTGGAAGCTGCTGTTCGCAAATTCTATGGATAAAACAACAGCTACAAGACTTTGGCATTGAAGACTCATGCACGAAATCAGATGTGACAACTCAAGCGCGATCAATCTCACCAAAAATCCAATCCTTCATTCTAGAGCAAAGCATATTGAGATTCGTCATCACTTCATTAGAGATCATATTCAAAATGGAGAAATCTCAATTCAATTTGTTGATTCAAAAAGTCAACTAGCGGACATATTCACAAAGCCTTTGGAGAAGAATCAATTCGACTTCATCCGCTCAAGACTCAACATTTTGAAGCTTGAAGAAGTTAAAGTCTAGAGACTCACCAACTCTAAGACTCGATCTCTTAGACTTTAAATCCCGAGACTCAATCATTCATCGCTAAAGACCGTAAGTTGCTTATTTTATCTCAAAAAGGTACGTTCTTTTATTCGAGATATAATTCGTGTGAAATTTGAAAACTTGTCTTTTTTAGAGGAAGTTATTTTTGGCGAGTTATTGATTTTGAAAAGGAGTGTTCGTACACTTTCCTTGTACCGTTTAAAATTCTATTTTCAAATCCGAGGCACATATAAATACACAGTCATTCTACCCCCAATTTTCAAAACCCTAAAAGACACTCTCCTCCCGATACTGTTTTTACTCTCTGTTCATCGTCGAGAAAGTGGTCATTTTTCTTGGGAAAAGCAAGTGAAGAAATCCTCCAATAGACAAAGAAAGATGTCGTCTTCGAGGAAATCATCAAGAATCGCAAACAGGGGACCACAAAGAATGGAGAAGGGACCGACTCACTTCGATCTTACTGAGGAAGAAG
This sequence comes from Eucalyptus victrix, assembly GCA_016097545.1. NCBI lineage: Eukaryota > Viridiplantae > Streptophyta > Magnoliopsida > Myrtales > Myrtaceae > Eucalyptus > Eucalyptus victrix. The sequence goes on from CM027843.1 coordinate 9,927,719, forward strand.
ACTCACCAAGTCAGCGACAAAGTCCGATTCGCTCTCCTCCACGTCATTCAGCATCTCCCGACCCACAAGGTGCAAGTCAAAATCTAGAAGAAGACATTATCGAGGATGCCGACCAAAGAAGAGTCCAAAAACCCTCTCGTTATCTATAAGCTTTATCGTGCGTTGAAAAGCACCGGTTCTTCATTAAAGTATATAGATGACTTTCTTAAGGACAAAAATTATGGGAATGAGTATCTTTTTTGCGGAAAATGGAAGAGTTGGGAATTGCTCGAAAGGAAGAGCGAGAAGAGGCTCTAGCGAACATTCCTAGTGATCCTCGTATGCCGGACGTAATCCGATTGATGGGAACGATGATGACAAAATGTTCCTTGAATTTAAACCTAGAATGGGTGTGGCTGCAAAGGTGAAAGGAAATCGGATGGATTTGTTTAAATCCAAGGATCAAGAAAAAGTGTATTTCAGTCGTTGAAAAGAGGGTAATCAACCCTAGAAGTGTCGACTTTGACTTCTGGATTCCATCAACTTGAACTTAAGGGAGAAGTTGAGTTTGCTTCAACTTGAGACTTTTTGCTCGACTCTACAGACGGGTATGATCAAGCGACTCGCTTACTTCTATTCAAATCTTAGCTTTTTGGATGCGAATAGAATTTCATTCGATGTCCGAGACCAAGTCTATGTGGTAGATGTGAATATGTTGGCGGACATAATTGGAGTTGAAAGGACGCTATCTCCCAATCAAAGTCTCACTGCTCGTACTACTCGGATCTTGTCAAAGATAGGGACGTTGATAAGAAAATCATCTATTCCGGGATGAATGCCATCAACATTGTGCTTCATAAGATTGTGATCAATTGTCTTAGACCGAAGTCTACGTCAAAGACTTCTCGTATCTTTTTCGAAGCAAAGTTGATGTATGCGATCAACGGGACGGAAATTTTCTCTCCCGCACACTATTCTTTTCCATATGTACAGAAGCAAAGTGTCAAAAGACAAAGGACAATTGCCTTATCCGGTCTGGTGACCAAGATCTTCGACATCTGAATATTGAACTGCCACATACTTTTTGTGTTCGACCGTGTGACAAGATGGTGGTAGGGTTGAAAATGTTAATGAAGATGCGCCGAAAGAACTTTCTAAGGCAATGGAGAAATTCAAGGTGAAATCTCCAGTCCGGTCGCTTCAAAAAGGAAAGGAAAGGAGGCTATTGGTGCCTCTTCGAAAAAGAGGAAAAGAACTCTTATCCTGGAGGATGAGGATGAAGATGAAGATGATGAAGATCCCACTATTCCAAAGCGACAAGAACAAGACGTTCGTGTCTCATTCGACGTAACTTCAAAGGAGAGAGAGAAGAAGAAGAACAGAGAAAGAAGGAGAAAGAAGTTGAGGAAGAAGGAGACGAAGAAAAAGAATAGTCTCGCGATAAACGGAGAGAAGGAAAATCCCGAGCATGATCATCATTCTTCCCCTCTCGATGTCCTAGAGACAGGGGAGTAAGCGTGCAAGAAAGGTCTACACCTCATGTTGCTGAAGATCTAAGACAATCTCCGTAAGACCCGGAAGAAGTTCGGGTCTCTCAATTGCCGAAGAAGGTGATACATCGATTCCAAATCTGCGGACCGAACGAAGCACCATCGTACGCATACACACCATCTCGAGAAAGCCAATGCCGTACATAGACGGATGATTCTGGATCTTCGTAGTATCATGAATATTCTTCGGAAATGCGTAACCGGATATATGTTCGGATCGTGAAATCCAAGCTTTGAAGGATTTGGACAAGAATCTTCGGTCTCTATGGAAGATAAATTCAAAGACCTCGCTCAAAGCAACTCCAAGCCAATGCCAAGGGAGAAGAGGTAGTCGTGCTGCGAGAAGACTGAAGAAGCTTGAAGGAGTAGTCCAGTCCATTGGGGATTTCCGGATCGTGCGCATTCCCAAGCGAGACATGACTCTTTTCTCACCCTTTTCAATGCCGACAAAAAGGGGAGAACCAATTTGAACTTTTATTTTTTAAAACTTTAAACTTTGACCTTTGTGGTTATGTTTTTGAGTATGACTTGAGAACTTGAATTTGGGTGTGAATTTGATCGAATTGATTGTGGATTGCGGATTATGAACTTGATTTGGTTGCATTTATTCAAGTGTTGTTATATGGTGTTTCTCATGAAAGACTAACCAATTTTACGTGGATGCGTAGTCCGGTTGTTTTATTAATCTTTATGAGTTAGCCATATTACTTGAGAAATGTTTTGCGAGTCAAAGTTGTTCAAATCTTCAAGAAAGTTTTGTCACCATCAAAAAGGGGAGATTGTTGGAGAAATCTTTCGAGAATATTTTGAAGCCGACAAAACGTTTCTTTCGATCTAAAGTCGGATGTTCGGAGACCGTCGGTTTAAAGTCGAAGACTTTGTTCTCTCAAGACCCAAGACTCAAGACTCAAGACCCAAGACTCAAGACTCAAAGACTTAAGACTCGGACTCAAGACTTAAGTCTATTCTCACCGAGCGTCTTTCTACTCCAGTGTCGAAGGAAATCCTAAGCCGAGGTTTATGGTTAAGGATTCGATCCTCGGAATAGATTTCTTGGCTGGATAATCATTTCGGATTCTTTAATTCTTATCTAAGATCGATTGAAGATCCGATGGTTGACGAAATAATCTTGGAATATTCTATTCATGGAAACCGAGATCCGATTGTATGGGCGAACGGGATTGATGGGCTATCATCAATTCCTTAAATAGCTCGGATGATCTTCTTGATTGATTCCGTCCAACGGGTAGATTGGAGGAATTCCTTTGGTAAGTGCCAACGGCTATGATGGCATGAAGGAGTATAAAAGGAAGACGTCTAGCTGTTTTAAGTGTGTGATCGATAGAAAAATTCGAGTCGAAGATCCTTGATTGTTAGTCGAGGCGAGCGAAATTGTACACAGAGAGTGTTTATACTTTGTGACGCCTGAGTGTGGTAGATCTTCTACACCTAGAAATCAAGGAAGATCAACACCGTAACATCTCTTTGATCATAGTGGAATCCAGCCAATTTGTCGGTCTTTGAAGAGTGGACGTAGGCTTGAATCAAGCCGAACCATATAAACCGAGCGTTCAATTCTCTCTTTCCCTTACTCAGTCTTGCGATTGAATTTTTAACTGTTGCAAATCCTCTAATCGTTTAAATATCGTGCAAGCTTCGAGAAAATTTTGTATACCTATTCACCCCCCCTCTAGGTACTCGTACTAGCTATTTCGGATTTGAGACTAGGTAAGTCCTCTATGCTAAATGTATGATTGTGTGGTTAAGACACCCATGAGCTTATTTTCCTCCTAATCAGGGTTTAGAGCATAAACTCGCTGAAATTTATATCTCACCCCATCGTGGGTTAAAATTTCAAGGTCATCGAGTGGAGGACCTGGAGCTGAGAGGAGGTGAGGTGATATGAAGTGTAGATTAATTAGGACCGCTTTTTTTTAGAAAGCCAATTTTTGTAGTCTTTTGGTCATGGACCTTGTACATGACTCTATGTGATTATAAAAGTATGTTTGTTTATGAATCTGTTGTCCTACTTTTCTATCCCAAAATGATTACTGTCAGGGGATTTATTTTCGCTTCAACATGTGCAATAAAACGAAAAGGGTCGGCGACTCATCCTAGGAAGTCACAAAATATTATCGACTAGAGAGTGATGGGCATGCACTCGGGGTTCGGGGCATGACACTAAGAGGAGGTGAGGTGATCTAAAGTGTAGGTCAATTAGGACTATTTTTTTTTAAATTTTAGAAAGCCAGTTTGTGTAGTCTTTTGGTCATAAACCTTGTACATGACTCTATGTGATTATAAAAGCATGTTTGTTTATGAATCTGTTGTCCTAATTTTCTATCCCGAAATGATTACTGTCAAATGATTTATTTTCGCTTCCACATGTGCAATAAAACGAAAAGGATCGGCGACTCGTCCTAGGAAGTCGCAAAATATTATCGACTATAGAGAGATGGGCATGCACTCGGGGTTGGGGCATAACAATGAGATCCCAAATTCAACACAAAGGGAAAAAAAATTAAAAATGCCAATTCCATTGGCCCATCCACGAATCCAACCATCCAATCTGGTTCGATTTCAAGTCCCTTTGGTTTGGTTTTCAATTTTTAGGTGGAAACCAGACCGCCTAAGAACTAATTGAAAGAGCTAGCAAGAACACCTAGAGGAGGTGAATAGGTGTGAAAACTGTGACATCCAAAATATTCGGTATTAATTTCAATTGAATTAATCAGGTCATTTCTATGCAATTGGAGTCGGGGATTAAAATGGAATACAAAATTGAGATGCGAGATGAGCTATTGGATGAGGAGAATATTTAATGGAAGCATTGAGGCATCACTTGGATTTATTGAGATCTTATGAGGCCAATTAAGATGGATTTAAAGTAAATCAAGTGATTAATGGAAGCCAATTGTTTCAAAATTCGTATGCCACCTCTACCCCCACACTTTAGCCTACCTAAATGCTTCTAGAAGGGGGCATAATTGTCAAAAAATGAGGGGTGGATGACAGCTGGTGTTGGCTCACGTGTAGATGACCTAAGAGAGAGAGAGAGTGAGAGAGAAAAAGAGAAATCAGTTTTCTCTTCTTCCCTTCTCTCTCCCGTCGCTGTCTCTCTCTTCCCCCATCTTCTTCTTCGGTCGAGCGACGCCATGGAAGCCGAAGACCAGAGGAAGCAGCAACCATCGTCGCTCAAACTAGGGCTGCCACCACCGTCGCGCCAGAGTCGCCATCGCTGCTCAGCAACCACCTGCGCGCCCTTCGCCCTTCTTTCTTCCCCATCCCCTTTCTGTTGTTCGAAGCCTGCAAGTTGAAGATCAAAACGGAAGTAGCTCGCCTGGGTTTGGAGTAGCAGTCGACGTTGTCGGGAGCCGCTGCACACCGCCTCGCCGCCGTTCATCTCCCTCTAGCTCGCTCGAACGTCGTTCGCCTCGTCCAGTCAAGCAACTGCCTCTGTCCAGCCCCTGTTTTGCCTCTGCTCGATCCCATTCGGCCACCTCAGGCCACCGCCCGACCACCTCCGGCCACCGTCGACCCCGCCGAAGCTCCGCCTCGCCCTCAGCCGCCCTTGGCCGCCTCAACCGACTCCGGAACCACCTCAACCAGCCGCGCACAGAGAAGTCAGAAAATGGGTATCGCAGAGGGTTTTGGCCCGTTTTGGCCGCCTTCTTGAGCCCGGATGCTCGGCCCGCTTTGAGGAAAGTCGATCCTCGCGTCGAGCCCGTCGTTTTGAGTGAGTTTTACTCACTAACGCATTCTTAGTGCGCTAATTATACTTAAATGTTGATTAGTGTTAATTAAGTGTAATTAGGTTGTTAGATTATAATTGATTAGTGATTATTAGTTAATTACATTGCATGTTAGTTGTTTGGTTAGTGTAATTAGATAGAGAATTGCCTATAGTATTTATTGGATGCTTCTTGGGATTTTTCCCGTCCCTTATCGGGTGTTAATTAAGCAAATCGGGCCTAGGTGGAATTTTTAGGAATTAAATATTAATTTTCAAAATTAATTATTTAATTATTTATTTCTCGGAAATTCAACTGGGATGGCCAGTGACCGGGATTTTATATTGATGATCATGGTGCAGACCGTTTATTAGTTGAGCTTTATATTGTGCTAAATTGAATTTATTGTATTTATTTATTTATTTTCGAAATTAATTATTTAATTAATTATTTTCCGAAAATTCAACCGAGATGGCTAGTGACCAGAAAATTATGCTGACGACCGTGATGAAGTCCGTTTATTTAATTGGGCTTTATTCTGAGTTAAATTGAATTTTTAATATTTATTAATTAATTATTTTTCGGAAATTAAGATGGAGATGGCCGACGACGGAAATCTCGTGCCGATTGTTATGGCGCAGTCCATTTATTTATTTGAGCTTTGAATTGTGCAAAATTGGATTGAATGTGGAATTTAGGATATATTCCTAAATTGTTGTGGTTAATTATTTCATTGAGAAATCGTTGAGTATTGATTGATTCTTGAAAGTGGTCGAGTGAGACCGTAAAGCCATTGATTCTTGAAAGTGGTCGAGTGGGACCGTAAAGCCATTGATTCTTGAAAGTGGGTAAAGCCATTGTGAAAGTGGACCGTGGGGAAAAACCATTGAATTCGAAAGTGGTCAAGTGGGAAAGTCATTGATTGGTCGAAAGTGGTCGAGTGGGACCGTAAAGCCATTGATTCTTGAAAGTGATCGAGTGGGACCGTAAAGCCATTGAATCTTGCAAGTGGTCGAGTAGGACCGTAAAGCCATTGAATATTTGAAATTGCTTGGTGGAGCCGGGATTACCACCTATAGCAAGTTATGTCCTAAGGACCGTGATTCATATTTGTAAATTGAGTTGGAATAGTTGAAATGACCAGAAGTGGTCTTGTGATTATGTAATCGACTAAGTCGATTGAATTTTGCCTTGATCCGATTGTCGTGAATTGATTGATTGAGTGGAAATGACCATGAATGGTCTTGTTGGCGTGTAATCGACTAGGTCGATTTGATCGACGCTTCGATCTGTGATGTGATTGCTTGGATGCCTATTTGATATGTGCTAACATGCAGGTGGAATCTGAGGCCAAGGTAAGTCCTCTGTCTCATGTTGTGCATAGGCAGCCCTAAGGTGTATTAATTTACTAAGCGGGTCTTAGGGAGTAGAACTTGCTGAGACGTTGTCTCAGTGGTTATTGAATAACCATTTCAGGACCCGGATGAGGAGCTTAACGAGGAGGAACTTGATGAGGAAAACCCTAATGAGGAACCCGAAGAGGAGTATCAGAAGGAGAACCTCGAGAATGATCCAAAGTAGGATCCTGATGACGTTTGCGATAGAATCAATTTGAATAGAAACCAATTGTTTTAGTATGGCTTGTATATGATCATAAGGGTGTTGGTTTTTAGGTTCAATTTCCTAGTCCTACTTGTATATCCCATTGATTTATTGTCTGCGGATTTTTGTAATTGCTTCCGCATGTACTATTGAAAAGGAAAGGGTCAGCGATATGTAGTCCTAGGAATATCGCATTTTAAAAGCGACCAAAGGTAAGGGATATGCGCGTGATTAAGGATCGAGGCGTGACAAAAACAGATTTTTTGAAATGCAATAAAAAACTTTACTTTTGACCAGAGTCCGATTGACTACAGACTTTGCAAAATGAATGATACTTTACAACTAATTTCAAACGCAAAAGTATATCGTAACAAACAAAGTAAAGGAGTTCAGGGAAGAGAAAATGAACTTAGAACTTATAGTGGTTTGGCTTGGATTAAGCCTACATCCACTCTTCCACGCTAATAGCCTTCTGGCTGGTTTCCACTAAGAATCAAAAAAGAATTTACGATTTTGCGATCTTAACTTCTCAGTGAATAGTCTCTACTGCTCTCATGAAGTCACAGTGTAAATCTCTCTCTTTTGAGTACAAATATAAGCACAGTGTAAGGAATAACAAGTAAGTGAGAAGCTTTAGATTTTGGAATTCTTCTTTCACGCACGCACTCTTTTGCAACTAGAGATGTCTCATTAAATATTCTTTCATACCTTCTCGACCGTTAGCAATTTCCAAAAGAATTATTCCAATTAACCCGTTGGACAAAATCAATCGAGAAGATCATCAAGTCATTAAAGATTATGATGAAAACCCGTTAATCATGTTTGCCCATACAATCAAGATCTTGGTTTCCATAAGTAGATTCTTTCCAAAAAAACTTGCCTTCTGAAATGATTTGATGTCTCTAAATCGATCCCAATAAATATAACCAATCTCGCAGGTGATATTTCTAACTAGAAGATCATATATATCATGTACGAACCGAACCTTTGAAGGAAGAAAGATAATCTCGAGTTTAATTAAATCATCATTCTTCACTTGCATTTAGTCTGGAATTTATCAGGGTGGGTAGATTTCTATTGTAAGATAGACTTTGACACAAAGTCTGACAATCTTCAGAACATAACTTAAATAAATTTTGTCAGCTTCAAAATATCATGAGAATTTTCTCCAACATTTAGGTTGCCAAGAAGTTTGATCCACATAGGTTGTGGAAATAGATGGCATTCGATTGTAAGTACAAAGGAAAGTCTCAATTTAAGTTAGTTTTTGGAGTAGGAAAAATCTAGAACCCAACACCTGTCTCATCCAGGTAGATGAGATGAAGATACTCTGACACTTCCTTCCGACCGGACTGACCGCATAATTGTGCGAGGGTCCTTGAATAATAACGACATGAAAGCAGTTAGAAGTTGCTGTCATAGGCGTTATCCGGAAAAGCTGCCAGAGACAAGAAAACGAGTTTGCTTAAATCCGAACGTTGGACTTGGATCCAGTCCAGATTTTTTCATTGCTATAGCCTCCATTATCGCTTGATCATCCGTGTGTTCGTATAATGCTTAGGAGAAAAATGAACTCCAAGAACACGTTACAATCGTACACGGAAAAAACGTGTCCGGATTTTCCTTTTCGTTGTTATGTCTGGTGTGAAGGACATCACCTAAGCCATTCAGTGCTCCGTCAAGTAGTGGGAACGGAAACGTTGACAATTCGGATGGAGAAGACAAGGACGGCATTTGTTGCAAGACCTGAACGTGATGGAGAAGCTAAGGACGGCATTTATTGCAAGATCTATGAGGCTCAACTGCAGTGGTCTACGTTCAATGTTGCGCAACGCTTGAACGTGAAATGCCGAATACTTAAAGTGTCAAAATTTGATACAAATGGATATTTAAGCACTAAAAATTTGGAAGAGGTATACTTAAATATCAAAATTGAAAAAAAAAATCATTTAAGTGCCAATAGTAAGAAATTCTGATCAAAATACTGACGTGATGTTTTTCCGACAAAATAGGTATAAAACGATGTCGTTTTGTACATTGATGTGGCTAGATAAGTCGAAAACGACGTCGCTTTGTCTCAGATTTAAATTTTAATATAAATATTAATTATATTATATTTAAAACTAAATTTAAAAAAACAAAAGAGGAAGAAGATTGCAGAGCGCTTTGACGAGGGCTGTGCAAGCCCATGCCACTATTGCCAACAAAGATGGGAGGAGGGTTGGCCAGGTTTGTCGGGCCTTGACTAGGGCTTGATCAGCAACGGCCCCACCACCATTGCTAGCGATGATGGGAGGAGGGTTAGCCAGGGTCATTGGGCCTTGGCTAGGAGTCGACGGCAGCAAGGGCTTGCAAGCCTTAGTTGCCAATTGACTAGCCTGAAGACCTCGACCGACCCTCCTCCCATCACCGGCCCTTCCCAGTAACGGTGGGAGGTGGCGGCGAGCTTGCATAGCCCTCATCGAAGGTTCTACAATCTTCTTCTTCTTTTTTAAATTTAGTTTCAAATTAATTTAATTAATATTTATATTAAAATTTAAATAAGAGGCAAAACAACATTATTTTAGCTCTTCTTTTCTGACTTAGCTTTCCGGCAAGTCATGTAAGCGACTTATATTATTAAAAAAAAACAACATCTGATTTCTGGCACTCTTCATAGGAATTGGCACTTAAATATCCAATTTTTCAAAGAAAGTAGCATTTTTGGTACTAACGTGTTGCTTTGTGTCGAGTTTTGATAATTACATTGTACTTCTGCCCTTGAATGTGAAGCAAATTGGGTTCTTAGACAAGCATCAAGACTCAAATTTCTAGTGAGTAACGAATACGAGAACTTCTTTACCAGCAATTCATAGGCTTGTGCGCTAACAATTTTCGAATAGAACCAGCTTTAGCTGGCGACTCATTTGATCTTATGCACGAAATGCTCTCGTTCAATATTTGATCTTCTACAAGATGCTTACAACGAGCTTAATGTTTATCATACTTGCATAATCTCACTCTCTCTTCAAAAAGAAAAGAAAAACTCAAAGTTAGATGCCCTTTGCTTGTTTTTCTTGTAACGGGAACTTATGAAGCTGCGTTACGCTTTGCGTCCTGCAAAGGCACACAAAAGGGATTTACCGAGACTTTATCTGTTTGTACCGTGCGCAAGGCCAACATGATTTCTCCAATGAAGGGCTTGAATTTCTCGGTCATCTGCAGAACACCAAAAAAGATGAGTCGATACAGGACCACCATCCCGAACAAAATGGTCAGATTAGTCCACTTGGAGTAACCCATTTCCACTTGCCATATGTCCCTCAATATGCCTTCGCCACTAATAACGCTTTCACCGATTAAGGGATTTCCGGGAAGAATTAACCCTTCGAATTCATTCTTATACAGGCCTTGATATGCATATTTGTGGAAAGATAGGTAATAGAGGGGATATCTCCAAAAGACCTTTGGAAGATCATTTGGCAAGCGAAAGAAACCACCGCCGAGGATCATTAGTCCTTGGATTCCTGCACCTGTTATTAGTCCCATAAGGAAATTCGGCATGACGCTTGCGACAATCATCATTAAGCTCTCTACCAGCATCATACAGGCAAAAAGAGTGGACACGAAGTACGTGAAATGCTCCAGGCTTCTCTGAAGTCCCGCAAGATAGTAAGTGATGGCCCCAGGAATTAAAGAAATTATAAGCAAGAAGGGCATGGATGACAGAGTATTGCCAAGAACAAATGCACTTGTTCTGTAATTCCATTTAGTCTTTCCCTCTCAAACACCTAGACAAAGAAAAGGATCAGAAGGGAGGTAAGTCGGACTTGAATCATGAAGTCGTGTAATCTCCTAGAGGATACATTACTATTTCCCCACCTTCAAATCCTCTACAAAGGAAGGGAAACCCCCGATTGCCAGTATCGTCAAGAATGAAGCAACAAACATTAGCATTGAACCTCTGGCCTGAATTAAGCAAATAAATTACATTGTTTAGTCTGTTAATATCATTAAACATAGCCGTCATTTGATTGAAACTTGGTAAAAAAAGACTAAAAACATAAACATCATCTTGAATGCAGAGATGGAGCTCACCTGAATCGAACTATCACCGGAGCCAATGTTGCAGAAAACTGTGCCTAAACCAAATCCTAAGGCAATGTATATGATAAGACGCAACCAGTAGTATCCTGGATCCCTATACATATTAATGAAAGACCTTCTTGTAAGGACGGGGAATTGGGTGAAGAAGCAAGCTTGGCCCTCTTGATCTAGTACATTCCGGTCAACCTTGGACTGAGCCATGACAAACATTAACAATCACTAATACCAATATCTTCTCTCTGTAGATTTGATGAAACTGCTCATCATAAAACTTACTTGTCGGTGTATCTCAGATATTTGTAGTTGAATTTGCCTATAGGTATTAGACGATACATAAGAGCTTACAAGCAATTTAATCACTTCCTCTGTGCTTTGCTTCCCTCCAAAACCTCGCTCGATGTCCTAGTTACAAAGAAAAATTCTAGCTGTGATCAGGCTGAGCAAGATATTGATGCCTATGAATTGAAATTGATTGCTTGGGAAACTTCACCCTGATACCTCGTCAAAATCAGTGTTGATAATCCTGAGGTAGTGATCGGATGGATTTTGCAGACTTGGACATGGGAAACCATTCAGTGCAAAGAACTACATGGCACAGAATTCAATGGTCATTCATTCCGTAATCACCTTTCCTAGTTACTACAGCGAAAAATGAGGTCGTGCACAGACTATAACATGCCTGAGTTGCTTCACTGGAGAGACCAAAATAGACTGTTCTTCCAAGAGAGAGAAGGCACAGACTCTTGAAAAGCTCAAACACTTCACTGCTGGGCTGATGAATGGATGCTAACACTGTCATCTCATTTTGCTGAGCGAGACTAACGATTCGTCTCATGACATAGTATGATGCTGCACTGTCAAGGCCACTTGTGGGCTCATCAAGAAAGAGAAGCTTGGGATGAGTCAAGATCTCCAGGCAGATGCTGACCCTCCTCTTTTGGCCATTGCTGAGGCCTTTGTTTCCCCAACCTCCTATTCTCGTGTCAATGGCATCGTGAAGACCCATCTCTTTGATCGTGGTGTCTGCTCTTTGTTTCTTCTCCAAGAGCGGCATTGAGTCTGGGAGCTGAAGTTGAGCTGACAAGTATATGGCTTCTCTCACAGTCAGTGTCCATGTTAGGACATCATCCTGAGTCACATAAGCCTGCAAGAGGTGATAAGAGTACTCAACCTGTTTACCTCCTCGTAAGTTTTTCTGGATGAGTAGCCCGTGATTTCACAAGTCCAACGCGAAATCAAAGCAAAAAGGGTATATTCTGTTTGCTTTTTCTATTTTGTAAGACAGGCAATGATTAACGTATAATAATTCCTTCCTTTTTAAGAGAAAAGAGATGTGTCGTCTCAACAACTACCCCGATTGCTTAATCTATTGATATCATGTTGTACTGATCAAGTATCGAACAAACCAGGCAACTGATTTCCTTACTGAAGTCCCGTATGCCAGCGGCTCTTTCCTTCCATTAAGAAGAATCTGTCCAGTTCGCTTTGTCTTTCCACTTAGCCTCCCTGCAAAGGTCACCTAATTAAGTCATTATGTTCGACCAAAAAAAAAAAAAAAAAATTAAGTCATTATGAATATGTTTTATTTGGGATTCTGTTGTATATGCTTTTGTAAATGAAAATAATGCAACTCTTTACTTTAAGTTGAAACATCTGTTCTTATAATGGTTTGAGCAGACACTTCAAAAACTCATGCTCAAACTGATCTAGCAAGACAGCTATTTTTCCTACTATTCACCGTGCTTGACGAACAAATAGCAGAAAGCGAACTATGAATATGCGTGGTGCTGTCACCTGCCAATGCATCAAGAAGAGTGGACTTGCCACAGCCAGACGGCCCCATGATAGCCAACACCTCACCGGGCCGGGCACAGCCTGTCAGCCCTTGAAGAATGGATATGCACCCGTGTTGCTTAGCCGCGACAGTTACCCACAGATCTTCCCACGTTAGCGAAACCGTTCCTCCCTTCGGCCCAGCCATTACTTGTCCTGACCCGCCTGAAGCAGGATCCGCCTCTCCTTCTGGCTCCGCCAACGGTGTCCCGAATCCATCTCCCAGGGAAGCTGCACAACTCTCTGCCTTCATCTGCGAACTGGGCGATGATGAAGCCATGGAAAAAATTTAACTGCTATTTGTAGAATATACCGAGGGGCGCATGTTTGAGAGAGTGGAAAAGATCTAAAACGCAAATGGGAGGGTTCACGGACGTACATGGGTGACAGATTGAGGCGTATGAAGTATTTAAAAATCTTTGATAGTAGGGTAGTCATGTGAGTTCTTTTTTGTATGTTTGCTTCTCCCTGAGCCACTGGCTGCTTAGCTGAGTTACAGACGTTCATGTGAAGAGAGAGAGAGAGAGAGTAGACAGACGAGGGGCATAGTGAGTCCAAACAAGGGAGATGACTCCTAAAACAAGTGCAGCGAAGCCGACCCCAAGTGCAAATGGAAATGGGAGAAAAGGTTACGTGGAGTTTGACCATTGATTCATCGACTGACTGAGTGATCCAGGAAATTTCAGTAAGACGGATCTCGGAATCCATGACATCGTTTGTCCTTTTGATAGGATCTAAGCAAATTGCCATTGATGTCTTCTCCTGTAGTTTTGTGTCGAGGCATTTCTCCCGGTGGAGGCTGTGCACATAGATATTAGGGGTGCAGATGGCCCGAGCGGGCCGGGACGGAAGCATAGATTTTGGACACGGACCAAACTGGATTGGGCCGTTTTGATTCGGGCAGACAAATTGCGAAATCTCAGTTTTTTTTTTGGGCTATTAGAAGGCATATCATCTAAGAAGCATCAACAGTAAAAGTGTCTCTTCTCTTGCTCGTTGCTCGACTTCGGTTCCTGGTGAAACCCAAAGGAACACACTAAAATTAGTTTGCAGTTGACGGTGTATATATTATTATTATCAAATATCACTAACGAAATTATTTTTCATCAACTAATGATTTTAAGAAATATGAGCAATCCCTTTCAAGAATTTTTTTTTTTGAATAATTAATTTTTTAACGAAACAAAGAGTCTTAAATGAGCATCTCCACCAAATTATCATGTCTTCATCATCTTCCACTGATCTCGGAACAAAAATTGGGCTCGTTAGGTTGTTTGAGTTCTCGATCTACTATGTTGCCCCTTGGCAAATATGCAAAGCCGTTGTTCTAGTGAAATTCTTGCATTGAAGAATCAATCAATAAATGGACTTCATGTGAGACCCACCACGTCTAGAATCATGTTAATCTATCTATAAATCAATCCACACAAGGTTTTTGCTCGTGCAAAAACTTAATACTCGAGATGGGATAGTTTGATGTACTAACATGAATATATACTCGATCGTACCCTTCATTAGAAAACTACCCTTGGGACCAATTGTTTTGCATTTGCTAATTACACCTTGCTCCGTTGCTCCCATAATAGCATAAAGAACGCTCTTTTTAAGAATTCTAATGATTGATTTAAAGTGAGAGACACATGACCTAATAGTTTTAGAGGTGGCAACCACACTAGTCACTCGCAAATCGTATCATTGTGGAGGCATCCAAAAGGGCAAAGTGGGGTGGTTACAAAAAGGGACTCCTCCTTTGGTTCACCGCACTCACCTCGCCCCGCTCTAGACGCGGTCGATCTTATATCCACGATTTAAGCCTATCAAATATGAGCCTAGAGAAGCAAATTGTGTTGTGGATTGAATAGCTAAGGTCCACCGAGCTGGAACCCTTCCATCCAATTGAGTTGCTTATCCCCTCATTCCCTTTAGTTAATTTTAAGTCTTGAAGGTTGTAATTCTCTTTGAGTTAGTAATCAAAAGTTATTTTTTGACTCAAAAAATAAAAAACTGTCATGGTGATGGATTTGGGGCAAGAATTTTTTGGGCGACATTAAGCCAGGCTCATCCATTGATAAATCTAGTGACTCTTAGCTGGAATCATTACTCCTCCACTTTTTGGGGAGCATGAATAAGCAAAGTAGAACGACATTACCATCTAGGCCCCAATCAAAAGGTAAATTTCCTTCGGAGGCCTTGGCCCAATTCACACAGAACCGACGCACGGATTGAATATTGGGCCGTATGGGCCGGCGGCCCAAACAAGACTCGATTGAAGTCGGTTCTCCCATTATTCTCGACCTGCCGCATTCATATAACCATCATATCCCCAAATCTGCAGTTCATTTTCCGCCCACTCTCTCTCTCTCTCTCTCTCTCTCTCTTCACCGGCACTGAGGGTTTCTCACGCCCAATCCCTAGCAGGTTAGTCCTCCCTCCTCTCTCTCTAGATTGATCGATTCTCCGTCGATTCAGCTTTTCAATCGCTGAGGCAAGCGATCCGATTCTAGGGTTTGTTTTTTTTCCTCCCAAAGGTTAGAGGAGAATTGAAACCCGCGTCAACCATGGCGACGCTGGATCCCGAGATCGCGAGGATCCAGGAAGAGAGGAAGAAGATGGAGCAGCAGCTGGCCTCCCTCAATACCGTCACCTACGACACCGACCTCTACGGCGGCACCGACCGCGACGCCTACGTCAGCTCCATCCCCGTCAACGAGGAGGAGGACAACCTCGAGGGCATGGACTCCGAGGTCGCCCGCAAGCTCGCCTCCTACACCGCCCCGAAGTCGCTCCTGAAGGAGATGCCCCGCGGCAGCGGCGAGGAGGACGACGCCGGGATGGCGGGGTTCAAGAAGCCGCAGAGGATCATCGACCGCGAGGATGATTATCGGAAGAGGAGGCTGAACCGGGTTATCTCGCCCGATAGGCACGATGCGTTTGCCGCGGGGGATAAGACTCCGGACGTGTCCGTGAGGACTTATGCGGACGTGATGCGAGAGGAGGCGTTGAAGAGGGAAAGGGAGGAGACGCTGAGGGCTATTTCCAAGAAGAAGAAGGAAGAAGAGGAAGCTGCAAAGGCTGGGGGGCCGAAGGAGACGGAAGTTGCTCCGGCACAGAAGCGAAGGAACAGGTGGGACCAAGCACAGGACGATGGTGGTGCTGCGAAGAAGGCGAAAGCTGGTTCTGACTGGGATTTGCCTGATTCGACGCCTGGAATTGGGCGTTGGGATGCGACCCCAACGCCCGGGAGAGTCGGTGATGCCACGCCTTCGGTGGGTCGGAGAAACCGGTGGGATGAGACCCCTACGCCGGGACGGCTGGCAGATTCAGATGCAACTCCTGGTGCTGTGACTCCCGGAGCGACTCCAGCTGGTATGACTTGGGATGCCACGCCCAAGCTGGCTGGTATGGCCACGCCGACCCCGAAAAGGCAGAGGTCAAGATGGGACGAGACTCCGGCCACAATGGGGAGTGCTACGCCAATGGCGGGTGCTACACCTGCAGCTGCTTTCACACCAGGAGTAACTCCCGTTGGAGGTGTCGATCTTGCTACGCCTACTCCTGGGCAAATTAACTTGCGGGGGCCAATTACACCCGAGCAGTATAATTTGATGAGGTGGGAGAAGGATATTGAGGAGAGGAACAGGCCGTTGACGGATGAGGAGCTTGATGCCATGTTCCCCCAGGAGGGGTATAAGATTTTGGAGCCACCAGCATCTTATGTGCCTATTAGAACGCCAGCAAGGAAGCTTTTGGCAACCCCTACGCCATTGGGCACTCCCCTTTATCAAATTCCAGAAGAGAATCGTGGGCAGCAGTTTGATGTTCCTAAGGAGGCGCCTGGTGGTCTACCCTTCATGAAGCCAGAGGATTATCAGCATTTTGGGGCACTGTTGAATGAGGAGAATGAAGAAGAGCTGTCTCCTGAAGAACAGAAAGAGCGTAAGATCTTGAAACTTCTGCTGAAGGTAAAGAATGGTACTCCACCACAGAGGAAGACAGCGCTTAGACAGCTTACAGACAAGGCTCGAGAGTTTGGTGCTGGGCCTTTGTTTAACCGTATTCTGCCTTTGCTCATGCAAGCCACTCTGGAGGATCAGGAAAGGCATCTCTTGGTTAAGGTGATTGATAGGGTACTATACAAATTGGATGAATTGGTACGTCCTTACGTGCATAAGATTCTTGTTGTTATCGAACCTCTGTTGATTGATGAGGATTACTATGCACGTGTTGAGGGGAGAGAAATCATTTCTAATTTGAGCAAGGCAGCTGGCTTGGCTACTATGATTGCTGCTATGCGTCCAGATATTGATAATATTGATGAGTATGTGAGAAATACGACTGCTAGAGCTTTCAGTGTCGTTGCTTCTGCTCTTGGAATTCCTGCTCTGTTGCCATTCTTGAAAGCTGTGTGTCAGAGCAAGAAATCCTGGCAAGCTCGCCACACTGGAATCAAGATTGTTCAGCAGATTGCTATTTTGATAGGTTGTGCTGTTCTACCACATTTGAAGTCTCTTGTTGAAATTATAGAACATGGCCTGAATGATGAGAACCAGAAGGTGAGAACTATTACTGCACTGTCTCTGGCTGCTCTTGCTGAGGCTGCTGCGCCTTATGGTATTGAAAGTTTTGACTCAGTGTTGAAGCCACTTTGGAAGGGTATTAGGTCACACAGGGGAAAGGTCTTGGCTGCATTTTTGAAAGCAATTGGGTTTATTATTCCTCTGATGGATGCTCTGTATGCTAGTTACTATACTAAAGAAGTCATGGTCATTCTTATCCGTGAGTTTCAGTCTCCAGATGAGGAAATGAAGAAGATAGTGCTTAAAGTGGTCAAACAGTGTGTGAGTACCGAGGGTGTTGAGGCTGAATACATACGAACTGACATTCTTCCAGAGTTCTTCAGGAATTTCTGGGTTAGAAGGATGGCTTTGGATAGGAGAAACTATAAGCAGCTCGTGGAAACAACTGTGGAGATAGCTAATAAAGTTGGCGTTGCCGACATAGTCGGGAGAATTGTTGAGGATCTGAAGGATGAGAGTGAGCCATATCGGCGAATGGTCATGGAAACAATAGAGAAGGTGGTTGCAAACCTGGGTGCCTCTGATATTGATTCTCGCCTGGAAGAGCTCCTCATTGATGGTATCCTTTACGCCTTCCAAGAGCAGACTAGTGATGATGCCAATGTAATGCTTAATGGCTTTGGTGCTGTGGTGAATGCTCTTGGGCAAAGAGTGAAGCCATATCTTCCACAGATTTGTGGTACGATAAAGTGGCGATTAAACAACAAGAGCGCAAAGGTAAGACAACAAGCTGCTGATCTCATCTCCAGGATTGCTGTTGTGATGAAGCAGTGTCAGGAGGAACAACTGATGGGTCATCTTGGCGTTGTTCTGTACGAATACTTGGGAGAAGAATACCCTGAAGTTTTGGGTTCCATATTGGGTGCTTTGAAAGCTATTGTCAATGTGATTGGGATGACAAAAATGACGCCTCCCATAAAAGATCTGCTTCCCAGGCTGACGCCCATTCTGAAGAACAGACATGAGAAGGTCCAGGAGAACTGTATTGACCTTGTTGGTCGTATTGCTGATCGTGGGGCTGAATTTGTTCCGGCAAGGGAGTGGATGAGGATATGCTTTGAGCTTCTTGATATGCTCAAAGCCCACAAGAAGGGTATTCGGCGAGCTACGGTGAACACTTTTGGTTATATTGCTAAAGCTATTGGACCTCAAGATGTCCTTGCAACCCTTTTGAACAATCTCAAAGTTCAGGAGCGTCAGAACCGTGTATGCACAACTGTTGCCATTGCTATAGTTGCAGAGACATGTTCCCTTTCACAGTTCTGCCGGCTTTGATGAATGAGTATCGTGTGCCTGAGCTCAACGTGCAGAACGGTGTTCTGAAATCCCTTTCCTTTCTGTTTGAGTACATTGGTGAAATGGGAAAGGACTACATATACGCAGTGACTCCACTACTCGAAGATGCACTCATGGATAGAGATTTGGTGCACAGGCAGACTGCTGCTTCTGCTGTAAAGCATATGGCTTTGGGAGTTGCTGGGTTGGGTTGTGAGGATGCACTTGTCCACTTGCTCAACTACGTCTGGCCAAACATATTTGAGACTTCCCCTCATGTCATAAATGCCGTTATGGAAGCCATCGAAGGCATGAGGGTGGCCCTGGGTGCTGCTGTTGTGCTAAACTACTGCCTCCAGGGGCTGTTCCATCCTGCAAGGAAGGTCCGGGAAGTATACTGGAAGATCTACAACTCACTATATATTGGATCTCAGGATGCTCTTGTTGCAGCTTATCCAGTGCTGGATGATGAGCAGAGCAACATATATAGCCGGCCAGAGTTAACAATGTTCATCTGAGTTAACACTAGAAACTTTGAGATTTTGATGATGATGAATGGCTGGACCATCGGCTTTGGTCGGTGTCTCTTGGACTAGTATAGAGTATGCATTAGATAGAACTGGATCATTCCCTGTAATTTGCGGTCAATGTGTCATGTATTGGGGAGCTGATTTGATCATAGTTACAAAACAGGCTAGGCCTTGTGGCGTGCGCTATTTTGTTGCTATCTTGTGAAACCTCATGTTAGTGGCTACTGGGTACAGCTTACTTGCCCTCTGATTGCTGCTCTTTTGAGTTTCTTATGGAACATAGCAGTAGGGAAGTTACTAAAGTTTGCATTATGTCTATTTATATGTCCAGATTCCACCTTTCTCCGTTGATCCTGATTATTGTCAAGCAGGTGCATTGAGCATTTAAATCATATTTGCGAATGTTGTGGTGATTTGAAGCCCAGGGGCTCATGTTGGGAAACATCGTAATGACTTGTTACTGAGTTTTCCTTTGTCTATGCAGCGGGATGGATTGTAGTGGGAAATGTTGGCTGGATGGCAGCGAGGAATGAATGGTCTGAAGTAGGAACCAGGAGCTCTGTACCCCACCAGATTGATTGTTCAGAAACAGACCTGAGCAAGCATACCCCGACCAGGCTCAGGGGCTTAGTTTGCTCTGAAAGGATCCGTGTCTGTGAAGGCCTGGCCCAGCATGCCATTGCCTTGTTTACTATTGCCTCTGAAGCGGATAAGGTGAAAAGGGCATCTGTTTTTGGGCAAACTTGCAAACCGAAAAATGTTGAAGACTTGATGTAGAAGTTGAGCAGTATGAAAAGCAGTGGAGACTTGATCTACGTGGATAGTAATTTCTTGATATATATGCAAGTCAGACCATCTCAGAGTTCCTAATCTTTACCATTAGTCATCTCAATGGTTTTCTTCCTCCCGAAATCTGTCAAGCGCAAAAGTAGGACCTTGATTCAAGCTTGAATTACTCCCAAGGTTCGCACCCCCTTCCCATCCATCCAAACCCTGACAAAGATTCTTGACGACTGGAGATAGAAGTCGGGTGGTCCTTTCGTGATGACTGTGTAATGCATCACCCTGTCCAGAGCCTCTTAATATTGCCATAACCCCACTTTGTAGACACGTTCTATGCAACTTTTGAAATTTCGCATCATTGCAACGACAGTCATTTAGTGGAATGATCTTTCAGGAAGCTTGCCAGAGAGGTGGTTGCAGCTCCAGCATCTGCTAAACTTGCGGCTTCAGTTTAATGCTTTTTCTAGCCCTCTGTATGGAGCACTTGGTAAGCTCTTCAACATTGTGGAGACAGACATCGTAAAATCTATCTTCTGGAGAACTCTCGGTTGTCTTTAAACGGCCTTGTGAATCTCAAGCGTTTGTTGGCTAATTCAAACGGGTTTTGTGGTCATATGCCTACCTCACTTACGTGCTCTCCTTCGCTTTCGATGCTTGATTTGGTCAATGCACAATTTTGCTTTTCCCAATCTAGCTTCCATTCCTTTCCAAGGTCCAATCCAGGAGAGTTTGTCCGTCTGCCATAGATTAAATGTCCTCAAAATGGCCCGAAACATCTTCCTGCTTTCAGAACCTTCAGGAGCTAAGAACACTGATATTCTCAAATACGGGCCTTCATAACCTATATGCCAAGCTTCAGATTATACAACACTACAAAAAGTTAGTCATTTGATCTTTGTTAATACATTATGATATGAGAACTGCCCGAATCTATCAATCCAAAGCTTACAACCCTCAAGGTTTTTGCCGCTTTTAATAGTCAATTAAGAGGTTTTATACTTGTAAGGTTAAGAGGATGCAAAAAATTTGGAATGGCAAAATTATCAAAAAAGTCCTAAACCTATTACAATTACACCAATTCAATCCCAAACTTATTATTTTTTTTGATTGAATCCTAAACATTTTTTTTTTTATTCCCGATCAGTTTATCCGGCCAAAATTGGCCGGCCAGCATTGACGTGATAGCTGGCCGATGCCAACGACCTTTTTTTTTAATAATATTTTATTTTTTGAAATATTTTATAAATTTTCTTTTTACTTTTTTCTCTCTTTTTTTTTTTGCCTCCTCCTCTCCTCCTCCCTCCCTCTTCCTTTGGCTCCAGCAACTAGCTAGAGGGGAGGGCTAGCCGATTGCCGAATTGCGGCAACCAAGCTAACTCGCCTCGCCGTCGCGGGGCAAGGGCTTGCCTCGCCAGTCAGAGAGCTCACGCCCAGCAACGGCGAGGCGAAACCCCATTGGATATGGGGAGGCGAGCCCGCTGGATCACCTCAGTCCGGTGACCGGGCCAGTCGCAAGAGCCAAAGGAAGGAGGAGGGAGGAGGGAGGAAAAAGGAAGAGGGAGAAGACAAAAAAAAAAAAAAAAAAAAAAAAAAAAAAAAGAGAAAAAGGGAAAAGGAAAAAAAAAGGATAAAATAATAACTTTACCCAAAAAAAAAAAAGGATAAAATAATAATAAAATAATAAAATATTTCAAAATAAAATATTATTAAAAAAAAAAAGGTCGTTAGCGCTAGCCGGCTAATTTTGGCAAGATGGACTAATCAGAAATAATTTTAAAAGGTTTAAAACTCAATTGATAAAAAAAAAAAGATAAGTTTAGGATTAAATTGACACAATTATAATAAGTTTATGACTTTTTTTGGTAATTTTCCCAATTTGGAATTCCACAATCTTTGAGTCGGTTTTTTGTCAGCATAGGTGATTTCCAGTTTGCCTTTTAGCTGGATTTGTCAAATAACTGATTCAGTGGGGATGTGCCAGAAAGCTTCACTGATCTACCAAATTAGAGAGACCACACCTCTCTTCAAGACACCTCTCAACTGTTCCATTTTATTTTATTTTTCACGAGACACGAAGCTGAAATTCCTTGAAGTACAAACATATATCAGATTTCCCGTCGACATTGGATTTGAGTTACAATGAGCTGAGTGGACCGACTTGGCCAAACTTTGGCATCCTTAAAATCCTTGAAGCGTCGGGCACTATTCCAGACGGTACATCAGCAACGGAAAGTCTGGAATTACTGAACTTGTCTCATAACGGTTTGTCAGGATATATACCTTATTCCTTGACTGGGTTGAATTTTTTATTGAGTTTCGGTCTCCTACTTCAGAAGGTCAGTTTTCAGCTTTTCCAAATTCTAGCTTTGAAGGAAACAACGGTCTCTGCATCAAACCACACCATGGGTCCAGCCAATCAGAACTTCCAACTGTCGAGTCTTCAAACTCAACCGGTGAAATCACAATTTGTGGCTGCCCTTTGGGATCAGAGCAGCAGCAGGTTTCATCTTAATAGTTACGTTTTGCTTCTTATCACGTTGGATTCTTGAGAAGGGCTAAAACAAGAGGAATGGAAGAGCTCCTTTCAAATACTTGATCTGTAAATATCAACTCATGGCTTCTGGATGCATGTGTCCAGGACCCTGGTACATCAGATTTTAAGTGCAGGCATCAAGTCGAGAATCCTTTTTAGTCGATTATGCATGTCAAGCACTGTTCAAGTAATTTTAGACGCGAGTGGAAGATATGATGCGATGATTAAACCAAGTCATAAAAAGTTCATTTCCATCAATGCAGAATTATCTCCTTATCTGTTTCTGTCTGCCTTTTCTTTCCCCATTTTAACATGGTCCGAAGGCCTGATGGTGGCCTTAGGATGCTGATGTTGTGCTTAACTACTGCCTCCAGGGTCTGTTCCATCTGGCAACGAAGGTCAGGGAAGTGAACTGGAATATATATGAGTCGCTGTACTTTAGGTCTCAGGATGCTCTTGTAGTATTCCATGCCGGAGGATGAGCACATTAACATATGTAAGCGGCAAGAGTTAATGATGTTCATCTGAGTAAACACCTAGAACTTGGGGGTTTTTATTATGATGGTTTTGGTCAATATATCTTGGACTACAATAGAGCGCGTGCTAGATTTATATGCTTTTGAAACAGGATTGAGTCCTGCCATTTCGGTCAAGATGCCCAAATAATGAGAGCTCATCTGATGGTTACGAAACGTCGTTAATTGGCCATTCAGTTGTCCTGCACAATGCTATCTTGTTACTTGACGATAGTAGGTAGTGCCAATATTTCCCTTTGGTTTCTATTTTGTTTAAAGTTACAAATGTTGTTCTTAGGGAGCATGGTAGCGTCACCTCAATATGTTTGGGATTATGCATATTTATACAGTTAGATTCTATCGTCCTGCGATCTTGATTATGATTAACTGGTCGGCTATTGCCATGTGCTTCTCATCTGGACAAACCGATTGTTGAAATTCTTTCCATTCAACTTTGGAAGTTGCAATTAAACATAACTAGTAGATGTCATTTCTATCTCTAATACCAAATGCTGAAACCAAAAAGAAAAATTGTAACTTTGTAAGTTCGGAACGAGGCACAAATGAAGACCGAAAAGAGATAATGGAAATGCAAATGCCTTTTTGTAGCATCCTCGATTCCCACCTTGGAAGAATTGGCCATAAGATCCCGAATGAATCAACCATGGGCCATTGGCCATGGGATCAATCGGTTTGATCAGTAAGGCATCAAGGATCGATCATGGTCCGACCAATCAACCCACGACCACGAATTGGTCGAGGTGTCGACCATGAATTATCTACGATCATATTAATGAGATAAGATCACCAGCTCATAAGATAACTTTTTGATCATGAGGATTGGTCACGAGATGATTTTGGATTGGCGGATGATCATGGGTCGATCCGACTAGTCATAGTGCTCGGCCACGAGTGATTCCACCTAGCTATGCGCTGATATACAAACGATCCGACTTAACCAAACTCGATTGTCTTCCAACCGAAAATTCATCATTCTTTATTTAGTTCTTAGTGATCGGTAAGGAGCCTTGAATTGGTAATGTCCGATTGTGGATTGGTAATGCACCGGCTATGAACCATACAGATGGATCGAGTACCAACTGAAATGAGCTTAGGGATAGACCCAGTTATTCTGTCACTAATTCTAAGGTCCATGAGTTTCTTAGCTTAGTGCTAAGCCATGGGTAGCCTTAGGATTGGCCTTGAACCGATCCAATGACAACCGACCCTTTAGGCCGATCGACCGTTCAAAGGAATGATTCGGATGAGCATGGGGCATGATGGCCGAACCTCGGGTATATGTGATTTGATTTTTCAAGGTATACCTAATGATCCCTTCTCCGGTCTCGAAATTAGATGACAGAATTCTCTAGACCACTTTATTGAGAAAGAAAATGACAAAATAGAGAAAACTCTAGAACACCCTAGGTTCTTCAAGAGGTAGGATGACTCATCATTCTACGTAGATTTTTTTATAGATTTGGTCATAATTACCAAAGATCTACCTTGAGGATCAAGCAAGGAATTTAAGCCAAATGTCCCAATGAAAATAAGACATCTTGAGCAAATGATGGCTAGCCTATGGCTTAGATATTAGCTCATCTTTTTAGAGTACCACTTATGCATAATGACTTGTCATTTAATAATGAGCAAAGTGCTCTTGTGATCCAATGAAATGGAGAAAAATAAGGTTTCAATTAGTGACACAACGTCATTAGATCTCCACCTCATAAGTCTAGGTATCTATTTGAAAATTTGGTAATGATGGCTTGAGATTTGCCTTAGAGAAGAAGTTGGTAATTCATGCTTAAGTGTTCTCTAGAATCTTAGGCTATAATGACCCTAAAATATAGCCTTGGTGAATAAGGCAAAATCCAACCAATTAAAAGGGGACATGAAGCATCAAAGGGGCTTATATGTCCCTTAGGACCATAGGCACATCATGAACCTCAATTGAGCCTTCGAGAGCAAGCCAATAAGTGATCCGATAAGAAGAAGACAAGTGTTCTCTTAGGACCCTAAGTGTGTCACTTTGCAAACTAGGCTTGCCACCTTAATGACATGGCCGTGCCACTTAAAGAAATGTGATTGGGCCGCTTGGATGAGTAATGATGAGGTTTGAGCCTATAAATAGGGGAACCACCCCCATTCATTTTCACCTTGAGCCCTCTTCTCCTCTTTTGCACTTTATATGCCATTCTTCTTTTCTCTCGACCTTGCACCATCGCCCCTCATCAAGTCATTCAAGTTAGTGCTTGAGGTTCATCTAGGTAGGTAAGGTTCCTCTTTCTCCTCTTGGAAGATAGATTTCATTATTGAGGCTAGCTAAGTGCTCACTCGTCAAGCCGTGGGTGGTGTGTGATGTTTTTTGTTTGGTTTTACTTGCAATTATGTTTGGCCATGTGCTTGTGTCATGTACGTTCGGAAATGAAGCCGAGGTTTGCTTAGATTTAGTTCATCGCAAGGCAAGGCCGTCCAAATCATAAGGTCTTGAATCGGCATAAATAGTGTACTAATTCCGAATCTCGCTTGGTGTGGGGATTGCCCAAGGTTGCAAGGTCCTAGATCGACACTAAGGCGTGTTGATTCTAAACCTTGATCGGTATGGGAATCACTCAAACCCATGAGATCTTGGTAAGGCACAAAAGGGTGTCAATTCTAGGGTTCAATTTGGTGTAGAGACCCTGCACCTAATGTTGAATCAAACCAAGAGCTAAGGATCATTCACAGCACATGTTATGTTCACATCGGGTTGAACCAAGGTCCCTCAAGCTTAGGATCTTCACCTAAGCGAGGTGTACTCAAGCCTCAAGGTTACGGATCGATATTGAGGCGTACCCTTTCTGAGCCTTGTCTGGTGTTGGGATTGGTGTAAAGTGATTGATTCAAATTATGGACCAAAGATTATTCCTTACATATTTGCTAGTGAAGTATAAGAAACTCATGACACACACGAATGAATGAGCACACCTTTAGGCCTTGCATGTGTTGGCTAAGAGAAAAGATAAGAACCGACTTGTGTGATGCACTTGTATGTATGCACTTAAAGAAGAAAAAACGCTCATCATCACATAACGTTGGGGGCAAAATCTCATTCATTGAACGTGATGCCCTGGTTGAGCTAGGAAGCCCTTCAAAGTATGGGATGCTTGGCTTGATGGCCGAATGCCCTAGTTGAGCTAGGAAACCCATGAAAATATAGGAAGCCCCTAAGAGTATGGGATGCTTGGCCTGAGGCCGGATGCGGAGCCTACGACTGGAAACCCCTGAAAGTATAGGAAGAATTGTTTTTACAGTTAATGAACTTATTGAACATGTAACTATGTAATGTTGATAAGCTTGTTTGACGAAATAGCTTATTTGGTATGTTGAAAGTAGATTGCTTCCTTTTGGATTAAAGATAGCTTCCAAAAGGTCATGTGTCAAATTTTCCAACCAATCAATGGCAATGAACTTGCAATTGATCTACCATCGACACTATTTGCGAGTAATGTACTTGCTACGCATTAACGATGAGATGCTTTCGTAATAGTAGGGATGTGCAAAACAATTGGAACCCACCTGGAACCAGATTCGAACCACCTGGAACCGGTGGTTTTCAGGGAACCGGTCTAGTTTCCAATTCCAATTTATGAGAATCGATGAGTATCGGTCCGGTTCCCGGTTCCACGGGCAGATCTGCCCACTCGGATTGGACGGATTATCTTAGAATAGTATATTAAATTTTAATATTAAAATAAATTTCGAAATTACTAATTAGTAAACTTAAATTTTAGGACTCCATCTCCTCTCACTGTTTCCATGTTTTTATAAGAATTTAGTAAAGTATGTAAGCTGCCTTTCGGCAACTTAACAAATGGCTCATTCAAAGGATACTTCCAAGACTCACACAAGACACTATGTTCAAGAATATGTGGAGCATCGGTGAAATTGTTTATACAGAAAGAATTCAGTAAAGCAAAGG
The DNA here is from genome assembly GCA_016097545.1 of Eucalyptus victrix. Lineage (NCBI taxonomy): Eukaryota > Viridiplantae > Streptophyta > Magnoliopsida > Myrtales > Myrtaceae > Eucalyptus > Eucalyptus victrix. The sequence continues at coordinate 9,954,677 of CM027843.1, forward strand.
TTGTAAGAGATTGAGCACTATTAGGGGATAAAGGAAAAGACGATCTACATATAACAATCATCCAGAACCTTGAACTTAAAGAATATTTTAGATTTCAATTAAAATGATTCAAAAATAGGAAAAAAAAAAAACCTATTTCTTTTCTTTGGTAGTGTTTTTCAATAAAATAAAGAAAAATGGTACTCTTAATTAAGCTAGTTCGATTTAAAGAAAAATATTACTCGAATGAAGAGTACTTACGGCAATATTTGGAAAACGATATTATTATTGCTGAGACCGGTTCTATGGATCGAAGTGGGAACCAAACTGGACCGACAGTCCAGTTCTTAAGTGGATCTATGCAACTAACGAGTGGTTCACGATTCCAATTTTTTGGAACTGGTCCTTAGTTTGCAGTTCCCAGTTCTAGGCCGGGAACCACCCACCCGGACCATGCACACCCCTACTTAGTAGAGAATTAGGAATTTTATTTACTAAGTTTCCCTAAAACTCACTACCTCATCTTTCAGTCCTGTAGGCATAAAAGTCTCAAGTTAGTGTTGGGAACTGCAATCACGCTAGAAGAGATAGAAATTCCCTTGGCCTATGTGGAAAACCTATAGTGTGATGCAAAAAGAAAAGAGGGCCCGAAGAGAAAGGGCTTGTAATAGTATTATTATAATATAAGTCGGTGTGTTACGTGTAATGTATATCCCAGTCTTCCAACTGTTGTTTGTCTGGGGAGTTATTTGTTCACATTTTCACATGTGAAGAATCAAGACGGCGACAAGCCTGGGACGTCACAAATATAACCCCGTGACCTTGAAGATGGGATTGGGGTGCGTGACATTTTTAATCCAGTACAACTAGGAATCTAAAGTCCACAACCTTTTAAAGTGGTTGGATGTGTACTTGATAAACACTAAATGAGGAAAACAAGAAACTCCACAAAGTTGAAAGAAAGAGCACACAAATAATAAATGCATGAAGACGCGTAGACCGGGGAAAATTTCTTGAAAGATTTTTGTTTACATTCTTTGTCTTGATGCTTGAGTAGCTCTCCTCATTAAATGCTTATAGCTTCCTGGTCTTCATTTTTCTTCGGGTACCTACCATAGATCATGCTTTAAGATTTGTTTTCATTCTTCTACTGACACCCAACATAAATTAAGGCATTTTGAAGAATACTAACAGCCTAACGTGTTCAAATTTTCAACAATCAATTATATATTATTCTAACAACCCAGCTAGCTCTTTTATTACTCACATCAACCGGTCATCCTCAAAGATGTAGAATTATTTAGGGTTTCTTCTCTTTACTTTTGTTCTTTCTACCATACAAGTCAAGTCAATGGTTGGCTTCGGTCCCAAACTACCATCATGCTCGGAAGATAGATTATGTGAACCATATAATCTCGACCCTAGGCGCCTGCCTACCGCTATCACTTGCCTGCAATGGAATACTCAACTTCTCGTTTAGCCTTCATCTTTTTGGTGATCGTTTGCAAGGCTCATGTTACTATGTACTGTTGATAATCTTGTTTGACGAAATAGCTTATTTGGTAAGTTGAAAGTGGATCACTTCCTTTTGGATTAAATGTAGCTCAGTCCTTATTCCAAAAGGCCATGTGTCGAATTTTCCAACCAATCGATGGCAATGAACTTGCGATTGATTTGCCATCAACAATACTTGCGAGTGTTGTACTTGCTACGCATTAACAATGAGATGATTTCCTAGTAGTAGGAGTGTGCAAAAGAATTGGGATCTGCCCGGAACCAGATCAGAACCGCCCAGAACCGGTGGTTTTAAGGGAACCGGTCTAGTTTCCAATTCCAATTTATGAGAATCGGTGGGTATCGGTCCCATTCTCGGTTCCATAGGCGGATCCGCCCACTCGGACTGGACTGATTATCTTATAAAAATATATTAATTTTTAATATTAAAATAATTTTCGAAATTACTAATTAGCAAACTTAAATTTTAGGACTCCATATCCTCTCACGGTTTCCATGTTTTTATAAGAATTTAGTAAAGTGTGTAAGCTGTCTTTCAGCAACTCAACAAATGACTCATTCAAAAGATACTTCCGGGACTCACACAAGACACTATGTTCAAGAATATGTGGAGCACCGGTGAAATTGTTTCTACAGAAAGAATTCAATAAAGCCAAGGTTGTAAGAGATTGAGCACTGTTAGGGGATAAAGGAAAAGACAATCTACATATGACAATCATCCAGAACCTTGAACTTAAAGAATATTTTAGATTTCAATTGAAATTATTCAAAAACAGGGAAAAAAAACGTATTTCTTTTTTTTGGTAGTGTTTTTCAATAAAATAAAGAAAAATTGTATTCTTAATTAAGCCGATTCGATTTAAAGAAAAATATTACTCGAATGAAGAGTACTTACGGCGAGATTTGGAAAACGATATTATTATTGTTGAGACTGGTTTTATGGATCCACGCGGGAACCGGACTGGACCGGCAGTCCAGTTCTTAGGTGGATCTATGCAACTAACGAGTGGTTCCAGATTCCAATTTTTTGGAACTGGTCCTTAGTTTGCGGTTCCCGGTTCTAGGCCGGGAACCACCCACCCGGACCATGCACACCCCTACTTAATAGAGAATTAGGAATTTTACTTACTGAGTTTCCCTAAAACTCACTACCTCATCTTTCAGTCCTGTAGGCATAAAAGTCTCAAGTTAGTGTTGGGAACTGCAGTCACGCTAGAGGAGATAGAAATTCCCTTGGCCTATGTGGAAAACCTATAGTCGATGCAAAAAGAAAAGAGGGCCCGTAAAGAAAGGGCTTGTAATAATATTATTATAATATAAATCAGTGTGTTCTATGTGATGTATATTCTAGTGTTCCAATTGTTGTTTGTCTGGGGAGTTATTTGTTCACGTTTTCACATGTGAAGAATCAAGACGGCGACAAGCCTGGGATGTCACGAATCTAACCCCGTGACCGTGAAGATGGGATTGGGGTGCGTGACATTTTTAATCCAGTACAACTAGGAATCTAAAGTCCACAACCTTTTAAAGTGGTTGGATGTGTACTTGATAAACACTAAATGAGGAAACCAAGAAAGTCCACAAAGTTACGCGGGAACCGGACTGGACCGGCAGTCCAGTTCTTAGATGGATCTATGCAACTAACGAGTGGTTCCTGATTCCAATTTTTTGGAACTGGTCCTTAGTTTGCGGTTCCCGTTTCTAGGCCGGGAACCACCCACCCGGACCATGCACACCCCTACTTAGTAGAGAATTAGGAATTTTACTTACTGAGTTTCCCTAAAACTCACTACCTCATCTTTCAATCCTATAGGGATAAAAGTCTCAAGTTAGTGTTGGGAACTGCAGTCACGCTAGAGGAGATAGAAATTCCCTTGGCCTATATGGAAAACCTATAGTGTGATGCAAAAAGAAAAGAGGACCCGTAAAGAAAGGGCTTGTAATAATATTATTATAATATAAATCAGTGTGTTCTGTGTGATGTATATTCCAGTGTTCAAACTGTTGTTTGTCTGGGGAGTTATTTGTTCACGTATTCACATGTGAAGAATCAAGACAGAAACAAGCCTGGGATGTCACGAATCTAACCCCGTGACCGTGAAGATGGGATTGCGGTGCGTGACATTTTTAATCCAGTACAACTAGGAATCTAAAGTCCACAACCTTTTAAAGTGGTTGGATGTGTACTTGATAAACACTAAATGAGGAAAACAAGAAACTCCACAAAGTTGAAAGAAAGAGCACACAAATAATAAATGCATGAAGACGCGTAGCGATCAAGGAAAATTTCTTGAAAGATTTTTGTTTACATTCTTTGTCTTGATGCTTGAGTAGCTCTCCTCATTAAATGCTTATAACTTCCTGGTCTTCATTTTTCTTCAGGCACCAACCATAGATCATGTTTCAAGATTTGTTTTCGTTCTTCTATTGACACGCACCATAAATCAAGGCATTTTGAAGAATACTAACAGCCTAACGTGTTCAAATTTTCAACAATCAATTATATATTATTCTAACAACCCAGCTAGCTCTTCTATTACTCACATCAATCGGTCATCCTCAAAGATGTAGAATTATTTACGGTTTCTTCTCTTTACTTTTGTTCTTTCTGCCATACAAGTCAAGTGAATGGTTGGCTCTGGTCCCAATCTACCATCATGCTCAAAAGATAGATTATGTGAACCATGTAATCTCGACCGCTCTCACCTGCCTACCGCTATCACCTGCCTGCAATGGAATACTCAACTTCCCGTTTAGCCTTCATCTTTCCGGCGATCGTTTGCAAGGCTCATGTTACTATGTAATTTTGATAAGCTTGTTTGACAAAGTAGCTTATTTGGTAAGTTGAAAGTGGATCACTTCCTTTTGGATTTGTTGGAATTCGAGTCGACGGAAGACGACTTACCTGATTCCGATGCGCAAACAGCAAATGGCCCCGGAACGAACGTTGAATTGCGAATTTATCACGAACAATACTTCCTCACGTTAGTCTGGATGCAATCACGAGGAAAACACCCGATTTCCACAGTGTAAATGCCGATCGTTCTTGCAAAAGTGAAATGGAACGCCTTAATCTTCTTTGATGGAAATGGAGAGGAAATATGGTGCAAATGAATGGCCAACCATCCCAACGGTTGTGTTCGGGAGCCTTTTATACGTCTCCCTTCGTACCCCTCCATTTGTGCATTTCCATCGTAGCATATCAAGTCCAATTGGTGCGGTCCAATCGCACCCCATCATGGACGTACTAGCTAACTAGCTAAAGTACAACATCTCCCACTCGGACATGATGGGCCTGATTGCCCTCTATCAAGAATATAAGGCATTCAACATTCATCAATTTTACAAAACAATTCATACTGGCAAATAAGCCGTGCGACCAGTGAGTATACCTACACTTGAGAGCTCAAATTATGCACCTGTTAGGGATGACATAATGGTTACAACCCTGAAAAGAAATAAACAATGGATGTCTCGTAGTGCCCCAGACATATTTTGTTACATCAATCCAAGTATACCTATCCCTTAAAGGCTATACTTGACGTCATCAATGACGTCATCTCGGCGGTTACCGACCGCTGGGTGACGTTACGGTGATGTCACCACGCGTCACTTCGCCGACCGGCGAGTGCCAGTTCGCCAGCGGGCGGGCGTCGCGCACGTGCCGGTTCGCCGACCGGCACATGTGGCGCACGCGCTCGCTGTCCTAGCCCTTTAGGCGCGTGGCGCCCACTCGCAGCAGCTTCTGGCTGCGCTTGTGGGCGCGTCCGGTGTCTCCCAGCGGCGCTCGACCCATCTCCAGACTCGTCTCGATGAGCTCTTTCACCCGGTATATTCATAAATTAATTTTGACCAAAAAATAACTTCGAAAAATGGCCAGAACCTCTCGGATGCACGCGACCCCGAACCCGTTCTTCGCTCCGGTTCAATTTCGAGTTTTTCATAGGGCAATTCCGACTATCAGAGATCCAAACAGTGTAGAATACAATCTCTTGATCTCAATATCAAATGGTAATCAAGAAAACTCGATAAAAAACAAGGCAGAAATCACGATCGGGCTCTGATACCAATGATGGAATTCGAGTCGGTGGAAGACGACTTACCTAATTCCGATATGCAAACAGCAAATGGCCCCGGAACGAACGTTGAATTGCAAATTTATCACGAACAATACTTCCTCACGTTAGTCTGGATGCAATCACGAGGAAAACACCCGATTTCCACAGCGTAAATGCCGATCGTTCTTGCAAAAGTGAAATGGAACGCCTTGATCTTCTTTAATGGAAATGGAGAGGAAATATGGTGTGAATGAATGGCCAACCATCCCAACGGTTGTGTTCGGGAGCCTTTTATACGTCTCCCTTCGTACCCCTCCATTTGTGTATTTCCATCGTAGCATATCAAGTCCAATTGGTGCGGTCCAATCGCACCCCATCATGGACGTACTAGCTAACTAGCTAAAGTACAACAGGATTAAAGGTAGCTCCATCCTTATTCCAAAAGGTCATGTGTGGAATTTTGCAACCAATCGATGGCAATGAACTTGCGATTAATCTGCCATCAACACTGTTTACGAGTGTTGTACTTGCTACACTTTAACAATGAGATGCTTTCCTAGTAGTTAGGGTGTGCAAAATAATCGAGATCTACTCGAACCACCCGAAACCAGACTGAAACAGCCCAAAACCGGTGGTTTTGAGGGAACCGGTCCGATTTTCGATTCAAATTTATGAGAATTGATGGGTATCGGTTCGGTTCTCAGTTCCATGAGTAGATCCGCCCACTCAAACCGAATCAATTATATTATAATAATATATTAATTTTTAATATTAAAATAAATTTCGAAATTACTATTTAGCAAACTTAAATTTTAGGGCTCTATCTCCTCTTACGGTTTCCATGTTTTTATAAGAATTTAGTAAAGTGTGTAAGCTGCCTTTCAGCAACTCAAAAAATGGCTCATTCAATTGATACTTCTATGACTCACATAGGACACTATGTTCAAGAATATGTAAAGTATCGATGGAATTGTTTCTACAGAAAGAATTAAGTAAAGCAAAAGTTGTAAGAGATTGAGCAATGTTAGGGGATAAAGGAAAATACGATCTACATATGACAATCATCTAGAATCTTGAACTTAAAGAATATTTTAGATTTCAATTGAAATGATTCAAAAACAGGAAAAAAAACCTATTTCCTTTCTTTTGGTAGTGTTCTTCAATAAAATAAAGAAAAAATGTATTCTTAATTAAGCCAGTTCGATTTAAAGAAAAATATTACTCGAATGAATAGTACTTGTGGCGGGATTTGGAAAACGATATTATTATTATTATTGAGACCGGTTCTATGGATCCACACGGGAACCATACTGGACCGACAGTCTAGTTCTTAGGTGGATCAATGCAACTAATAGGTGGTTTCAATTCCAATTTTTTGAAACTGGCCTTTAGCGGGCAGTTTCCGATTCTAGGCCGAGAACCACTCACCCGAACTATGCACACCCCTACCTAGTAGAGAATTAGTAATTTTACTTACTAAGTTTCCCTAAAACTCACTACCTTATCTTTCAGTCATGTTGGCATAAAAGTCTCAAGTCAATGTTGGAAATTGCAGTCACGCTAAAGGAGATAGAAAAACCTATAGTGTGATGCAAAAGAAAAGATGGCCCGTAAAGGAAGGGCTTGTAAAAGTACTATTATAATATAAATCAATGTCTTTGTGTGATGTATATCCCATTCTTCCAACTATTGTTTGTCTGGGGAGTTATTTGTTCACATTTTCACATGTGAAGAATCAAGACGGCGACAAGCTTGGGACATCACGAATATAACCCCATGACCCTGAAGATGGGATTGGGGTGGATGACATTTTTAATCCAGTACAACTAGGAATCAAAAGTCCACAATCTTTTAAAGTGGTTGGATGTGTACTTGATAAACACTAAATGAGGAAAACAAGAAAGTTCCACAAAGTTGAAAGCATGAAAAACCACTTGCCGTAGCACACAAAGCACAAAAATAAAATAAAATAAATAATAATAATAATAATAATAATAATAATAATAATAATAATAATAATAATAATAATAATAATAATAATAATAATAAATGCATGAAGACAAGCCTAGCAATCAAGGGAAAATTTCTTGAAATATTTTTGTTTACATCCTTTGTCTCGATTTTGTTTACTAGCTTCCTGGTCTTCACACCCATAGATCATGCTTCAAATCATAAAAGGCATTTTGAAGAATACTAACAGCCTAACGCGTTCAAATTTTCAACAATCAATTATATATTATTCTAACAACCCAGTCAGCTCTTTTATTTCTCACATCAACTAGTCATCTTCAAAGATGTAGAATTATTTAGGGTTTCTTCTCTTTACTTTTGTTCTTTCTGCTATACAAGTCAAGTCAATGGTTGGCTTCGGTCCCAATCTACCATCATGCTCGGAAGACAGATTATGTGAACCATATAATCTCGACCCTAGTCACCTGCCTGCCGCTATCACTTGCCTGCAATGGAATACTCAACTTCCCGTTTAGCCTTCATCTTTCTGGCGATCGTTTGCAAGGCTCATATAACCAAAAGCCAGAACCTGTCCTGCAATTCCAATGACTTGACGTCGCTCAACGGTTTTCGCAAGTGTGCAGGCTTACCTGTTGATGGCTGGGGGGTTACTCCTGACAATGAATGCTGCTCTTGGGCTGGAGTCACGTGCGATAACACCACCGCGACACAACGGAGGGTGATTGGCTTGGATCTTCATGGTAGAGGACTTGCCGGGGAGATATGTGAATCCCTGACAGATTTGGACCAGCTGAGCACTCTTAATCTTTCCCATAACTACCTCCATGGTTTTCTTCCAGATAAACTCTTTCAGATGCAGAATCTCGAGGTCCTCGGGAACGAATTCGTGGGCTCCTTTCCTCTTCACATCCACCTACCCCGTATAAGGATTTTGGATGTCTCAGATAATAACTTTGTAGGTTATCTTACGTCAACAATTTGTAACAGATCACACTCTATCGAGTCAATCAATTTCGCCGAAAATCGGTTCCATGGAGAAATTCCTGGGAATTTTGGCAACTGCACTTCTCTTCAGCGCCTCTTCCTCAATGGGAACAGTTTATCAGGGAGCTTGCCGGAGAGACTGTTCCAACTCGAGCACCTGCGTGAACTCCAATTTCAGGACAATGGCTTTTCAGGACCGCTGCACGAAAGAATTGATAATCTGTCTAATGTTGTCAAGATTGATTTGTCCAACAACCTGTTTTCTGGAGTACTTCCAGACGTTTTCAGGGGTCTTCGGAAGCTCGAGCACTTTGCTGCCAGGTCAAATAAATTCTCTGGTCAGTTGCCGCCTTCACTGATGAGCTCTCCATCCCTTTCCACACTAAACTTGAACAACAATACTCTTGATGGTCGTATTAGTGTCAACTGTTCTTCAATGGCTCGTCTTACTTCTCTCAACCTCCGTTCCAATTTATTCCAAGGTGCCCTTCCTGAAAATTTATCTATTTGTCATAGGTTGAATGTTCTAAGTCTCGCAAAGAATCACTTAAGCGGAGCGATTCCTTCCAGTTTCCAAAACCTCCAGGCACTTACACTGCTATCTCTTTCAAGAACTGAAATTAGTGATCTGTCTAGTGCTCTGCATATATTACAGCGATGCAGAAACTTAAGTGTATTGGTCCTTTCTGTGAGTTTTCGAGAGGAAAAAATGTTGGGACATGCTGATTTGCTGTTTCCGAATCTGAAAGTGTTCGCGGTTGCCAACAGTCAACTGAAAGGGTCAATACCGGTGTGGTTAAGGGGGTGCAAAAACTTGCAACTGCTGGATCTTTCATGGAACCAATTAAGCGGAAGCATTCCTGGTTGGATCGGTGATTTTAGGTTCCTCTTTTATTTGGGTTTGGGGAATAATTCATTCACCGGAGACATACCTAAGAGCTTAAGCAAACTGCCAAGTTGCATCAACAGTAGCAGATCGTTCCTTCCTGCAGGCTCTCCATCGAATGTGTCACTCGATTTGGGGATAGGAGATGGAAGATTTTTGACATACAACCAATTCTGGAACTTGCCATCAACCTTGGAGCTAAGTTACAACAAGCTCAACGGACCGATTTGGCCGAGTTTCGGAAACCTTAAGGGCCTTCAAGCATTTTACTTGGACAACAACCAATTATCAGGCAATATACCGGATAGCTTGTCGGGGATGCAAAGTTTGGAGAAAGTAAAGTTGTCCCACAACGGTTGACGGGACAAGTACCCGCGTCCTTCCAGAAGCTGACTTTCCTATCGGCTTTCGATGTGTCATACAATAAGCTCTCCGGCGCAGTTCCGTTGGAAGGCCAGTTTTCGACCTTTCCAGACTCGAGCTTCGAAGGAAATATCGGCCTCTGTGGCAGTAGACCAAGCTTACGCTCATGTCAGTCACAAGCACAACCACCATCTGATGAGCTTCCAAACGACGAGGCTTCGACCGACGGAACCCCATATTCACAGTTGGCTTTCGGGATCGGAGCAGCCGTAGGTTTCATCTGGACAGTAGGCCTCTGCTTCCTGTCAGGTTGGGTGCTTGACAAGGGACAACGTAGACGGTGAAAAAATGCCACATTGCAGCTGTCAGCAATATTGGGATATTAAAAAATCTTTTAGAAGTATTTATGATATTTCGTCTAATTTTCTATATCTATTTTGATTAAACAGATTTGATTTGACTTATTTTAATCTGGTCTATCTAGACTTATAAATAGGCTTTTCATGGACTCTTTTCAAAGCATGAAAATATAGTTATGTCATACTTTTCTCATTGTCTTTACTTTTTTTAAGAGTGGACATGGGAACATGAAAAAATCCATAGATGCTCATGTATTTTTTACATTTTTTTTTCAAAGAATAGCATAAAATAAAATAAAAAGAAGAGGAAAAAAAAATCAAAGTGCTATTGAGATTGCATATAAGCCTTAACACACACTACCCAATTCACTAGCCACTTCAAAGAAACTTGTCATGAATTTTTATCTTGTTTTAGCAATTGAGTAATATTTGAGTATACTAATAATAATTACTTGATGTGACATATAAACATATCATTTAGAAAGATTGATTGTATTTCGTATCAACTACCAAATTAATTTATCAATCTTAATATGTGAAGTATATCTTTATTTTAATTTGTTTTGTAAAAAAAATAATGAATAATTTAAAATTAAAATATTTTCAAAATTAATCACTTATAGGCTTTTTTCAAAAATGAATTAATGAACTTCTTTTCACTATTCATGAAAATATTTAAATATGAATAATGAACTTTTGTTTATAATGACAATATTTAAAAATTGTTGTTTTAATGAATAAATTAATTATTTCAAATAATATTAGCAATCATTTAAAAAAATATATTTTCAAAATCATTAATTCATTTCCGCTCGCAGATTGATACATATATATATACTATATAGTCAATCTGACAGAGGAAAAAGTCAGAAGAAAAGATCTTTCACGATTTTCCGCCCAAAAGCTGCCTTCGTCTTTGTTAAAATATGATCTATTTTGTGAAAACTTTGGAACTCACTAGACTACTCATACTTAAGAATTAAGTATGCTTAATGGAGAAGGAACAAAGTCGGAGGCAACAATTTGTCCAAGTCAAAGATGAAGGCTCTCACATGTTGAAGAAATTTCTGGTGTACGTGGGCAGCAAGTATACGTATGAAGGAAGAAAGCCAGCTGGAAGTTGGTTGAAAAGTCAACAAAAGTGGCTAAGAGTTGCAAGGCATAGAAAAATGGAGAAAAAGGGAGAAGCAACGAGAAGATCCCGAAGAAGCCGCAACGAGCAGAAGCTAAAGAACGCAAGCTGAATTTTATATTGATCCTTGTACAGTGTCAAAGTCGGTTGCAGTTTGTAGTCGGTGGAACTCGTCTATAAATAGGCAAGAGTACTCAGCCTTGAAAAAAGAACAACAACTAGAAAAATGAGAGAGACCGTGAGATGAGAGAACCAAAAACTAGAAACTAAGGGCGCGTTTGTTTGTGTTTTGTTTAAAAATTGTTAGGGAGCAATGATAAAAAAAAGTATTTACTGTTCCTAGAACAATTTTTGAACAAAAACACGCGTTTGGTAAAACTGTTTAGGGAATAAAAAATAAACAGAAACATGTTTGGTAAATTTGGATAATTTTTTTATTTCTTTTATTTTTTCTATTTTTTTCTTATTTTTCCTTTTTTTCTTTTTTTCTTTTTCATTTTTTTCTTCTTGGCCGGCGACCGGCCGGCCGGCGAGGGGAGCTCGCCCGGCGGCGGCGAGGAGCGGCCTCGCCGGGCCACCGCGGCGAGGCCGAGGCTCGCCGGCCGGGGCGAGCTCGGCCTCGCCGGATCGGGCGAGATCGAGGTCGCCCAGGCCGGCGCGAGGTCGGCCTCGCCATGGCTAGGCGAGCTCGAGCTCGCCCAGATTCGGCGAGGCCGAGGCTCGCCAGCCGGCCGGCGCGAGGTCGGCCTCGCCGGATGCGGGCGAGCTCGAGCTCGCCCGGCCATGGCGAGGCGACCCTCGCCCGGCCTACGGCGAGCGTCGGCCTCGCGGGGACAGCGAGCGTCGCCGTGGCTGGGGCGAGGCCGCCGCCCTCGTCGGCCGGTCGCCGGCCATGGCCGAGGCCGGCGGCCGGCCAAAAGAAAAAAGAACAAGAAAATAAGAGAAAAAGAAAAAGAAAAAAAGTGTTTCTCGTTTGTGTTTGAAACAGTTAAACACAAAATTTGTGTTTTCTTGTTTTTTTTTTTTTTGTTTGAAAAGAACAAAAAAAAACGAAGAAACGCACCCAAACGCATTTTGCTTTTTTTCGTTCTCGGGGAACAAAAAAACAGAAAAAAACTGTTTAAAAACAAAAAAAAAAAAAAAAGAAACGCAAACAAACGGGGCCTAAGTAACAGCCATTTCATTATCCTTTGTACCTCAAAAGTTCTTGACTAAAATCCAGTTTGTGCTTCCACTTATTTCTCATTCCCTTGCCATATTTCATACGCACTTGCACACACACACGCTTCCGCAATATCCAACAGTCTTCCTTCGAGTGCGCTTCGACTTTCTCTCTCTCTCTCGCGATGTCTGCAGTCATCTATGGAGCCGACGCCAATGGCGGAGAACCCTAGGCCTCATGTGAAATCGATGGCGGCATTCCTGATCCGCTTCTACTCGGACCAGCTCCGCTCCATCGCTCTCTCTCCCGACCCCACTCTCCACTACCCTCTCCACATCGAGTAATCTTCCTTCGATTCGATGATGATGATGATGATGATGATGTACGACTGTCCAAGTCCAAGATTTTCTTGTTGAATCCCTCGGTTTTTTCGATTCATTTTTGCAGATTTGCAGAGCTCGTGGATTGCGATCCTCCTCTCGCCAGCCTCGTCTTCTCCCAGCCTGGTCAGTACTTCAACGATTTCGACGACGCGGCCCTTTGGGCTCACGTACGTGGCTTTACCCCCTTTCTTATCTCCTCCCTAATTCGATGGATGGATCCTTTGCGTTGCCCTAAGTGGCATGGTATTCTGAAACGCGGTTGAGAAAATTGTAATCCACTTTGTAGCGGTTGGAAGGGCAATACGGATGTTTTCCGATGGTTGTGGAGGAAGTTGTCGCAGTAGTCCCTTGTTGTCTAAGCATTCATGTTCGTTCACTGGCTGTCTCCTTTGTCCTGTCTCGATTGGGTAGGCTGTCCAGTGGGTTTAGTGGAGTTAATGTATTGCAGTTGTTTACCTGTGTAGCCAAATCGTCTGTATAGTATGGCTCAACAGTTTTGCTCTGAAATTATATGTAATTGCGAGATTCAAGTCCTACGTAAGTTATGGAAGATGCTGTCAAGTGAAGTATGGGTAGAGAGTAGTGAGGCATATTCCCAGAACTGCCTGAATCTATCTATCCAAAGGTCACAAGCCTCAAGGTTTTTGTTGCTTCTAATAGTCAATTAAGAGGTTCCACACCAGCAAGGTTAAGAGGATGCAAAAAATTTGGCATTGCTCTTCAGGTCGGTTCTTTTGTCTGTGTAGGCGATTTCCAGTTTATCTGGATTGGTCAAATAATTTATTCAGTGGGGATATGCAAAAAAGCTTCACTGATTTACCAAATTAGAGAGACCACACCTCTCTTCAAGAGACTGCCTTTCAACTGTTTCATAAGACGCTAATAAGCTGAAATTCCTTGAAGTACAAACATATACCAGATTTCCCATTGACGTTGGATTTGAGTTACAACAAGCTGACTGGACCGACTTGGCCAAGCTTTGGCATCCTTGAAAGCCTTCGAGTATTGAACTTTGCATACATTAACGTGCTGGGCACTATTCTAGACAGTACATCAGTGATGGAAAGTTGGAAAAACAGAACTTGTCTCGTAACAGATTGTCAGGATATATACCTTACTCCTTGACTCGGTTGAATTTCTTGTCAAGTTTCAATGTCTCTTACTCCAGAAGGTCAGTTTTCCACTTTTCCAAATTTGAGCTTTGAAGGAAGCATTGGTCTTTGCATCAAACCACACTATGGCTCCAGCCAATTAGAACTTCCATCTATCGAGTCTTCAACTCAACTGATGAAATCACATATTTGCGGCTGCCCTTTGGGATTGGAGCAGCGGCAGGTTTCATCTTAACAGTTACGTTTGGCTCATGTTGAATGCTTAATCTGTAAGTATCAACTAACTTCTTCTGAATACATGTGTCCTGGTTAAAACCCCTAAGTTCTAGTTGTTTACTCAGATGAACATCCACTCTTTCCTCGCCTGTGGTGTGTTTGGTAGCCAGTTGACCATGCCGTGCTTCATTTTTAGTCTTGGTGTTGTAGTGTGTGTGCCGCGATTTGCGGCTTTTACATCTCGTCACCCTTCCACTCCTTTTGTTCCTACATTTGGAGTGTAAGTTTCTGGTGACAGGATCTTTTGTACATTTAGCCTTTCCTCATTATATTTCTTACCTTTTACCAAAAAAAAAATCACACTCTTTCCAGCTATATATGTTTATGTGCTCATCCTCCAGCATGGAGTACTACAAGAGCATCCTTAGACCTAAAGTACGGGGACACGCAGATCTTCCTGTTCACTTCCCTGACCTTCCTTGCTAGATGGAACAGCCCCTGGAGGCAGTAGTTAATCACAACAGCAGCATCCGAAGGCCACCATCATGCCTTCGGACCATGTTAAAATGGGGAAAGAAAAGGCAGACAGAAACAGACAAGGAGATTATCCGGGAAGGATGGAAATGACCATCTTTTGACTCGGTTTTAATTCTCTCATCATATCTTTGACTCGCATCTGAAATTACTTGAACAGTGTTTGACATGCATAATCGACTAAAAAGGATTCTCAACTTGATGCCTGCACTTAATTGGTCGATATATCTTGGACTAAAATAGAGTGTGCACTAAATTTTATATGCTTTTGAAACAAGATCGAGTCCTGCCATTTTTGGTCAAGATGCTCAAGTAATGAGAGCTCATCTGATGGTCACTGTCACAAAGTTGATTAGAGAACCTGCAGCAAGTAGCAAGAGAGATAAAAGACACAGAAAAAGTAGAGAAGAGAAGAAGAAAAAAGGAGAACATAAAAACCAAAGGGGGCTCTAGGTTTTTTTCTGTGTAATAGAAGCTTTACGCCCGTTGTGTTTATATTAAATATAAATTGTATATGACCATAACACCCTTATTTAAGTAAAAAGGAATAAAACCCAGAAAATAAAAATAACTCAATTAAAGTAATGTGACACTCTCTCTCAAGCTGGAGCATATGGTCACCCATGCCCAACTTGGAACAACTAGCAACAAAGGCAAGCAAAACAACACTTAGGTGAACATATCAACAAACTAATCACTAAAGGCAACATAAGGAGTAGCAACCAACTTATGCTTCATAGCATCACGAACAAAGCAACAATCAACTTTTATATGCTTGGTTCACTATTAAAAAATAGGATTCTAGCAATATAGATAGCTGCTTGATTATCACACATCATATCAATTGGTTGATTAATAGAAAATCAAGCTCCTAGAGAAGAGATTTCAACCACAACAATTTAGCCACAGTATGTGCCATAGCACAATATTCAACCTCTGCACTAGACTTGGTAATGATAGTTTTTTCTTGATTCTCCAAGTAACCAAATTACCACCGATAAAGGTGCAATACTCAGTCATAGTATGTTGATCACATGTTGACTTAACCCAATCAGCATCAAAATAGCCAACTAAAGTGGAAGAACCGTTAGGTTTTATAAATTAATACCTTACCATGAGAACTTTTAAGATATCAAAGAATGAGATAAATTGCATCCTAATGAGCCTTCTTAGATGACTCCATAAACTGACTCATCATACCAACAACAAAAGAAATATCGGGACATGTAACAGTAAGATAAATTAGTTTCCTAACTAGATGTCAATGTTAATGTTTATTTTCAATATCATCTCCACAATCAACTCCAAACTTTTGATTTGGATCTACGGGAGCATCAACTGGCTTGAAAGCTAATGTACTAGTCTCAAATAAAAGATCAAGAACATACTTTTGTTGAGATAAATTAATACATTTTTTACTTCATAAAACTTCAATACCTAGAAAATATTGAACAACTCCCAAGTCTTTAATTTGAAATTGCTGCTGAAGAAAGGACTTAACCTCAGAATTGCTAGTCATATCACTATCAAAGACAATTATATCATCCACGTGTACAACAAGAATGACCACCCCCAATTCCTTCTTGCGGAAAAAAAAAAAAAAACAGAATGATTAGAATAACATTGATGGAAACCTTACCTAGAAATCACTAAACAAAATTTCTCAAATTATGCTCTTGGAGACTTTCAACTCATAAATGGCCTTATGTAACTAGCATACTTTACTATGATTCTCCCTCCAAGCAACATACTTAGGAGGTTGCTCTATATATATTTCTTTAGACAAATCGCCATAAAGAAAAGCATTCTTGACATCCAATTGATATAATGGACAATCTAAATTCACAACAAGATAAATAATAACACAACATAATCGAGACATGCTACAGGGGAAGAAGTCTCAAAATAATCCACTCCATAAGTTTGAGTAAAACCTTTAGTAACGAGCCGAGATTTAGGGCCCTCAATTGAGCCATTTGGATTGTATTTGATAGTGTACACCCAACGACATTTCACCACATCTTTCCCAAGAGGAAGATAACCAATGACCATGTTTGGCAGGACACCGGAGCTTCCATTTTCACATCCATAGCTTTCTTCCACTCAAGGCGAGACAAGGCTTCAATGGTAGAAGTAGGAATTGTGTGAGTTTGTAATGATAGAGCAAAATAATGCAATAGAGAAGGAAGATGTGATAGAGACACAATGTTTGATAGGGTAAGCCAAAGAGGATTTTTATGTACAAGAACGAATCCATTTGCAAAGGGTAAGTAGAAGATTGTCCGAACCAAGAGATAAGGAAGAAGATTGAACGGAGCGCATGGAAAAGCTGGAGATTGGTGATGCCATAGACTACCTTCGCTGCTAATACACCTGCAAAGGACGGGGTAATGGAGAATCTAAGGGGATAAGTTGTGGGATAGGAGGATCGGCTACAATGTCAATTGAAAACTCTTTACCCTCGGTAGAATAGTATGGTGTGTCCTTGAAAAAAGTAACATGAGCACTAATATATTGGATATAAGTTATAGGATCACAACACGGATATCCTTTTTGAGTATGTGAATACTCAAGAAAAACACATTTAGTGGCACAAGGAGATAGCTTGTTAGCATTGGAACATATGTTATGGACAAAAACGACACACCCAAAGATGTGCAAGGTAAGAGGGAATAACGACTTGTCAAGATATACAACACTAATTGGTGACTAATGATTGAGGACAATAGAAGGCATACAATTTATGAGATAACATGCAGTAAGGATAGCATCACTCCAAAATGATTTTGGGACATGCATATAAAATAAGAGTGAACGAGCAACTTCTAGAAGGTGACGATTCTTTCTCTCGACCACACCATTTTGTTGAGGGGTATAAGTACAACTTGTTTGATGTATAATGCCAAGATTATAACAAAACAAAGAAATTGATTTCTATGTGTATTCTAGAGTATTATCTGTGCGCAAAATTTAAAGGGATGTATTAAACTGATTAGTAACCTCACAATGAAATAATTGAAAAAAGATGTAAAAATTCAAAACTGTCATGAAGCATATATAGCCATATTAGACTAGAACAATCATCCACAAAAGTAACAAAGTACTTAAAACCATTTCTACTAGCAATGCAAGAACATCTCCAGATATCCAAATGAACAAGTTCAAGTGAGGTAGATGCATGAGAATCACTACGACTAGGAAAAATACTACAACGATGTTTCCCAAGTTCACAAGCCTCACACTCAAGAGTAGAAATTGATTTACACTCATAAATTATTTGTTGTAACTTAAATAAAGATAAATGTCCTAAACAGGAATGCAATAATAAGGGAATAATAGAACTAGCAGTTAGGCCATTGCATCAACATTGGAGACACCATTTAGATAGCAGAGTCTATCGCATTTATGTCCTCCACCAATCATCTTCTTTGTTTGAAGGTCCTGAAAAATGCGATTTGATGGGTAAAATGTAACTAAACAACCAAGAGCTTTAGTCAACTTACTAACAGATAACAAATTCAAAGGAAGTTGGGAAACATGTAGAATAAAGGACAAAGATGATGAATATGTAAGGGAAACAATCCTTGATCCAACCACTTGAGTAGAGGAACCATTAGGTAAAATAACTTCTAATGAATGACTAGAGTTAAAGTGGGAAGAAAATAGTTTTCATTCCCCTCATATGACTAGAAGCTCCCAAGTTAATGACCCAAGAGATGCTAGGGGACAAAGTACAAAAAAAGCCATATTACTTGTTTGTACAAGACTAGCAGTGGATGAGAAATTGGAAGCCTCTACTTGTTGGACACGCTTAATGAGTCATGCAACCATATCATCCCAAGTTGTAAACTCGGAAGAACTACCCCTAATTGGGATAGATGGGT
The DNA here is from genome assembly GCA_016097545.1 of Eucalyptus victrix. Taxonomy (NCBI): domain Eukaryota; kingdom Viridiplantae; phylum Streptophyta; class Magnoliopsida; order Myrtales; family Myrtaceae; genus Eucalyptus; species Eucalyptus victrix. The sequence goes on from CM027843.1 coordinate 9,973,215, forward strand.
TCATGTCATTGTAAGACACATTTTTAGCACTCCCTTCGGACACAACAGCATTTGCAATAATTAATCATTGAGCTCACTCAGGCTTGCCATGCTTGGCCCGACAAGTGCAAACAAAATGACCAAATTTGCTACAGTACATGCACTAATAGCTATCTCAATTAGAACTTTGTCCACTACATCCACCACCACAGCTACGACCTCCCCCTAAACCACGGCCTCTATTAGAAAATCCACCATGACCCAACTACCACTACTAGTCACATATGCTGAATTGTCTTTAGATCATGTAGAAGACGAAGGGATAATGGGCTGAATTTGACAAAATGCTCCATTCATAGAAGGAACTCTCTCTAGCAAGAAGTTGACTCTTCACAAGCTACAAGTTAGCATTCAAGCTAGATAAAAACTTGACCACTTAAAATTCAACTCGTTATGTCTTAAGTCTCTCAAGATCAATGGTGATGGGCTGATAAAGATTGAGTTATTCCCACATACCTTTCAAAGCACTATAATACTTTCCAAGAGACTTGTTCCCTTGTTTAAAATTAAAGATCTTCTCATATAGTTTATGGACTCTCAACATATTATTGTCTTTGTAATTCTCCATAAAATCATCCCCACTCCCTTGGCAGTTGTGTGGAACATAATAATAGCAGCGATGGATGGTTCCATACTATTCCATAACCACACCAAAAGTGTATCATTATCTCTCATCCAATTACTATAGTCTTTAAAGTTTTCAGCATGGGGTTCTATAGTAAGATAATGAGTTTCCCTTTGGCATTAATACTTAGTGTTACTCATAATGATAATCTCACTATAAATATATCTACCACTGATCAAGAAGGTCAAAAATTTAGTGCAAGAATTTAAACAACAATATCAACGTATAATCGGATGTAATTGGCTCCATCAATTAACCAAAGGGATGATGAAATGTCATAAATATAGGCTACCATATAGAAGAAAATATCTGACGAGAAATCTCAATTCAAATAATTATATTTTCGACAGAAATTTAGCAAGACCAGTCAACCATAATCAATGAAGTACTCTGATTCTTGAATCCGCTAACTAGTAAATGTTGTAATCCATGGTCACAAACCGAACTTGATAAATTTGATATCTTCCGGTCTTATATGTATCGAGATTTGGAGAGAAAAAAGGTAAAATTTGTAGCTTTAGGTGGCTGCTCACTAGAGAAGGAATAAGGTTATTAGGGGACTCTCAAACCAACAATAGGATCAAGGAATCAAGTAGTCAGATTTGCTCCGATACCATGTCACAAAGCTGATTAGAGAACCTGCAGCAAGTACCAAGAGAGAAAGAAGAAAGAAGAAAGAGAAGAAATAGAGAGGAGAAGAAGAAAGAAGGAGAACGTAAAAACCAAAGAGAAGGCTCTAGAATTTTTCTATGTAACAGAAGTCTTACACCCATTATGTTTATATTAAATATAAATTGTATATGAGCATAACGCCCTTATGTAAGTAAAAAGGAATACAAAGCCATAAAATAAAATAACTCAATTAAAGTAACATAATAGTTATGAAACATCATTAATTGGCCTTGTAATTGTCGTGCACAATGCTATCTTGTTAAACTTGAGGATAGTAGGTAATGTTAATAATTCCCTTTGGTTTCTATTTTGCATTTTAAAAGTTACAAATGTTGTTCTTATGGAACATGGTTAACTCATCATTTTTGGGATTTTGTAAATTTATATGGCTAGATCTAATTGTCTTTTGATCTTGATGAATTATGATTAAGTAGTCGCCTATCACCATATGCTTGTGATCATATTTCCGGGATGTGCAAAAGAATCGAAACCCGCTCGGACCACCCGAAATCGGACCGAAACCATCCGAAATCGATGGTTCCTAAGGGAACCGGTTTGGTACCCAATTCCAATTTATGGGAACCGGTGGGTACCGGTCCGGTTCCCAATTCCATGGGCGGATCCACCCACGTGCCCACTCAGACCGGAATGATTATATTATAATAATATATTAATTTTTAATATTAAAAAAATTCAAAATTAGCAAATCTAAAATTTAGGGCTCAATAACCATTTTGTCTCAATTCACTACTCTCCTACTCCATCTCATCTTTCTTAGTTTAAAATCTCCCCGAGTTCCCTCTTCCTCTCCAATTCATCTCCGGATCTACTCATCTCCCTTCAAGTCCTAATCCGAACTTGACAAAATAGTGAGTTGATTCTTTTTCCCCCTCAAACTTGAACTCTCGCTCCATGTTGTTGCCATCCCCGTCGCCACCTCCGCATTCATTGTCACTATCGTCCTCTTCGTTGTTGGGCTCGTCCCGCTTCTACCTCCCCCTTCCTTCTCCCCCTTGTCAGGCCTCCCCCCATCATCCTCATTTTCGGGGACAAGGGTGAACTCCAAGTCTAAGAATGGCTCATCATCTCTATTGTCCTCCTCATTGTTAGTCTTGAGGGAGGAACGGGAGGCGGTGGAGGTGGTGGCAAAGATGGTGGTGGTGGTTGGGATAAAAGTGGCACAAGGGTTGTGACCGCCTTAGCAACGACGCTAGTACTTGAGGAGAATAAAGCTACCATGGTCAAGAGAGCCAAAATAAGTAGATGTGAGGAGGGCAAAAAGAGGAAGGCGTAGAGGTTGGACCAGTTCCATAGATCCACCTGGGAACCGGACCGGACTGGCGGTCCGATTCCCGGGTGGATCCATACAACTAGCGGATGGTTCCTAGTTCGAATTTTTTAGAACTGGTTCTTAGTGAGGGTTCACTGTTCTAGGTTGGGAACCGCTCACCCAAACCATGCGCACTCCTACTTGGAATGGTCAGTTTTCAAAAAGTGGATGTTTTCGTCCTTTGAACGGAACTCATTTTTTAGCATTATTTTCATCTAAGGGAAATTGTTTGAGTTCTTAACAGGCAACGTCAAGGGAGATGCAAGCAATGAAAGGAGGAAAAAGTAAAAAGATTTTTTTTTTTCTTCCTTTTGTTTGCCAAAGCTGTTATTTCATCGAAAAAAAACTTTAAATTGCTCAAAAGATCATTGTAAGCAGATTACATATTATATGCAAGTAACGAGATGGTTCTACACTAGGAGTCGAAAGCCAAGGAAAAAGATTGCATTTTGGATGTGCCCTTTTAGTTAAAGAGCGTGAATATATAATAAATACACAACAAAGGAGATAAGAAAAGAGAAAGATAGCAAAAGAAGATAAGGTCGTATGAGAGAGATTAAAAAATTAGTATCGACGACATGAAAATGAAGAAAGTTGTTAGTGGTAGGTAATGGGCTCTCCTTTTCATTGATTCTTTTTCGTTTTTTATTGGGGCGTGATGGTCATTATAACAAAGAAAAAGATCTGCTTTATCTTTCGATGACTTTTGTTCTGAAAGATCATGATTACCAAGTTCGTGTCATCAATTTCTTGAATTCAAAATCGACGGCGTCATGAGCCAATGTTCCTGTCAGGTTACGCTTGAGCAACCTTGTCTGCTATGATGCTCTAGTTCCTACATCATGGCTAAATGTCTTATCTTTTCTCATGGCCTGAGCTTTCCTTCTTCCTCCTCTCCAAGCTTAGTCTCTTGCTTGCCAATGGGATCGTCAACTTTCTAGGGAAAAAGACACTAAAAATATCATAATTTTTGCAAAATACCCATTTTAGTGCTAAAACTTTTCCTAACTGAATTTAGCTGGGCTATAGAGAACGTGGGTGCTCACTCCCATTACTCCATGATGTCTCCTTTTACGTTACGGTCGATTTTTTACCCCTATTTTAAAATGGTCTTAGGTGAAGTTGTCTTATGGCTCTTGCGGATGGAGATTTCAAGCATTTTTGGGTTGCAGACTTATGTCACCAATACCTGCAACGGTATCAAACTTGATGGCACTTCTCATTCCTCTCTGCTGCTGTTCTCTCAATCTAGTGCCAAGTCTTTCCACCCTCAAACACGAGGATATCATGACGTCATTTCTGCCGTGCAGTCAGAACAAAAACCATTTGATACAGATTCTGATCCCTTTGGTACTTGGTAGTGCCAAAGAAGGAGAGAGAAGTGCAGACTACAAGAAAGTTAGCAGAAAATGTGCCACCAAGTGGTCAGGGCATAGTCTCCACTCTCTTTATCTCTCCTTTTTTAAGTGACCAAGACAGCTCTTTTCTTACTCAGATCAACCAGTCATCTTCGAAGATGTAGAATTATTTACGGTTTATTCTCCTTACTCCTGTTCTTTCTGCTATACAAGTCAAGTCAAGTCAATGGTTGGCTTCACTCCCAATCTATCATCATGCTCTGAAGACAGATTATGTGAACCATATAATCTCGAACCTAGTCGCTGCCTGCTGCTATCACTTGCCTGCAATGGAATACTCAACTTCCCGTTTAGCCTTCATCTTTCTGGCTATCGTTTGCAAGGCTTATATAACCAAAAGCCAGAATCTGTCTTGCAATTCCAAGGACTTAATGGCACTGAACGGTTTTCACAAGTGTGTGGCCTCATCTGTTGATGGCTGGGGTGCTAATCCTGACAGTGAATGCTGCTCTTGGGCTGGAATCACGTGCGATAACGCCACCACGACACAAAGGAGGGTGATTGGCTTGGATCTTCATGGCAGAGGACTTGCCGGGGAAATATGTGAATCCTTGGCCGATTTGGACCAGCTGAGCACTCTTAATCTTTCCCACAACAACCTCCGTGGTGTTCTTCCAGATAAACTCTTTCAGATGCAGAATCTCGAGGTCCTTGATTTGAGCGGGAATGAATTCGTGGGCTTCTTTCCTCTTCATATCCACCTACCCCATATAAGGATTTTGGATGTCTCAGATAATTTCTTGGTAGGTTCTCTCGCGTCAACAATATGTGACAGATCACACTCTATAGAGTCACTCAATTTCGCCGAAAATCGGTTCCATGGAGAAGTTCCTGGGAATTTTGGCAACTGCACTTCTCTTCAGCGTCTCTTCCTCAATGGGAACAGTCTATCAGGGAGCTTGCCGGAAAGATTGTTCCAACTCGAGCACCTGCGTGAACTCCAATTTCAGGACAACGGCTTTTCAGGACTGCTGCACAAAAGGATTGATAATCTCTCTAATGTTGTCAAGATTGATTTGTCTAACAATCTGTTTTCTGGAGTACTTCCAGATGTTTTTGGGGGTCTTCGGAAGCTTGAGCACTTCACTGCCAAGTCAAATAAATTCTCTGGTCAGTTGCCGCCTTCACTGATGAGCTCTCCATCCCTTTCCACACTAAACTTGAACAACAATACTCTTGATGGTCGTATTAGTATCAACTGTTCTTCAATGGCTCGTCTTACTTCTCTCAACCTCTGTTCCAATTTATTCCAAGGTCCGCTCCCTGAAAATTTATCTACTTGTCGTAGGTTGAATGTTCTAACTCTTGCGTATAATCACTTAAGTGGAGCGATTCCTTCCAGCTTCCAAAACCTCCAGGCACTTACATGGCTATCTCTTTCAAGAAATGAAATTAGTGATCTGTCTAGTGCTCTGCATATATTACAGCGATGCAGAAACTTAAGTGTATTGGTCCTTTCTGAGAGTTTTTGAGATGAAGAAATGTTGGGACATCCTGATTTGCTGTTTCCGTATTTGGAAGTGTTCGCGATTGGCAACAGTCAATTAAAAGGGTCTATACCGGTGTGGTTAAGAGGGTGTGAAAACTTACAAGTGCTGGATCTTTCATGGAACCAATTAAGCGGAAGAATTCCTAGCTGGATAGGCGATTTTAGTTCCCTCTTCTATTTGGATTTAGAGAATAATTCATTCACCGGAGACATACCAAGGAGCTTAAGCGAACTACGAAGTTGCATCAACAGTGGCAGATCGTTCCCTCATGCAGGCTCTCCATCGAATATGCCACTCCGTTTGGAGAAAGATGGAAAATTTTTTACATACAACCAATTCTTGAACTTGCCATCAACCTTGGACCTAAGTCACAACAAGCTCAATGGACCGATTTGGCCGAGTTTTGGAAACCTTAAGGGCCTTCAAGTATTTTCCTTGGACAGCAACGAATTGTCGGGCGATATACCAGATAGCTTGTCAGGGATGCAAAGTTTGGAGAAACTAAATTTGTCTCACAACCGGTTGACGGGAGAAATACCCGCGTCCTTCAGAAGCTGACTTTCCTATCAGCTTTCGATGTTTCATACAATAAGCTCTCTGGTGCAGTTCCGTTGGGAGGCCAGTTTTCGACCTTTCCAGACTCAAGCTTCGAAGGAAACATCGGCCTCTGTGGTAGTAGACCAAGCTTACGCCCGTGTCAATCACAAGCACAACCACCATCTGATGAGCTTCCAAACGACGAGGCTTCGACCTACGGAACCCCATATTCACAGATGGCTTTCCGGATCGGAGCAACCGTAGGTTTCATCTGGACAGTAAGCCTCTGCTTCCTCTCAGGTTGGGTGCTTGACAAGGGACAACATAGACGGTGAAAAAAGATGCCATTGCAGCTGTTAGCAATATTAGGATATTAAAACGTCTTTTAGAGATATTTTAGATATTTTCTCTAATTTTTTATATCTATTTTGATTTGCAGATCTAATTTGACTTTTTTAATATCTAAGCTTATAAATAAGCTCTCCATGTACTCTTTTCCAAGCATGAATATAGAGTTATGTCAAACTTTCCTCTGTCTTTACTTTTTTAAGGATAGATATGGGGAACATGAAAGAATCCATAGATGCTCATGTATTTTTTTTACATAAAAAAGAAATTTTTTGAAGAATAGCATAAAATAAAATAAAAAGAAGAGGAAAAAAAAATCAAAATGCTACTGAGATTGCATATAAGCCAAATGCATACACTACCGAATTCACTAGTCACTTCACAAAGACTTATCATGAAATTTTATCTTGCGATCTAGTAATTGAGTAATATTAAATATACTACTAATAATTTACAAGATGTGACATTTAAACATATCATTTAGAAAGATTGATTGTATTTCTTATCAACTACCAAAATAATTTATCAATCTTAATATGTGAAGCATAACTCTTATTTAATTTGTTTTGTAAAAAATAAATAATTTAGAAAAAAATTTCAAAATTAATCACTTATATTTTTACAAAAATGAATTAATGAACTTTTCTTCATCATTCATGAAAATATTTAAATATGAATTATTGTTTATAATGAAATTTTTTATAAATTAATTATTTCAAATAATATTAGCAATCATTTAAAAAATATATATTTTCAAAATCATTAATTCATTTCCCGCTCGCGGCTCGATATATATATAGACATACACACACATCCTGACAGAGGAAAAAGTCGATCCCCGGAGGAAGAAGAAAAGGTCTTTAACAATTTCCCGCCCAAAAGCTGCCTTCGTCTTCCTTCGAGTTCGCTTCGACATTCTCTCTCTCTCTCTCTGTGCTGGCGATGTCTCTGCATTCATCCATGGAGCCGACGCCAATGGCGGAGAACCCTAGCCCTCACGTGAAATCGATGGCGGCATTCCTGATCCGCTTCTACTCGGACCAGCTCCGCTCCATCGCTCTCTCTTCCGACCCCAATCTCCACTACCCTCTCTACATCGAGTAATCTTCCTTCGATTCAATGATGACGATGATGTACGACTGTCCGAGTCCAAGATTTTTCTTTGTTGAATCTCTCGTTTTTTTTTTTTTTCCGATTCATTTTTGCAGATTTGCAGAGCTCGTGGATTACGATCCTCCTCTCGCCCGGCTCCTCTTCTCCCAGCCTTGTCAGTACTTGAACGATTTCGACGACGCTGCCGTTTGGGCTAACGTACGTGGCTTTATCCCCTTTCTTATCCCCTCCCTAATTCGATGGATGGATCCTCTGCGTTGCCCTAAGTGGCACGGTATTTTGAAACGCGGTTGAGAAAATGGTAATCGACTTCAAAGCGATTGGAAGGGCGATACGGATGTTTTCCAATGATTGTGGAAGGAAGTTGTCGTGGTAGTCCCTCATCGTCTAAACATCCATGTGCGTTCACCGGCTGTCTCCTTTTTCCTGTCATGAATGGGTCGGCTGTCCGGTTGGTTTAGTGGAGTTAATGCATTGGAGTAGTTTGTCTGTGTAGCCCAATCTTCTGCATAGTATGGCTTAACAGTTTTGCTCTAAAATTATATGTGATTGCGAGACTCAAGTCCTACGTAAGGTATCGAAGATGCTGTGAAGTGAAGTATGGGTAGAGAGTAGTGAGTCATATTCCCAGAAGACAATGCTTTACTATTCCTTTGGATGTGATCCACCTGATTGTGGTTGGACTGGTATCCTTAGGGTAGTTTTGGGTTTGTGTTACATGTTATTTTGGTGAACATAATCTCTACTTGTTTGTTCATGATATGGTGCAGATAGATTCTATTCAACTTCATTCCCTGGAAGTTTTCCCACACTGGTCTTGATTTAACTGCCGCCACAAGTTCCTCTAATTCTGGTTGACATATCTCTGATTTTTTTTTTTTTTCTCCCTGTCCTTCGTTAGAGATTCCTCCTGATTTAGTAGATAATGTTGAAACCGTGATCTTCCCATGATACAAAAAGCAATTCACATGCATGAATTTGATCCCAATCTGAATGTCAATGTCACATGAATGACAGAAAATTTTTCCATCTAATTTCTTCTTTCTTTGAGGGGTAAAGCAACTTTACTGTGGCCATTTGACTCTATGTTGAGCAGTAAATCTGAGAGACGTGAGCATGCAATTTTAATTGTATATGAACTTTTAATTTCTCCTATCAATTGAACATTCATTAGAGAAATCTTTTATGATATCTATATGAAAGCCTAGTCGTACTCAAAGCCTGAAGGCTGTGGACTTGCATGAAAGAGATGTCAAGTTGATATGGCAATGTTTATCTGCAGAGAGTTGTATTGGAGAACTTAAAGGAAATCAAAGATAGAGTTGAGAAGAATTTCATTCACATCCGCATCAATATCAGTGGATCTCCACTTGAATGCCCTGGTTTGCTTCTCTTTTCAATCCAAAGTGCACTTTCTTTAAAAGAAATTTCTGGTTGTTTACCACCTACTTCTACCCTCTATTTTTTGAATGGTTCGTTGCTTTGTGCTGTATTTAGAGACTTTCCCAAGCATTGGGCATGTGAGAGTGAAGCATCGAGGTATTCTTCTTACACTGAAGGGGACTGTAATAAGGTCTGGAGCTGTAAAAATGTATGAAGGATCGAGGTGGTATAAATGTCGAAGATGTAATTACAGGTGGGCCTTCTCAGCATTCAGCACTTTTCAGTTACTGCATTCCAATAATACAAAGTTCAACTATTTGTTTTATTCGTTTGTTTGGCCATAAATAATTGTGTTGGATTTTTTTTTTTTACCAAAAAAAATAATAATAATAATTGTGTTGGATTATGTGCAGCCTAGCATGCCAATAGATTCTTATAATTTGTCTTGTTCACCTTCACCCATCTCAAACCACCAGAGAGTACTTTCTTTATTCTGATAATTTTCACTCTGGAGGTGAATGAATCTTATTATGTATTTGATGGAATCTGAGCATTATCTTCTTGCCCTCTCATGCTCTTTGTCAGTAAATAAGCGATCAATTTTCACATCAATAATTTTCGTTTTAAAAGATCAACCTTTGAGTTGCCAGTGTGCTTATGCAGCTTCCGGGTGTATCCTGAGCTGGAAACAAGAAACTCCATAGTTCTGCCATCCATTTGCCCATCTCAGGTCTATTTACTGTCTATAATTTAAAACTCAAAAGTCCTTTTAATGCTCTTTTTTTCACTTGCAATGTGAACATTAGTGTATAACAAATTCTAGGCCAAGTGGATTACTTTGCATTACAAAGCATTTCCCATTACTTTTATCTACTTTTTGACAAGGTGAAGAAAATTGCATATTTAAGATTCGCTTGTTCTGTATTCTAATCCGGGCAGAGATCTTTTAATCCAAGTGAGAGTCATCACTACTTTTTAGTTTCCAAATCATATCATCTCATTTAGAAGTTGGCTTCTCTTGCACATGCAATCAGATAATCTATTGTTTCCTGTAACAGGGGTCTAAAATTTGTGAAGGCACAAATTTCCAATTTGTGGAGAACAGCATAACTTGCCACGATTATCAGGAAATAAAAATTCAAGAAAGCACACAATTGTTGGGTGTTGGGGCCATCCCTCGTTCAATTCCTGTTATTTTGAAGGATGATCTGGTTGACATCGTCAAAGCTGGGGGTAAAATATTCTTTAGGATTCATACTTAGATTGATTAATCCATATACCAATAAATGCAGGGATATCCAAAATTGGAGATAACCATCAACTTCTTGTCCTTAAGACAGCAGTTTATTTTCTCTTCCAGCTGACACTATGAATTCCTTGCTTTCTCCTCATAATGCCTTCAGTTATTTTAAGGCTAGGTTAGCTCTTGTTATTTATGGGGTTTCCTTTATCTGCAGATGATATAATTGTTACTGGAATTTTGACTGCGAAGTGGTCTCCTGATCTGAAGGATGTGCGCTGTGATCTTGAGCCAATACTAGTTGCCAATCATGTGAGGTATTGAGCGAGTATATTGGTCCTCTTGGTGTAGGTCTATAGAGATTCCAAAAGATATGCTTTGTAATTGCAGAAGAAGTATTTTGTCGGTTATAATCTTTAAAATGATCTGAATTTTTAACTGTGTTTTCAAAACTGGACTGGTTAATTCAATTGGTTAAACTGGGAATTGATTATGGTGCTGTCTGTTTTCCCATATATGATGCTCGAGCTTGGCAGTGAACTAGTTCAACTGGTCGACCTAATTTGACCTGTGATAGGCTTTTTGAAGAATCAATTGTTGTGGGAGGGTTAGAGATTAGGCTCCTGCCTTCTTGGAATTAGTGCATATGCCTAATCACCTGGGCATCGTGACAGTATGCATGCCAGTTAATCTACTTAAAACTATGATGGGCTTAACCGTTACTTTCAAAAATTCAAGTTGGACTGGAAGGGAGTTGAATCTGGACGCTTTAGTAAATGTTAGTCTGCCCCTTCCTTCTGGTCAATGGGGTTCAGCTATGTCTATTAATACATCATTAAGCATTTGATGACAAATTTTGCTTATCAACGTAAATGTAACTGGCCCATCGTCATGAGTTACATTGGTGATTTGGTTGGGTATCTGAGCACTTGCTCCGTGTTTCTACAACTCATTTTGGTTTTTGGCTGAGTATGGGTTCCTCTAATCCATAGGAGAACCAATGAACTGAAGTCAGCGATCGAAGTTCCTGATGATGTTGTCATGAAATTTAGGAAATTCTGGAATTGCTTCAAGGACATGCCACTCAAAGGTATTGATAGTTAATGGTTCCCTGACTTGCCATGCTAATTAATGTTTTTTTAAGAATTTTCCCATACTTGACATCTTTATTTTGTTCTCCTTGAATCGTCAATTCATTCTGTAATGTCAACCCAGGTAGAAATGCTATCATTCGTGGTATATGTCCTCAAGTTTTTGGACTCTTCACAGTAAAACTTGCAGGTGATTTCTGTAATTGGCAAATATCTTCTTGTTCTGAAAATCTTGCTGCCTGAGTGTTGGATATTTCCTAGACATAACTTCAGCGATGAGTGATAACCTAGTGGGGAAGTTGCTCATTCATCCTCGTTTGTACCTCATATCCTTATGCAATGGGATTGGTTTACTTCTTTAATATCATCTTTTTATCCTTTGTCAACTTTAGTTGCTTTGACGCTCATTGGAGGTGTTCAACATGTTGATGCTTTGGGAACAAAGATACGAGGAGAATCTCATTTGCTTCTGGTCGGGGATCCAGGTAAACATTAGACTCAACATTTCACTACAGTCTGTGCCTTTATTGATTCTTGTTCTTCGAGAGTCACCAACGCACTTTCCACATCATCACATGTCATCTCAATCTTGCTGATTGTATACTGAATATGCATGGCTGGACAATGGAACGACTTGTAGGTACTGGAAAATCTCAGTTCTTGAAATTTGCTGCAAAATTGAGAAATCGATCGGTCATAACTACTGGCTTGGGGAGCACAAGTGCTGGGCTGACTGTAACTGCAGTTAAAGATGGAGGTAAGATTGAATGAGTTAATGAGAATGCCTTGAGTTTGATTGATTACTGCTTACATATTTGTCAGGTTATCTATCTTATCTTCCCTTTGGTCCTTATCTTATCCATTCTTCTTTACCAATTGTATTTAATTTTAATGTTAAAGTTTATGTCAATCTAATTGCCTGCAGATAGGAATGAGATTCGATACTATATGCTATGTGTTTTGCCATATGAGGAATAAATTGCATACTAATGTAATAGAAAAGTGATGATGTATCCAATTTGTTGCCGAATATAAGTCATGGTAACAAAAACCTAGGACTTAAAACATGTAAGGAGGCTCTAGCAAGCTCAAATGCCTAATCTAATTTCACGCAGGCAATGTTTCTGCGAGTTCCATATTGGAAACAAAGTTTTTGTCTTATCTTGACAGCAAAACTAACTGCAGAGGTGGATATTCAGGAAGAGAATTTACATTTTTGCAATTTGCCAGTGATGGTAGCTTATTTATCAAGTTTGGTAACATTGTAAAAAGAAAGGCTCAATTGAAGAGAATTTATTGTGAGAGGGGCAACTAACAATAACATGAAGTATTATTTATTAGAAGGTCAACTTCCTCATTAGTTAGCCACTGTCAGTTGATATATGCATATAAAGGCGCTTTTATGGGGAAATTGAAAACTCTTCTTGTTTGAATATCTCCACTCATATTTGCCTGACTTACTATGGCATAGACTTTGATAGTGTGTAAAGAGTGTGTCATCCCATTGAAATCTGAAAGGTTCATATTTAAATGGTATGCAAAAATAGTGGCATGTCGGCATTTTGATGAGAGAAGGTCTGCAAAATGCTGTACCATAATGGAACATCCATTTACATCATTGAAAAGGCTGCTGTATCTGGAGAAGTTCCTTGCACCTGGAGGAAGTGTTAGAACTTTGAATATCTGGAGTTACTGTGATTTTGGCTCTTATAGGTGAATGGATGCTAGAAGCTGGTGCTCTTGTTTTGGCAGATGGAGGACTTTGTTGCATTGACGAGTTTGACAGGTTGGATTCATGAAACTTAATAGGAGAATTTCAACTACCGGATGTAGCCAGCCTGTATCATTTGCATTGTTATTGTCATCTGTGTTGCTTTTTAGTTTGATGCGGGCACAATCATTAATAGTGGTTCTTTCATGTCACTGTTGTCATTACAACAATAATGAGTTTGGTGCATAAACAGTTCTAGTGTCATTGTCATGGGAACCTTCCTCTGGATTAGCAACGCATATTGTAGTCCTTCACACTTAGGTAGCAGGTTGCCAATGCTGTGACACATACTCAGCCCCGGTTTTTTACAGTATTTTTGGCTTTAATTGTTATGACATGAATAACTTTCAGCTGCATTTGTAAGGCTTCTGCTGGTGATGAGTTTTTTCTTTTTTCCTTTTTGCTGACATCTAACATTAAACTGGGTAATTTTTTCACTGACAGCATGAGGGAGCATGACAGGGCTACCATACATGAGGCTATGGAACAGCAGACAATAAGTGTTGCTAAGGTGAATTTTCTTGTTTTTTTACATTCTTACTATTCCCTAAACATGTAATTGGAATTAAACATAAGAATTGCCATTCCACTAAGAACAACCAAATAGTCATAACTCGATCCAGCTAACTTCATAGAAGATGTCAATGATCCTTTATAGTAGAGCACTGGGGGAATATATTGAGATGCAGTGATTGGAAAACATTAGAAACTTTCCCATTACATTGATTTAGGATTGAAAAGGAGATTGCAAAAAGATTTGTCTTCAGAGTCCTAAGGAGAAATGCTTGAAAGAGCCATCTTCAATCTTCTTCAGCTAGTTAACCGACCTGTGTTAGTTTGCTTATTTCAGCACATTCCTTTTTAATTTTAAAATGCATTTGTCTTTTTTCTGGAATTTTTAAATCATGCTGTTCTGCAATATATGACTAAAAAATGCAATTTTATTCCTTTTCAGGCTGGCCTTGTAACTACTCTTAGTACCAAAACAATCGTATTTGGGGCGACAAATCCAAAGGGGCAGTATGATCCCGAGCAACGTATCTTTCCTTGTATTAATTATGTTTCACTTTATCTTGAATTTGTCGTTCTACACCATGCTCTTAGACTACTCGTAGCAACATTATCATAAGCTGAAAATTGTGGACTTCTGTTTACAAATGATAGTGCAAGTTAATTACACAATCTCTTAAATCATCTACACCAGAGAGAGAATTGGATTTGACATTTTAATTGAGAATTATCAGTCTTTCTAGGTGTGTCTTCAGTTGTAATTGCATTTTTTCATTGCTTGATCAGTTATTCCTAATGTAATTTTTCTTGACATTTTTAGCTCTGTCTGTCAATACGACACTGTCTGGTCCCTTATTAAGTAGGTTTGACATTGTTCTAGTGCTTCTTGATACAAAAAATCCGGAATGGGATGCAGTTGTTTCTTCTCACATTCTGAGTGAGGTGAGTCATCAATTTAATTGTTGGACTTTGCTAATGAGAACTCCAGGGGCACTTGTGAAGCAAGCAACTAAGGAAATTTTGCAGATTCCAGTGCATTAATTGTCCTTGTGCTATGCACAATCAGTGCTTTGAAAATTGAATTATTTCAAAATAGTATACTGAACAAGTGAACCAGAGGCATTCGTTAACATGAGCCTTAATTAATTAACTTTTTTTTTTTTTTTTTTAGTGTAATTGATCCTAAAGATCCATATTAAGAATGGTTGTGGAATTTATTGATAGGGAATGTCAGATAAAGTTGGTCGTGATGAAGATCTGGCAAATATTTGGCCTCTTGAAATGTTGAGGAGGTAAATTCTGTTGGATCTTCGAATAATTTCAAAGTTTTCTTATGATATAGGTTTATTTCACCATGACTTGAAAACCTGGCCGATGTTCTCAAAAGGTCTACAGTAAAATGGTATATGTGTTTCAGAACCACTGATTTTTCGGCAGGCTTTCAACTTTTGGATGATTAGAATGTTGGACTAGTCAGCTTGTCTTATCGTATAAGCTTCTACCAACTGAGAAAACTGTGCTCAATACTTTAACTATCTATTGTGATAATGTTAATTGTCAAAAATGTTTGATATTAAGATTCGTCTATCTGAGAAAATTATCTTTGATACTTCTATTTTATGTTGGTTAGAACCTCACTGCTGGTCTTTCGATTCTTTTAATGATTTTATCTTTTCCGGAAATGATATTAACTTACTGAATCTGCACATTACTTCTAGGTACATTCACTTTGTGAAATATTACTTTAAACCAGTCCTCACTAAGGAGGCTGAAAAAATAATATCAAGCTATTATCAACTTCAACGAAGATCTGCAACTCATAATGCTGGTAGGATAAACCATCTCTCTTAGTTTTCTCTATTATTTCTACTTATTGTGGAGTGCAATTCATAATAATGCAGCAAGGACAACTGTGCGCATGTTGGAAAGTTTGATTCGCCTAGCTCAAGGTATGGTACCGTTGACTGAGTACTTCGACTATATCCTATTTTCTGCCTCTTAAAAATGTTTTAATGCCATCTGTAGCACATGCAAGACTAATGTTCAGAAATGAAGTTACACGTGTGGATGCCATCACGGCCATTTTGTGCATCGAATCCTCCATGACTACATCAGCAATTGTGGACAGTGTCGGAAATGCCCTTCACTCCAATTTTATGGAAAATCCCGATCATGAATGTATCCTAGTCAGTTGTTTAATTTTCAGTCATCCATGAATGAACTAAATTATGCATATAATTATGTGAGTTGGCTTGGTTGTATTATAAAGGAATCTATCCATGTTTTTTTAAATCCTACCAGAGCTTTTTTTATTTGGATACAGAATAAAAGCGGAAAAATATATAGTTCCTCTGGAAGAAAAAGAGCTAATTTCTGCCAGCGGTTACTTTGTGACATCTTGACTACACTACCTCAGATTGCAGGCAAGAAACTTTGATACTTGAGAATTTAAGTGCAGTGGAAGACTTTTCTGCTTTGAACCGCTTGGAAGTGTTGTAAGGGTCAGAATACTCAGAGCAGAGTTTGCAGCCTGCTCTGGGTACCATATTCTTGGTGTCTGTCGTTCTATTACAATTGAGGACAGAGCTAGAGAATTGCTTTTGATGGAAGCAGGTGCTCCAAATCTTCGCCTCCTTATCTTCTTAAGACAGGGAAGGTAATACAAAGTATTATAATGCCAATGTTGAATGTTAATCATTTGTTTGTAGTTGTCTTCCTTTTCAAATTTCTTAAGGTTCATACAAAGTTTTCTGAGCTGAGGTTATGAGTATTTCTTATGAATGAAACTTTATGATTTCTAGTCATCCAATCTAGGTAACTTTTATGACAATAGAAAAGGGCTAACTAGAGGTGAGATTGAGAAAGGGGTTTTCTAGACCTGATGAGGTTTTCATTTTAGGTCGGTAATTCCACATATCAGTTGGGCATGACCTTCAAGACTGGTGATTTTCTGACAGTTGTATATGGTGATTCAAGAATTCCATCACTGCTTGTGACTAACCTTTTAGTTCAAGAAGTTTTGAATGAAACTAAACACTAGAAGGATTTCTATACACCTGCGGTGGCTTTCTATGCTTATATTTGGTTTAATTTGTTTAATATTTAGATCTATTTGAAAACTTGTCTTTTACTGGCAACATGGATGTAGTAGTTAGTCAGCATAAGTTCTTTTCAGAAAATCTTTTTACTTTAATACTCTCATTTTGCATGATCACTGATTAACTGAATTTTCAGCATGCGAAGGATCAAAACAATTGATCCCCAGCAAAGGGAGCGATGCAGCAACAACATTGGATGACAACCTGTGCAGGACATTACTCATCAGAAGCTAATGGTTGTACCTCTTTCGCAGAGCTGCTAGTTCGTGACCAACCCCTCTTATTACTTCACTCCACCACATGTCACCAATGCAGCCACTCAATATTTCTTCAAAATAAGGGCAGGAGAGTCAGAATGACATGCGTGGTACAGTAAGCATGTCAAAATAGGATTCTCTAAGGATTGCTCTTCTTTTCTTTTGGGGATTGAAGTTGTGAAGATGTCAAAATCTATAAGTTTATTTTAGCCTGTGTTTGTATAACTGTTGCATGTTTTGTAACTCTGTTCTCCTACCTGAAGCTGGTAAGGTCGAAAGTACTGGCTTTATATTTTCGGGATAATAAAGGCTACTTTTAAGCCAATATGGTCGGGTAGACAACCATTTTCGTGACAATGGTTGAGACTCTTTTGGGCTACGTTGGAAAATGATCAAGTACTATAAAAATTAGGTTAACATATTGGGCCTTGAAAGGCCTAACACCAACCGATCAGCCAAATTTTGGGCCTATACGGCCTACTCAAAGACCAATCTTATATTTATGCATGCAGTTTGAGAAGTATTTCCCGTAGAAACCCTCAACAACGAAGTTATCCCACTCCGGGATTGCACCTCCGAGAAACATTCTTAAATGGCTTCCCACCAAGTGGTCGCATTATCCTATAGTCTATTGCCCTATAGTTGATGGACGATTAGGGTCACTTTGTCTTCTTCAGAGCACCTTAGCAATGCAAAAACCTTTTTCAATTCCCGAATCAAAGGGATTGCAGCCTTAGGGTTGCCTGCTCCAATAAACGTGAGCGGCTTCGGCTTCAAGAACTACTCCAACTTGTGCATAGATTGATCACCATTCTCATTGCAAGATCCCATCAACCTTAGGATCAACTGATACTCT
This sequence comes from Eucalyptus victrix, assembly GCA_016097545.1. Lineage (NCBI taxonomy): Eukaryota > Viridiplantae > Streptophyta > Magnoliopsida > Myrtales > Myrtaceae > Eucalyptus > Eucalyptus victrix. The sequence continues at coordinate 9,990,993 of CM027843.1, forward strand.
ACCTTCCTCTAGCATCGGTTAAAGTCACCATGACCCTTCTCCAATGGGCTTTTTGATCAAGATCGCTCATCTTGCGGGATCATCTTGCGGGATCTTAATAGAAACCACTTCCCAATTCCAATAATGAATTGAAAATTTAAGCAATCCATACAAAACAATCAAGCAGTCACAAGCACAAGTATAAAGAAAATGTTATTCCTAGCTAATTATCTAAAGACTCATCAAATCTTATCACTCAAAGTATTGGCCAAGCTCTTATACCACATGGGAATGTTACTCCTCAAACCCTCGAGTGTGCAAGCATCCCTCAACTTGCGATAAACTTTGCAACATCCAAAGATTCATTGTTGAAACATTCTTTTTATCTTGCGATTAAACGCAAGCAGAACATACATACTAATTCTCAATCAATCAACAAAGAGGGATATTATAACCATCACAACAAATATTTGCAAAAGTATTACTTCTATTTATAGACTTGTTAACCTTGGGAAATTTCATATTTACAAACCATTAAAAAAAAAACAGTAAGGATTAGGGTTAACATAAACTTCACTAACGCGCGGCCAATCCCTCGTCTCCAAAGGGATCTTGAATCGCACATGACGATTCTCCAAACTATAAGCCTAAAAATATTTAAACAACAATGGGTAAGATATAAATCTCAGCGAGTCAACAACCTATGTCTCGATTAGGACACTAATTTGTCTTGGAAACAACATAAACATGCAATGTTATACAAACTTATCTCACCTTGGCATGCCCCTATATATTAGCGCACCAATGCCAATCTCGGATGCCAATATCAATATAACAAGTATAATCAATAACTAGAACACATACCTCTCATATACTAAGCATCTAAAGGGGCTCGATTATAAGGTAAAATCCATTTTAATCCATTCCATACTGTGCCTCACAATTTTACCCTGTAATCAGAAACAATAAAACACAATCATTCATACATGTTCCAATTATTACGACCTATTGAGTCATGACCAACACAAGAGTTGGCGGTCTTCCGGCATAATCGGGCATCGTCCCACCTCATCGGGCACGGTATTGTCTAGAACCCTTGCTTAGATGGCATCTCATAAAAGAATATTGGTCCGGCCTTAATCACGACTTGGCATTTGGACCTCTATCAAGCATCCAATAAATATCGGGTATCATCCCCCAACTCCCAGTAGATGACTGGTTTGATTAAATGATCACAAAAGCACGCCAATAGTCAAGCCAATTTTATTTGCCATTAATTAGCCAATATAAAATAATGCATGCTCAAATAATAAGTTTCAGCAATTTTTACTCTTCAATATTTGTACCTAGTCACGTATTTAAAATCAATCAGCCAAAATTTGCACGCTTTCATTCTAAAATCCCATTTCCCTATTTAACACGAAAAATTCAGTGTCCAAAGCTGACACATCAAAACATACCATTTTCTTGACCAGAAAACATTTTTTGAAAATAGTAAGGCACATACATTGGACATATTAATGACATGGTATAACAAATTCAATCAATCGGAATTATGCATAAATCCAACCAATAAAATAAACATAAAATTATAGTTAACAACTAATATGTCATTAATTTCTACTAATTGCAATTTAATCAATCTAATCATGATTAATTAGGCTAATTGTGATTAATTAAGCTAATAGAAATTAATTAAGCTAAATATAATCAATTAAAACTTATTCGTGTTGTGAGCTTTGAGCCACCGCCACCGCTGTCGAGACTCTATACAAGCCGCAAGCATCACATTTTTGACGTCGTCAAGCTATTGCCGCCGCGAGCTCACTGTCACCAAAAAATCCATTAGTTAACTCATAATCCTTTATTAGGCAGTTAATTATGTTTAGGGGGTAGGTTAGTTAAGGTTAATAATGATTAGTATTAATTAATTTTAGTTTAGCCTTAATTATGATTAAAGATGGTTTAGATTAAGGTTAAGCCCGACTTGTTTAAGTAATTACAATCTGTCTTAATTAATCAGGTTCATTTTTAATTAATCATAATTATTTTTAATTAATCACAATTAGTTTAATTAATTGTAATTATTTTAATTAACAAGGACAATTTTTAATTAATTATAGTTATATTAATTAATCTAGTTTAGTTTAATTAATTGAAATTAACCTAATTAATCACAATTAATGTAATTAATGATGGATTTGTTGTTAAGTAGAATTTGATGCCCGTTGTTCTAGATGAGTTTATGCTTAATTTCGATTGTTTGTGCCATATTATAGATTGTGCAATTATATGTCTTATTTAATATATTTTCAAAGAAGGTTTTTTTTTTTTTGGTGCCCAGGGAACCTCCGCACGCCGCTTCGCGGTGGAGAGTAAACCCTGGAGTACTGGGGGCCCCCACCGCTGACCCCCGAGCACGGTTAAATCGCGCGTCGCACCCTCGCTGGGATTCTAACTCCTCCGCCCTCGCAACGCGTACTAAGCCCGAACTAGCGCGGCCACCGCGGGCGGTGGTTATTTTCAAAGAAGGTTTAGTTGTCAAGAAAATGACATACTTTGAGGTGTCACGTTTGAACACCGCATTTTACATATTAAATGTGGTAATGGGATTTTAAAATGAAAGTGTGCAAAATTTGGCGGGTTGTTTTTAAATACATGATCACATGCGATTATTTTATTGGAATTTTAAAAGTAAAAATTTATGAGATTTGTTATTTGAGCACGAACCACATTTACATTGGTCAAGTCAAAAGATAAAAATATAGTGTGATCACATAACAACCTTGATTAGGGTGATGGATCTGTCATGATGCGTATGAATATGCGAGACGATGCCCGAATTTTATCAGATGCCCGGCGAGGATTCGGATATCGAGTTGTGGTTGAGATTGAACCGATTTTTTTTATGGAATTCCATTTAGGTGAGGGTTCTAGATAATACTGTGCTCCACTTCTAAATAATACCATGCTCAATAGAGCGGGACGATGCCCAATTATGTCGCAAGATCACTAATTCATGTGTTAATTGTGACATGAGGAATCATAGAAAGCAGAACATGTGTAAATGGGTTTTACCTTATAATCGGGACCCGTATGGATGCTTAGTGCATGAAAGTTATGTGTTCTAATTATTGAGTATGCTTGTTGCATTAATTTTGGCATATATGATATACTAACATGCAAGGGTGAGCTAAGATGAGGTAAGATTATATGTTGTTGCATGTTTAGGCTGCCTTTGAGATGAATTTGCGTCATAATCAAGGCTTAAGCCATTAATTCGTTGAGATTTATATCTCAGCCCTTGTTGTTTATTACTTTTTTTTAGGCCCGTAGTATAGAGAGTCGTAGTGTCTAGTTCAAGGTTCTTGTACATAAGTTTGAGTTAACCTTAGGCCCCTACCGGTTTTTGTAATGATTTGTAAATATGAAACTTGCCAGGGTTAACAAATATATAAAACAAATTAGCATTTTGAAAATTTCACTGTTATACTACTTTACTAACCTTATTCTTTGCTGGTTAACTGAATGTTTATATAAATTGCTTCTACATGCATTTAATCGAAATATAAAAAGAATGGATCAGCGACGTATCCTGAGATGTCGTGAAATATTCTCACGTTTGGAGTTTAGGCCATGACATTGGTGATGATGATGCAAGGAAAATGAAGAAGAAGGAACGAAGAAGAAGAAGAAGAAGAAGAATGAGTGGAGAAGAGGAGAAAAAGGAAGAAATAGGGGCTGAAGGGCTGCACGGCAGAATGAGGGTGGGAGGAAGAAAAAAAGAAATAAATTTTTTCATTTTTCCAGATTTTCTTCAAAATCCCGTCATTTCCCCTTCAACCACCTCCCTTAAAGCCCTCAATGCCAAGTATCTTGTACCCCACAATATCCTCTTATTTTTATTTTTCTTTAAATCCAAAATCTTAGCCAATAAATTATAATCTTGCCACTAGGTCTGTTTCCCCTTTTCGACTTCCAATTTTCATCCGATAATTTATTTTCTAAAAATTTTGAACTTGTTGATAATTTGACAAATAATGAGGCAACATCTAATAAATTAATCTTAAAATCCTCGAAAGTTTTATATCCAAAATCAAATTAAATTTAATGGTTAAAAATCGACCGAATGCGACTTTAGTATGACCTAAATTATTGGATGACTTTTAGGGGTTCTTATGCATTTGACCTGTGGTCAATAATTTTTTATCCACGTTTATACATATTCGAATCATTGACGATCCTTAATTGTTATGTAATCGCAATAATTCAATTATATACTTTGAATACAAGATCAATATAAAATTAGTTTATTATCATCCAAAATTGTGCAGAATCACCCGTGAACCAAGTACATACTTCCATCGAATCGATTTATATCCATTAGCTAATTGACTTATAACAACGCAATATTAACCATTGTTAATCCTTATGATTGAACGGTCGATCTCTAATTGAATTCTTTGGTTTGTCGCATTTTAATCTTTACAGTTCACCTAATAGATTAGTTAACTCGTGGATGATTAATTCAGCGTAAAATAATCATAAGTACATCGATAAAATAACTATTTCATATATTTCAAAATATAAACCAAATTTCGGGATATCACAAGTATAGCTCATGAAAATATGGACCTTTGATGGGCCTAATGCCTAGCAATTTGAGGCCCAATGTTTAAATGGGCCTAACAAAACCCATAAAGTGCCAAATATTAGGCCGAAGATGACCCATAACAGCCTTGGGGCCCAATATTGCAAAATAGGCCTGCCTAGTTGGGCCATAAATGTCCTATATATTTGGTAGAACTTTGGCCCATTAAGGCCTAAATATTCAGATGGGTTCAGCCCATGAAAGTAATGACCAGATTGTGGGCCCTTAACCCAATACAATGGATTGACTCTGCCTTTTAAAGCCCAAATCAGGTACTGGGCCTTGCGCCCATTTAATGGATATATCAAGGATTGTTTTGGGCCCTTATCTTTCACCCTCCTACTAGCCCATTGTTTATGCTTAGGAGCGAGCCAAAGACGACAATAGGACTTACATGGACCCATCTACCGGCCTTTCGAACCCCAATTAAGTCTTGACATTCAGTTACTGATATGGGCTCCACTATGGAATTTCATGAAGTATGGGCCAAGGTCCATTTGCAAGACCCAAATTTTTGGGGGAAAAATACAAAAAAAATCATAGAATCAATTCAGTTAAAAACATTTTTACATTAATATTAATTCAATCCATCTGGCAATTTAAGTGAAAATTGATGATGCATCCGACAATTTAAGCCGAAAATCAATGATGTAAATGCTGATAGTATTGTATGGTATTACCAGCGCGGATGTGAACATTTTAATTTTTTTTTAATTAATTGGTCGACAACCGACCACAACAGGTGGGGGTTGACGAGGGTCACCCTCATCGAATCTGGCGAGGGCGAGACCCTTATGACCTAAGCGAGGGCAACCTTGTGAGGGTCGAGCCCTTGCCGCACTTGGCAAGGACCATCCTTGCCCAAATCTAACAAGGGCTGCCCTCGCCCAAACTACAAGGTCTCACCCTTGCTAGTTCGGTGATGGTCACGATGCCCTTGCCAGCCCCCGATTGTGGCCAATCGCCACCGATGGCCAATACCAGCCATGATTCAAAAGAACAGGGGATGGAAAGGAAAAATATTAAAAATTAATAACAAATCTAAATATTAGTTAATATTCATTTTAAAAATATTCACATTAACGATGGCGATGCCACGTAAAATAGCCAACGTGCACATCACTGATTTTTGATCTAAATTGACCAGATGGATCGAATTAGTACCAATGTAAAAATGTTAAGAACTAAATTAATCAAATTGAAAAATTTATGACTGAATTGATATCAATACAACAGATTTAGAATTTTCTTGGTACTTCTCCCAAATTTTTGACCTCCATAAACATAGTTAAGCCCCAATTCAGTCGGTGGGTCAATTCAATAGAAACTGCATTTTGCATAGCTCAAAATGGAGCCAGTAGGTATAATAGGACGGACTTGAATTAAGAAAGTGATATTACGAGTGTGGATCGAAAATGGTCAAACATCTAATTTCCGAAATCCAGTGCCAGCTTCCTGATCAGAAGCTAATCGGAAACTGAAGGTCTTGCTCGCAGAAGTGACAACGGATTACAGTATATCGGCCACGCCTATAATCATAACCAATATTTGACAAAACAAAAGAAAGGACAAGAAAAAGGGCCATTATCGTCTCCTGTTTGTTGATGACAATGGAGATGAAAAGTAACTTCAATCGGTGACTTGCTGACGGACAAGTTCCACGCGTTACATAGACATCGCTCAAAGTCATCCATCGAAAGCCGCTCCAACTCATTCACCCTCATCTCTAACGGGAATTAACTTTTTTCTTTACAAGGTAAAATAATCTAGCTCATACACAATTAGCTTCCCCAACCCCAACAATTATTACCCTCTGGTTCTATGACTTTTCCTAGGAAAAGATGGCGTGTGAAATGCAGGTTAGACATCAGAGTAACTTCTAGATACAAAACTAGCTAAGGGATAAATGTACATCCGACAGGCTTCACCTATCTGACACCAACATTGTCTAACTCACCAGGTACCGCAAGATTAGCTACTCTCCGTCGGTTCTGCACTGCTTGGCATCAACATGTGATTCACAGCTGCCCTTATTAATTATCTGTTTGGTAAAAGTGCCAGAAAAACTATGAAAACCAATTCCTGAATTTGGCAAAGGAAATTCTATTGAAACATGTAACGCAGAGAATTTCAATGAAGCGCAAGAAGGTAGCATAATAGAAGAGAACAAAATACATTCATGATCAAAATTTTTAAGGGTCTACATCACCTTAAAATTATCAAACTTCTGGACCAGTCTCATATATTGATCACGGGCCTCTGGATTGCAAACCATAGATTTGACTCTTGCTAGAGCTCGTTCAACTTCATCAAACTTTTGCTTACGGCTGATCCGTAAAAAGTCATACTCATCATCAGTTCCCTCATCCCCCCCATGGTCATCCCCCATTCTTCTCTCCAATTGAAATGATCGCAAACCTGTTCTTTTGCGCCTCCAGCGTAGAATTGCCTTTTCCATTATACTAACCGTGCGGACAACCTTCTTATATTGTGTACGTACTTGATGTCCTCTCACATGAGCCTATAGAGAGAATAACTCTGATGAGCAACAGTCCATGGCAACGAATAAGCTTTGCTTTACTTGGGGAAATATCATTAATGCAAGTAATTATGGTCAACAGAATGGTACTCCTAAATACACACACACACACGTTTGACAAATGCAAGATGAAAGTTGACCATATCTAGCAAAGGGCACCATGCTTTCTGCTAAAAACCACACAATCAAAATTTTCAACAACTCTAATTTGTCAACAAGTGGAAAATTTTTTCTCTTATGTTTCATTCAAGGGTCCTCATTCAACGCTAACTCCTGTTATGGTTCCAAAAAGGACTAAAGTCTAAGCATAAGAATTAATTCAGTGCCTTGGCACTTGCAAAAGAAAAGCCTTTTTCCTTCTAGGTGAGCTCTGTCTTCTACATGATTTTTAAATTGGCCATCCACTTAATGCAGATCCTGCTCTTTGGTTTATGGCAATGCTGGAAGAAAACATTTCCACCAATGAATCATGAGGCCCTCTTCGTGAAACTTAACAGTTGATGCATTACGTGTGAAAGAAAAAATCAGAAAAGATAGAAACTCCATTTTGTCTAGCTGTTTAAGTGATAGAATTACCTGAAATTTTACAATCCGGTTGCGTATCTTCAAAAAGTCCTTTCTTCCCCTCCACCCACGGTACCTTTTCTGAATTTTGGTCGCCGCAGAATGCAAATAATCTTCATAATGACTCAAACTCTTGACCTTGTCGAAAGAACCAATTGCTATTAGATCTGCCGAAACTTGAGATGCAGCACTGTTTCCCTTTGTTAATTGTCTCTGCTGAAATGAACGAGTTCGAAAGAAAGCTTGAATCAGGGCTGCTGCATGGGTCGATTTTCTAACTGCAGCAAGAGAATCCTTCATGCAACGTTCTTCGTCCTTAGCTGCAGTTGAAACAACTGGGGTTGCATCCTCAGTGGCTTTCTCCGCAACAAGGGTGTCGATTTTCTCGTTGACAGTCAGTGAAGAAACACGACTAGTCAAATCAGCTTCAGCCAAATATGCAGCAATTCCCTTATGCCCTCTACTTGAAGCCAAATCCGCCGCAGTTTGACCTCCAGGACATGCTGCTCTTGGATCATCAACAACTCCCAGAGCTGTTCCAAGTCGAATAAGTGCAATAACCGTTTCCTCCCTGTAAGGACAAATTATTAGAAAAACAGATTTAAATGTGGAGATAGAAAACTGAAGGCGTCACAATCAATTCATCCATCGATTATCCTATCTGTAATCAGAATAGTCAAGATAAGTAGACAGCTTTCATTTCCTATGATCCTGTAAGTTTGAGGCAATGTTGAGCATGTTCCCCATAATCCGCCATGTTTATTCAAGTTGAAAAGCATACAGTTTATCACTGGAGTTGTTGAATAGAAGCATGAGTCATCAGAAACAGACTCTGAAGTGCATCTGGTTCTGGAGTGGAAGTTGCATAAAACAAATGGAGAGATTGCATGCACCAATAACAGTCACCATCCAGTGAATCATGACCAGAACAACTTCACATCATATGTCCAGCTTCAGGGCAAAAATATAACAAGATCTATTATGTTCTGCTGTATATAGATAATTTCCAAGACCTTGAAAGTCTTACCTTCCAAAATATGCAGCCCAATGCAAAGCTGTTCTTCCATGTGCATCACGGAAGTTGGGACTAACACCTGCAGCTATTATGTTGCTCATGGCCCTTTCATAACCAAGGGCTGCAGCCAAATGAATGACTCCTTGTCCTTGTGTATCCAAAATATTTGGCCCTCTGCCTCCTTCATGAAGTTTATGGACCAGCCACTGTGAAAGCTTGTCCTCTAGCAAGCACTGAATTGCTGCATCTCTAGCGTATGGGCAATCAAACACTGTGGATGCAGAAGCCTCTTCCACTCTTCCAATATCGAATTTGCCAGTCATAGTCATTGAGCTTGTGAAATTCTTCAACTTGCACTTATCAAATACCTCAACAGAGCAATCCAGCTGCGGCACAACTGGATCTAAATATAACAATTTTGCCAGTTGTGATTGAAGACACACTTCATCTTCCGGTGCAATATTGGAAGGCACAGGTGGCTTCTCACGATACTCAAATTCTCTTACCTCACTACATGCTAATCTATTCCTGCAAGTAACGTAAAATGGAACACGTCCGGGAGCATGTGCAGGAGCCACACATCGCATTGATGTATCAGTTAAAATTTCAGCAGAAACCTCAATTTCACCAAACATGCAACCCCATTTCGTATCGGCAGAAAGTTTCTTGCTACCCAAAAATGTTCCTACTACCAGAACCTAGCAACATAAACCAGAACAATATATTACAAAACTTAAGCTGATGAATAATTTCTTGTCTAAGCATGTCTTCGTCTTTGACCTAAGACAAAAAAACATACCTTTGTTTCAATGCCAGAATAAGCCCAATCTGGCGAGTAGTCTGAGATACTAAATAGCTGTTCCTGAGAGAGAGAAGGACCCAATGAGTCTGTATCCAGTTGCAAGTGACGTGACAAACTAGATACTTCCTTGTCATCACTCTCAGATGGAAGTGCATTCCAATAATTTCCAGAGTCAGAAGCCATCAAGGATTCATCACAATCTTGACCTATTTCTTTATCCATCCATCTCCCAAAGCTATCAAGTTTTCTTAGCTCTCCAGCTTCCTCATTGTTCATGACTCCATCATTGGATGAGCTTCCAATATGGGCAGTAGAAGTGCTTGTGTTCTGAGGTTTCATTGCCTTGGAATGATTTTCAGCTGCCACCTGCAACATTTCAAATTAACTAGGTGAACTTTGGCTCTTCTATGGCTCTTCTAAATATGTATCTAAGAACCAATTATACGGTCAAGCTTAATGAACCACAAGAAAACCAAGCACCCTTGTACTATCTGTCGCTTAAAGTTAACACATATCTACTGGTAGGTAAAAGAAATTCTCAAAACATCATATTCATTCTAAAGATTAGTCCTGCTATTATTACTGTAGGCAAAGAGGCTACCCTGAAGATTTTATCAGAGCAAAACATGTATTTTAAATTTCAGCAGCAAAAGGAGCTAAAATTCTCTTTCCACATTATATGTTTTAAATTTCAACAATCACTCAGAAACGTAATTAGTCATATACATGCCCTCCAGATGCATATAAAGCTCAAAATCAATGTCTTCATCATCATCTTTTTTCTGTCTTAGATTTGAAACTCAATTAAATGATTAAGAAGTAATAACAGTTCAGGAATTTGAAAGATTCTATCTAAAAGGTGGAAATAGAACCTGACAGTGAGAAGTCACTGCCACATCTTGAAGTTCAGAAACACCATGTAACCTACTACCACTAGTTGTATCTGGAACTCCGCTGTCAGCATCCAATTTAGATTCCGCTGGTCTCTGGGCAACAAAATCTGTAACGGGCTGTTTGACAGGAAACTTAGTGTCAACTTGATATTCCTGGTTACACGAAGGATCCACATTTCTGCAAGAAATTTTTGCTAAGATAGGAACTCTGGCATTGAAATTATAAGTCCCTCCAGATGACCAGGAACTTGTCTGATATGTAGATGATGCAGGAAGCCCTGAAAACCGAAGAAAGACCTATCAGACACTCATGATTGCAAAGCCTACTAGTTACTCCAATGTAAGTAAAATTTAGATGCAGATGCAGTCTTTAAAGAAGGAAAGGGATACAATAAGTCAATCACAAAAATGTCCAATACTTCTTCCAAAAGTTTTACGCACTGAAGAAAAAAATAAAGACATGGATAAACATGCTGTAAATTCTACCTGCAGGGTCACCAGAAAACTTACAAGCATCATAAGGAGCAGAGCGATAGGCAGATTTAGTGAGAGATGCTCCCAGACCCCCCAGTGAATCCACATTCTCCAGATCAGATGAAATTGTTTGTTCACTTTTATCAACTCCGTCCGCCCTTAATACATAAGATGTCTGAGCAGTCGAAGCATGTGAGTTTGCAAGGGCAAAACAACCAGCTGAACTAGCTTGAGAGCTGATAATTTGTGGTCCTTGATCTCCTAGTAAGTGGGATATGCCAGACTTGTACCCCTTCGATGGATGCAACAGAAAGTACAAAACCATACCAGGTTAGTGTTAGTTAAAACCAATGTTTTTAAACCCAGCCCCATCAAAGAACAGGGAGGCCTGGCAATTCACAGGTGAACTGGTTCCACCGGGTAAACCAATTGTGCACTTTTGTCTGCAGTTATATAGTTAATCAATTTATATTACCAATCCGACGCACATCCACTACATAGCTCAGTTGGTTGAGGTAGTCCTCTCGTGTCATTTTAAGGTCAAGAGATTGAATCCCTCTGCCTTGCTTTTGGAAGTCCACTGCTTTTTTGATAATGAGTATGAATTTGTACTTAATTATTAAATATGACTCTGGTCCAGTGGAAAAGGTTACAAGTCCTTTTCAAGTGAACATGGGTTCAAATGTTTGTTCGAGCAATGTTCAGATATAATTTTATAAGGTCAATGAACCGGTCAAAACATTGTACGGTCCAACCAGTCAAGGTCCATGCCAAGTCTCAGTGGAACCTGAGCACTCCGGATATTTCAAAATAACTGGACCAAATCATGCTCCGGTTCCCAATTCAACTAGTTGAACCAGCTCTGCTCTTGGTTTGGAAAAACTGATTAAAAGTTTCCCAGCAAGAACATCCTCATCAAGTATAGGGCTCAAAAGCCCTTACATAATATAAACTCATCTTAAATAGTTCCATCACAGATAAGGCCAATTGAGAAGAAAGAAAAGTAACTCTAGACTACCCATAAAAGAATGGTAAAGGGCCTATTTTTCTTCTAATTATTCCATAAAAGACCATCACCATTAAAAAGAACGAAGAAAACTAAAACAATATATATGTGGTTCAATGTAAAGCCAGACTGCTGCAATTACCTCTTTCACTTCTCTGTAGTGGACAAGAACAATGTGCTCCAGCTGACTGAAGATAAGGAAAACAGCAAGCAGCAATGAGTAGTGTAGACTGAATGACAACTCATATTTTACATAATTGGGTGCTACAAAACAAACTTCTCATGAACAGATGTTAAGACTCCCAGATATTTTCTGCTCTTCACCAATTTTGGGAGTGGTGAGGTTAGGTTGCAGAGAAGATCATCATCCAAGCTAGTCATGGTCATGACAACTATAAGAATTAACTCTTAGAACTAAATTATTTTAAGTTCCGCATTGCTCTTTCTTACAACTTCAAGAATTGGAAAGTAAGGATGCCAGAAAGTGGCTTAACATACACAAACTTTTTAAATGGAATACAACAAATGTATATCATATTTCTTCATGCTAATCTTATCAAGTGCACTTTTTTTGCACTGACATGCCGCTACTGCCTACAGAGTGAAGCATAAAAATGTGACTGAAGAGAGGAAATAATTTAACAAAAACATTGTATCAACGTGATGAATGGACACGTTATTTTATTCATCGCAATACACAATTTTTGTGGAAATCATGTCAATGGGCCTATCTTTCCTCTGACATAAAGATGACTCCCATGAGAAAGACAAATGATTTATCTAAAACATTGTCGCTACATGATAGTCATTTAAAGTTGTAAAAAGAGTGGGATCAGCAAGTCTGGCGGCAAGACAATGTTAACCTTTTCAATATGAATGAAGTAAAGTTATGTTCGCTGCACAGTGATGATTGTAAGTTTGAAGACATAAGCAAGCAGTTTGACCCGTCATCTAGCAAAATCTGCATGGAAGACTTTACTAGGCTGTCCACTAATGACCATAAACTATGAGCATTCCCAAAAACCGCTGTAAGTTCCATACATAGAACATATTCATCCAAGCAAGAACAGCAGCTCACCTATCGAGCATCCAGTAGCTTCTTCGTTGAAAGTTTTCATTTTCCTCCCCATGGGCATAGTAGCAATGCAAAACATCCACACTACCTGCCTGGAAAGATCATTTTAGATCTTATTAAGCTCACAGGAAAGCTCAACGACTGATAAGGCAGAGCAAATTCAGCTCAACGAAAAGGTTCAAACTTAGAGCTCTATAAGGCCATGATAAGCTACCAAAATTAACTAGCAATGGTCTAATCTAGAGTGGCCCACCCTATAATGCTAGAAAAGTGGCCTAGAAAGGAGGATTTTCATGATGCTTGGAAATTCAGTGCAGACCAACCGTAAGCATTGTGATTATTGTGCAATCAAATCACCCCCCATAAATCCGTAAACTCTAGACTGTAGAGTATATTAAATATCGTGATACACATAATAATGTCATACAAGTAGAGTACAGGTGATTTGAAGAAAAAATTCAGTTCATAAGTCAATTTAAACTAGCATATAGAAACCAGAACACCACCAGGAACATAAGTCACATTTGAAACAGTACTCGTCGGGTATTAAAACAAACCCTGTCATAAGGACAGACCTATGTGAGTCATTCTGAAACCAGCCAAAGTGTATGTGACTTAGCTAATACTTCCACCAACAAAATGTGCCCAAAGATGGACAACCCAAGATTTGGCCGTTAAAATAATATAGTAGAATAATACTTCCACCAATAAGATGTGCACACAGCGAAACAATTGAGTATCAGTAGCTAAAATATTTTTTAAGAACAGGACCCTGACATAATTTTTTCTTTTCCTTCTTGATGTAGTTGTACTAGGATATACAGACACACTGGGGGGAACATAATTTGCTGGACTGACAACAGGAGATTCCGATACTAATCAATCAGCTTCATAATGCATTGACAGGATCGCTTATTCACTAACGCCTATGACTGCCCCATCAAAGTCATTGTCCAAAAAAGTACCTTTAATTTTTCATGTGCTTCTTTAACTGTCTTTCCATCCCTTTTCTTCCTCCAGCGATGACCATCTTTACGAAAATATCGGAGTGCTTTACGATCAAACAAGAATAAAGAACCAGCTGAAGAAAAAAGGGACATTTAGTCACAGCAATGCTCCATCTCTGAAGGAGGAATATGATAAATAAAAAGTGGTATTGGACTCTACAAGTTGCATATGCCCGTCAAGAGAGAAATGATTAGGCGTGTGCTTGTCTTTTTTATTTTTTGCCCAGATTTGTTAAGTGTGTTTCCAACAACTTGTTTTACCTTTGTGCTTGAAAATTTTCTCTTTGCATTCAATTTGAGGTATTACTAGACACCTCAAATATTCAAGAAAGACTGACATACCAAACTTATTTAAAATCATGTAGACTTTATTTTTTCCATTTAACAGATTATTATTGTTTTGGCTGGAACCTGAGTTGAACCAATAGCTCCAATACGCACACACTCACATGCACACATATATTTGAAAAGGTGACGAACCATTTGACTCAAGCAAGGGACAAACAAAGCAACCCAAGCAAAAAGAGATTCATCAGAAGCACATCTCATGCATCGAACAATAATGTACATTTATGTTGTTCTACAACCATTAGTAGATTTCGATAGATCCCATTGGGTTCCACTTGATTGAAGAAAACCGATGAGATAAATCAACTGCAATATATGATTTAAGCTGTTGATCCTAAAACCCTTCAACCGTAACCAAACAAAAACCCAAACCTTTCATGAAGAGAACACCACTCAGCCAAAAACGGAAGCACACAGAGAAGATGATAATAACAACATTGGGACTTCAATTCAAGCTGATGCAAATAAATCCACAACACAAATTTGACATCATAACGACACAATACTAGAGAAAGGGATCGAGTCGACTCAATCATTTATCCATATCTTTCATTAACGTAATCCCAGAAGATGCGAGTAGGGAGCAGAAAGCAGAAAAAGAGAAAGGAACCATCAACTGCCTATTTAGTAACACTAAAGGGAACAGCCATAGAGATACTGAGGAACCTCCTTCTGAAAGCTAATCAAATTTTAAGTCAAAAACAGAATCGAATATAAAGATTAAAATGGAAAGTTATAAAAACCTGGAGGCCTGGAGGGTGGCTCTGGTGTCAAATTAAACTTTTGGTAGTTCCGAAGTATTTCACAAATTTCTGTTGGACGAAGCCAACGGTGCCGCGCTTCTTGAAGTATCTGCTGTAGGTCTGCCAAGGTTCAATAACATCAGATATCCAAAATGAAGCAAAGCGGGAAGGCTATTTCGTTAGAGGACAAGCACAGCATACTTCCTCACCCTAATTTACGACATACTCCAGTTCTCAACCGCAACTATAGAATTAAAAAACGAAATTGCAGCAAAAGAGATTCGGCGTAACTAATCGTACGCAATTCAACGTGATTCGGTCAGTACTATAGATTACTGACAACAAATTCACACAGGCAAGTTACTCGAACCTCCCGTTCCTCATCAAAATGCTTCGCAATTGGACTAATTCACTTCGCGATGGAACAATACCCCACTGAAACGAGTACACGCAAGCACGAACGTGGGAGTACATCGCCATCCTACGTCTACGTCAAGCAATCGACGAAGAAGAACGTCAAAAAAGAAAATAAATAAATAAATAAAACTCCACGGCGAATCAGTACGAACTGAAAGCCTCTCCCATCCCGCCACACAAAAGCTGACGGGAACCGAACCGGCGGGCGAGAAACTCACCCGAATGTAGAGCGGACAGGTATCTCCGACACTCAGCCATGCGCGAACAATGCCCCGACGGAAAGCTCCTCAGGTTTCATCGCGAGGCACGGCGGCCGTCGTCGCCGACCGCATTCAGAATCCGCGAGCGAACGGGAATGCGCATCCACGAGGAGGACGACTCCTCCTCCGACCGGCAATCGGGACCGAAGAGAGAAGGCGGCGGCGGCGCTCCTGGCGGGCGGCGGCGGCGGACCTAATCGAGCCGGAGCCGGCGGGGAACCGATCGGCGGAGGAGGGCGGGGCGGGGGGGGGGGGGAGGGGGGGAGGGGGAGGGAAATGGGGAGTGTGCATGGGCACAACGGAAAAGAGTATTTGAGAAGAGAGGGAAACAGAACATCGGCGACAGAGAAGCGCGTAAAATCCACCAATTCCCCCTCAAAATTAAAAATAAAAAAAAAAAATAAAATAAAGGCCCCGAAACAAAAATCCAACGGAATCGATCGATGGAGAGCTTTGAAAGTCAAAGGGCCTATATGAGACTGCGTCCACATTGGCGCGGAGAGAGAATGGAGGAGGAACCTGGCTTTACGCGTCGTGTCTTTACCTCCATCCGACGTGGCGCGGGGTTGCTTCCCGCTCCGTTCCAGCCCGGTCAAGCCACGCTTTTTCGGCGACTCTGTGCGGATCCCCTGCGCCCGCTCCCACCCCCCCTCGCATCGCGTGGACGGTTCGGGTTGCCTCGGAGAGATGACGCGGCGGATCATACGGGCCGAGGCCGACCGGGGCCCCAAAGCGAAAGTGCGCCGCACACGCCGTGACCCGTTCCCCGAGGCGAAGCCCCGTCAGCGCGTGAGCCGAAATTTCCAACGTACTTCCCCCCCGCCCTCATAAAAGAAGAAAAGAAAAATGAAATATTCTAATTCGTCGTTTTCGTGGATCGCTAGATTTGGTGCTCACGTGTATTATTTGCTTATTTATGGAGTTGCCTATTCCCTTTTTAAGGTGAGGACTAAGGAGCTAGTTTTATTCATAGGCATCATTAATCGGTCGGCCAAAGCATAGAAAATGATTTCCACCGAAAATGATAATTTTGTTGCATTTTTATTAAAATTTATTCTCTTTATAAAAGACAATGTCACTTAATGAGTGAATAATGTTTGAACATGCTATACGATGCATAAAATCGTGATGCAAGTTGATTTAAAAAGAAATTGATTATAATGAGGAAGATATGAGATTGAAACAGTCTTTCATGACTTGTTTGCTTCATGAACTAAGCTCTCTCTCTCTCTTTTTTTTTATTTTTTTTATTATTTTTATGCGATGCCACATCAACACTTACTTAGTGTCGCATTGGCACTAGATAACTTCAAATATATGAAAAAAGTGGGTTTAGATTTCATTGTATAAAACGAGTGGAATTAATAGATTTACAAGTTGCAAACTTCTAACGCATTTAGGTTGGGTTTGTTCAACTATGGGTTTATGGCATAATGTAAATATTAAAAGCCAAAACCATTTGATCAAGTTTGGTAATTATGATAAAATTTAAGATAGAATAAAATATATCATCAATGAGTAAATAATATTTGAAGATTCATTTGAGGAAATGCAAATTATGTTGGGTAAAAACTCTTTACAAAAGAACTTTGAGTTCAAGTAGTATTTGGCAAAAAAAAAAAAAAAACTTTTACAATGAACTTTAAATATGTTTTTATATATTTTTATTTAAAAATGACCCAAAGCCTTCATCGGAACCAAGAAAGGTTATGGCCGTTAGCACTTGTCAACTAAGTTGGGCGACCTTTGGAAAGGATCACATGACCCCAAGTGACCGCCACCAAAGGTTGCGTAGCCTTGGGAGCAAAGTCACCTAAGGTCTCAAGATCCAAGCGATAGTCACTTGAGATTGTGTGATCTTTGGCAAAGGTTGCCCGAGTCGCACAATCCTAACCAATCCTTCTCCAATCACCGTCAATCCTTCATCAGTCAAATTTGGTCTCGTCGGCCTTTCACCAATCAATTTTAGCCTCACAGTTGTCTTTGAAGGTTGAACGCCCATTGATAAGTTCAACCAAACATATTTTTGATCTTATATTTGAAACGAACACATGGATAAAGGGGTGGATGTGTAAACAAATAGACGAACTCTTAACTAAGAACAATTAGCACCATAAACTCGTTGATGGCCTTGAAAGGATGACGTGGCAGATTTGATGGGCCGATGCTGACCTCAATTCAATGCGCGTGAGCCGATATTTCCAAAATTCTTTTACCTGAAAAAAGGAAGAAAAAAATACTAAAAATCCGTCATTTTCGTGAATTGCAAGTAATGGTCATTTTCGTTAAAGAATCTAGTAACAGTACTCACATGTGCCATTTGCTTATTCGTGGGACTACCTATATTGTAAGGAGATGCTTCTACTTATAGGCATTATTAACCGATTGGCCAAAGCACAATGTATAGACAACGATTTTAATTGACAAAAAAATTTGTAGAATTTTTTTACATTAATTGTCTTTTAATTTCTTTATTGACACGTGAGGTTAAAACAGATCCTCCATGACTTTGTACTATTAATTTCCTACCTTACTGCAATATGTCTAATGTTTCTTTGGCCGTAGGAAATTTCATTAAAAGTATCCAAAATTGCCATGCAATAGATTTTGTGTATTTATCTATCAAATATGTAATGGGAAGAGGTGCTTTCATTTCAAGGAATCTCTTTCCTCCTTTCTTTCTTAAATGTCCAGATTTTTATAGAGAGTATTGCATTATGAATCTTACATTTTATAGAAAGAGCGCAATTGAATTGTAAAATTTACAAAAACTACCATCAACCCATGAAACTTTATGCAAAACATTCACCTGGATTACAATATTTGTATTAGCTCTATCCATTTTCGAGCAATTGATAAATTTGATGTAGCGTTTTTTTTTTATGACACGTGACTCGTGCTAATGAAAAAAAAAATTGATAAATAAAATATGAAAATGAATTGGGAGAGGAGGGGAGGGGTTAAGTTATAATCAACCCTGTCTTCACGGACAAGAGGATTGCCAACCTTGACCCTATAATTTGGCAAGGGTAAGCAAGCCCTCTAGTGGCTGGGCAAGTGTCCAAATGAAGGCTGGGTGGCTCGCTCGCTCGCTCTCTCTTTTTTGCCCTCTCTTCCTTTTCTTATCGTTTACGTGATGCCTTTGGCTCCACATCAGCTTTTACTAAATGCCAAATTGGTCGCGTCAAATAATATACTAGAAGAGTCAAATTAGATGTTCAAACTTATAAAATAGGTGGAGCTAAGTTGTAAAATTTTTGGTGCACTTGAACTTATTTTCAAAATATAAAAAAAGTGGATGTCGGAATGGATCGGGAAAAAAGCGAACTTCAACTAAGACAACTAGCATCTCCAACTTTTCATGTCTGAATTAATCAACAACCTCTATGAAAATCACTTCACTTCACGTTCTCTACTTTCTATTTTCTCAAAATCCACATAATTTATGATAATCCCGTACTCTAACGGTCACATTTATCACGTCTGACATGATGCGTGCACAAATTCTTGCGTGCAAGGGGGCACAAAAAACCTCGTAGGGCATTGGATGATAAAATGTGTATTTTTCGGAACTTAGATTCGACCAAGAATAATTAAAATTTCTCATTCCCCTCTCTATATTTTTCTCTGTAGATAGACTTATAAGCATGTTTCGTCTAGAAATCAAATTAAAATTTTTCCAGATTTAACCATACTGCGTAGACATTAGTGGAGGAGCACCTCTCTCCTTCCCGCTCAGCTCCAACTTAGCATCCAACGCCTCCCCTCTCTATATATTTCCACTATCTTCAGACAACCGAATCAGTAACTAGGCTCTGAATTCCGGGTGCAGGTTCGCTCGAGAAAGTTTCCGCTCGGGCAACAATGGCGGTCTCGAGAATCCTGTACCTCGCGGCCGTGGCGGCGCTGTCCTTCGGCTTATCAGTGGCGCAGTCTCCACCGCCTGCTCCGTCGCCATCTCCGATGACCTCGCCTACGCTGGAAGCATCAGCATTCCCACCGATTCTCCCCCCACAGGTCGCATCGCTGACCCCGCCATCGCCGCCGCTGGCGGCGAGTGCCCCGTCCCCTTCGACATCCACCTCGCCGCCGTCTCCTCCTGCATCGACATCAAACTCACTGCCTCCGTTGGCCAACTCGTCACCGCCAGTCGAAGGTCCGGTGGCACCCGACAGTGGCGCTGCGATGAATAAGTTTGCTCTCTCGGGGGTTTTGGCCGCTGGGTTCGCCGCCGCATTGGCCATGTAATGAGTGCAGAGGAGCATTATTTTAAGCAAATCTTTTAGGCCGACGTATCCATCTGGTTTTCTCGATCACCCTTCAGGTTAACGTGCGTGTCGCGTTTATGATCTATATGTTTCCGGTTACAATAAACTTAATGAAATATTTGAGAGTACATGTAATGTTTAAGTTACCGTAAATATGCTATTATCAGTTGGGATTAAGGCACCAGGAGACTGTCCGTAAACCACCGATCGATGAAGGATGATTTTTTCTTGTTATGCTACCCGATCCTTCCAAAAGGATTTCGATCTCCTTTTGGACAAATAACCCACTTCATAGCTTTAACATAAATTTTCTCCTTTCCTTCCATGATCCCACAGTTACATCCGCATACCTCGCGACTTTGATTTGATGTATTCTCATCGATGTCATGTTATAGCGAAGCTCAAATTGTTGATTAGAGGCATCCCAGAACCGAATTTGACTTGAGAAATACGTACAAAGCAACGAATTCACTTGGTAAATGAACGGCAAGAAGGAAAGGTTTGACTCTGCCTTCCTAGAAATCACAATTAATGTCATGTGCTGATATACAATTACATCGCTGCGACAAGCGCTTCGTTTATTTATAGCCTTTACAAATTCTTTCTTTCCTCCCCTAATGGTATGTACACATTTCTCTCTAAACCTTTCTCTGGAAGGAGCCTTTTGGAGGATGGATGGCTGAAAAAATGATGAATGTTCATTTTTCTTCAGGCGGTTGCTCGATGATCTTCTGGATGCCGGTTTCGACCGCTGTCTCCACCTCTTGTTTCACTTCATCAACCTACATGTATGGAACTACCCCGTTATCAGTATTTCATTACGCTTCCCCTTAATTGGATGGCGACCCGATGGCAAGATTTTTTCCCTTTGATACGAATGCAGTATGTCTTTGCACAACTACTTTGTGATATGTATCTACCAATCTCCTTGTTCTCTATCGATTTATCAATTCATAAGTATGCTCGCAGCTGGACTTCCTCGAGATTTATGTTAACTGGTCGCGAGCATATGATATCTCATGAGCGGTAGAAGGCGATGAGAGGAGAAGGAGGACGCAAATACCTTATGAATGAAGTCGTCGGTCAAATGAGCGTCTCGAGCAGTAACTTCCGATACGTGTTCAACAAACAGTGCTGCCTCCTTGAGTTTGCTGTCATCAGGGAGCTTATCGGCTACTTGGGCCGACACCTTTTCGGCCACGGTCGCCACCTTCTCTACCACCTCAGCCACAATCTCGGCACCTTCAATCACCTCCTCAGCCTCTCCTGAAGACGATCATCTTTAGTTAAAAAAACACTATGTTTTCGAAACGCTATATCTAGAAAAAGGTTAACTTAGCTAAGTCAAGTAATGACACTGAACCGAATTTATTTAGATACCTAAGTAAGTGAATACCCTAGCAGAGACATTTGGTTCTTCCTTCAAATACATTAGGTATGGCATTCTGTCAAACGTATAAAGATTAAGAACTTTTTGCAGACGGTACCTTCTATCTGTCGCAGCTTGTCCCATTTGAGCTTCCAAAAGGGTATCAGGAGAGACAAGATAGAGCCCATGACCCACTTAACCCTGCAACGGTTGCAATTTTCATCATTCTTTTTCCTTAGCGAGACTGGCCTGCATTATAATCTTTTGAGAAGGATTATGAAAAAGCAAAATACCATGGTGGGAACCTTGATGGTTTGGGAGGATCTGGCAGTGGCTTTGGGATCTCTTTACTTGCATTTATTTCCCTAGGTAGGACAAAAGAAATAACGATGTACGAGGTTAAGCGATTGATTTCCAGTTGATCTCCACAATACGAATAACTTTTCTTCCTAAAGTAGCGTGGAAAAAGAATTGTACCTGCTACTGAAAGCGGGCCGGTCTGCTTCTTTGCGGTAAGCTCGGGAAATCTGCTGCAACCCCCGGAAGTCAGTCGAATAGCCAGACTCGAGCATCCATCGTGCATCGCCACGGGCTGGGTTAGTCGAGATTGAACGAGACCTCTTAATAAGCGGAAAGACGAAAACGTTGCGGTTGTGAACATCCTGAACAATCTCTCCATGCGGGCCAAAAGCTAAATGCAAATGGGTGAAATCAAAGGATCTCTCTCTTCATAAAAGCCAGTGCTTTAGGTGGATATTACTCAGCATATTCGTGAGCCGCGAATGAATGGCGAACGATGGTTCTTGTAGAGCTATTTTACTCGGAAGAGGAATCAAATTTGCGTGAGAGAATGCACAAAGTCTCTTCTTATTCAACGCCTGGAAAAGTTAGGAGGAGAAGGCACACAAAACAAGCACGTCAAGCGATGGTGTTGGGGTGCTTCCAACGTGCGTTGACGTCGAGCTCAAGCTTGACAGCTTCTGGTCAGTGGCCACCTACCTTAAAAATGAAATACACAAAAAAAACATTGTGAAAATGGACTTTATATTGCTGGTTCCTTGCCGGCTGAAGTTTTCTTTCCTCGTTGCTTAGTGGATTTCCTCCTTCGAGTTGGAAATAACTGGAAAGGAGGAAGAGGAAAAAAAGGAAAAAGGGAAAGCATGTGTGGCGAATCCGAAGGTGGACCTAATTTAATTAATCAAAAGTCACATTTCAAGGATAAGGCAGAAGGAAAAGAGAGAACTCAGGCCAATTCAATGACTCAACCCTAGTACATGTCATCAAGCTATGTCCCAAGGTCTTCCGTGAGCGTATAGTCAAAGTCATATGATAGAAGCACGCATAAGCTAAGAAATTACTATTTTATCTTTAATAATTATTTTCTTACATAATTATCTTAGACATATTAAGGCATAGTAAAGCACGTCTCATCCTCCCGAGTGATAGAAATTATGGGTCATGGATTGTAAACAAGGGCCGTGGATTGTTACCCTAACGTGAGATTAAAGTCTGTGTCAAGAACACGTACAAACTGATCATTTGTGCACAAAATGAAAAATCACCATAATATTTAAATAAACAACATTAAAGCTGTGAAATCATGGGCACCCATCAAATATCATAGAGTTAATTGATTAGAGTTTTTCTATGAGCTATTGTCCAAATATTATTGATTTGATGGTCTAGTCAGCATTAGTCATCCTATTTGAATGGCCGTTGATGTGAATAATAATAATTGAAATAACGTAATTTCTTTCTTATCCATTTGGAGACCCCGTCAAGGCACTGACCTTCTCTCCTTGAGACGACCGAGTCAATCTACACAATTTCCAGAAACCAACACAGAACCTTCCAAGACACCCCCAAAAAAAAAAAAAAAAAAAAAGATAAGAGATAAGAGATAAACCGACCATCCATGGAGCTTCAAACCGGAATCTAAACACCGAAATCATCATATCATCATACATAAAGAAAGCTGAAACTAATACAAAAGCTCAAAATCACCATTTCTCGTTTTGTTCCCACCACAACCAGCTCGTCAAAGTGAACAGAAAAACTAAACATTAAAAGGGCAAAAAATAGGAGAGGAAAAAATTGCCCGCCTCCTTCCTACCGCCTTCTCCCCTCCTCTTCCTCAGATGGGCCTAAGCGCAACACTGGTGCAGAAGCTACCCTCGCCGGCCGATGGCCCACCGATGATCTTGATCCAAAGCATTGGCCAGACAAATTTCTATCTTGAACGCAAACCCAAAATTGTCATCCGACGTTTTAAAAGAATTAAATGATTTATTGATTATTCGATTCTTTTAAATTAGATAATCAAGAGTCATCATATGTCCCTTGTCATCAGCAAATTTAATATTTTTTCCAGCTGAATTGCTTCATGAATTAATTTTCAAAAAACAATACAATTGACTGGATTATGACTATGAATGGTGCCGCTTGTATTTTTTTTTTTTACTATTTTTTTTACTTGGAATTACTTAGCCTTTAGTTAATTTAATTAAGCCATTTTCAAAAGTATGTCAAAGATTTTGTTCGATTTATTAATATTGAATGAGTAAACTTAAGTGTCTTTTAACTCTCATCATAAGAGTTTCTTTCACTCTGGCAGGTTTTAAGAAGTTGAAGGAAGTCAAATACTTTTCTAGCCATAGGTGACCATCGACAAGGCCCTAAAAACTCCTCCGACCCTCTTCAAGAGAAAGAAGAGTGAGAACAAAGGAAAAAAAAAAATGAAAAGAATATAATAAAAATTTATCAAAATGACATCGTTTTGAGTGGAGTTGTTCATGTCAAATCGCCGGCCATATCACATAGAACGATTCATATAGTATTATCATCTTCTCTTATATGTCTAATGTCTATTAATCTTTGTTATTTCACTTGTTTTTCTATCTTTATCTGTCGATTTGATGCGGTTACATCCTGATCTCATATTTTATGTGTCAGCCAGTATTATGAAATGTAATGTCAATCCTATCACTTGCAAGGTTTTTTAACGGCTTAAACTCCATGTGGGGATCTCTAGTTCCAAGTCACTTTCGTTTGTAAGTCGCTCTTTCATTACACACACGAGTATAAATGTATGTTCAATTTTGACAACCGCCACAAATAAAAAACATGTCATTGAAATAGAATTAGCCAATGGCCAATAATCTTCATCTATCTTGGGCAAGATATATAAATAAGAATGATTTCACAATAAATTATGAAATCAAAAACTCTCTTATATTGGGCTTTGTTCATTTCACGGAAAGCACAGCGATTCTGGAAAATATTTTTCAAGAAGTCATTTTTCAAGAAAATGTAATTATTTTCTAGTGTTTATTTGAAACATGAACTTTGAGTGGAAAATATTTTCCACCGTTTGTTAACTAATTTAATTGTTTGCGAAAAATTATCAAAAAGTTGAATTTTAATATTTTTAATTGACCAAAAAATTATTTTTATTTTTTATATATTTTTAAAAAAATGAATTTTTAATTATTTGTATTTTAAAAAAATCAAAAAAATTATTATTTATTATTTATTATATTTTCTTTCTTTTTCTTTTTTCCTTTTTATTTTCCTTCCTCCTTTCTTTTTTGCGCAAGCTCGATGATGGCCACCGCTTAGCGGCTGACCAAGATGCGATTGCCAGATCCAGTGAGCTCAAGGCTCGACCGATCTCGCCTGAGCTCCCTAGAGGTTCACTGGGCTCTAGCGAGCTAAGAGCTCGTCGGATATGGTAGTGGAGCTCGAGCTCCCGATCCTCTAGCAAGCTCGGGCGAGACTCAAGCCCCGTCCAACTCGCCGGATCTAGTGAGGCCCGAGCTCCATCCTAGGCTGGCGACGCTCCACCTCACCCGATTTGGCGAGGCTTGAGCTCACTAGGCTCGGGTGAGCTTGGCTTCCCCAGATCGGGCTAGGCAGAGCCTCGCTGGCCTAGGGTAAGGCTCGAGCTAGCTCACGGCTGGTGACCAATCGCCGCCATGGCCGGCAACCGGCCAAGGCCAAAGAAGAAGATGAAAATGAAAGAAAGAAAAAAAGAAAGAAAAAGAAAGCATAAAAATAAAACGAAAATGTGTTAGTGAAAGAAAATAAGGTGGAAGCAATTTTGGAAAATGTTTTCCATTTTTTAAAAGTGAAGAACATTTTCCTCACTTTTAAATGCTGTTTTTTTTCTAATGATGGAAAACATTTTCCTTGACTAATTCATTTTCCGTGAAATGAACATTGGAAAATCTAGAAAACGGTTTTTGGAAATCATTTTTCGTAAACGAACGGAGCGCTTCAGTGTGTGACAAAATCTCAGTGCCTTCTTTTTGGAAAGTTCATTCTTTTTTAACTCAAAAGGAGTTAATCCCAGCCCAGCCCACGCAGGTACTTCAGATATAATTCACGCTTATAGGCAAGTATAGTGCTTAAACCATGACCTCGCGACGTGAAACATATGCTCTCTGTCACAATAAAAACGCCAATCTGGCCTGAACCTGCACATATCATGTGGGTATCTTTCGACGTTGCCGATGAGATGCGGCAGATCAGTTGAAGCGATTGAGGGATCTTTGTAGAAGACAAGCTCCATGATCATCTCTACCACTCCAATCATTCATGGCTAAAGCATCTCACCAGATAGACAGAAACACCACTTTTCCTATCCGCACTAAAACTCCCTCCTCCTCCAAGTCCAGTAAAAAATGCTTCACCCTTCCTTTATCTACCAATTCTCAAAGACTCTCCGCCTTCATTCTCACCACAGGTCTCACAATCTTTGCCCTCTCACGAATCCCAAATCTCCAAACCCCACCATCTTCACCTTTAACACCATCACCTCCCTGGTCTCTCAAGCATCAGTGGCATAATATCCTCAACACCGCCCTAAGCTCTGATAATTTGACCCTAGAATCTGAGCTCGAAGCTATGGCCGAAAAGCTCCGTGAATCGGTCACATTTCTTCCGCTCAAGGACATGCGCTTCGCGGACCGACCTCAAGAGGGCCACACGTGGTTCATGAGCTCCATGTACGATGCTCATGTCGAAGGTGAGGTCCAGTACCAGCACTTCCCCTCGGAATCGTCGAAAGGTAGGGTTCTGTGCGTTAAAGGACATGACACCCATGATGGCTCGTGGAACTACTACGCGCTCGCGTGGCCTGAAACTCTCCCGGCCAATGCCATGCTCATGAGAGGCCTAACCTTTGTATCGTATAATCACTACCATTATGACAACATCTGGCACGGCTTGTCGTCCATTTTCCCGTTCATATCGTGGCATCAGTGGAACAGCTGCAGGTCCCCCGACCGGTGGGTCTTGTACCACTGGGGTGAGCTCAGGTTCAAGATGTCACCATGGCTGAATAACTTGATGGCGGCAACGTTCGGTAAGCGACCACACATAGAAGAGTTTGACAAGATTGAGGAAAACACTCCGGTTTGTTTTGAGGAGGCAGTTGTTATGAGACACAACGAAGGTGGTATGTCTAGACAGAGAAGAGTGGAGGCCTACGACTTATTGAGGTGCAAAGCAAGAAACTACTGTAACATGAAGTTGGGAGGCGAAATCGAAGAGGCTCATGGAAAGAAGAGAAATGGTATCGTTGGTCTGACTATGTTCATGCGAAGAGGAGCGAGATCATTCAAGAATGACTCAGCTGTTATTGAGATTTTTCAGAGAGAATGCAATAAGTCCGAAGGGTGTAGCCTGATGGTGGCTTACTCCAGTAATCTCAGTTTCTGTGAACAGGTGACTACATGCATTGTCGTTCTCTTATGCCTATTACGACATATTCCTACCTCATACACCTAAAAGCTGGAACTCAACTCGGCTTCATCAATGAAACAGCTGTTTTGTATTTTTCAAAAAGCTGCTCGACCCAGACACAAATTCTTGGGTTGCTTTTCGCTTTGCTACTAACATTCAAGTCCCTGATAATAATCAATGATCTTGTTTCAGGTGAAATTGATGAGCATGACAGACATTCTAGTGTCTCCACACGGTGCACAGTTGACCAACACGTTCCTAATGGACAGAAACAGCAGCATAATGGAGTTCTACCCAAAAGGGTGGTTGAAATATGCAGGAGTCGGCCAGTATGTTTACCGCTGGTTAGCTAGTTGGTCAGGGATGAGATACGAGGGTGCTTGGAGGGACCCAGATGGAGAACCATGTCCCTATCCGGAGGAAGATCGTCGATGTATGTCCATCTACAAAAGCGGCAAAATTGGATACAACATGACATTATTTACAGAGTGGGCGACAAATGTCCTTCAACAGGTCATTACCACCAGGAAAGGAACACTGTCGAAGCATTCTCTTGGTGGCTGTGCTTGCAGCTAGATCTACCTCTTTTAGATCTCACACTATATACATAGAGCTTGATGCATAAAAAATAAACATAACAAACATGTCTATTCTTCTCTAGTGTTCTTGATGTACCTGTGGAAGTGTGCTCTAGGCCCGAAAAAAATGCCTTTTGCAACAATAGGATCAAACGTTTGAGCCCATCCTACATGTTGCATCAGGGAAGATTTCATCAAAAGCACCTCTAGATTGTTCATTACCTCAACGTTTTAACATATGCACTACCCTAATCAGGTGCAGGTTCAGCGGGTTTAGCTCTGCTTTACTCATCAGATCAGTACCATAGCCCAGAGATTATTTGACCAAAAACGAATTTCTTGAGAAATTTCTTTTACTCATGCAGTATCAACAAATGGAAATGAGAGGATACTTCAAAAAAATTAAGCCTGAGAAGGATAGATTCCATGCAAATTTTGAATAAACCACAGCTATGAACAAGTAAGTGGCAATTCTTATTTGGCAGAATAACTAGGAAGTATGGTTTTTGTCGATTATTCAGAAACTTGATAATGTATAGCATCATAATAGAGCTTAGTGCCAGCCACTTCCAAACTCATCGAGGTCCAAAAGCCAACAACACACAAATTATATTATCTGAGTACCGAAACGTATGCCTCTGCACCATAACACACATAAATTACATTATCTGAGTACCAAAATGTATGCCTCTGCACCAACAATCCATCAATGTGCCAAGTCGGCTACTGAGTCACTCCGCGCCAAGAACTTCAATTTCAAACACTAAAACCGAGTTTGGCTGGATCCCCCAAGCAGGAAATCCATCTGAGCCATAAGCATAATCAGGCGAGCACTGCAAAACCAGCCAAATATATCAGATGATTAGAGAAATTGATGTCAGGAAGAAGCATAAATAATTTGGTCCACATGAATGAACCCAAATCTAGGAACGCAATGTCCTTATCATAACTTTCCAAAAGAAGTAAAATGCATTGTGAGCTAAAGGAGGGTAAAAAAAACTGAAGAGAAAGGAACGTAAGGGATGAGATTTACCTGAAGACGAGCCACTTCCCCCACTTGCATTCCCATCACACCTTCATCCCATCCTACAGCAGCGAGAGAGAAAACTGTTATTAACACAACTGTAATCCTTGTCGACAATGTCAGTAAGGGCCAAGGTAAAAGATGGACTTTGCAAATTGAGTTATCTAATCAACATATGCAGAATAACAAATGATGGAGCTCTTCCTCCAGGGGAAAAGCTGAATCCCATCGTCATGCTTCCAAAAGTCAAAGCTCTCGAATGTAGAATTACCTTTTATCACAGAACCTTGACCAATTTTGAATGAAAATGGCTTCTGCCCAGGGTCCTTTGTGCTACATAGGAACACATAGATCTCAATAGTCTCGACAATTAAAAACCAACCACGAATTGAATTATAAACTCCATCAAACTGAAAAAAACAAAACACACATACCTCCAGAACTTTTGCGAGAGATCACGATTTTTACCTGCATCCAACGGTTCCGAGACAACGAAAAATACGTGAGAAAGGAACCCTTTTTAAGACACCCTTCAGCGATTTAACCCGGGACAAGCACCAATTAAACCCGAAAACAAGAGGACAAAGGCGCCGGAAGCGACGATCGAAGTGCGATCGCGACTCCGCGTCGATTCAATTCAAGCGTAGCTCATCTAATTCAACAACAAGGGAGCTATCGGGGCCGTACAATTCCGATCGCATACCATTGCTACAAGTTCAATGCTGCATACCCAGTGAAACAGAGGACAGACAGACAACAAATCAAGAACACACTGAGACTTTGCAAGAAGACGGAGGAATGGATTCGATTGAGGAGAGGGAGAGAGGGAGGACCGTAGCCGGTGCAGTGAACGGTGACGTTCTGGCCGCGAGAGGGCTTGGGACCTGTTCCAGTTCTCAGCACTTCCTTCTCCACTCCCATCTTCTCTCTCTCTAGAACTCTCTCACTCGCTCGCTCTAGGTTTTCAGGGAGGAAATGCGCAGCAAATCGGCAGCGATTCCCCCTTCTATGTACAAGGTTCCATTTTGATATATTCTTCGATATTGGGCTTCTCCTCTGGGCCCACTAATGTCTGGATGGATGGAGATTACCTAATCACTTCACGGTCCGCAAACCTATTTTCCTCCGTTAAAAAACATTTAAATTCGAGGAACACATTTGTACCCATGGCCCCCAAAAACCAATGACAAGAGTCTTTTGGATTCAAATCAACGCAATACAGAGCGATAGACAACCTTAGTTGTAAAGCTCATAATCGTTGTTTTGCACGGTTGAATGTTATGATCACATAGAGAAGTGAGCGGTTCTAGATCTCATTTATGTTTAATACGAAATCTACAACTCATTTTTCAAAACACATACTTAAATTTTAAAATTTAAAATCTACCTTGCATATTTTAAAACTCGAGATTTGTTATGCCATAGGTTTTAGAGTCTACCTATATTCCGTTTGTATTTCTAATTGAATGATTGTGATAGATCATTATTTATAACGACAATCATTTGCCAGGATCCATTAATTACAGTTCATTTTTAGACACACAAAAGTTATAAAATATTAATAAAATAAGAATTCCAATCATGGATATTTTCGGAAATAGAAGTTCAAATTAGTAATTTTAAATAATGCACTCAACATTAGACATTATGAAATGCCGTATCCCCCAATTTTTGGGACTAGTAACATACATTGTATATTTTAGAACCTGGTCCTCGGACCTTTAGGCCCTGTTTGGCAACATGCCAAACAGTGCCTAATTTTGATTTTTTGTTCTCAAAATCAGTTTGGGGCGAGAATTGCGTTTGGTAAAATTTTTGTTCCTAAAATTAGTTTGGGACAAGATTTGAGAATAAAAAAAAAAGTTGAGTCTGCGTCCGAGAATCAAAAAAAGAATCAACACAATAAAACTCTTCTTCTTCCCTTCCGCCATCCCGTGACCGTCGCCCGCCACCGTCCGCCACTACCCACCACCGCCCGCCGCTGGCTACCATCGCTCGCCGGCCGCCGGTTCGGCGAGCCTCCGGCGGCAAGGCTCACCCAGCTGCCGGTGAGGCTCGCCTAGCCCGGTGAGCCTCGCCAAGCCCCGGCGAGGCCCACCTGTCCACCGACGAGGTTGAGCGAGCCTTGCCCAGCTGTCGACGAGCTCGTCGAGGGCCGGCGACGCTCTGGTGAGGTCGCCGGCCCTTGTTCGGACGGCCACCGGTCCGCGACCGGCCACAAGAAGAAAAAGAAAAATAGGAGAAAAGGGAAAAAAGGAAAAAAAAAAGAAAAAAAAAAAAGTAAAAAGTAAAAAAAATATTTATAAATTAAAAGAAATTAATTTAGAACATAATCAATGAACATATTATTAAACGTAATTCTATTCCGAATTAGAAATTTTGGACATTACATTAAACACGTTCTTTTACTCGAATCGGTTATCGGGAATAGAATAAAAAATAATCATTTTTTTATCGAATCAATTTCCTAATAGAATCGTTATCAAACGCACCTTCGAAACTGATCTAGAGTTCCACCTTATTGAATGTGACTTAAGTGGCTGTCTCAAAGCTCGTCCGGCCCGAAGAAGCTGGCCAGAAGAGGGCCCATTGGGCTTGGCAGAACTTCACCGGAAAAGCATACGGCGCGTGATCGGCCGAAGCCCACGAGATTTGTCTGTCTCTCTGTTTCTCTCTCTCTCTCTCTCTCCAACTGAAAAACACTGCACCGACACGGCAATCTCGAGGCGAGATCTGCAGAGCCGGCACGAGGAGGCCTTAAAATAGCCACCCCCATCAACAGCAACAGCTCACTCTTCCCCTGCCTGATTAACCCTTTCAACCGTTTTCATGCAAAACTCTCCTCTCTCCTCTCTCCTCTCTCCATACATATATACACACGTCTCCCTCTCTGCATTCCTCTCTGTCCCACAATTCTGTAATAAAAACGACAGCAACACGAGAAACCCACAACCCCCATTGCCATAATTCTCGACCCTTTTGTTCTTTTCCGACGCGCTGCGGACGATGCGCGGCGAGGTAGCATCTTCCGGGTAAAGGAAGGATCTTGGTGAAGAAGAAGAAGGGAGGGGTCGGTTTTTTTTCTCTTTTCCCGGGATGGGGGCCGAGAGGATGAGGCAATTGATGCTGCTGTGGTGTAGAATCCGAAGCAACCGTGTTGCCCTCGTGGGTGGTAATCACACCGCCGCTAGGTTTTGCACTCGCTAAAAGATTCCCCCTCCCTTTCTCTGTATCTGTGTTCAATTCCTCTTTTTCGAGCGCTCATCAATCTTGGGTGTTCCGCCAATTTGGCTAATTTGGCCAAAGTCAGCTGCTTTTTCGGTGCATTGAGTTTGGGAGCCTACGTGATTAATCGACTGAAGGGCTGAAAGATCGATGGACTTGGTTAATAGTTTTCGAGCCAAGAACCAGCATAAGATGACGCAGTTGAATGGAGTGAATCTTGCGCTCGATTGCGACTCCCGGCTGGTGATTCAGCTGCCCAAATCTAGGTTCCTCCGCGTCGTGTCGAGATCATTGTTTCTGGCTGCGGTTATACTCACATTGCCTTGTTTGGGGTCGCTTATGAAATCCCCTCATTCAAGATCTCAATTCAATGGGGTCGAGTTCGGTGTTGCCGCTGATATGAGCAACTTGCAGTCCATGAATTTCCTGTTTCATGACTTGTCTCGCGAGGGCCTTCTCAAGAAAGGCGATAAGGCTCTGGTCGTGAGCTCTGGTATCGGGCAGATCGGCGAGAATCTGCAATTCTTGGATGACAACGGGATCGATTTTGCCATGGAATCGGATGTGGCGGAGAGCCAGAGCCTGATCCCAGACAGGACGTTTGATTTTGCACTCGTATCTGGTTCGTTTGACCTTAAATTCGTGGACAGGGTAGTGAAAATAGGTGGCATTCTTGCTGTTCAGCTCAGCAATGATCCTTCGGATGCTTTCCAAGAACCATCGAATTATAAAATCGTGTACATGAGAAGATATGAGTTTACCGTTGTGGCGATGAGGAAAGTCGCGTTGGACGATCAGCGCACAATCTCCTCAACGAAGCGAAAACTCTGCAACTTGGCGTTAGAAGCCAAGAAGGCCACCCTGAAGGGCTTGGAGGACGTGTTGCTTGAACCACCAAGACGAGCTCTAGTAAGATCCGGCGATTACTTGAAGAAAATCAAGTATCTTCCTGAGTTGTTGGGCGATTCTCTACAAGGCTACAACCGCCGCAGTTTCATCACAGTGGGCTTCGCGAGGACGACAGGGGAATGGTGGAATGGTTTCATCACAACTACCCGGCGCAAGATCAACACTTTGAGGTGCACCATCTCGACATCGGATCTGGGGGTGCACCTGCGGATGTATCGGATTGGTTGACCCAGAACGTGAGGGAAGAAGAGTACGTCGTGATGAAGGCCGACGCGGAAGTGGCTGAGGAAATGATGAGGAAGAGGACGATACATCTGGTGGATGAGATGTTCCTGGAGTGTAGCAGTCAGTGGGGGTACCGGAAGACGAATAAGAGCAGAAGGGCTTACTGGGAATGCCTGGCTTTGTATGGAAGGCTGAGGGACGAAGGGGTTGCTGTTCACCAATGGTGGGCTTGAGACACGCCTCGAATCACCTCCATGGCTAGGTCTTGAATTTTCATGAGTGGTCCTGTGGCTAGTCTAGAAAAACAATAAGTGCAGACGCAGTTTCATGTATGAACTGTCTCTCGTCGATATCATCTGTGCATGCTTGAGATGTCTTAGTTCTTGCTTCCTCAATGGAGAAAGAATTCAATATGAAATAAGCATTTGTAGAGAATTCGGTGTGACGTTGCTTTATAGATCGATTCGGTATCGAAATTTGGAGACCTGTCATGGGTTTTTGACCACGTCATTTGTGCTCTGAATCGTTCATAGCACAAATGACGTGATCCTCAAAGTATGCAATATTTTCTCATGTTCATCTCATACTTGGCGTTGCTATTGTGCCGATAGGCAGATGTAACATTGACATAGGGGTCTCGAGTATTCAATTCAACTTGTATGCTGAATCACTCGACGGGCTAATTTAGAGAAGATTTTAGTAATTTTGAGAAGATACTAATTTATTGTTTTTTCATTCCGCATGCAACTGTGCAACAACCATGTAAAATGTTGGACATGTTATTGGTCCCTAACATGGTATGGATGCTATTTGCGCCGCCTTTTCACCTCCTGGTCATCCATAACCTCCCGCTTGTCCAATAAAATTCAATGATCCGTTAATAGTACTCTATAAATAGTAATATGAGACTCAGGCATGGTTTCTTCCACACTTCCCTCTAAGGATATACCACTCAACTTTAAGCCCAAATGGTCTCTCTCCTCTCAATATTCTTCCTTTTCAGTGCAACCTTGAGCATTGGAAAACTAATCCGTGCACAAATTCGAACGCCTCGACCTGGTTATTATGGTACAAATCAATCTCCTAGGAAGTTGTAGACTAAGCTTGTAATTCCTACTTCTAAATTCAACAATTGTTATGTAAAGATTGATATTATAAATGGGCAAATTTTTTTGGCTCTCCAGTGCTCTGCAAAGAAGTATTATTTTAATATTAGTAATTCTAACTTTGACGAATGAAACAACTACGATGTATGGTACTTTGGAAATATTAAATTATACCAATACCATAATTTATTCATGTGTGATCTATCGTATTCTTAACTCAGATATAAGAGAGGATTTTTTTCAATGGATTTTTTGAGCAAATGAGGAAGTTATGAAGACTTCTTCTCAACTCTAGATACAGGTTGCTCGTATATACTCACATTAACACAGTATAATGTTGCCTCTAAACTTAATACTTAGGATTGTAAATTATCAAAATTGCCCTCTCCTTGTTGGAGGAAATTGATTGGTGCTTCTCCCTAAAAATAGCCACCACCTAGGCAAAAATTACGCACCTACGTATGTAATCTATAAACCTCCAATCTATGTCTATATTTTACAGTTATATACATAAACAACAGGTTTGGGTCATTAGGCAATTAATGCTTAATTGGTTTTGCATTAGATAGGTCAATTGGCCGCATTATTGCTAGTAGAAATATTGACACCTGGACCTCTAGAGTGCCAAAAGTTGTAATGAATGAACACTGAAGTGCCAAAAGTTATGAAAGTAACACGTAAGTGTCAAAATCGGAGTAAAATGGATTACTTAAGTGCCAATCCGGCCAAAATCCAATCAAAATGCAGACGTGTGCAATTTTCCGGCGAAGTAAGTGCAAAACGGCGTCGTTTTGCATGCTAATGTGGCTAGACAATGCAAAAATGATGTCGTTTTGATGCTAACGTGGTAAAAAATTAATATAAAAATTAATTAAATTAAATTTATTTAAAACATTTAAAAATACAAATACAAATATTTAAAAATAAAAAAATAAAAGGAGGCAGCTGAGGACTAAGCCTTTGCCGCCGCCACTAGGAAGGGCCATCGACGAAGGAGGGAGGGTCGGCCAAGGGCCGAGCCCAACAACCCCAGCCGACCCTCCCCACTCCGTCCACGGCCCTTCCCGGTGGCGATGACGAGGGCTCGGCTCTCAACCGCCTCCCTTATTTATTTATTTATTTATAAATGTTTTAAATAAATTTATTTTATTAATTTTTATATTAATTTTTTACTATGTCAACACCAAAGAATGTCGTTTTTACATTGTCTAGCCACGTCAGCGTGCAAAACAACGTCATTTAGCACTTATTTCGCCAGAAATTGTGCATGTCAGCATTTTTGGCCGGATTGACACTTAAGTGATTCATTTTGTTCCGATTTTGGCACTTTAAGTGTTATTTTCGTAACTTTTGGCACTTAATTGTCTATTTATGCCAACTTTTGACACCTTTTGCCGTAGAAATATAATTTAACATCTATAATTATCTACTGTCAATTATATATATATGAATAAAAGAGATTTCACTAAGATTTTTTTGATTGTACATAATGATGATGATGCTAAGGCCGAAAACGATGATGGTCGTCACAATAATTAAAATGAGAGTTTTTGAGCATTAATGCTGTCCATTACTTTAGAAAGTAGTAATAATAATAATAACAACAACAACAATAACAGCCCATATTTCTAAAGGCGAGTTTTGGACAATATTTTAGTCAATTAGTTATTTCGATCATTGCCAACAGAGAGTTCATCAATTCAATAATTGCAGAAGTGAGTTTTGTACAATAATTAAATTCGTTATAAGTACTACAATTCATGCCGTTGGGAGCTTAAAATTGTTCTCTTAATATAAAATGACTATAGAATTCTCACCTCAATATCGAGAATATATTAATCATCAAGTTGTTCAAAATTAGAAAAGGAAATTATCATTTTGAAAATGTACGAATTATTATTTATCTACATATTCACTCATTTAGTGGCTTCATAACTGTAATATTTAGTTATTTTACCCTGCCGGTGCGCAAACTAGTTTTGTCAATTGATGTGATTACCATATTAAGTTCCAGTGGAAAAGAGGAATCACCATTTCTTAATGACTTCACTGTTTAATTTTCAAGTAATTATATCCAGTACACACGAGAATTTCCCATCTTATACAGAGAGAAGAGAGAGAGAGAGAGAGAGAGAGAGAGAGAGAGAGAGAGAGGCTAAAGCTTTTCCCAATTCATCTGATGAACTAATTTTTTAATTTGACTTTTTTTTTTTTTTTTTTACACCTAGGGAACCTCGTACAGTCGGCAGCTGGTGGGTAAACCCTGGGACGACGCTAGCGGAAGACCCACCACCCCGACGTCGATGAACTTTTTTATACATCTAAAGATAGATAAATACCTTTACTCTGGGGATGAACAGCACACGAGGGTAACCTAAAAAACAGAAGGGAAAATGCTGAAACAACTAAGATATAAGAAAACTTTCCTCTTGTTATTTCTCCAATGCGCATTTGACATAATCATACAGCAGAAGCCAAAATCTTTTCAATAATACAACATGAACAAACAACCTGACCTGGAGACATCCCCACAAAGGAAGTCACCTTAGAAGTTAGAAACCGACTGCATATGTACAGGAAAGGATGTGGCTACTGTAGAATTTTTGGATAAGAGTAAAACTATACACATCCCTCCATTGCTCTTAACTAATATTCAATACCCTCTTCAGCTTCAGTCAAGCTCTCATCATTTTCATTTAACAAGTAGTCACATAGCTCCAAAAGCTGATCTGCAAGTGGAGGAATCTGAGGATTGCGCCGATCATTATATCTGTGGGCATTGAACGTGATCTGCCACACGTCATGCCTAAAATCCTCGCGGTTCTTATACTCCATCCTCCTAACCTTCTCCCTAATAGTGGACAGATCCATTGGCTTATCAATGATGTCCAGATAGTCTGGAGCCTCTTTCTTGGTGACGGGTTTCAAAAAGAGATAAGAAACCTCCTGCCTGCCCCTTAGTGTCTCCACTATGCGCTCCAAGATGTTCGCCAATCCAACCTGGAATAAGTTCCATAATTAAATAAGCACGCAGAAAACCGAGTCACGTAATGCATGGAATATACTCCATTTGGAAATCAGTATATCCAACTGGAAAGGGAGCATTAGACCAGAAAAATGAAACAAAGATTTCGTGTCCACTGGAACACAGCAATAAATAGCAATTATCAAATCATCCAGTAAATTGCCACCACATGAATTCCTTCCCAAACCTAGTCCAAGTCATTTATGAATGGCATCAACTGGTCAATGCAGTTGCTAGAGATTGCTCATACTCATCACAGAATACTAAATCTACAGCCCCAATATGAAATTGCTATAGCTAACTGTCATGCAATCCTATAGAACGTCCGTTAAAGTGAAATATAGTTACTGGCAACAGCACTTAAGCAATGGACTCAATAGAAATGAAAATTGGGTATAAAACAGCAGATGAGTACCTCCCCGCCTCTACGACGCTTTGTAGGTTGGGCATAGTCTGCACTCAATTTTCCAGGCTCAATAAGAGGCTTCCTCTTTGCTGTCCGGTCCCTTTCCAGCATCCTTTTATCATTTCTTCTAGCCCTATAGTCTTCTAGGTACTCATCTCTAGGTTCAACCTTTTTCATCTTCTTCTGTTTCTTCTTTGCTTTCTGCCGCTCTTCCTCTTCCCTCTCCCGTCTTAATGACACTTCATATTTTTGTATCTCAGCTAACCTTTCTCTCTCTTCTAACATTCTCATTTCTTCCATATAC
Source organism: Eucalyptus victrix (assembly GCA_016097545.1). Lineage (NCBI taxonomy): Eukaryota > Viridiplantae > Streptophyta > Magnoliopsida > Myrtales > Myrtaceae > Eucalyptus > Eucalyptus victrix. The sequence continues at coordinate 10,028,950 of CM027843.1, forward strand.
TGCCTCTTCGTCCTTTCTTCTCGCAATCTCTCCATATTTCTCCTCTTCTCTTCTTCTTCCCACCATCTTTTTTCTTCCCGAGATTTCTTCTTTGATGATGACTCTGTCAAATAAGTGTTCTCTTGCGTTCTGTATCTCTCAAAATCTGACAGTTCTATGATTTTCTTTGTCTTTCTGTGCTCAAAATCAGTACTTCCTTCCTGACTGGCCTGGTCCAGGTCAATAACTTCTTTTGGCCTCTTGATAATTAACTTTTTGTGAGATTGTTCCTTTTCAATATCTGCCGGTGGCCGTATGACAATAGATGGCCTATGAGGCTCAGTTTGTGCTTTTTCTGTATCCACAGGTGGCCGAAATACAATAGAGGTCTTCTGTGCTTCTGGATGGACTCTATCAACATCAGTTTGACGGCGTATCACAATAGAAGGTTTATGGGATTCAAGTTGTACATCTGCTGGTTTTGTTTTGCTAGAGATAACTATCTTATTCACCTTCACAGCAGACTTGTTCCCACCATCAATAATGGACATTGCCACTTGTTCTGAACCTTGGGTAGAGCCCAGAGTGATGTCATCAGGAGGCTTGTCAATTGATCCACATTTGAGCTTCAAAGAGTGAACTTTTGTTTTGGAGCCAGATTTCTGACCTTCAGTATTTTCTGCCGGAGAAACTTTTGTTGCACTCTTAGGCATCATCTTCTTTGTCACAGATTTCTGTTGGGGAAGACTAGCAGGATCGACTAAATGTGACTTCCCCATTGCCTTATCGGGATCAATGGCTTCTGCCTGTGAATCGAGATCCTCTCCATACCTGGGGCAATTTTTGTTGGTTCTCATGTGTCCAAGCTGGACAAAAGAGAAAGACAAACATTACGACATTATCACACAACATAAATTTTCCAGAGTGGTTGAAGTCACAGACCTGTCCACAGGCCCCGCAGACGAAACTCTCTCTGGCTGATTTCTTCTCCTTAAAGATCTAACTCAAATTGGAGACCCAAATTAGATAGGAAGCACAACAGGAGAAGACACACCAAAAAGCAGTGTCTTACAATAGACATAACATGTGTTAAAGAAAGAAGAATGAAGGTTCACCCTCACACATACAGAAACACACAACATGATGTGCGGTACATGGCTGCTGAAGGATGAACTCTATAGATTGATTTTTCAAGGACATACCAGGTAGGAATTTCAAATGTTGCAGAAGCAAGAAATAGCAAATGTACTAAAGCTAGATGTGTTGCAATGGCGCTGGGGTGTTAGAGGCTGATTCTTTATCCTATCTTTGTTCATATATAATACTAGGAGTTCATCATATATGATAATTTAGTTATGCATGTTTATAAATTATTTCAAACGGAAGAATAAAATGCTATCTCTAATAAATGAAATGAAGCAAAAGTTAAACATCAATGATCCAAACACAGAGAAAAAGGACATCTGTTCAGATTTGCTCCCTTAATATTCCATGAATCAAGTATAAAGGTGCATAATTTTGTACAGGGTGGCTTCTACCTGAAGCCTTTTTGTATACAGGGGCGGTACCCCCTTAATAACTTCTTAATGAAACATTATTTATCATTCAAAAAAACTATGCCCTATATTAAATAAAAAGTACATCCATTATCTTGGGCAATCTAAAAGCAGGGAAAAAAAAAAAATCCCTCAGTCTTGCTTCCACTGCACCTTAACTTGCTGTTGGCAAATTTTTCTATCCAATCTAACAATTACAAATGAAGACTGCTATGAGTCCAAAAATGTTACATTATTAGGACACACATACTTCAAACTTGCAAATTTTCCTATTAGACGAGAGTAGTTTTCTTCTATTGTGAACTTTCAATTTCCAAAGTGTATGACAAGTGTTCTACTTTTTAATTATTTCATTATTGCCCAAGGGAATTTCTAAATGAGAACTTTCCCCCAAAAGCTATCATATTCACTGGATAGTGTCTTAACCAAGTGTAACAGCAACCCAAGCAACAATCTGTGAAAGACAAGATGGCTCAGGCACTCTTGCAAAAACAGATAAGACATAAGTGCAATCAAAGATTCAGCGGATTACAGTCATGGAAGAGATAGAACAAATAAGTCGACTTGCCTTCATTCCATCGCCCAATATTTTAATCTTCTTAGCTTTCACCTTCATTGGGAAGTTCTTTTTGGCTAGCAGAGTTTCCACCTGCCAAAAGATTTAATTATCAATCCAACCAATACTAGGGGAACGGTTAACTCAAACTATAGGTAGAAAGTGAAAATTGACAAGGTGTTAAAGAAAATGATCCATTAAAAGCTGGGCTACGAATAAGGTCAAACTTTAAGACTTGTGCTCACATCTTCCTGATCACCATTCATACTCTGCTTTGAACCATCACCAGCAACTGAGCTTGATACTTGCTTCACTACTTTCTTTGGTTTTTTGATGCGCTCCCCTTTCTCAGAAACAAAAACAGGTTGTAAGCCTGGACCAGGGCCAAGTTCCTTCCGTACAGCTCCAATCTTTTCTTTCTTAAACAATTCTGTCTCATCATCTGCACACCATTATTCAATCCGAAAGGTTTATCAGTGCCCGACATATTCTCTAGAGAAACCACATCAATCATGAGCTAATTATCAAAATTAAGAAATTTTGTTCTCAATGAATGCTACAACCAAATTGAAGTTGGCGCAGGGAAAAATGATCGTTCTAAAGCTTATTCATTTTAAACTAGTAACCAGCTAAGTGCATCGTCTTGTAAGCATCACATGCTAAATCTTATTTTCTATATAATGTGCAATTCGTAAGTGGTAATGAACAAACATGATACCATCCATGAGCATCCTGCATAATTCAGCGGCTTCAGCAGCTTCGTCTTGCACCTTTTCCTCAGCCTCAACCAGGGATGAATGCCTCCTCATTTTTAGTCCCTTGACGACATCAGACCTATCATGCTTGCGTTCATTAATTGCTTCATCCCCTTCAAATTCTTCCGCATCAAGCAAATTTTCTAGGTCCCCTGCAAAGGAATCTAGGTCGCTGTTGGATTCTGAATCGCTAGCACCTTCATCACCATCCATAGCTGTAAGAGAATGGAGTTGTCGATCCCAAATTTCCTGACATTTTTCTCGGGTTTGCTGCTGCAACTGAATAAAAGACATTCTCTGACCACGTGCATATTTACTAATCGTCGTAGGGTCAACCTTAATTCCAGAAGCAGCTTGTTCACTAGAAAGTTCACGGATCATTGCTATCCGATGCCACCTAGTCAGCTTAGCTATAATGTCATCAGGTACATTGAATTTTAGAAGAACCTGTAATTCAGAAAGTAGTAAAACCTTAGAAGCGCCAAGAAATATTCAACCAGGACGAAGGGAAACGTAGTACAATTTGACTGGCAGAAGCACACCCAAACTTGAATCAGTTACTATTTAAAGATTTCTCAAGAGGTGTCTTTTCTTCAACAGAATTTGCTGGACATTTTAGTGAATGGTGCAATACCCGATTTGCCTCCAGTACGCAGCAAATAAAGATAATCATGACAAACTAAAATCAGGAAGGATTCAGGTAAATCCATAACAAAAGCATGAGAAAGTATTCAATGCAAAGGGGTTCAAATGTTTCATCTCAATTTGTTGCCAAGCATACAAACCTCTCGTGCAGCTTCCATGCTTAGTCTACGTAAGTCAGCATCTGTGCCAGTAACTGTGGAACCTCCACGAGCAGCAGCTGCTTTTTTCTTTGTCATTGCACTCGACATTGGTGCCTTTGGAGCAGCACGAACATAACTAAAACCAAGACCCCGACCAGATGGGTCGCCAACACCAGAAATTTCCAAACGCTCAAGATTTTCTCGAACCTGAATAAGATAACCAACAGATGATGGGTAAAGTTAAAAATAAAAAAAGGCAGAAAAGGGAGTAAAGTGCACCCAAATCCCAAAAGTACAATGAAAAAGCAGATATCAACACATTAACTGAGATAAGTGCACCCAGGTCCCAGGCTGCAGAAAAGGAAGTACAAAAGCCTTTTGTATATACATCTATTTTGCATAAAGTAACCTGGTTTGTACAGGCGACAAAGTTGCTGCTCAAGTTCCAAGGAGTAATTTGCAGTTCCCTCTCAATGTGTGATGCAGCAGCGAGGGCAATTGCCTCATTGGGAAGCTGACTCATTGCAGATGCAATTCCAGTTGGATGCATAAGTCTTGTTATTCCTAAATGTTTGAGCCTGTAAAGACCAGCTTGCATACTTTCATATGCACAGACCTGACACCAAAATGGGGAGAAAATCAACACATGTGGAGCAATTGATTTCATATGGAACACTTTTGAGGGGCAGTTAATAGAGTGTTATAGTACTATACAATCATACTTATGGGCAACAAATATTCAAGCACTTGTCTGACTTCCGAGTACAGATGAAAGACGAAGCGATTGATCAGTGCAGGTCACATCAATGGCCCAAAAAACAAATATATACAGGTCACATTGGTAATATCCACACGAAACAGTTTGCACATCATGAAGAGCAAGAAGGTGCTAAAAACACACGGTCTTATAAACCATTAGATAGAACTAAGCCAAGTGCCAACAAGTTTCAACCAAAAAAAAAATAGTCTTGGCTCACCAATTCAACTTTCTCAACATCAAATAGCAGTTAGAAAGGCTTCCATTTTGATCATAGGTGGTGCAGATGCCAACAAATGTTTAAAAGTAGATTGCATCACTAAAGATGGGATGCCTGTATATGTGACTTGGATATCAGTTTGGATGAGATTCCTTTATTCACATTTAGACCAGTTGAAATAAACAAAGAACCCTTCAGTTACTGAGCAAACTTTTTTAGGTACTTTATTCATAAATTCAGTTTAGTCATGCCACAGAACAGAAGCTTGGATGGCGGACCTTTAATTATAATCTATATATTACCTACTGTCCATCGACATAAAAAAATCCCTCCACTGACAAATTATTCACAAATCTAACCCAACCATCAGGCTAAAAGTTTTGTTCATAGATGAATTTATCCTACAGTTGAACTCACTATATCTATCTCGACATGCTGCTTCACCATCTCTTCTACTCAATCTTATGCATGAACTTCAAAGATGCAAACTCAAACACATTATTCGCTTTGAGGGAAACACAGACAATCTAGAAAATGGCTCTTACTTTCTCTGGTGGCACTAATTTTCTCAATGCTTCTTCTGATGGAATGTGGAAATTGGGCCTCATTTTCCATATCCATTCCCCATGGGAACCCCTCTGTCATGTTCATGCACAAAAAAAGAACTACAGTCAGGGAAGAAACTGCAACGTCAGAGTACAACAGCAGCAGGAAAAAGAGCCAAAAACAAGCATGTGTGTAAGTATATAATGGACAAACCATACATTAACCAACAAAGTTCAGAATATTCCAAATCTCAGTATTGATGCAAAACTACCTTCAACTCGGCACATGGATGCTTTTTCAATCTATTGCGGAAAAAGCCTTCGGACAGGTTTGGGAACTGTGAGGACAACTCATCTGCGCGGACATAAGGAGCTACACTGCGTTTTTTAAGGGCACGAAACTGTCGAAACATGTAAACCAGTACTCTCTTCAAGAGAAAAGATTGAAGGTCTTTTGTTCCTGGAGACATAACTTCCATGAGAGGCTCCTGCAAGTGTGGGAACAAAATCAGATGACTAACATCAGTCTCCCCCATCTTCCAAGAACCTATTGTAAATTAAGCAACCTACTGTGCAACAAATTCAAGAAGATGGAAGATTGTTTCACAAGCAACATTATCAACAGTCTATCTATAACCACATTAAATCGAGATTCTACCTTCAAAAGCTCTCCTATTCCTTCCTTTCCATGCTAAAGATGACCGAACAAAAAAAGAATTAGCAAGGCCCATATTAATGCGATTTGTCTGGTTGTGTTTCACAATACAGGAAGTCACATGCCTCTGAAATTTCTAAGAACATTTATCCCAGTTTTCTTTTCTTACTCGCACAGTAGATCTATTTGCCACTAAAATTCTTCTTGTCATCTGGATTTTCAAAACAATTGCACTCCCAGTTAGTTTCATCTAAATTAAAAGAAAGTTTCATTTAATATATGCCTCCTCAAGATAGCTATCCAGAAACGTAACTCGATTATCTTGGACAGTGCGCTAAATAGCAATCTTAGGTATTTGTAAATCTTAAAAGTTCTCCCAGCTTTTCACCCATAATCACCAATTGAACAGCCAACAAAATTTCCCTGCCACTTGCCTTTTCTCCAAATATTAATTATTTTGAAATATGGGCCCTTTAACATCTCATCATCTATAAGTTTTGCACTGAACCATTTCCATTCTTCTATCTTATCCTTTTCAACATTATGATCAAGTCAAACAAATTTCTTTGATTTATCCAAAGAAAACAAGCACATAAGACTCAGAAAATAGTAAGTGTTAAATTTAAAGAGTAGTCAAGATAAATTAAACTGGCAAAGGAGACTATAGCGACATTCCTTCGACATCCAGCATGTTTAGAACACGACCGAACTTTTGCCACGCTATCAAAATGCGAAAACAAATTTTTGAAGGCTTGCAGCTGCAGAAAACTCTCTGGCCCTACTTTTGGGTGTCTGAGACATGATTATAACAGGTTCCAATGTGAAACACACATAATCTGTTTTGTGCAGAGACCTTCGTACTTTGCCATAGCTTATTCACTTAATTATAGCATATAGAACCAGTACCAAAGTTACAGTAGGACAGCCAATAAACCTCAGAGCGCATCAGTGCTTTACATTCATCTCAAGAAAAAGTGAATATGCTATTAGACTGATACATGGTTTATATATGACAAAGAAAACAGAATTTATTTCCCACACAAGTTAGAGTTGATATCCACAGAGCAGCAGCAAGGATATAGAATACACACCATAAACAATTATATCCACCTCATTTTCAGTCAGAGAATGATTAGAAAGAAAGACCATCACAGCTATAATTATCAAAAGAAGCACCTACGAAAGAGTATCATTAACTTTTAGGACTGACCTGTTGTCCGACAACATTAATCCTGTCAACCCGTCTAATAGAAAGCTTCCCTTTTGGCGAGCGAATCAAAAGATAGTCAGTTGAGGACACCTTGTGAGGAAATACAGGTGCTCTATACATGTTTGTTTCAAGAGACGATTGCGCGTAACCAGGTTTTATGTCTCCAAGGAAAGGGGATTTATCAGCAGAATCTAGTACCATCACAGTCCCCAGACTCTTGTTTTCACTACGTAAAAAGATGCCATTTTGATCACTCGGGGCTGTTTTCTGATAGTATGTGCAAAGTCTCGCGCCCATCCCTGGATTGCTCAGCAATAAGGGCCTTTCCTCACAATACCTACATTTTTGCTCAGAGAAGCACCACTTTAGAACTTCAATTTGGAATATGCAACCAGGGGGTGGGGGGGGGGGGTGTTCATTTTTTTGTGTGCGTGCGCGCGTGCGCATGAGAGAGAGAGAGAGAGAGAGAGAGAGAGAGAGAGAGAGAGAGAGAGCATGGATATGGATATAACTGAAGGAGAATGGTCTCAAAGGAACTATTTTATATGACAAAGACTTGCTCAATTTGCATCCACAGAAAAGCATAGCACCAATCATTAAACAGTGGGTCGAATAAAAGAAAATGGGGTAATAGACAAATGCATATTCCCACTTATACAGTAGCTTTCAGTCACTTACTCCATTAGAAACACATGACCTTCTTTCAAAGAGAGCTCAGATTTCTTCTTGAATGCACCAGGAGGACGCAGAGACTTATTCTCACCAGGAATCTTCTGTGCCCTGGGCAGTAAATGCAAATTTGTACGAACAATATGTATCAATGAGTTTGGTTGGACATTTTGATCAGCAAGAGATTTATGGTCTTCAAGTTCATTTCCACGGTAAAAGATCTTCACTGGTTCAGATAGCTTGAAATCTGTAAGAGAAAAAATGAGCTCAATTTCTACAAACAGAGACATTTGCAAGATAAAATTCGGTTAAATTCTCAACCCTGAATAGAAATAATGTCAGAGAGATTAAAACCTAGTTTCTTTGAAGCCTTTGTCTTAATTGACGAAATAGTCTCCTCAGCATCAACATGAAGTTTACTTCCTTTGCCCCCCAAGCTCTTTACAATAATCTTCATTGGTCCTTGAGTAGATAGCTTCCCTTGCTCCTTAACTGCCACCTCATTGTCGTACGGATACCAAAGAGCTTTAGGTCGATGAAAATTGGCTACATCTTTACTGTAAACAAGATCAAAAGGACATATAAGATGGGAATCTCAAAGTTAACAGGTAACATTAACACGACAAACATGACACTGACCATATGCTATCACACTAATATGGACAGATGAATCTTAGAACGTGCATCAAACAAACAACTGACAGCCTCATTTAGGAGATAATTTGGAGCAAAGGTCTTCAAGAAGGGTAATTATAGTGAGTTATCATTATTAAAAATTCTTTTTTTGGGCAGATAAAGCCAGTAATTTGAACATCCAACACTCTGAGCACTTTCACATGCTACTCCTGGATTATTTAGGAACTTGCACTAATGAAGGCTAATAACAGCCAATGCATTTGAACATCCAACGCTCCAGGCACTTTTGCATACTACTCCTGGATTATTTAGGTACACACATTAATGAAGGCTAATAACTGAAACTGCCTATAAAACCTACTTTAAAAAAAGCTCAACAACATGAATGACCAAATGTGAACACATCATATCATTAGACCATCAAAATCAATTATCAGCCTATATATTTGATAATCATTTTATGGAGCGTAACAATAGACAATTGTAGAAGCTTATAGGTTCCCAAAAAGGAAAATATCAAGTATAATGGCAATAATGAAACAGGGATCCGTCCACACAAGACCTTCCATTTGAATGGGGCTGGGCATTATAACGTTAGACAACAGGTCATATTAGAGAAAAGTATAGATACTGAATTAACCTACAGATATCAGTGCCATCAACAAAAGACCTAGATTTTGGTTCAAGAAAAAGCTTCAGCAAGGCAAGATCAGGACAAATAGTCAGATAACTTATTCAAGAACTTCCTATTAAAAAAGAAAAGAAAATGATAGGACAAAGGACTGATGTTCATTTAAATTATGGGTGATCGGTCAGTCCATTTCTCCATTCCGGTCCAGTCTAACCCCACCCAGGAACTAGGAATCAGACCAACAGGACTACTTCCCCATTTCTGGAACCGGACCAAACGGTCCGATGCGCAGGCGGTCCAATGGAACTGGTGGATTCACATATCTTGGCTTAAAGTTTTGGATTAATTGAATTGCCAATGCATGTCGCAATTCAAAACTGGGATTATGTCCAAGATTTGTGAAGACGACTGAGAGATGATGGGGCCGTGATTGTAGGGGCATGCTCAAAAGAAGGAGGAGGATTTGGTGGATTCTTTTCCCTAAAAGACGGTCTTACAAATTTAAGGAAGGTGCGAGTAAGCGAGGGAGGTAAAATTGTTGAATCGCTGCAGGAAAAGAAAGAAGCAAGAAACAAAAGGTGCAAGTTCGATGAATCAATGCAGCGATATGAAAGAAACAAAGATTTGCTTCATCATCTGGAATGAGCAAAGCGTGAGAGGAGATATTAGGGTTTAGGTTTTTAATTTACTTCCTTAAGAAATAAAGAAAAATACAAAAAATATAAATCGGTCTGGTCTGGGCAATCAGTTCCCACCCTGGAACAGGAAATGAGAACTAGACTGTGCCCCTTATAACCACCCAAAACCGGCCAGTTCAGTCCAGTCCAAGCGGTTCATATGCTCACCCCAGTTTGAATCTCTAAAAACGGCTTGATATAATCCCAAATATAGATAAGTATCTTGATGCTGAATGCAGAACAATCATATGATGTTGCATAAAGAAGAAGTACACCAGACCCAAGGAATCCTTATGAAACCATAGCAACTCATTCTTACTTGCTCAACTTTAGTTTCATCGTCTCCAACTTAAGGGCAGGTGCTGAATGATATACTTCACCACCATAAGCAATGCGTTTTTCAGAGCTAGTATTAAGCTGCTGAGACGTTTTCCTGTTTGAATAGAAAATGTCATTGGCAATGTCAAACTGCCAACCAGAGAGTCTACCATGACTGATCAGCTCATGAGAATCATGACTAATGGGGTCTGGAGATCGGGTCATCACCATAGCCCCTGCATGAAGCCAAAAATTGTTACCATCCTTGTCATCTAAAACCTCAAAAAGCATACGTCCATCTTGGAGATCAAAAATAAGCTTTGGTTTTGCAATTGAAACAGTAGGCTCCCAGCTTATCTCATCAACCCAGGACCCATCCAGAATGTGTCTATTCTGCAACGAGATTTTGCTAAATTGTGTTAAAGCATCACACTGAAGCTGCTCTTCTGTCCTTTTATCCTCCAAACCATCTCCATGGCAAAATTTATCTTCCATATGAGACTCTAATCTCAGAAGTTGGGGATGGAAGTCCTTGGAAACTCCAAGATTGGAACACCTCAATGTGCTGTTTGATCCAACAGAAACCAAAGAAGCAGGACACCTTAATCCATCCATCTTCTCAATTTGGACCATCTGATGCCCTAATTGAAGATTTTCTGATCCAATCTGTGGCTCAGAAATTCCACCAAATGAGTCATCTAAATCAACTATGCGTAGCTCGTGGTTTTCAGCAGAATTTTCAGGGCTTGGAGGACAACCATCCCAAATGATGCTATTTTCCCAGTCTTGCTGACCAAGAGGATAGAAATTAGGACTCTGAGGCAACTGCCAAACTGAGGAGAGATCTATTGTTAAATCCTCTTTCATTGGTCCTCCACTAAGAAAAATGTCCTCGTCAGCTCTCAGAGAAAATCTACCTTCGCTGTGCCCAGCACCATAGTTTTCATACTGTGTATCACCGCTGGTATTCCCCAATATGTCATCTTGAACTTCTTGTACCAGTTTAAGGGACGAAAGACCCTGACTCAAACCTCTTAAGAAAGCCTCTTCATCTTCTTCCACAGCATGAGATGCATCTGTAGACTTAAATGTCTCTGAAAGGAGGTGAAAGAAATTCAGAACAAAATGCGAAACCAAAATCACTCCCAACCCTAATTTAAGAACAAGAATGAAAGACAACACAGAAAGTTAATGAGGGAAAGGAAGAAAAACTTCTAACAAAGAAAGGAATAAATCTCCCAGCCTAATTGAAGAGAAAGCATGAAAAACAGTCAAACAGTTCCTTAAGGACCATGTATAAAACCATAATGAGAGTATTTCACTGTTCTTTAATAATGAAGCTGCAGTGTTTTCTCAAAACTCTCCTATACTTCCTTCCCAGCCGCCCCCCCCCCACCCAAAAAAAAAAAAAAAAACATAAACCTCTCTTTTCTCCCTTCCAGCAGAAGGAGGAATAAGTATTCATACTTTTATCTTCTTTACTTACAAAATGTAGATGCTGCAGGCCTTAAGCTCCTCTCCACACTTTCTCACATACCACCAGCAGAGGTGATGGAGATATATGTCTCCTCCAAGAACAAATACAGTAATAGGATATGATCTATCATAGTCTACAGCACTCCAAAAGTCTAAAAAGCATCACCAACAATGGTTTTAAGTTGCTTTGCAGTTCCCACTGAGATTGGCATTTATAAAAACAAACAGAATAATGATGGAGTGGCCATGGCTCCAAGCTACTATGCTATCTTCTGTATTTGAATAGCTTTGAGCTGCTTATATCTTGTTTTTTATGATACCTTTTCTCTACATAATTCCTATGTGTTGGTTTTACAGTTTTCTCCTATAATTTATCACACAGTGCACATTTAGCCAGAATGAAATCATAAACATGAAGAAATTAAGATACATGCATCGGAGAACAGAGATGAATCATAAAGAAAGGTCACAGATGCTTTTCTTTGGATTCTTTCTACATTTTCTTTCCGTTTTTCTTCTGTGGATTTAAGTGATAAAAGAATCAGAACTTCTCTTCTGCTACAGCCATTGGATATCATTATTCTTGGTTTTATTATTTATCATTGCCTTTTCTTTCGTTGATTTCAATAGTCCAGTATACAACTATCAATTTTGTATTTTTGCTGCTTTGTGCCAAAAAGAGAAGCATAACTAATAATTTGATTTAGGGAAAACATTTTTTTTTTAATTGCAATTACATAAAGGGAATATTGCAGGAAAAGATTACTTAATTAGCAAAATACCTTTGTGGACTGAGGTCTTGTGATCCCTTCTGTAGCTTTTCTTTGAAAACTCATGAATGCCAAATATTTGGGAAAACCGTAAAATGACCATCCCATTTTGAATACACAGAACTGGTAACAAAGAAGAAGCTTTATCCTCCGATGGTTCCTCATCAGCTTCAGCTATATCCTGATGTGAGCGTAAATAGTTCAGTTGAATATTATTTAGCTAATAACAACTATGCTGGGAAACACAGCAAAGCCCTTATAAGAGATGTCAATAAAGCAAGTTGATTGCAAAGATTTTATAAAGCTTAATTCATGACTTCAACAAAGCAACACTTAGTAGAAGACCTATGATGGGCTTATTATATAGGCTTTGCTCCAAAGAACCAATTTTTGGCTCAATAAAAAGCAAGAGACAAGAATATGTGAAAGGAACGTGATTATACACTAGATATGAAGTTTCACCAATCCCCACAATGAAAGATATCTGAAGAGAAGTAGTCTCTAACATGGAAGGGAGAACTTCAACTCTATCATAGGCAAATTAAACACCCAATCTAACCTGAAATTCTTCAAAAGAAGCAACTGGACTTTCATTATGCGGAGAGGCATGGCATTGCTCATGCTCAGCAGATATACTGCCTTCGGAGAAAACTGCAGGACTTGCAGCCTGCACTTCTGAAGGAAGAATGTCCCTATTACCAATCTTATTAGCTAGGAAAGGTTAAGAACTGAGACATAGACCATCGAAAAGGTTAAGACACATATCATCCAACATCTTGCCGTAACAGCTTGAACAATAGAGATTTATTCTCTATTTTATGTACCATCAACAATTCCCATTTACTTAGTGAGCTTCTAAATCATGAATGATGTGGCCTAAAACCAAAAATTAACACTTCAGACATGATGTCAAGGCACCAGAATGTATAAATAAAACCAATAACAATAACAGTTCACATATAATGTCAAGGAACCAAGTACATGAAGTCCCCTCCTGTAAGTAGCATCATCAAAAAGGTAATGTCTTGGATGTTATAGGTTTAGGGACTTTGTCATTTCTAGGTTTTCCTTCTGAATGGCACCCCATAACGATTTCACGGAAACAAATTATGCTAATGTTGCATTTGAAATAACAGTATGGTGTAAACAATGAACTCTTTGCTTTATTGTCATCTTTCTGCAAGGAACCAGACATTCTAAAGGAATCTGAATAATCAAGCTGATAAAAAAAATAACATGCTAATTTTCTTAAAACCTAGGTGACTACTCTATATCATTTGAATTAGCATTCCTTCCTTTTCTTTTAATGCTCGCAATTCAGAAGTAGTGGTAAGCATTAAAAACAACAATAGGTTCCAAAACTCATAACAAACAGCTTCAGTTGTGCAATTTATACCATACTTGAAGAACTATGAAGAGAAAGATGTCTAATCAAGTAGGAAAGGATGGCATAGACCAATGCTATACCTTAATGATTGCACCCAAATGAATCAAGTGAGAACGAGCATCTTTATATAAGGAACTCAGAATGTAATGTGGCTGATAGCAAACCTGATAAAGTAGCTTGTGTAGCATCTTTATCTACGACCTCCTGCTCTTTCTCATCTTCCTCATCCTCATCATAATTTTCATCATCATATACTGAAGCTCTATCATGCAAAGTAGCAAAAGGAACTTTGGCAGATAAATAATCCTTCTCTGGAAGCAAATTGTCTTCCTCACTAGCAGCTTGGATCTCTGGACCCTCGTACTGCTCTTCAATATCTTCATAGTCAACAGCATCTTCAGCCTTCTCATCATAATCTGGTGGCAGAAGAACCCACTAGAAATCAGAAGAAATGGCTCAAACTACACCAACATACAGGCAGATGAAGCTATAGGATCTACAGAAAGATATGCATAGCAGACCCAAAAAGTTAACATAAATGGTGTAAACAAGCAATATGGGACACTATAACCATCATGGCAGAATTATTTATACAAAAATGTAGTTTCAATTTACCAAAGATTGTAAATTAAAAGGAGAAAAAAAACCCCCACCATTAACATACTCGACTAGGAAAAAAAAGGGTCCTCCGAGAATAGGTTATTCAATTTAATGGGATGGGGATTCAACTGCCACAACTATAAATTCCCTGATGAATCTTCATCCAGTCAATTATGAGATAAAGAACAATCATAAAGCATATTGTAGAAAAAAAATCAGTCAAACAAATTTCCAGATTGAGGACATCATAAAAGCATCCCCAGCTGTAAGATCAACAGTGAGTTAGAACCACCAGTCCAACCAAAGTTTCAATTTTCAAAGCATCAAAGATAGATCATGTAAGTTCTACATTAGTAAGATAAGATGATATTTTGGTCAGACATCCTCCACAAACCATCTACTGACTTCATAGTCATCCATTCAAACCAAGCAAAAAGGAAAAAAGAACAATCACCTTGTTCAGCAGCATCAACAGGCGTCCTTGGTGATTTTACAGATAACTGAAAATTGAGAGATTGTTAGCTCATTGAATTCATGAAACAGCTTAAATTGCCAGCATGATCAGCTAAGACAATAGAGTAAAACTCTCGGAATCCATTCTTAACAAAGCTCAAACAAATTCATGCAAAGCATTAAAACCTCCATACATCAATATCAGCCAAAGATGGACCAAGCTTGTCAGCCAATGCTGCAAGATGCTCCTTTGCATCCTGCCACATAAAACAAATATGATAAGCAGAACATACAGCGTCCAGGAGCATTTATATATGTACCATACAAAAGAGAGGCTGTTATCTCTCACAATTTATTTCTAAGCAAGCCTATTTTGCAGCACTCTACTTGCAGCATTTGAGCAAAATCATTATCTTATGTTACTTATTGCCCCATATGTGACAAGCATGAAGTGCACGATAACCATGAAACAACAGGTTTATGACTAACTAAATTACGTTTACCCCAATTATGCACAGAAAACATGCTTAAAAGGAAGATTTGTAATACTGGCATAGATGCCACAAGACCAAATGTTTAGCTCTCCATCTGGTAATGCACCTAGAACTTAGCCGGTAACAAACTATCCATCAAAATCTACTAAAGTCCGCAGCCAGGAAGTTTGGATATCTAAAGCCGTCATTTGTCCAGAATGCACTCGAGCGGGTTTGGATATTAATTTACAAAGGATGCAAGGAATATCACATAGAATACTTGGGCATTAAAGTATTCCAGCTAAAGCACCCCACAGTCACCCAAACTATTTCAAGATTAGTCAAAAGAAAAGCTCCCGGCCACCTCTAATAAATTAAAAGCTCCACCCGGTATTCTTACTGAGCTCAACTACACCAGCATCGGACATGAAAGCATAAATGCAATCTATATCAAAAGAAATCACCTCATCAAGATAATCGACGTCGAGGTCGCCCGAGTTATCCACATTTCCAAACATAAACCCCAGAAAGCGGTTGCCGCTCCCACCCTCTTCATATTCCTCCTCATCATCTGTCAATTCATTGGAGGCAAATTATCATCTTATACGCAACAGAATTGAAAAGATAATTCACCAGAAGAGCAAATCATTTCAAGATTAACAGATAGCGTGATCAAGGTTCACTTTTTCACCAGACTACTGCGTATTTAACTTAGGGTATTCGGCAAAAGCACTCGTACAAAACTCTCTGTCACCCAGTAATCCATCGTATCATGCAATCCGCTTGAGGGGATGCATAATTATTAACCGTTAAAAACTCGTTGTGGAAGTGAAGAATCAGCTATACCATCATCTCGACTGTCTTCCGAACCATCGCCGGAATCGTAACCCATCTTTCCGACACCGACACCGACACCGAGGAGGCCCCGATACAATGCGCCCGCGGCTCCGAGCTGTTCCCAGTGTTCTCAAGGGCCTGCTCGAATCAATCCTCTTCACGGTCGTGCTTCCCTCGCCCCGCCTCGGTCCCCGCAGCAGCTGATCGATCAGCTGCGATGCAATTGGCGGGTGGTTTTTCCGTCGCGGAGGTTCGCCGGCGACGGTCGACGGTTCGCCGGCCGGAAGCGGGCGCTGCCGGAGGTCTTCTCTTCCTCGTCGGGGGGGCGTCGAATCGAAGGAAGGGCGTGCGGGGGCGTCGACCACGACCTCCGCTATGGCGGTGATGAAGAAAAGCAGAGGAAACGAAGAAGATGACCGGAACAAAGGAGAGGAGAAAGGCCGTAAAATCGACACAGGTTATAATATATAGAGGACTGGGAAAAGACCAAAAAAAAAAAAAAAAAAAAAAACCTAAATTGTATCTTGACATTATCAAAAAAATCTTAAATTATGTTCAATGTAATAAATCTACACTAATTTTTTTTTTTTTTTGCTACATAAAAAGTCTCAAATTCATTATATTTTGATGATGATTAATCAGCCATAACAATATTCTTTATATTTCACTTAAACATGACGGAAGATGAATGTATTATATAAATACGGGTTTATGATTTTTTATGATAAATGTGTCACACTAAATATAATTTAGAGTTTTTTTTTTGCCCCAAAAGAAAAATCTCACTCCATAAATTTGACAAATGATGTACTTCGATCAACTCTTATTTCTACAGATATATTGTATTTTATTCATATTTATTGATGTTAATTTGCATATTGACCGAAGTGATAAAATAAAATAAATTCATATATTCATGTCAATAGACTATAAACTCAAACATGTTCACGGGATTTTCATCTTTTATGAGTTTTTTTACTTTTCATGAAAACTAGACATGCCTTCGAGAATGAATAGATTTTAAGAATATGCACACTTTTTTTGTTTGTATGTTTGATAACTGTATGTTATCATATTGAAAACAATACAGTGACCAAGCATAATTTCAGATTTTTCATATCTAGTAAAAATTGTATTTTTACAAACAATTTGTTTTAACGAAATAGAAATACTTTCATCTTCGTTTGCAAGTAGAGAAAAGAGATTTGCTTTTTGGATTGAATTATTTAACTCGGCTCAAATTTCTGGCCTTTTGCACTTACTAAGCTTAGGCTTGGCATGTTTGGATGAGTAAAAATAGTAGTAACAAATGAATTTTTACCGTTAGATTGATAAACAGCAATTAGTTTATAATTCTTTGAATTAGTTGAACAGTTGCAATGCCCAATAAACTCTAATATCTCCTCTTGATAGATCATAGGAGATCATAAGATCGAACTCATTAGTTTCTCTAATTTAGTTAACTCAATGTTAACGAAAAACTAATTCATTTAAAGGTAATTAGGTACACAACGGTTGAAAACGATATATATTAAAAAAGGGGAAAATCATAAATGATTTGGAGGGCAACATGGAAGTTGATGCAACCGACCCATATGATACATGCTGAAGATAAATGCCAGTTTATATAGAAACATATTGTTGTTAGAAATGATATAGAGTTGATATCGGTTTCAAGAAATACTCATGAAATATTTTTAAGGGTTAATACTATTAAAAATCTCAAATTGGTATACCTATGATAAATTTACCCTAAATTATTTTTTTGATCATAAAAAACCCCAAACTAGTACAATTGTGATAAATTTACCCCGACTAACTATAAAAAACCTTAAACTTGTACATTTATGACAATCTTACCATAAACTAATTTATTTGACCACAAAAAACTCCAAACTGATAAATTTGTGACAAATATACCATCTGCTAAATTAGATTAATACCACAAAAATTGTAAACTGTAACAAACGATGCGTAAAATCCTAAATTGATATACTAGTCAACTGTTACGTGTAATTTAACTTAATTATTTGACAATAAAATTTAACGTAAACTAACAAAAGGTAAATTTGTCACAAGTGTACTAGTTTGGGGTTTTTGGTGGTCAAAAAAATAATTTGGGGTAAATTTATTACAAGTATACCAATTGGGGTTTTTTCAGGATATTAACCATATTTTAAAATCAATTTTATGGGTGATGTTTTATCATATCAATTCCTATTCCCCTTCCCATAGCTGGACTGGACCTGCTTATCGTTAATCAAATCTCGAAAAGCAGGTTTGAATTCCTGAAATCCTTAATTCAAGTGGAAATTATGATGTTTGTCAAAATTATTGGAACGCTTTTCCGCATTAAAAAGTTGGACTTTTTAAAGCCTAAAGACCAAATCAGAGAGCCACCCATTTTCAGTCAGATTTTCTGATTTTGCTTTTAATATTTTCCCACGCTCATCCTAAGACCTTTCGCAATAAGGGCCCATGCACAAAGTAAATTGAGACGCTAAAACATTCATTTAAATGGAGCCGAAGCACTTAATAAATGAAAAGAAAATTTACAAAATTTACCTTCAATTTTATTTCGCGTGTCAAATGTCTTCCTCACATTTCAAATTCTACAGTTATCATTCTCACTTTTTACAATAAATTTGGGGCAGCACTATTCCCACCCATTATATGACTAAATCCCCCAATTTACACCAAAAAAATAAAATTGTCATCTATCATTCAATTGTAATTTATATTGGTGGTCCCAAATTTATTTACTTTCCTTTTATTCTAGTTTCTCTATATCTATTTAGGATTTACTTACCATAATTAATAATTTGATATGTTTAGTTTTTATTTACTGTAGATTTTCCATGTATATTAAAGGCATCATATTTTTTTATTACTTGATACTACTTCCATAAGAATTTGTTTTGTTGAAAAGAGAAATTTCAAAGAAATCTAGTTTTTTTCTAACATTATTGATCAAATTTATAGATAAATTGTTAAGTAGATGAAATTAAATTAAATGTAAACATTGCATAAAGTAAAGATTTTTTTTTTTTGAAAATTTAGTTGAAATATCATTACTTTGAATTGACAAAAATTAATATTATCTATGAACTATTTACAAAAAAAATAATATAAAGATATGACATTGTGCATAATGTTTTAGTGTATTCTTAGATATTCCTCTAATACCTTATATGTATAAAGGTATCTCATCAATATAATAAGAAAAAAAGATAAATTCTTTGATATAGTAAATAAGGAGACTTGACATATATTTTATACTAATGAAATTGATAAAAGTTTCACCGAGAAAGTGCACTTATGAGATAAGAGGAACAAATGAATAAGTAATTTGCTATATAAGATAAATGATGAAGAGGAGATTTTTCTGTACATTAGAAATGTCTTTCTTCCTTACTATTAGCAAGATAATTTTACATGGAGAATATAAAATATCATAGGAATATTTGAGAGTGCATTTTTCTTTAATAAACGAAAAAAAAGGGAAAATAGAAAAAAGGAATGGGCCATCATTTTAAATTGCGATTTAAATATTGATGGCAATTTTGTCTTTTTAGTGTAAATGGGAGTAGATATAATTATTTAGGGGGTGGAAATAGAGTTGCCTACTTAGAAACTAATCATCAATGACTAGTTTTTTGGCAAAGGATTTCACTTTCTATATATATGTGTGTGTATTTATTTATTGAGTCAATTATAAATTGACAAAATTAATCTTGAAAATAAGTTCCAACTGAGGAAGCATCACTTATGAAAACCAAAATTCTATTTATATCGGTGACCAGAATCAAGTGGAAATTTCATCTCTTGCCTTCAACAGCTATAAGATCTCTTTGAAACATTTTGTCTAACGAGTAGATTGGAGGAAATTCCTCCGGTGATTGACTAACTACTAGTGCATCATGTAAGGGTCTCTAAGGAGGTCATTCGATTAAAAAGAATGGGGATGTGAATCTGAAATTCCAAAGTCTAAAGTTCTTGTTTACTTGTCTTTGTCTATGAGCTTTTCAAATTGTGAACAAAAGAGAAAACACATAAGGAGTGTCTTAAGGAGATAGTGTGATCTAACACTGAATATTTACACTCAAAATTGTAATATCTTATTGATCCTATAGTGAAATCCAACCAGTAGGTTGTCAACGTGGGATAATGGACGTAAGCTTAGTTTAAGTTGTGCCATTATATATTTCATATGCAATCTTCTCTTCCCATAACTATTCTTAATTAAATATATTACACACTTATAGGTTATTGTAGAAGTCTGGTGACTTGTATTACAAATTCTAATCAGTATTCAGACTTTGTTAACAACTTATTTTATTCCGCAATTATTTGTTAAGATTTCTTTTAAACACCTATTCACCCTTTTCTAGGTGTTCATTTTAGCCTTTTTAGTGGGCTCAAGTTGAGCTTGCATGACTTTACCATCATGAATCACGAATAATCTCTTAGATAGAGGTAGGGTCACAAAGAGAGAGGCGAGGGTGTCATCATCCGTGTCAATGAGAAAACATGGGAGACATTTTATGGCTTTTATTTTAAGAAAATTGTCCAAAAAATCATAAATTTATTATATTTTTGTCAATTCAGTATTAAATTTCTTGATTATACCCATCGAGTTCTAAATCTTTTTCATGTTTTGCCAATTGAGTCTATATAATCACTTCTGGCCATAAATTGTTGACATGGATGCCAAATATTCTATGTGGTCCGACCGACGTTGATGTAAACAATTTTGAAATAAATTTTTAATATTTTAATATTTTTTTCGATTTTTTCTTTCTTTTTTATTTTTTACTTCCCTTCTTCATTTGGCCGATCATTGAGCCTAGACGACTAGCTAGAGGTGAGGGTCAGCGAGATCAACCTCACCTACCCTTGGCAAGGCTTGATCTCATTGTTGCTCGGCAAGGTTGAGCCTTGCTAGGGGAAGGCAAGATTTGCCCGAGGTTAGCAAGGTTGGCCTCACTAGCTCTTGCTTCTAACCATTGTTGAGGCTTGATTGACTACCGGAAGCGAAGAAATATTAACATATTATTTAAAATAGTCAATGTCAATGATTTTCGATTGAAATTGACTGAATTGGCTAAATTGATAAAACATGAAAAAGTTTGGGATTCAATTGACACAATTAAAATGTTTATGATTGAATTGACAAAAGTGCAATAGGTTAGAATTTGTAGAACAATTTTCTCCTTTTAATTTTGTTAGTTCACCACCTTCTCTCCTAACTTAGTTGAGAAAATAACACATAGCTGGAATATCGATAGTTTCTTTATATAATGAATAGTTCTGCTCAATCAAGGACTGAATCCTTGTTGTTGCCATGTACATGTTAGGTTATCTGCTTGATGAGTTAATAAGCACGCAAATATACTTATAAAGCACGAACACAAGTTGACTGCGTAACGGGATTTGGTTAACTCAAGAAATTCAAGCTGCAATTCAACGGAGGTAATGGTAATTAAGTTAGTTGTAGTAGTGCTACCTTCAATCGGATGCCATAAACTAGATAAATTGGGCATGACAATAGGTTAAACTTCAGCAGATATAATTGATGTTGTTTGGTGAAAAATTGTGCGTATCGTCCTATCAATGAGCATTAATATATCTATATCATCGTGCAATCACGTAGTTGATAAATGATTGGTCTCTTTCACCGCAACCCTAAAATAATTTTCAACATGATAATTTGCATTAAGTACGTTTAGGACATCCTTAAGTAGGGTATGCTGCATTTTGATTTACTCGTTACGAATGAATATAAAAGTAAAGATTATAAACGCAACACAGGTTCTATGACCCAAATCAATATAAGTCCGGATATATATTTACTCGAATTAACATTTTAAAGTTTTGAAAAGAGTAAAATAGCGCACTTCATTTTTATTCCTCATTTTCCCAATTTCTTATTCCTTGAATTCCATACATAAATGTCTTTGTCCCATCCTTTAGGTTTTCCCTTTGCACGTATTCATTTTACCATCAGTTCTCGTTTAAGCAATCGATTTCGAACTAGAATAAACGTTGTTCTACACGTGGAGATATACAAAAACATTGCATGCAAAATCGAAATAATGAGTAGCGAATTATGGGGGAATAATATGCAACAACAAAGATCATGAAGAGAAACAACGACCATCTCCAGATGAGATCTAAATACCACACCACAGAAGCGCATGAAACAGCGCGCAACCATACAAAAGCAGCGAAGTACGGTAAAAGCTAAGAGCTGACAAAAGCTCTGGCCTACATACGTAGCTCAAATGA
The DNA here is from genome assembly GCA_016097545.1 of Eucalyptus victrix. Classification (NCBI taxonomy): domain Eukaryota; kingdom Viridiplantae; phylum Streptophyta; class Magnoliopsida; order Myrtales; family Myrtaceae; genus Eucalyptus; species Eucalyptus victrix. The sequence goes on from CM027843.1 coordinate 10,051,183, forward strand.
ATAACACGATAGCAAGAATTAACGGCCTACGTATAACTAGTGTCGGAACATATGAGATGTTATACTCCTCATAAACTGAAGAAGATAACTCGAAGCACCCCGGCTTGATTACTTTGACGGCGGCGGAGAGAGGAAGGGGATGGATGGAAAAGTGGTGGGGATGGTGGTGGGGATGGAGGGAAAGCCGCTTGGGAGTGGAATGGTGGGCAAGCCGGCTGGTAGCGGAGGGAGCGAAGTGGGCATGTTCGGCAGGGAAGGCAGTGTGGTGGGCAGTGTCGGCTGCGGAAGAGTAGTTGGGAGGGTGGCGGGCAACGGCGGCAGCGCAGTTGGTTTGGGAGAGACGGCAAAGTGGGGATGGTGGGCAGGGCCGCCGCGGCCGGCGGTGGAGTCGTGTCGAGGAGATGGCGTGCTGCTGACCCACCATCGAACAGCGCCAGTGCAACCAGCATCGCGAAGATGACCGGGCCGTGAGCTGCCATTGAATCAAGCTTGGCTTTGGTTGGAGAAGAACGTGCAGTGGGAGGATTTCTTTTGACAAATCGAATGTGTGATTTGATGATGGTGGGTAGGGTTCATGAGAAAGGCGTTTATATAAGCGAAGGTGGGTCCTTTGGGATTGGCTTTTGATCTATGGTAGGTGAATGATCGGCTTTGTGTTTGATGAGAAAATGTGCGAAGACATTCTCTGAGATTTTCAAGTTTTGTTAGCTCACCGTCACCCTCCTTCCCCTGGTGTAGTTGAGAAAACAGTTGACGGTTTCCTAACGAGTTTCTTTTTTTTTTTTTTTCAAAAAATAGAGGTTGGATAGTTTCATCATGACATGAGTTGCTTGACCACGTGGCCTACTGCCATCTAATTTGGTAATTTCAAAGATTATGCTATTCTTCTTTTTTCACTTTCATTCCATGCATCTATGAAATTTCTTTTGCACGAACGTCCTTGAGATCAACACACCCAATTCGTATAAATAGTAACCTGAAATGATAATTGATTATGTCCCACTCTCAGAGTTCGCTGGCATTTCGAAGATAAATTTTGAGTTAAGCATGCTGGTTTCCATACGTTGGGGTCACATCGACTTGTTTACTTTTAGGCTTCATTTATTTTACAACTAAATAAATGGTTTGAAAACTATTTTCTTAGAAAATAATCGTTTGTATTGCTTGAAATAATTGATCATTGAAAAATGTTTTCATTATCCATAATAATGTATATTTAAACATTTTTGCATACGAAGAAAATATTTTTTATTCATTTATTTTATGAGTGATACAAACGATTATTTTTAGAAAAATACTTTTTAAATTATTAATTTTTCGTGAAATAAATGAAACCTCAAGGTTTTGTTCGTGTTGGCCTTATGTTTAGGAAGTCACAATAAAATTCTTGAATCTCCCATTAAAGGATAGCCCATGCAAATAAGTTGGTAAGAGACAACTGATTGAAGAAGCTCTAGTTGATTGTGCATTCGACGGATGCAAAGTTAGAAGATAAACTATTATTATGACTTCACAATAAGGAGCTAATTGTATATAGTAATGGTTTCAAACAAGGGCGAGCAAAAATTGCGCATTTATCGAATGTCTAGTAAAACTTCTCTTGGTAACAATTGATAAAGTTGCAATATGATTAGGTGACAACGATGAACGTGATCATAATCAAATTAATAATCAACTAGCTGTGAAAATTCGAAGAACAAAATTTTCCAATGTCACTTAACTAAAATGAAATATTTAATTGAGGACGCCATGTTTTTAAGTTTGGCGATGACTAGCAGAAGTTTTAAGGAGCACAATAAATATTGAGCTAACTTTGTTCGTGGTGGACGGTAAAGTGACTATAAGTTTAAGGATGAAGATCGGCGCGCGAGTCCAAAATTCGAGAGCAAAATTAATGAATTGCCAAAAGCACCAAAAAGAAGACGTTGCGACTTTTCTAAAATTTCTCTAATTTCCTCAGGTGGCAATGCAGAAATCAGAAAATTTAAACTCAAACATCCTTGTTGTTGCTCATTCTTTATGAAACCTTTCATCTGATCATGATAGCCTTAATTGCGACAAGTGGTCTGTGCCCACTTGACTGGATATGATCACGTATACGTTTTAGATAATAATTACATCATTCTATCAGAATTTGTGTCATGTCTTTGTGATGAAAAAATGTTAAATTGAGTCACTTTAAAGTTAATTGTTTTCCGTCTTATATCCTCTCGAACTTGTGCTTCCCTCAATAGCGTCCTTTTCTTGCTATATTTTCCACCAGGATGCATACTTGAAATGCATGAAGAGCGATGAAGTCGACAATCTCTAATTTCTATATATATATAAACATCCTCGTTGTTGCTCATTCTTTATGAAACCTTTCATTTGATCATGATAGCCTTAATTGCGACAAGTGTTTTGTGCCCACTTGACTGGACATAGAGGTTTTAGATAATAATTATATCATTCTATCAGAATTTGTGTTATGTCTTTGCGATGAAAATATAAGTTAATTGTTTTTCATCTTATATCCTCTCAAACCTGTGCTTCCCTCAATAGTGTCCTTTTCCTGCTATATTTTCCACCAGGATGCATGCTTGAAATGCATGAAGAGCGATGAACTCGACAATCTCTAATTTCTATATATAAATATATGTCTATCCAAAGTACAACACCACGTAACATCACTGAAAAACTTTTATTCAATACAAATAACTGACTCTGAACATATATCAATCGTACACACCAATAAAAAAGAAAAGAAAACAAAAGAAAGAGAAACTCCCAATCATGCGTACAAAGTAATGACCGTATATCACAACCAGCAACGTTCCACCATCAGGAGGCACGTTGATACGAACACTAATGTAATCTCATCGATCGCAGCACGGACTCTCTCAAGGGCGAGTCGTCTAGTTTGATGGTGGTGGGGAGAAGAAGGGAAGGGTAGGAATCTTAGGGATGCCGGCCGGGAGCGGCGGCAGAGTGACCTTGGGCAGTGTGGGTTGAGGCAGAGTTGGGATGGCAGGCATGGGCGGCATTGCTACCTTTGGCAATGTTGGGATCGTCGGCAACGGAGGCAGCGGTGTCGGATTCGGCAAAGTGGGTATGTTGGGAATGGTTGGTATCGTTGGGAGACCGGCCTGGAGCAGATGACGAGCTCCCCAGCTCACGTCGATGCTGGCAAAGAGGACGGCGATGGAAAGCACTAAGGCGAAGCTCTTGGAGAAAGCCATTGGTGATCGGGATCAAATTGATGCGATAAAGGGTGTTGCGAGCAATGTGATTGCTGATTGCTGATTGCTGAGTGAGGAATTGGAGGGATGGAGGTTGGGATTATATAGGAAGAGAATGTGTGATTTTGGGTTGAGGTTGGTGACTGGCCATTCATATGGTTAAGAAAAAGTTGCAATCTTGGTTTGTCGTTCTTGTTGGTTCACCTCCTCATCTTGATTTCAAAGACGAAATGTCAGATTTTGATGGGGCGTTGTCCTTGAATTCAAGCTTGGTGATCGACGTGTCTTGGAGGAGGTGAAGAGTAGTGCATTGTTAGTCCAATCATGAATGGAGTTTGTCATGACTTTATTACGGTTTCCACACGTTTTGGTCCCGAGTAATCCTCCGTTTATTGAGGATTTGCTATTTCAGCTTTGGTTAGGCAGTTAAGTGTTAATGATTAAGATTGAGTGCGGGTGTTCACTTCGTACTTTCGTTTCTACACAGACTTTGACAGTTGGTGTCTGATGGGGCTGGAGGAGTTAGGTGTCTAGGGACCCACTTTGATCAATCTGACGTGTTATGGTTTTTTTTTTTTTTCTCTTTCCTCTTCCCGTTTCGCCGCGAATTGACCCAATCAGCAAATTAGCTTTCAACCCATAAGTTGATTTTTGGTATTTATTGAATTAGTTTGAATGGTGATCCGGACAAGTAAATTGCGTAACGGGAGTCAAGGACGACTAAATTTAAAGGAAAAAGAAATGTAAGTACATGAAATTGATGAATCAATAAACTGAAACTAAGAAAATACATAAGTTTAGTGTTGATAATTGTGGATCCTTTTACAACAATTCAAGGTGACTTTATATAGCCTATTATAAAAATATAACCACTTATAAGTGGTTAATATTCAAATTATTGGTCATAACCACATCTTTATAACTTCATACTCCATAATCCCATGTTCACCTTATTCGGAAGTGGTTACAACTCTTCAATTGCCACTAGACTTAATCGTCAATCGGTATCTTCACCTTGGCATATTCTTTGTCTTCTTTAGTTTCTTTGTATTCGACACGTTAATCATCGACCAATTGCCATCATACGTCGACAATTGTCTCATGGTCGTCAACAATTATAGTCATCATCATTTGTCTCCGCTTATCAGTTACTTCGCGATAATCAAATCATACTTAACGTCGAGTTCTATATTCATTCAAATCATTGTCATGTCGATTAAAAGATTTGGTCATTTTTTATTGTCAACAATTCATAAAATGTTAACTAGTGCAACATCATGTATATTCTCTAGTTCAATCTATCTTTAGTTTTGGAAGATCTAGGTAAAAAATAAAATAAAATAAACCTGACATAAAAGGGGTAATCTAATCTTTCTGGCCATATAGAAGTATGATATGTGTGTGTTGATTTATATTTGAGCCCCAGCAAACGTAAAAAGGAAAATTTTAAATGATGGCTTGATGTGGTGCCATATTATCAAAGGAGGAATTGTCTCGTTTAAGGACTCGAAATATCCAATTTAATCTCAAAAAGGGGCCTAAATTGGGGTTGTTTTGATAATAGAGGCTCGAAAGTGGACTTGTCTTAAATAAGGATATGAAGTGGCTGATTTTGTCTAAAAATGCGTAAGCTAAATATAAGCCATTCAAACTTGATGAAAGTGTGCATCTATCATTAAACGCAATGGATTTGGATATGACCACTTTCTGGGGGGATTTGTAGTATCAATATCACTTATCAAATTTAGGTCTTAAGAGGATTTCATCTAATTTGAAGAATTTTGACACAATAAGCAATTTCTAGAACTTTCAACTATTGTTTTTTTTTTAAAGATGTATAGCCCAAGTGCTAAAATTTGGTATGAGGGGACACTTTAGATTTTGTTTTATTCATCGGAACAACTATTTATATTCTTTTGTTCTAAAGAACGAAAAAAGAATAAAACCTATTTGGTAAAAATTTTTGTTCATGAAAATAGATTTGTAATAGAAACAAGAAGTAGAAAAAATAGTTTCTTATTCCTAGGAACAATTTCTAGAATATATATATTTTTCTCTCTTCTCTCTTCTTTTTTTTTTTCTTCTTCTTCTTCTTCTTTTCTTTTGGCTAGTTCTTGGCCTTGGCCTTGGCCATGGCTAGCGTTGGCGATCAGCTAGACGAGGGCCGATGACCTCACTGGAGTGTCGCCGACCCCTGAAGACATCAAGTCATGGTGAGGCTCGTCGGTGGCTGCGCAAGGTCGACCTTGCCCAGCCAAGGCGAGGTTGAGCCTCACATGGCCACGGCGAGGCTCGACCTCCCTGGCTAACACGAGGCTTGGCCTCGCCAGGCCAAGGCGAGGCTAATCTCTCACCGCCTGGGTGAGGCTGAGGCTCGCTGTGGCTAGGTTGGCAAGCTCGTTGAGCCTTGCCCTAGCCTAGTAAGGCTTCAGCGAGCTCGTCGAACTTTGCCCAGTCGGTCGCCGGCCATCGCCATGGCCTACGACCAACCAAAGAGAAAAAGAAAAAGGAAAAAAAAAAAGGAAAAAAAGAAGAAAATATAATAAAAAATTAAAAAATTAAAAGAAATAAAAAAATCTAAGAATCCTACCAAACGTGTTTTTATCCCGGGAATAGAAATTTTGGAAAGTTATCAAACGTGTTCTTTTGCTTAGAAATTATTCCCGATAACAAAATTAGAAAAAACAATTTTAGATCAAAAATTGTTCCTCGGAACATAATCATTATCAAATGCGCCCTTAAGTGCCAAAAGTTAGGAAAGTGCCACTTAAGTGCCACTTTTGGTGAACCCTATCGGAAATCCTATGTGGTAATTTTTTAATTATTTTTGCTTGCCTATGTGGCTCTTTGGAGAGCTGATTTAGCAAAAAAAAAAAAAAAAAAAATGCAAAAATGTCGTTTTGGCGTGGATTTGAATTTTAATATAAAAATTAATTAAACTAAATTTAAAAAAAAAAATTATTATTTTTTTTAAAAGAGGAGGAATGAAGCATGTGGTTGAGGGTTGACCCCTTGTCATTGCCACCACCCTGCCGTTGCCGGGAAGGGCCGATGATGTTTTTTTTTTTCAAAATTAGTTTTAAATTTAATTTAATTAGTTTTATATTAATTATTAACCCACATTAGTAGTAAAACAATGTCATTTTTGCACTAGTTTAGTGATGTCAGCATGCAAAATGACGTCGTTTTGCTCTTGCCTTGCTAGAAAATCGACATATTAGCATTTTGGCTGCCATTGGCATTTAAGTAATCTATTTTACTCTAATTTTGATAATTAAGTGTCACTTTCCTAACTTTTGACATTTAAATGTCCTTTGTACCGAGTTTTGGCATTTCAAATATCCAACACTCGTCTTTTTTTTTTTTATATAATAAATTTTATAGTCTTCCCCTCTAAATTTGAGGGAAAAAGAAACATAAGTACATTGAACCGATGAATCGATAAATTGAAACTAAGAAAATAAATAAGTTTAGTGTCAATAATTGTAGATCATCTTACAACAATTCAACGCGACTTTATAGAGCCTATTAGGGCCTGCATGGAAACATTCTTTATTTCTGTTTCTGAACAATATTTTTGTTTTTTTTGTTCCGGAACAAAATAAGAACAAAAAAAAGAAACAACAAATTTTTGTTTCTTGTTCCAGAAACAAAAATGAAGAAACGTTTCTCTTCTCTCTCTTCTTCTTCTCTTCTTCTTTTCTTCTTCTTTTTTCTTTCGCCGGTCGCCGGCCTCGGCCATGGCCGGTGACTGGCCATCGAGGGCCCGCGACGCCGTCGAGGGTCAACGACCTCGTCGGAGCCTCGCCTTGGCTGGGCGAGCTCGGCCTTGCCCCAGATCCAGCGAGGTCGAGCGTCGTCGGCCCCGGCGAGGCTCGGCCTCGTCGAGGGCTGGCGAGCCACGGTGGCTGGCGAGCCTCGCCGTGGCCGGGCGAGGAGGGCCGGCCCCGTCGGTCGCCGGGAGGCGGTGACCGGCCGAAAAAAAAAAAAATAAAAAAGAAAGGAAAAATGAAAAATAAAATAAAAATGTTTAAAAAATTAAAAGAAACAAAAAAAGAATAAAATTTACCAAACGTGTTTTTATTCATTTTTTATTCCCGGAACAAACGTTACCAAATGCATTCTTTTGTTCAAAAATTGTTCCCCATAATAGAAACACTTTTTTTTTTTTCTGTTCCCTCAAAAACAAAAAAAGAATATAAACGTTACCATTCGCATCCTTACTAACCGCTTTTAAGGGGTTAATATTCAAATTGTTGGTTATAACCACATCTTTATAACTTTGTACTTCATAATTGCATACCTTACTTACATGCAATTACAACTGTTCAATTGCCACTAGACTTAACTATCAATCGATATCTTCACATTGGCATATTCTTGTCTTCCTTAGTTTCCTTGTATTCAACACTTATTCAAATTCATTAAGTAATAATTGTTGACCAATTGCCATCGTATGTTGATAGCTATCTCATGGTCATCAACAACTATAGTCATCATCATGGGTCTCTACTGATCGGTTATTGGTAAGTTGTCGATAATCAAATCATACTTGACACCCAATTCTGTATTCATTAAAATCGGCTTGATGTTGATCAACAAGATTTGGTCATTTTTTAGGGTCAACACTTTCGTAGGTTGTTCATTAGTGCAATATCATATATATTTTCTAGTTCAATCTATCTTTAAATCTTGAAGATCTAGGCAAATAAACAAACTAACCTCATATAAAACACATAATCTAATCTTTCTAGCCATATACTGAGTAGTTAGTCTTCTATATCGATAGAATTAGAACTATGCTTTGTGTTTGGCAACCACTTTGCAGAGGATCTTTAGGGGTCTAAAGGCTTTTGGGCCAAATAGAGAGTGTATGGCAAAAAACTTTGAATGCCCATTGCACAAATGTTGGCCTTTTGAAGGCTACAAGCTCAAGGCAACCAAGGGGCTACCTAGGCTTTCTAGCATTCTCGGTAAGCAACAGTGAATCTTTAAAAATAATTCGTTATTCCTTTTTTACCCTTAAAATTTTACTAAAATTCCAAGTGTGACCCTTTTTAAAAAAAAACCCTAACTCTTCTTTTCCAAGCAATTCTCGACTCTTCAGATACCCCGCTTCCTTTCCCTTATGCGTTGCTCTTCTCGACTCTTCAGATACGCTGCTTCCTTTCCCTTCTGCATTGCTCTTCTCGACCCTTCAGATACGCCGCTTCCCTTCCCTTCTGCTTTTCTCTTCTCGATTCTTCAGATCTCACTCTTGCCACTTGAAAGCTTACCCCTCTGGTCGTCAAAGCTCGCATCTCCAATTGTTTGTCGAAGCTCACCTCTCCGATCGATCATCGAAGCTCACCTGTTCGATCGCTGAAGCTTCAATAGATACTGTCTGCCTAGGCCCTTGTTCATCGCCATTGCGTTGCTTGCCATCGCCCAGGCCTAGTCCCACGGCTCGACTCCCGCACCTGCTAGCGATGGTGAGCGCCCCCCCTCTCTCTCTCTCTCTCTCTCTCTCTTTGTGTCTCTTGCATTTGGTTTTCATTGTAAATGGCTTATCTGCTAGCAAATGGGCAAATTCGGAATGTGGGTGCTAGAATCGAGAGATTTTGAACTCAATAGAAGTGCGATTCGATCACTGTGACATCGACATTACGTGAATTTCTGCAAATTACCTGAACTTTTCAGCATCATGACGAACATCAAACAAGCTTGAAGGATGTCAGTGCATTGAGGCCTACGTTATGATGGGCGATGGCGAGTTCCGCCACACAATTGCTATCTGCTTGCTCTGTTCCGGGGATTCTCTGGAAGCGAATCAAGACATATGAATGGGATAACTACAATTTAAGCAGCCTTGGTTTTTGGTGGATTAGAATGAAGCAGCTCTAATTGCAAAGAGTTATTGTTAATTTTTATTTTGACGATTTAGATGTAGATTGAACAAAATTTGACCTGATTTGAGTGCTTAACTAAACCACCTTTTATTTGGGGAAATGGGCTGGCCACTTTCATGTATGAGATCAGGCATGAAGGAGATGGCTATATTTCAAAAACGAATTTTTATTTTTCCACAAGGAAAATATGTTGTGCTAGACTTATGTACGCAACCATCAGGTATATTCTTTTAGAGAAGATATGATTTGATTTGGGGTGTGTTTGTTGCATTGAAAGTATTTTTTTTTGGGAACTGTTTTCATTGATTTTTGGTGTCAATGAAACCTCAACAGCATGAAAGACAGAAAATGAGCTCCCTGCTAGAAAAGAGGAAAGTGTTTTCCAAGTAAAATGAGCTAAGTCTGGTGTTAATATGGCAAGGCTAAGGACTAGTGCACCTCTTCCTCCCTCTCTCCTCCTTTACATTCTAATGCATACATAAGAATATGTGATTCTGGTCTTGATGCCAATGAACATAATAGTAGTTGGTATAACACTAGGTAATCATCAGTTGTGGGCTAGTCTGTCATGCAACTTGCAAATAATAGACTGATTGGACTTTCCATTAGGGTGATGAGCAGGAAATGATAAGTTCTAATCCAATGTGCTAGGTTGGTCATTGGTAAGTTAAAAAATGTTAGATATGTGTTTGTTCCCCCCGATGCCAAACATAGCAAATAAACTTGAGGGTTCTATTTGGCTTTTTGACCTGGTCATTGATTAACAATGCCGTGAAGCTAAGATTTGGAAAAGTCAGCAATGGATTATTGACCTGGTCATTGATTAAAAAAAGGTCATTGAATTTGTTAATATATCTTTTTTTATATATACATCTCAGTGCAAAAATGTAATAAAAAAGTCATTGAATTTGTTAATATATCTCTTTTATATATCCATCTTAGTGCAAAAATATAATTAAAAAAAAGTCATTGAATTTGTTAATATATCTCTTTTATATATACATCTCAATGCGAAAATATATATAAAAAAAATGTCATTGAATTTGTTAATATATCTCTTTTATATATACATCTCAAAGTGCAAAAATATAATAAAGAAAAAAAAAGTCATTGAATTTGTTAATATATCTCTTTTATATATACATCTCAATGCAAAAATATATATAAAAAAATCATTATTTTTGTTTTCAATTTAAAAAAATCAAAAATTAAAAACTTAAATCGGTCACTCTAAAGGACTTCCCAAATATGTGTTTACCAAATAGTATTTTCCCAAAGTTGCTTCTCAAGGCGCTTTTCAATTATAGTTTACTAAACAGTTTTTGTATTTCATCAAAACCCTTTAGATCAAAAGTCTTTGCATTTTCTTAAAGGCTTTTCCCAAAAGCTTTCCCAAACATATTTTATATATATGCGTGGATTTATATTTGAGTCCCCAAAAAAAGGTATAAAGGAAAATTTTAAATGATGGCCTAAGTGGTGCCTTGTTGTCAAAAATCTCATCTAAGGACATGAAATATCCAACTTTATCTAAAAAAAAAGGGCCTAATTTTAGCAAGAGAGGTCTGGAAGTGGACTTGTATCAAATAAAAGTTTGAAGTGACTAATTTAATCTCAAATAATAATATGAAGTGGTAGACTTTGTCTAAAAAATGTGCAAGTTGAATTGAAGCCTTTCAAACTTGATAAGTCTGTGCATCTATCATTAAACTCAATGGATTTAGATAAAACCACATGCCGGGGGAATTTGTAGTATCAACATCACCGATCAAATTTAGGTCTTAAGAGGATTTCATCTAATTGGAAGAATTTTGATGGAATAAACGATTTCTTATTTTTTTTTTCATAATCTTTTCCCCTCTAGTCTCTTCCATCCATTCATCGGAATTCTCATGTTTAGTTATAGGGATAAGTGCAATAGAAGATCACCGCCATTCATCCGAATTCTCATGTTTAGTTATAGGGATAAGTGCAATAGAAGATCACCGCCTGAGGTGGTCTAGCTGAATAAGAGCTCCCATGATGTCTACTCAAGACGGAGGAGTTTGAATCCCGCGGAATGCATGGGATCTATTTTAAACTCTTTTTAATAAATTGCTCTTGCTTTGAGCCCTTATTCGAAATTTTCCCAAAGTAGAATTTCTGTTATTGTTTGTAGAGATAAACCTACTTTCTTTTTTCGGGAAAAGAACACTAGGAATGCCAAAATTTTCATACGGTGCTCATTTGAGTGTCAAAATATTTTTTTTCCTCACTTGAGTGCCGCATCGGAGAGTAAAATCGCTTACTTAAATGCCACTTTTGACCAAATATCCTACATGGATTTTTTTTTTTTTATAACTTTTTTGACTTGTTTGTTTTTATTTTGCTTCTTTACTTAAGGGTTGGGAGGGTCACCAGTGACCCTTGTCAACCGCAAAACCCTTGCCCTTGGTTGTGAAGGCATTGGGCGAGGCCGTTGGGGTCTCACCCATAGTTAGCAAGGTCATGATGCCCTTGCCAGCTCCAAGCGATGTCGCTCGTGGCCGGCTAAGCCATGAGACCCTCACCTAGGGCCTTCGTGGCGAGGGCGAGGGTGGCCCTCGCCCAAATCTAGTCGTGAAGGCCATGGGCGAGGGCATTGCGACCTCTCTGGCCTTGAGCAAAGCAACGTCGCCTGTGGCCACTCAAAGCTAGCGAGGCCTTGACAGCCTTGCCTGGGCCTTCGTGGCCGAGGTCGAGGGTTTTGTGGTTGGTGAGGGTGGTGACTCGGCCCCGACTCTAACTAGTCCTAAAGAAGAAAATCCAATAAAAATATATTTAATATATAAATATATATTAAAAAATTATTCACGTCATGCCAACAAAGCCACGTTGGATTTTCCAATGAGGCAAACCAGAATTGGCACTCAAGTGAGTGATTTTTCAATTTTGTGGCATTCAAGTGAGCGAAAACAAAGTTTTGGTACTAATTGAGCGTCGTACAAAAGTTTTGGCACTTCTAGTATTCTTTTCCCTCTTTTCTCTAATTTGTAATGGGTAACGGTGGTATGAGTGAAATCTACCTGTTTTGATTTTATACAACCTTGCGAGACATTCATGCCTGCAAGCTAGTGATAAAGTAGAGTGGAAATTTGACATAGATTGATGCATCACGTATGATTTCGATATCTCCAAGCTAATTAGTCCTCACATAGTTCTTGCGCACTCTATTGCATAGGCACCGTCGACGCTCGTTTAGAGTCGGGAAGAGATTAAAATGAGCTGCAAGACTTACGAATTAATGGCAACCGACTTAGACGAACATATATATGGCATATTCTTCTTGTATCATACAGAATTACATGAAATTATACACTCTAATGGAGGCTCAATAGGCCCTCCTAGAAAGCAAACAGACCAAACCCGACATCAAATCCTTTCTGGAGCATCACACTCTTGCTAGAAGTAGCAAATGACGATATCATACAAAACACACCCATCTTCACTACTACATCGTATTAGACCTCATATGCAAAGTATAGATTTCAGCAGTATCTTATAATGGCATCATTAGGCCAGGGAGTAATGATCATGATCTCAAGGGTTGGAGGTGGTCACAGAAGGCACTGGTAAGTCCTTCGGAATCGAAGGGATCGAAGGGAAGCCTGGCACTTCTGGCAATTCAGGAACTGGGAAGGTTGGCAACTCAGGCTTAGGCAAGGTTGGGATTTCAGGGAAAGGCGGGAGTTCGACATGCGGCAGCGACGGGATGATCCCATCGGGTATTTGGGGCACGGCAATCTCTGGCAGTGACGTGTCGAGGAGATGGCGTACCCGGACCGAGTTGGCGCCGCTGCTTAGGAGAGAGAGCACGATGACCAGGAGGGCGTATTTGATGAAGGATAATAGGTTTGCCATCGGTTCAAGTTGCTATCCTCTGAAAAGGGTATATGAGAACGATTGTTTGAGGGCGTGCGCGTGTGGCTTCGTAGGGCAAAATGCGCGCTATTTTATAGGCGAGAGGGACGTGAGAGATAGGAAAAAATTAAGGACGTGGGGCGATGTGAAAAGCTGAGATGGTTTGTTCAACTTCCTATCTGCCTTTTGCTGACACAAGTCCAAAAGATCCTATCAAACATCTCCAAGTCTTGCTGCCGAATACGGGTTAAATCACTAAATATATCGTCGAGTAGGTTCAACGCATGATCGTTCTTCTTTTTCTTGGATGGGCAATTGCGTCCTCTTGGATTACACGGCTCTCTTTCATTCAGTAAAAGCAGACGCTATAGAAGGTATGCTACTGATGCTTAAGTTTGATCAGTGAGGCTAGAATGTGACTCATTACACTAAGTTCGTGGCCACGTCTCAATGAAATTGAGGAAGTTTTTAAAGCAGTCGTGGCAGGTTCATTATAAGGACTCAGGTCGATTAACTATCAGTGCAAGCGACGTCGCATTACTCGCTGAAATTGCATTGGCAGGATACGTATCGATTCACAGTACTTTCTTCTCCTCAACTCTTTTTTCCACTCCCTAAGTGAATGAAGGTGTTGCAGAAATGAAGCTTGCCCAAGTACTTCAGGGCTCGTCACTTCTTTTCACTGATGAGGATTATGCCGGAACAATACACCGATATCTAAATTTACCAATCGCTGGGAGTATTAACATTTGGATGGACGAGTGAATCTAAGGATGATCCATATAGCCAGATTGCATGTAATGGAATTGTTGTTACGAATCTACACTAGCATTTTAAGGGAAGCAGATACTTTTTAGGAGCTATAACCAGCGACTCGACGTCATTTGCCCTTCATTTCTTTTTCCTAATAAGCAAGAGTGCTGTAGGATCATCTTGCTTGATTTTATTTCATAAGATACATCGCCGCATTTTCCAAGTTATTGATGAAGTGTAGCTATAGTTCTTTTGGCAGCATTTCACAAGTTATTGGTGAAGTGTAGCTATAGTTCTTTTGGCAGCATTTCACAAGTTATTGGTGAAGTGTAGCTATAGTTATTTTGGCAGCTGAAAGCGCGACTTCATATCTTCAACATTAATACATTAAAGATCGAACAACAGAACTTTGCCGAGTTCTTACTTCTTACATCTTGTCATACTCAAGATCGTTGGGAAATTTTGCCTCCATCTTCCTAACTACCCTAATTCAACTTCCCCCAACGAAAATAGAACAAGGGCCATCTTTAAAACCTCTGTTTCTAATTTTGCGAGAGCAAATTGGAAGTAAGATGGAAGCTCACAGCGCTCTTGATGGTAACTTGTCTGCAAAAAATCACCAAATTCACGTCCTTCGTCCACTTACTTTTTCCATCTCTCAGCAGAACCTTCCAAGTTTAAGCAGATATTAATCAAGGAAAAGTGGAGACGCACCAAAATTTGGAGAATATCATGCTTTTCCTTTACATTATGGCACGAGTTCCAGATTCATTTGAAACTTCAATTCCTCGTACATAATTGCATGGTTACAGACAATACATAAGAGCATTTGCCAATGCCACTGCAGCAGAGCCTGGCATTATTAACAAATGAAAGTTCCTTGACGGACCATCTTAACTTATATTTCCAGTTTATCATACAGATAAAGGCACATGAAAGTAAGATTCAGCTCCAAAATGAGCGACCCTTGACTGCAATCACGTCCTCATTTCCTCTCGAAATGGTCTTATAGTAATCCAGTGTCCATTTCTCGAACGTGCAATCAATGAAATCATAGTAGCCGCCATGGAGAGAGAGGTTTCCCCTCATCACCTGTTCTTCTATCCATGGATAAGTGAGCAGATTTAGCAACGAGCGATTCACTGATTCCTGCACTCAGAAGCATTTTAAAGGCATTAGGCCAATGCCGTTGGTGATCTTATACAAATCAAATCCAGATGTTATGAGTTGTTTCCCACCTTTTCACAGTGCCTGCACTGCTGGTCAAAACTGAGGTGAGAAGCAGCTTCCTTGGTGCTTAGTCTAGCATTTTTTCCAACTATAACCCAATTTTTGATGAAGCTACTGGAAGGAGATATCGTATTAGAAAAAAGAGAATGAATAGTTAAAGCTGAATAGCTGCAACTGAAGGAGAATTACACTATACTTCAACACCCCGACCTTGAATTATCTCCATCTGCATTCTCCATGCTCATCAGTGCGCGAATGCCCCCACAACAGCTGTGGCCAATTACTAGTATATTTTTCACCTGTGCAAAGAAACTGTTACTTGCCAAATCTAAATTATT
This sequence comes from Eucalyptus victrix, assembly GCA_016097545.1. NCBI lineage: Eukaryota > Viridiplantae > Streptophyta > Magnoliopsida > Myrtales > Myrtaceae > Eucalyptus > Eucalyptus victrix. The sequence goes on from CM027843.1 coordinate 10,066,489, forward strand.
AGACCAGGAAACATGTAAAAGCTAAATGCACTAGTTCAGTGTATTATACTTATAATCCCTGAACTATATGCAGTTCGATCACAATCTCATCATACTTTTTGCCTAAGATACAGTCATGCAATTTCAACATTTTGCCTCTATCTTCATTACATAAAGAAAAAGAAACAAAATATCATCATTATCACTGCCACCACACATAATTCTTTTCCCTGTTTCAGAATACTCAAAAGTTCTTCTATGGGAAAATTTTCCTCAGTGAGATACATCTTCCCTGAAGTCCTCAAAGTTCTTTCAAGAGCTTCACAAATAAACAGCACCAAAATTTTAGGTGACATTTCCCTTTGAACTCTACAACAAGGGAAAGCGACTTAATGGTACAATTTTAACTATGATCTTTCACAAAATGCACCAGCATATTATGAAGGCAAGCATCCCGTTGGGTTGAATTACTTACTTTAAGAGAATTTACAGCAAATTCTAGTGCAGCATTGGTTTCTGATGGTCCGCTCTGCACAAATAATCGAAAAAGATGAAGGAAGCATAAATTATGTTATTTTCACCACTAAGTAGCAGACCTGATCCCTCCCACACACCAAAATCTATATTTTCAAGTCATCAAACTGTATAATAAGCTAAAAAGAGAGAGGAGAAAACCCAAAACAAAAGGAAAACCGGTGCAAAACGCAAAGCAAGCACCTCATATGGTGGCACAAGATTTGCCACATTCCGAACCATGAAGGCTTCCCCAGGTTCCAATCCTAGGATGACAGAGGGACAAACCCTGGAATCTGCACAAGCAATCACCATAAACTGTCGTTTGAAAGAGTTAGTTCAAGAGATATGTACCTCTTATTCTTAAAGCAAGATATCTGAAGCGAAAAGCTGAAGACAATACATCAAAGTGTTGAGGAAGGGAAAAACACACAAAAAGCAGATGTCTACATATACATTTTAAAGAAATATAACTATAATATACCTCAGGTGCTTGACTCTCGGCAAGACGGCGATAGAGCTCTAAATTTTCCCTGCTTGCAGAAAATAAGATATGCCTAAGCCTAACTGCTCATCATAAAGCATTAAATTTCAGTTGTCAATATAAGCAAAAAGAAGTTAAGCAAGAAGCTCTTACAAGTATTTCTTCTCTTTAAAAGTCAGAAACCGTTGCTTCATCTCATTGAATGAGTCATATCCTCCTGTTTGTTCTGCAGTCTTGTATTCATCTGTCCTATTTCCCTGCATCAGTCCGGGAGTCTCCTTTGATGCATTACTTCTTAAACCCTGCTTCTTCCTGCAAACAACCAAGCAAAACATGTGCAGAGGCAAAAACACATGTATCAGTACATTGCAGTCAAAGATTTGGTCAGGCATGGGAACCAACAAAAAAGAAGCATTCTTATCTCTTAGGATCAACCCTGAATGTTGCATTGTAGTCGTATGTAATCATTAATGTACAACATCTCCTAAAAATAAACCAGCAAATAATAAAAATTAGCAAGCTTTCTACTATGTGGGGGCAGAAGACGACAATTTCAGTCACATTACATGAATTAGGAGTGGGGCAGAAGATTAATGAACTTCTAGTTAAGGACAGTAAGCTTCTTAGACAGATAGAAATCGATGGTATCACAAAAATAAGTGAATACAAAAATCAGTAAGTTTAAAGCTTCAATATGCATGCGAGTGTTGTATTAACTTCAGATTTCCAGAAACAGCCAAAAGGCAGGTCATATGAATGTGGCAATCTGCAACAAAGGAGGCTGAGGCATTTTCTTGTCGGGTAGCCAGTCAAGAGAGAAAATGCAAGCAACAAGATGTTGCTGGTTAAGAGTCGTTACCAATGCAATACTTGCTCCTTCCATTGAATCCAGAAATAAACAGCAGAGAGCCTTATTACATTGATGAAGAGTGGGTCGAAATGGGAGAGAGCGAGAAACCACAAGGAGGAGCTCTACTACGAGCTATGTAAAAATCCCATGGTCTATTTAAAGTCTCTATAGGATAAAAAAGGCACTTGACCAAATTGCTGATGCCAAACAGCTGTTGCATCAACAAGAGGACAGGAAGTCCATAGCCAGGTGCTACAACTGATATAGAGTAGACGATTTCGGTTATAGTTTTCCTTGTGATGGTTCGGGATGAGGCAGTACTTGTGATATTTCCGCTTGAGACGCATTTTATTTGGCAGTTTCTGGATGTTAACCATCAAAGAGCCAAAAGCTGTTAGCTTCCATCTTACTTCCAATTTGCTCTCACGAAATTAGAAACAGAGGTTTTAAAGATGGCCCTTGTTCTATTTTCATTGGGGGAAGTTGAATTAGGGTAGTTAGGAATATGGTGGCAAAATTTCCCAACGATCTTGAGTATGACAAGATGTAAGAAGTAAGAACTCAGCAAAGTTCTGTTGTTTGATCTTTAATGTATTAATGTTGTAGATATGAAGTCGCGCTTTCAGCTGCCAAAAGAACTATAGCTACACTTCACTCTACAACTGATATAGTAGACCCCAAATCATGGAAATTTGTATTCCACACCAAGTGCGGATTTTTCACTCTACAGAGTTGTTTGCACCTAAATGCTTCTAACATTCCAAGACGACATTTGCCTATGTCACAACAGCTTTTACAACCTACTAATCCAACAGGATCAACCACCTTAATCGACATTGTTACCAAATTAACAACTGGGAGAGCTTCAACTAGTATAGACTGTCAATGCATACGGAGATAGCAGCACTAGCAGCAGCCAATTCACCACACAAATAAAAGCTTTCAGCAGAAAAAACCAAATAAAGAATTAATTTTTCACCTGGAAGAAGATCCTAAATTTAAATGGGTCTGCTCAGTTTCCCTTCCTTGGAGCTTAATAGCAGAGATCTGCATCAACAACAACAAACAGGAGCTTAAAAGCCAAGCAAGCACAGAGCTGGACAAGATTGAGAGAGATAGAAACCTACACGGGACGTTCTCAGCGACCCGCCGCAAGAACCAGATGGTGGAGACACGAAGCTCGGCGCAAGATTCGCCATTTCCTCCGGAGCCGAGCTACGAAGACAGGGCGTGCAAATCTCGAACTGGGGCGGGCAGCGGAAGCAGATAGCGTGATCGGCGACAGTTAGCGGGACTCCAGATCTGTACGGGCTGTAATAAAGAAGTTGCAGAAAGTGGTTAAGACGTTGGTGGCATCGTTGGACACATGTCCCATCTCCAAGAAAGACGGAGAAACCAAGGTCGGGTTGTCCGTAGGGGGTCTGATTTTCACGATCAGGCTTTTGTACTTACTAATAAAATCATTGCTGTTCGTTTTAGCGGTCGCTCTAGCTTAATTCTCTGAGAAAACCAGGCGTGTTGCCTTTTTGTCGTTCCCAGCGGACAGGCGAGAACATCGAACTTTTCTGCTTTGACCTTTGGGCTCAACCCGGTCTTTGGGCCTAGCAAGTATCGCAAAGGCCCGACCCGAGCCGCTCGTCCATCCACAGCCAACATGAGTGACTGGCTTCTGTCCAGAAACCTGAAACCAGACAATGTCGGTTCTCGATTCATGGAATTGAGATCCGGCCCACGCGGTCTTGAAATCGATGAGCTCTTATTTATTTATTTATTTATTTATTTTTTTCTGTTTTGGATAGATAAAAGTTTTCGAACATTACCTTTACCAAAAAAAAAAAAGTTTTCGAACATTAAAGAAAAAAATGTATTTTATTGAATGGAGAATCAGCCCACTACTGGAATTGATGAACTTTTTTCTTTTGGAGATTTTTTTTCTGTTTTTTATAAGTAAAAGTTTTTGAACATTAAAGAAAAAATTAATTAATTAAATAGAGAATCGACCCACATGGTCTTGGAATCGGTGAACTTTTTTTCTTTTAGATTATTTTTTGTTTTCTATAAGTAAAAGTTTTCGAGCATTAAGAAAAAAATAATAATTAGCATCTTAATAGAAAGGGATAATACCCTAAAAAAACCCCAACCTACATACACTTGTGACAAATTTACCCCAAACTATTTTTTTGACCACCAAAAACCCCAAACTGGTATACTTTTGACAAATTTATCCCAAACCGGTACACTTATGACAAATTTACCTTATGTTAGTTTTCGTTAAATTTTATTATTAAATTATTAAGTTAAATGACACGTGATGTTAACCGGTATATCAATTTAGGATTTTACGTTCCGTTTGTCACGCTTACAATTTTTATGATTTTTTTGTGGTATTAATCCAATTTAGCATAGGGTATATTTGTCACAAATTTGGTTTAGAGTTTTTTTGCGATCGAATAAATTAGTTTGGGATAAATTTGTCATAAATGTACTAGTTTATGGTTTTTTATAATCAATCGGGGTAAATTTGTCACAAGTTTATCGGTTTGGGGTTTTTCATGGTAAAAAAAATAGTTTGGGGTAAATTTGTCACAAATGTACCGGTTTGGAGTTTTTTAAGGTATTATTCCTAATAGAAAATAAAAGAAATAAGGAATATTAGCCTATCTATCGACCTAGACTAATTATTTCTTACTCCAAAAATTTGGAATCCGAAACCGCATTGTTTTGTAATCATCCAAACAACACCTAATTCTAATTTTTTGTTTTCGAGATTAGTTTGGGAATATAATCGTTTCGGTAAAATTTTTGTTCCTAGGAACAAATTTCTATTTTTTTTTTTGTTCTCGAAAGTAAATTTGGAACAAAATCAAAAATAAAAAAGAAAGTTATTTTTTGTTCCATGAACAAATCTAAGAATCATAACAAATTCTTCTTCCTTTTTTCTTCTTCTTCTTCTTCTATTTTATTCTCCTTCATTGACCGCCATCCCACGACCGCCATCCACCATCGTTCGTCGCTACCGTTGGTCGCCGGCAATTGGTTTGGCGAGCTTGCCTAGCCCCACCAGTGGCCAAGGGGGCCTCACTTAGCCTTGGCGAGGTCTGCTTGGCCATTGGCGAGGCTCAACCTCGCTAGATTTGGGGAGGCCGAGCCTTGGCGGGGCTGGGCAAGCCTCGCCCAGTTACCGGCCTTGCCGAAGGTCGGCGATGCTTCAGTGAGGTCACCAGCCAAAAGAAGAAGAAGAAGAATAGGATAAATGGAAAAAAAGAAAAGAAAAAAAGGAAAAAAACTATTTAAAAATTAAAAGAAATTGATTTGGAACAAAATCAATGAATACAAGATATCAAACGCAACAATTTTATTTAAGAATTATAAATTTTTGACAATTATTCAAACGATTTAAAGTGCTTAAAAATTGTTCTCGAAAATAAAATAAAAAAATCATTTATGATCAAAATTTCGTTTGAAAATAAAATTATTACCAAACGCGTTTTTATCACCACCTGGAACTGGTTGATCTGTTCAGTTTTTCAGTTGGACGGACCGATGCACACCTATCACCGCTCCTGGTCCGACCCGAACTGCCCGACAGAAGGAACCGGGTCAGATGTTGTTTCAAAAGCTTAACGCGAACGCTGGCAAAGGACCGACCAAAAAAAAAAAAAAAAAAACGCTGGCAAAGGGGGCCGGCCACTCGCGAGGGGGCGCGAGGAATCAGGGTTTTACTAACGACCTCGGCCTCTCTCTCCCCGTTCGCTAAAACCCCTCCCCGTCTCCTCTTTCATCTCTCTCTCTTCTCTAGCTTCCCCCCATCAATACCAATCGACCCGCTCGCCACCTCTCTCGAATCCTTGCAGTGGCTTCTCAGCTTCCCTTCTCCCCCTCTCTCTTCATGCATCTTTGAACTCGCTCGGTGGGTTGTTGCGTGGCTTCGAGTCGTTCGATTCAAAGCTATGGCTACGAGGGCTTCCAGGAAGCTGATTTCTGATTACATCGCCAAGCGGGCGATTTCGAGTTCCGTTGGGAGCTGCGGGCATTGCTCCTCCGCCGCCGAGTCTTCTCCCAAAATCCCGCATTTCTCCAAGAGAGTAAGCTTAAAGTTCCTTTCTTTTTTTCCCGGGGTCAACTTTTTGACAAAAAAGAAAGGCACTTTAATCTTGTGTGAAAGTGTTTGCTCTAGGAATCTCGTGTTTAATTTGTTGGCCTTCTGGTAAAAAAAATGGCAATTACGACTTACTTAGTGCTTGTTGTTTTTTTCAAAAAAGGTTGATACTTGGCTGCTGAAGCTTGGTTTCGCAGTCCAAAATTTGGTCACCGGTCTTGGGGTTAGGGCTGTTTATGATTTTATTAGCATCGGTAGAACTAATTGTTACTTGGAAAGTTAGAATTTGCCCAAACATGGATGGATTTAGGACTGGAGACAATAGATATCTGGAAGGAATTACACGGAAGTCGTGCTAACATGAATACAGCGATTCCGATGCAAAGTGCAAGTTGAGTTCTGTTGGCACGACTTAAAGCTAAACATAAGTTATTGACATAATTTACCGACCTGAACTTTTGACATCATTTGGTTTTTCGAACACTGGTTTTTAATGTTGTTCTGCTACTATATGTACTTGTTGCGTTAAGGAGTATCGGATGTCAATGGGCCTTGGACTTCTATTACCAGTCTAGGGATAGTTTAAGCTTTTGTCATAATTCCATTTTCTTAGAATTAATTTCAAATTTCTTCTCTAAGGAAAGTAATTCTGTGTTTGGCATTGTCCAAAACAATTGTAGGGGAGATTGCTGACAGGAGCCACTATAGGCCTGGTTATAGCCGGTGGAGCTTATGTGAGTACTGTAGATGAAGCAACTTTCTGGTACTTGTCGTTCTTTTGATATAATTTGAACATCTCTTCATGTTTGGTAATGAGATTTACCTTTACATCATTTCAATTTCCAGTGGATGGCTATTCTCAGCAACCAAACTAGTGAATCCGTTCTTTGCTCTTCTAGATGCTGAGTTTGCACATAAACTGGCTGTAACAGCTGCTTCTCGTGGCTGGGTTCCTAGGGAGAAGCGGCCTGATCCAGCAAATTTAGGGCTGGAAGTTTGGGGAAGGAAGTTCTCTAATCCCATAGGCCTTGCAGCTGGTTTTGATAAAAATGCTGAGGCTGTTGAGGGTTTACTAGGGATGGGCTTCGGATTTGTTGAGGTAGGCTCTGTCACGCCAGTACCACAGGAGGGTAATCCAAAGCCACGCATCTTCAGATTGCGTAAAGAAGGGTGAGAATTAGTTCATTTTCTCATTGTCAATTTGATAACGATGTTGCTCTGCTAATTTAGGCTATTAAGTCATCTTCTACAGATTTTCCATGGAATTAATGGGTATAGGCCTTTTCAGTATCATGGAGGATCTTAATATGATTGTGTAGACATTTCAGCCTTGCCTTGGCTTTTTGGAGGATATTCACACCTTCCTTTTTTTATTAATGAATAGAGCTATCATAAACCGCTGTGGCTTCAACAGTGAAGGCATAGTTGCTGTTGCTAAGCGACTGGGTGCCCAGCATGGTAAAAGAAAGTTGGCTGAGACCTCAAGCACATCCCCTTCATCCAGTGAGGAAACAAAACATGGAGGAAAAGCTGGTCCTGGCATTCTTGGTGTAAATCTTGGGAAAAATAAGACAAGTGAAGATGCTGCTGCAGATTATGTACAGGGGGTCCATACATTATCGCAGTATGCTGATTACTTGGTAGATAATTTGTCATGCCTCCTGAGAATTTTTATTTGTGCAAGTTGCGTTAGTTCTGGCCTGCAATACTACTAGCTGGCCTTGCTTGATGTGGTGATTAATAGGAAACTCTTAAGTATTCTGGGAATGCATCTGTGAATCATGGTGACCTCTATTCTTGGTTACTTGAGGGTTTTTGGAATTTGAGTCAATCTTGATCTTCTATTAACCATTGTTTTGACCATTCACACGCTGTTTGTTTGCAGGTCATTAATGTTTCATCACCAAACACTCCAGGGTTGCGTATGCTTCAAGGAAGAAAGCAGTTAAAAGACCTTGTCAAGAAGGTATAAGCAGTCTGAGTTTACTCTAAAGTAGCATAATTAGATGCAGGTCTTGTTAACATCATGTTTATTAAGGTTCAAGCTGCTCGTGATGAAATGCAATGGGGCGAGGAGGGACCACCTCCTTTACTTGTTAAAATTGCTCCTGACTTGTCTCGAGAAGATCTTGAAGACATTGCAGCAGTATGCAGTTTTGTCCTACTGTTTAACATTTTTTTTTTTTTTTTTAATTTCTTTCATTTAACATTATTAATGTCTTTTTGCTCTTCATTACAGGTAGCTCTTGCTCTCCGCCTGGATGGATTGGTAAAATTTTCTTTCTGGGCTTTCCAATCGTCTTTTTTCAGTTAGATGTAGGTTGGTTGAATAAACTAACCTCACACAAATATAAACTTAGGAAGTCTCTTTATAGTTGTTGACTGTTGATTGCTTCATGCACTGCTGAAAGTTAGCAGAAATATGGAATCAAATTGGAAAAATATGCTTTGCTCTACCATAAATTTAGATAGGACAGCCACTTATGACTCAGAACAGTTAGAAGTTTCTAATGTGAAAAATTTTTTTTTGTGCTTCCCACATGACACACTGAGGAGTTGGAGTTAAAATTCCTTTCCAATAGCAATGCTCTTTACCAATAAAACTGCCAGCTACCAAATGGAATTATTTTTTTTTATCATGACTTCTTACATCTGTCGCACTTCAGAGGAGGGCAATAATGGATGCCTGATAGATACTTCCAGTGCTTAGCTGGGAAAGATATGTTGAAGATATTTTTGTTCCAACTATAGCTCCTTCTAACAAGTTTCAGTCCTCAACTATTCATCAACCCGAGCCATTGCTTTTCCCTACTAGTCTTCACATTTTGAAAGTAGAAACCGTCCTGAAATTTTTTGTTCATGCTATTCTTGGAATCCCTATTTTAACTACACAAGATTATTGTACATGTCTACAAAATATTCTCTTATAGTGCTGTCTTATCAACATAGTATGCATTGAGGAATTGCTGTCAGACAGTATTGTTTTTTCTTGTTGCTATGCTGTTTTCAAAGACTTTTTGTAACTTATCGAGATTAAAATACACTTCTATTTTGTTCTCTAGATCATCTCAAATACAACCATCTCTCGACCAGATCCTGTTGACAAAAATCCAGTGTCTATGGAGGCAGGTGGTTTGAGTGGCAAACCTCTCTTTGACTTGTCTAACAGAATCTTGAGGGAAATGTACATTTTAACACGGGTATGTTGGACTCTCATCTCTTGTGTGGCTTATTTCATTAATGCTGCTTGATTGTTTAAGAATATGGACCTTTTAGTGGTTGGAATGATTGGAATGGATTCAGATGCCCCACCGTTGTAGTCATAAAGGGTAACAAATTACTTTTTGGTAGGTTTTGGGCTCTGCATATTGTTAAGAATGCAAAAGTGATCTAATTAGCTGTGGATAAAGGATACGTGCCTTAAAAACACTCGCATATGCAAAAGTGATCTAATTTGCTTGAACTGGTATTTATATTTTTCCAGGGAAAAATACCTCTGATAGGCTGTGGGGGTATAAGCAGGTAAAAAGCTCTTCCTTTTGGCATCACATTGTGAGAACTAATTCTGGCATTCTCGTTTCTTTCCTAATATTGTTTTCCCTAATCAGTGGTGAAGATGCATACAAGAAAATTAGAGCTGGTGCTTCTCTTCTTCAGCTTTACACAGCATTTGCTTATGGTGGTCCAGCCCTAATTCCACAAATGAAGGTATGTTTTTGGGTTATTTCTTTTACACGAGGTTCTTAAGCATTTACATCTTATTTATTCAGTTCATCATTTTTTTTCTAATTTGTATCAATTTTGCTGTCCACCTTGATATGCTTGTATGTTCTCTCAGGCTGAACTGTCGGAGTGCTTGGAAAGGGATGGTTTCAAGTCTATACTCGATGTGGTAGGTGCGGATTGCAGATGATTTATTTGAGGGTTGTATTGTCAGGCTTTGAAACAACTCTAGTCAGAAAGAGTTCGACCTTTCTCCTTTTCATGGGTTGGTCATTTAATTGTTGTGTTTTATATACATCTGGAGCTTTTTCTAATTATTCGCTCCATTTTACCCGTTTAATTCCTCCGAGGATTTGTATGGTGATTTGGACTCTGGGAGTTGTGTATCGATACCATCCCTGTGTATGCGACATTGTTGAAATTTTTCGAGGTATTTCAATGTTATCGAGGGGGCAAACAATGACTTGTGCAGTTTGATTCTGTAAGTCACGGTAGCTGCATCTGTAATTTGTGCGGTTTACACAATTTTGGAGGCACTGCGCAAAGCGACCATGCTATTCTCTTTTGGCATTGCGTTTGCAGTGGTAATTATGTACCAGCAGGCAGCAACATGCGAAGGGTATACTCGACTTACTTGCGTTGACCGGCAATTTCGGTCCAGTTGATATGAAAATCACTAATGAAGAAATAAATGGACAGGTAATTTTGAGAGAAAGTACTATGAGTTATTGGTTCTTTTGCGTCACGTATGGCATGAGTCCATGCACTCCACAATGCCAGAAATAGTATGATTTTCACCAAAATTTATTTACCAAGCGATTTGACAAGATCTTATTTGTAGATGTTTGAGCAAGTGAAACCCATGAACGAAGTGGTCGGTTCATTTGAATACGTCATATGACATCGCCAAATCACTTGTTAATCAAAGGTCTCGTGAAATATTATAGTTGTTTTTACCATCTCTCTTTCGCCGAGCACTTTTCACAAATCTTGTTGAATTAAATAATGGAGCTACCGATGAGTAAACGAATTCCTCTAGTATCTTTACAATGTAATTGATTTGCTTGTACAATGCTTTTTATTCGTGCTATAGACTTGGAAAAATCAATTCATGTCATTGGATTTGATCAAGTCATCCTATTTATGCAAAAAGAGAACGAAAGTTGTAGTTTATGCAAAGTTATATCCTCTTTAAGACAATTGATTTGCCCTTGTTCTTACTAACCTCGGGTTCATTCCATGAGTCAAATTTAAAACCACACAAACGGTCCTGTACTTCTCCACTTGCCTCGTGAAGCGGAAACATAGCAGCTTTTCCCGCTAAAGACCAGGTCTGTTATGTGCCAAGACATATTAACCATCACCCCCATCACCAATCTCTCCTCTGTCAAGGCCAACAATAGTGACTTCCCATTTGCATTTTGCAATCTCCATCGCCTCGAAGCCGGCACCGACCACCATGGATGAGAAGTACGATGTGATCGTTCTCGGGACGGGTCTCAAGGAATGCATTCTCAGTGGCCTCCTCTCTGTGGATGGTCTCAAGGTACGTTATGTCAAGCTGAGATCTTTATCTGTTGTGGTTGCTGATCAATTGAACTAAGCAGAATCTGATATTAAAAATTTCAGTTTTTACAATATTCTGGAAGAAATTTGATTTGCTCTTAGATTTTTTGTGGACGTTTCGTATAGATCTTATGGTACCTGATATGTGGTTCACTGAGTTTTGCTGATCAAAACAGGTCCTACACATGGACAAGAACGACTACTATGGAGGCGAATCAACCTCGCTCAATCTTAATCAGGTGAAGCTTTTATCGTAGTGGGAAAACAAAAATGGAGACTGCTTTGCCAATTTTATAATTTTTTTTTTTGGTCAAATCAATTTCATAAATTGATGATCAGACTTTGTCTGCTGCAAATAGCTCTGGAAACGTTTCAGGGGAAATGACAATCCTCCAGAAAGTTTGGGACCAAGCAAAGAGTACAACGTTGATATGATTCCTAAGGTAGTGACAAAACACAATCTCGTATCTACACTATGCATTATTCAAAGATTTTAAGCTTGTTTGTTATCCCTGCTTAAATGCAAGTGGTCCCTTGTTAGAAACGTTGGAACTACATCGTGAAAGCATGCTCTTTTTCGCTTATTGTGTGACTTCATAATATGTATTTCATCCATCGGTTCGAAGTTTTCTTAAATGCACCTGCATTGTTATGATGATAATTTTTTTTTTTTAAATTGTCTTATATGCATTTTCCAGTTTACAATGGCTAATGGTGCTCTGGTACGTGTTCTCATTCACACTGATGTCACAAAGTATCTGAACTTCAAGGTTGTAGACGGTAGCTTTGTGTATAACAAAGGAAAGGTACGAAATGCGCCTTCATATTGCAATTTTCATTCTTTCTTGTAAAGAATCGCTCAAATTTGGGAAGCCATAAGTCATGGTCTGAAGTGAGATTAATACAAGGCCGCCTTGCCTCTAGATCTATAAAGTTCCAGCCACTGATGTTGAAGCACTGAAATCGCCTTTAATGGGGCTTTTTGAGAAGCGACGGGCACGAAAGTTCTTCATTTATGTCCAAGACTTTGAAGAAAGTGATCCGAAATCTCATGAAGGTTTAGACCTGAACAAAGTTACAGCAAGGGAAGTTATCTCGTATGTTCCTTGCGCTTTTCTGTTGCATGAGAAGTCATAATTTTTATACATCCATAGGTATAATTGTATAATCTCTCTCTCTCTCTCTCTCTCTCTCTCTCTCTCTCTCTCTCTCTCTCTCTTGGCAGCAAGTATGGGCTAGAAGACGACACGATTGATTTTATTGGTCATGCCTTGGCACTTCATATTGATGACAGTTACATGGATAAGCCTGCTCTGGATTTTGAAGAGAATGAAGGTTCAACTTTCTTTTCACCGTCTTCCTAGTGATTCCCTATATAAAGGACTGTTCTGATTTTTATCTATGCTTGCTTGAGTTACGAATGGGACTGCCATCTGCAAAATGACGCATATCTCTTAGGCATTTTGATTAGACACAGATCTGGTATATTGCCAAACTGATGACTGATTCTGAAATTTTCCAAATCAGATGATTGGGGGACTGAACTTGCTTGAGAATCTTTATCAGAAGATAAGAGCTTCATCTGTTCAAAGAAAATAATTAGTGCACTTTGCCACTTGTATATATTATTGCTACCTCTTCGCTATCACAATTGGATTGTCTTCTGCAAAATGAAGCATATCTCTTAGGCATTTTCAGTTAATATTGAAAGGGCGATAGATGTAAATGTGGTATATTGACATACAGTTTCACTGATGACGTAAGGAGTGATGCTTTGAAAAATTGCAAATATCACAAACAGCAGATGGATGGGGGACTGAACATTCTATTATGGCCTAGGATTTTGGGAAACTTCATCAGAAGTTGAGAGCTTCATCTGTACAAAGAAAATAAATTATGCACTTTGCCATTTGTAGATATTCTTCCTATTCTTCTTAAATGCTGCTTATTAACAAATACTCTTGGCCATAGCCATACGATGGTAATCAGCGCCCTTTGCTATTTGTCATCTAAAGCTATATGCAGAGTCTTTGGCACGTTTTCAAGGGGGCTCTCCTTATATCTATCCTTTGTACGGACTTGGAGAATTACCTCAGGTTTGTCCTCAACCTTATTACTCTTTCATGCAGCAAAACAAAGTATAATGGGCTTTGCAGTGACATACATGCTCTATTTGCAGGCATTCGCACGTCTTAGTGCAGTTTATGGTGGGACTTACATGCTTAACAAGCCACAGTGTAAGGTCAGTAAGTGGATATATGTTTATACGAAGAAAGTTTGAACTTTTCTGAGTGATGTGAATTGCCAGAGTAAAAGTAAGATCCGATTTGTTTAATGTAAGAATCAGTTGCTGGAGCAAGGATTAATCTCTACAGTCTGCCAATCCAAATGACAGGTAGAGTTTGATGCAAGTGGGAAAGTCATCGGTGTCAGTTCTGAAGGAGAAACTGCCAAGTGCAAGAAAGTTGTTTGTGATCCATCATATTTGCCTGGTAAGGTAAGCTCTCACATTATGTAAAGTAGAATGAGGCAGAGTTTTGGCATAGAAGGTCACCTGGTAAGAAGCCATCATTGCAGCTCTGCAATCATATTGATTATGTACCTTTTGCCTTTGGCTTGACTTCATAGGTCAAGAAGGTTGGAAAAGTCGCTCGTGCTATATGCATAATGAGCCATCCAATCCCTGATACCAATGATTCTCACTCAGTTCAAGTCATTTTGCCGCAGAAGCAGCTTGGTCGTAAATCAGACATGTAAGTCTTCTTCACATGTAGTTAAAAAAAAAAAATTGTCACTGGGTCCCTTGGCATATGGATTAAAGTTAAAGAAGACCTCCCTATCTTGCTTAGAGTTACATTAGACCTTTACATAAGACCTCTCTGTCTTGCTTTGCATGTTTGTCTGCAGCCTCATGTTCACAGCAGACAAATTCTAGCCTAGAGAAAAGCATAAAATACATGTCTGACAGAACTATGGTGTTAGGAATATGAAAATGCATACGCCATCTGAAGATATAACTGGATTGGTTTGAGATGGCCTCCACAACAATGGTATCCTTTGTCACAGGGAGGCTGTAAAACTTTTGGCAGGAAAAGCTTTTGTGTAGAGAACCAATACCTTGTTTATGTGCTCCTAGGTTTAATTCAATCAAATATTTATTACATGAAAATCGACTTCCAAATACATAGATAGAAGTTTAAGGTGTGTGTTTCAACTTTTGACTTTCTTTCAGGTACCTGTTCTGCTGCTCCTATGCTCACAATGTAGCTCCACAAGGGAAATACATAGCTTTTGTGGCTGCTGAAGCAGAAACTGATAACCCTCAACAAGAACTAAAACCCGGTATCGAGTTACTTGGTCCTGTGGATGAAATATTCTTTGATATATACGACCGATATGTGCCCACAAACAACCCTGAAGTTGACAACTGCTTTATATCAACTGTGAGTGGATGTCCCTGTCTCCTTCTCTAGGCATTTTACTTAGGGTGAAATTTCTGCTGCCAACTAACTACTTTCATAAGAAAGCGCAAATCTAAATTCAGAACGACACACATTTTAGCTCCACCCATACCAGGTTCTTCATTTATTCTAAACAGGAGGTTCAGAAATCAAGATTTCTAGGCTCGTGATAGTATTTTGAGTTTCCATGGATCTAACAAGAAGTTGCCTCCTTTTGCCGGGGACGTTGTTTTCCAAACTGGTCATTTTAGCGTAGAATTGGTACATATTCCGAGTATAAAATAGCTTGGAACTGAAACTTGGTGCATGTTCCATATAGCTAACAATTCAATGGGTAGAATTAGCTCTCTTGGATGGTCAATTTTTACTGATATTGACTGCTTCGAATGTCCTGCTCTGGCTTTGCATCATGCAGTTGCTAGATATATTACTGACTGGCCGAAATTTTGCAGAGTTATGATGCATCTACACATTTTGAGAACACGGTGACAGATGTGCTTGCGATGTACAGTAAAATAACTGGAAAGGTAACTCGACTTAATACTTTCCTCACTTGTTAGGAAAAAGTTCTAAAGAGTGAGGATAATATAGAGAGTAGTACAACATTGTCCCTACTTAGGGAGGAAACAAACGCATGTGGAAGCAGCAGAGGTTTCTCTCTTTTTGGCAAATAGAACTAGACGGTGCAAAAAATTGCAGAGACATGGTTATTATACATGTCCTAGCAAGTGTATGTCGTTAACAAGTTATTAATCTGTCAAGAGAGAATTAATCATCTTATACTTCGATAACGTTGCTGATTTGACATTGTAGGTTCTCAATCTTTCCGTTGACCTGAATGCTGCGAGTGCCGCCACAGAGCAACAAGCTTCTTGAAATGCCGCCTTTGCTATGGCTACCCAGCACGGTGACCTGAATTTTTGCTGCGTAAGGCAACCTTTTCGGTTTATCTTGTCCGTTCATCTTATAATTCAGTAAAACTTGATATTCAGAAAGCACGTTTATCTCAGATTGTCATTTCACCAATGTTTCTACACAACAACTCAGAAATAGCAACATCATTAGCCGATGTACGACACTTTGATCCTGAAGTAGTGACCCCTCATTGAGTAAAAGCACAGAAAACAGTGGAGATCCTTCCAATGCACACATCTAAGGTGCATTTGGTTTGTATCAGCTAGTGCTTACTCAAAAATTCGTATGGCGTGGGAGGCTCACAATATCTAAGGTGAACACGCAGAGACATTCCAGAAAAAGATTGGCAAAGAAGGAATAATTTGTTATGCGAGACTCAGAAGTGTAAAGATAAAACTTGAGAATTGCTCTATCCCAATGTAGATTTAATCATCTTCGCACATGATCACTCAAGAATCAAGATGACAAGACAAAAATATATTGCTCCAGGATGGGCTCCGAAAAATTGGCCATGAATTGAAGCACGAAGGTTTCTTATTCCTAAACGATGAAAGCGCTTCTTACCCTTTTAAACACTGGGGGATTTCATCTGGAAAAGAAAATCTTCTGTTCTAATGGAACTGGATCCATAACCGTGGAAAAATAAAAGAGGGACATTTCTAAGGTACAACAATGATACGGAACAGCCTTATTAATTCTTACAGCACTCGAGCACTTAACACGACAATACCTCATAATGTCTTAAAATGATTCTAAGACTATTTACAAAGTTGTTATACTTAATTACGATGTCTCGTTGCAATGTTGTACGGCAGAAGAGTAGTGCTAAAAGAGGGTCAATCAGGGCAAGAGAAGAAACTAATCCACAATCCGCATTGCCAAAGCCCCAAGCTAAATACAATAGTAGTGCCCCGTATTCAAAGTCATCCCAAAGATTATATTTAAACGTTGGGCCAAGAGAATCACCTTGTCATGAGTCGGTCATTAGCCCAGGTTAGTCTGAAAACCAACCTTACCATTGCCTATCTGCAAATACAAATGTAATTCATCTTCCAGGACCTCTTCAGTCCAGAAGACAGAAGGTTATCGGCCAAAAATGATGACAGAGATGTCTCTGCCGGCTCTCATATTTGATTCGGCAAAACATACAAATTGTAACATTCACTTTTTTGATGGAAAGAAAGAAACACATCAAGACAATTAGGGACTATAATTTCTTAATACAGATTTTAGGCTCTCTCGGTGTCCACCATCTCTTCGTCGCTCAAATCAAGGTCCGCCAACAACTCTTCCAGGGGAATAGAGGGAACATCTCCATCTGTCACAGATGCCACCTCGGATGGCTGGTAATCTCTGTTTCGGTATAATGATATGTTGAACCTGATATCAGGATTTTCCTCGAGATCTCTCAAGAATTCTTCATACTCATTGTTCACCTTCTCCTCATCATCAGCCCTGTTTCTAGTCTCATCAACCTCCATATTGAGAGATTTAAGCTTCCACGAGCGAGGCTTATTGCGTTTCCTCTGGCGCTTCTCTTCATAGCTCTTCTTTATCAGAATTACCTCAGGAAGAACGAGGCCTTTGTGTTTGTCCAGCTCCATGTCATTTGTATTTGCACTATAAAGATGATAACCGAGGGCATAGTCACCAGGGCTCAAAAGATGACCCAGATGTGTCCTAATGGAGAAAATCAGGTCATTCTTCCCAAAATCTGATACACGAGCCACCTGCGCATCAGCTAAGCCGTACCTTGAGCCACCAATATTAACCTCAGACGAAACCAACTCCACATCTAACACAATATACTCGACAAGCTGTCGACTAGTAACCAGGGACTTAAATGATGTCCTCCAATATTGGTCAGCATCTAAGAAACATTGCCTCAGAGTAAATGGATCAAGTAAAGCAATGCTGTTGGTAACTTTTGAGCATATAACAAGAGGACCAAAATTTCCCAAACTCACTGCAACTTTAGGAGGCAGACAGATAAGGTCCTCACGACAGATCGGACTTATCTCAACAGAGAAAGTGTACTTGTAGTTGTAGTTATTGCTCTTCGTATCATGAGACACAAGTTGCTTGTCGCTGCGACTCCTCACCGGAGCAACTTTACCAATAAATTCAACAAACTTCACACCATGGCTGCGATTGGCAAAGAAAAAGTCAATTCCTTGATCCATCTGTTTGATTTTTATGGCATGAGCCGCAGCATCGTGCTTCAGTATAAGTTGCTCGAGGTAAAAGAATGTCCTTCTGTGAGAAACATGCTGCCTTAGTTGAACAGCAGCAACCCACTGATCAGGGTTGGCCTGAACCCTGGAACAGGGCTCACACATCTGCTCTTGCTGAACATACTCAACCACATAGGCTTGCTCAAGTATCGCACCATTTAGAACCTCCTTCTGAACTCTTACCCTCACCTTAATCCTCTTAGAGTGAGGTTCAGTCCAGACAAATTCAGCATGCACTAACCTGACTCTATTCATATTCTTCAGCCTCTTGACACAAAAGGTCAAAAGCTCCTTCGACTCTAACTGCGCTTTAATCCATGTTCTTGGAGGCTGCAAGTAGGTATCACATTCAGGACAATGAATGATTATAACATGCTTCTGTAGACCTTCTGTGATGTCAACCTCAGACCGCAAACATTTGACGCACATATTAGCAGCGTTAGGCGCCATTGGAATCCCACATTTGCAGCACAAAACGCTGCCCACAGTTTGCTGAACCGTAAACATGCCTGCTTCTTCAGCCATGCTGAAATCTGCAATACACCGAAAATTCACAGAGAAAGACATTAGAACGCCAGAAAATCCGGAGAAGAAATCAAAGCAAGACAATACATAGGCATACCAGCTGGCCGGAAGAAAAGTAAACAAAACCATACAATGTACGCATCAAAACTTTCAGCTCCATATAACTAACAAAAGCCGTGCTTTTGCTTGTTCCCATGAGAACAAGACCGTCGAGCTCGGATTTCCGAAACCGAGTCAAGTTTTCACTTCTGGGTCTAATTATCTCCAACAACTTGGTGAAAATTCAATCGGATTGATCGAAAACCGTTCTCCGCAGTCCAAAATTCATAAAATTTTTCATTCAATTGATCATTAGATTCCCAATCACAACGAATAAACAAGATTCATTCTTTATAATGATCCCACAATCCTCAACTATTCAGGGGACATGGGAGACAATCTCTTCGATGCTCCTAAACGCAACGGAAGACAACGACGCATGAAGTTGCTGAATTCGACAGCGACCGACCCAACAAGAGCAAAGCATGGAAGGCGGATTCCGTTCGGGAAGAGACGAAAAAAATGAAGAACTGAGGAAAGGAGACATGTAAGGAGACGTCCCAAGAAGATGGAGGAAGAAAAGGACGGACCTTTCTGGAGCTTGGCGGCGCGATGCAGCAAGAGGGAGGTGGAGCTTGGATTGAGGATTGTTGCAGAAGAAGAAGGAAGGAGAAGAAGATGGAGAAGGAGGAGGAGGAACAAGAGGAAGTTGATTTGATCTCCCCCTAGGGTTTTAAGTCGGTCTTTACATCTTGGGAGGGGGACCCGCCACCGGCTAAAAAGTAAAAGCACACCCGACAAAATATAGAGGGAAAAAAAAAAAATTAAAAAAAAAACTGAAAATTAAGCTAATTTTTACGTTATGATCAATATCATAATCTAGTTGTATTATCTATAATTAATAGGAGACCATCAATTCCCTTTATTTTCCCATGAATATATATATATATATATATATATATATATATATTGATATCTTAATTTAGATGTGTATTATTTATAGACCAAAATGTGAATTTCAAAATTGTTAACTATCATTGGGTTTTTGTTGCTTCAATCCCTTTTTTCCACTTTCTCATTCTCATTCTCATTTAATGAATCTGCACATCTACCATTGAATTATATTATTTCCTTCCCTCACTCAATTTCTCATTCTTGTTCCTTCTCGATATTTTTTATTTTCATTTTACATGGTTTAAGCATATTTAATTTTAGGAATCTAATATAACCTTCAGAGGTTCGATAATTTAAGTTATGGATATGCACAATCTTGTGTGTGCAGGAATTCTAGTTATTATTGTATATCTAATCGTTGCAGCATATCTTATTGTATCATAAATACAAAATGATACATAATTTGTATTTTACATTTGTAAAATAACTTCTAGAGTAGTAATAGAGTTCTAAATTATTTGTAAATGCAAAAATTACCTTGTGACTCATGCATTCCTTTTTATATTGATATATTGCCTACAAACAACATAAACTATAAATGGCTGGTTTATAAATGGCTAGCTATAGCCAGTTACTGCTGAATACAAGATGGGGGTGCCATAATTTCCACACAGGACCCAAAAGTGCTTAGATAAGAAAAGTATGGCACATTATCAAGACTAAAAACATAAGCACAACATGTTCCATCATGTTTTATTGAGGTGTCCATTAATTCCTCCATTCTTCTATCGGACATGAAATGTGTGAGTTTGCACTAAATTTCTCCGCCATTCCTATATTATTGGATGTCTCTGAGAAATTCGATCGGACATGGAATGAATATGTTCTTATTTCTTCAAAGCTGTGATAGGCTTATAGCTCCTCCTTTCCACGCAGCGACACTTGATCAACAATCTTGGCTCCCCTTTCCTTAGCCATGTACAGGCCAACATGATGCATAAATTCCTGCCAATGACAGATTCAATCAAGCATAAGACGCGTCATTTAGCGGATGCTGTGTTTCGAAAGTATGTCGAAAGTACGCATGCAAGTTAGATGATGGCATGTAGGCATAGTGCGAGATGGTACCTGCGGATGAGCCATGGCTCCTTTGGTGTTTCGGGCAACATGGAGAGGAACGTTGAAGGTGGCACAACCCCGCGAATACACGATTACGTCCTTCAGCGGTTTGAGGAAGCCGAGGTTTCTAGCTGATAAGGTTGAGCAAACAAAGTCCAGCACACATATGTCCGTGCATGTCCCAACCACCAGCATCTTCACACGCCACAAAAATGGTTACTTTAGAGTTGTGGTATGGTGAACTCCTCCTTCGGTAAGGGAGGCTAGTTCAGTTGGATGCAATGGGAAGAGAAGGAAAAAAAGGTCATGGAGTACTCACGGTTTTGATCTGATTCTTCTTTATCCAGTCCACAAACACGTTGGAGCCATCGCTCTCAAATGAGCCTAAGTACCCATCATAGCAATCTTTGCGCCTAATCGTCACGTTTGGTTCTTTCTCTATCCATCTCAGAGCTGCAATTTGACAAAACCGATCAACATGTGCTTGCGTGCATACGAGAGTTTAGTCATTACTGCCACTATCTCATTCATTCTCAGAACAAGGATCACTGGACTGGATGATCAGCGCACTATCAAAGTGTTCATGTCTACCAATTAAACATGCACATGGATCGAACTAGCTAACTCCAGATTATTACATAAAGATGCTGGAGAGCTTACCAGGGACCAGATTCGATTCATCAGTGCCAGCGATACAGTGAGGAGGATAAGGGTCCTCAGGCTTGTCGGGTTGGTGAGAATCAAGAAACGCGAGAACAGGCCATTTCTTGTCGCAGAACGACCTGGCCAGCCTCGAAGACTCTTCTATCATGCCCGAGATCTGCTCGTCGGGCTCTCTGGGGGCCTGAATCACAAACAGCAAATACCAAACACCTAATGATCAGCTCCAAGATCTTCAAATACCACATTGAAGACCAAAAATTTGGGCAGACTTCAACTAGTTTCTTACGGAAAACCCATACCCATAACCATAAAAACCCAGAAAAAGCATGCAATCAGCCAGTATATATAGCATAGACATCAAGACAAACACTTGCCATGCGTCGCTTCGTACATTAACTAACTAAACAAGGGCAAACCAGCTACAAATATAAGGACAAGGCTTGATGAGACTCGCTCATTGATCAACACTTGCCATACGTCCCTTGGGACATTAACCATCGATCCACCATAGATATCTATCTAGGCACAAACTTCATATGTTGCATCCAAAGCGTAGTCAAATTATAAAAACTGAATTAACAAGATGCAGTGCTTAAGATCCACTCACAAGACTCCCGGCGCCAACAGTGCAAAAGCCATTGATGATGTCCACAAGAACGAGCCCCGTCGCTCCATCGTCACCCAAGACCACGCTTGTTTGCTCAAGCGGGAGCTCGCTCTTGAGCAGATCAACCGTCTGAGACACCATGGTTCTCTTTTCTTGATCTTCTTTTACCCGAAAGGAATATAGGAAGAGCCACAGAGGAGGGTCATGTGAAGAACAAACGATCAAGTCGAGACAAGAGACAAATCTTCTTAACTCTTTGCCGCAAAGTCAAAAAGGTAGTAACGTTAGGATAAGATAAACTCAGATAAAATAAAGCGTGAGTCCCCCCCACCTTAACTTTGTCGCGTTGTCTGTGCGGTGATCTTCTTCTAACCATCAGATTAAATCAAAGCGTGAATTTTCAATGAGACCTTGAAACGAAAGCAAATGGGGGCAGGGGCTGCTTGATCAAGTAGGAACGATGCTACTATTGCTTCACCCAATTTTCAATCTTTGCTCTCACATTTGTATCACCATTTTTCTTAATGTTACCATAAAAGGATCCACTCAGCTCTTGAATCCATTTTCTTTCTTGAAGATGAATTATAGAGAATACCATTTCTGCTGGAAAAAAGAAGAAGAAAAAACTCCCTTTACAAGAAAATCCATATTAATATAGAGGGGTGAATTTATATTTTATTTCTTTTGTGAAAAATAAATGATTCAATATTTCCTAAATATTATTGTTTATATCGCTTGAAATAATTGATTAATGCATAGATATTTTCGTGGATAATAAGAAAAATCATTCATCCATTTTTGTTAAGCGATATAGGAGATTATTTTAGGAAAATGTTTTCTAAATTATTCATAATTCGCGAAATAAATATACCATTGATGTTATAAATTTTTAAAATTTTAACAATACAAAGTTATTTGATAGAAGTCATTCCTATATAATTAGGATAATGAATGACTTGCTTTTTTTTTTTTTTTTTTTTTTTTATTGTTGTGGATGACTACATAATGAAGACCATTTCAAAGGAGGAAGGGGTCTGGCATAAATGGTTAAGCGCATGGCTCCCATCCACAAGGTTGTGTGTTTGATCATCCTCTACTTCATCTCCAAGTTCTCGAATTTCTCTAAAGTAAATAAAAAAAAAGCTTTTAGGTACGACTTTTTTAATGGATACCTAGTGTTAATCGAAATTCAATCATCTATATACTTTTTATCTAAAAAAATATAATGAATAATAATACTTTTCTTGCCAATTTTTCGTTAATAAAATTTGAAAAAGAGAGAAGGAAAAAATTAACCCAAAAAATAAAAAGAAGAAAAATTTGGAGCCTACATTGGTCTCCTCCTCCCAAATGCAGCCAACATAATCTCTCCACTTTCTTGCCGCCACTGACTGTCTGCTACCACTCCCAAAGACTCTCCTTCTATCCAAAATTTGCATATAGAATCATCTCCAAGTAAAATCTTCATCTATCAGAACTTAGCAAAAAGGTTGTTCCTTTACTTCCCATGTAGCCTGCCACATCCTGGATTTTGAGTTGACCTTCATCTGATCCCATTTCTCGAAACTATTACTATGCAATTACCCACAACGCTCGAATACCCATTTCCGTCAACCTCTCCAAAGTCCCTCCTTTTCATCCGCAAGGCCCAGAATTTTCGGACACCAAATTTTCCTTCAAGAAACAGGCTTTGCACCCAGAAAATGGCTTCTTTTCCTCGGTTTTCGGTGAGGTGCTGCGCGACCGGAGGTGCAACAGAGGGCCAGAATGAGTACTGCACGTTGGTAGAGTTCTTGGGTAAGGAGGGGATTGGCGTGGGAGATGATCTGGTGCTGCTGTTTGATCACTTGCAGTATGCTTGCAAGAGGATTGCTTCTCTTGTGGCTTCTCCGTTCAATTCCAGCTTGGGAAAGCAAGCAAGTCTTGTTGGTGGGGTGGGTGGTGAATCAGGCAGAGATGCCCCGAAGCCTCTGGACATTGTCTCTGTGAGTGAAGTTGTTCAGTCCAATCTGGGATTTTTATTTTGCTGTTGGGTACAGCTTGTGTGTGCTATCATGATATATGTCAGTGTCAATTTTTGATGTCCAATGCTCAGTTGGCAGATTTGAGGAGGTTTCTATGTGATGGTACTTCTGAATAGGACTTGGTCACATTGCTTAAACATGTCGCTCTCTCACGAGCTTGAAGATTTATGTGGAGGAAGTTAGGTTAGATAAAAATTTTTTGCGAAGCATGTTTTCATGACTTCTGTGTTAGATGAAGGGCAATACTTTTTTTTGTCAAAGTTTGAAGTCACATCAACTTTCGGTGAGGCAAAGTTGAACTCAAGCTACAGAATTTGGATTGTAACTGAACTGATTATATTGTAGCAGGGGCAAATTCCACCATTGCTTCTTGGTTGCATTGGCAAATGGGCACTCTGTAAATAAATGTTCGCTGCATGTGTGGCACAATCAAATTTCATTGTGATTGACAGCTAGAAAATAAGTTCTGAACTGATTGCCAATGTTTTTGGGGACAATAAAGTTGCCATAATTTAGAAGTTGAGGGCTGGTTGGCTTGGTAACTTCCCCATATTGACATGTGGTTAAGAGGTAGCCCTCAAATATTCCTAAAAAGTTTGCTTAAACTTGGGATAGAACAGATGTTTGATTCCACTGGTTGAAAGGTGATTTGACTTAAGCCTTTTAGCTCCTACTGCTTGCATCTGTAAGAAGCTGGTCTAGAGTGCTGATCTTCATGATGATGATGATGATGTTTGAGTATAGTTGTATTGTTAACTGTAACATCAGTTATTTCAAGTTTATATAGTTGCTAAGAAGAGAAACAGAACATGTCTGATGATGGCTGTGTCTTCATTGCACAGAATGAAATTATCTTGTCGTCTCTAAGGAATTCTGGAAAAGTTGCTGTCATGGCTTCAGAAGAAGATGATGCTCCAGTTTGGATAGTTGATGGTGGCCCATTTGTTGTAGTAACAGATCCCTTAGATGGTTCTAGGAACATTGATGCATCCATTCCCACAGGAACAATTTTCGGCATATATAATCGGCTTGTGGAACTTGATCATTTACCTAAAGATGAGAAGGCTCAGCTGAACTCACTGCAGAGTGGAACCAGGCTTGTAGCTTCTGCTTATGTTCTCTATTCTTCAGCCACAATTCTTTGTGCTACCTTTGGTTCTGGAACACATGCATTTACTCTGGATCAGTCTACAGGAGACTTCATTCTAACTCATCCAAACATCAAAATTCCTCCTAGAGGTAATTTTATCTTATGATCAATCTACTAGAGCTGAAGTTAATAATATTGAGTAATTCATATTAGCAGCAGTCCAAATGTATGTTTCCTAGGAAATTTCTACACAATTTTGCATTTTTCAGGTGAGGGTGAAATATTCTGACTGAACTTGATCCTCTTTCCAACCATAGCCTTTTCCAATAACATGCTGCATTGATGATTGAGACATTCTTAAAACAGGAAATTTTATGGAGCCAGAATGAAAGCTTTTCTAATTTTTTTTTCCTTCTGGGCTCAGGGCAAATTTATTCTGTAAATGATGCAAGATATTTTGATTGGCCTGATGGTTTAAGGCGGTATATTGACACTGTTCGGCAAGGGAAAGGAAGATACCCCAAGAAATATTCAGCGCGTTATATATGCTCTCTGGTGGCTGATTTTCATCGCACTCTGCTGTATGGTGGCGTGGCAATGAATCCTAGAGATCATCTCCGTCTAGTTTATGAGGCAAATCCTTTAAGCTTTCTTGTGGAGCAGGCGGGTGGCAAGGGTTCTGATGGCAAAAGTAGGATTCTTTCTATTCAACCTGTGAAGCTGCATCAAAGGTTGCCACTGTTTTTGGGCAGTCCAGAGGACATTGAAGAATTGGAGAGCTATGAAAATGTTCAGCAAAAAGTAAATCCTGGATATGAAGTTTAGGTACCCAGTTGTAATGAATCTGTATTGGTCTGATGAGTCTTGTTGCTGGGGTCCTCTCCCTTTTACAGTTTTGGTAAATGTCAAGTCATTCAAAATGTACTTTACTAATTTGGGATCATATGTAAAATCAGCAATTAGATGAGATGTGATCAAGGATTGGCATTTTGCTTTGTCTAAGTCACTGAAGTGTGATAACAAACTGTCATTGCCGCATAGTCCTTAAATAGGTACCCTCTCTTGGGTAACTAGAACAAGAATACAACATACACGTAAAAAATTATATTGCCATGCTACTAAGACTAGAATTCATCTTTATACGATGACAATGCAGCTATTAATGCGTCTCTCCCAAGATAAGACAACTTCTTAGCTATCGTGGGTATCTGATAATCCTTTTCTGCGGCTATACAGGAACTCCACAAAGTTGTTGATGTAACTATCATGAAGATCCTGATCGGCGAAAATCTTCTGTATATGGGCTGCCTCCACTCTCAATCCTTCTCCCTGATCTTCCAGCATCACAAGTCTGATGGACTTGGCAACTGCATCTCTGTGAAATGATCCATCTTCATTTCTGGGCACCTCGAACCCGACACCTTTTTCCACTAACAGCTTTGCGTTAAGGCCCTGGTCATCTACCATGGGCATCGTAATCTGTGGATGGCCAAATCCAAGTGACTCAATGATAGAACTCCACCCAGAATGGTACAGACACCCTCCGATAGCAGGATGACCAAGTATTGCCAATTGCGGAGCCCACCCTATTGAAACCATACTCCGTTCTGAGGTTCTCTCCAGAAACCCATCAGGAAGCAATTCAGAGCTATCAAATTCTAGTCCTCCGGGCTTCCTGAGGATCCAGAAGAAAGGCATCTCAGAGAGCTCGAGCCCATATGCCAACTCGTGGATTTCCTCCATAGGCATTTTGTATTCTGTTCCGAATCCGACTAACAGTACAGACTTTCTAGCTTGTTTGTCCAACCATTGGGAGATATTTAACCAATTTGAGCCAGTAGCCTGATCACATGCTTTGTTCTTGGACATTGGAGGCAATAAACCTACTGGCAGTACAGGTTTCTGGTAGAGTCCTCTAAGAAGGTTTAGATATTCACCTTCAAATTCTGAGCAGCTTCTCACAGCAACAAATTCGCAACCATGTAGAGTTGCTGCCCACCTTTGGCTGCCTGATAAGCTGGATTTATCAGGGAAGTATAAATTCTTGAACATCTTTTGTGCCAGGTGAGGACCTTGAGACACTAGTGAAGTTAGAGGAAACCAGTCTGGAGTTATTGCAAAATCTTCTGGCTTCTTTCCCCGGCCAAATGACTCGAGCTCTGCTGGTGGCCCTAAAAATGCAAGTGTACAAGCAGCATACGCACTAAAATATCCGGAAGGCACGCTGAATTTGGCGGCTATTTGTGGGATCCAGCACTGAACAAAATCAAATAGGATTAAGTTGGGTGAAATCTCACACAAGAGCTGCTCTAGTGCATCGTGTAACCCATCACAGGCCTTCTTAAGATATTCAGTGCACTCTAATTGCAAGTCTATAGTAGCCTCAGAATTCTCGGGCAGGCCATCGACTGACGTCAGTGGGATCTGGACAAGCTTTATGTTTTCAATTAAGTTATCGGGAATTGGAGGCAATCTCTGTATATTTCTGGGAGTAGAGATGAAGGAAATATGGATCCCCTTTGAAGCCAATCTTTTGGCCAACTCGAAATATGGAAGGATGTGGCCAAATGCCAACCATGGGAACATCATTAGTTCATTTTGTTTGGAAGCCATTTGGATCTTCTCTGCTAATGCAAAGACGTTGTTAATCATCTTTTTCATGAAAACTTGTTTCGTGTGGATCGTTTAAATATTACTGTTCTTGGCATATTCTTGGCACGAGATTCGTGCTTCCACAAAATTTTCTGAAGGAGAGCATCTCACCCCGTCACATTGTCCTATTTTGCATATATGCTTTGTTCTTCATAGTTGAAGATTATGCTCGGTTCAACTCCTTTATGCTACCGACAGGAAAAATGTTGGGCATCAACAGTCCTCGCCCTATATTCATCCCATCAGTATCTTGCAACTATTTCAGATATCAAAGTGAATCGTTGAAACTGCAAATTGGCTCGATGGTCATAACCTGTACCACAAATTATCGAATATTTCATGAAAGCTGTAATCCTGTTCCTAGTCAAGTAGTTGGAATAAATCACCTACGGTTTTCTTCATGGACGTTTTTATAATCACTGAGAGTGTCTGACATGGTGTTTGATGTATTAATATCCTGACATGAAACAATAATTTTATTCCACTAAAATATGTGGTTAAATTCATTTTTAAGTTGGAACTAATCAACCGCCGGCCGGTGGCTAAAGCCATTCCATACTTCTCAGTGTAGAGGAAACAAATTTGGAATCACCCAAAAAAGAACAACTGCTACTTCACTGACGAATAAGAATACTCCCAACATAGGTCCCTTATATATTAGGACAAAATGCCCTTCAGATAGCATTTACTTTCACTGAGCTCGAATTCATGGAGCAACGACCACAGATGAAATTGTCTGACACAATGTTGACTTTTTCAAACATGTTAAATATCCGAGATAAGATACAAGACATTACATAACAGGAATACAGTAGTCATTATTTCCGTGACCGAGCCAGGTGGACCAATCAGCATCAGCTTGTTGCCACTGCCACAGCTGCTGCCGAGGGTTTAAGAGTGATTTCAACATTGTCATGGACCCCTTGTAGCAGGAGCTCTCCATCATAAGTAAGAACCTTACGCTTCTTTGCTGCTCTTAGCGTCCCAACCAGTGCTTCAAATATGTTTGCACACTTATCATCATGGAATAGCACGCCGAATGTTACCTTTAGACAGGCAAACAATGTCAATTTTGAGACTACATTCTTTTTTATTAGAATCTCATATGAGGTTGGCAGTGTGCGGAAGAGTTGCATAAGTAAAAGCAGTCTTGATATGGCAAAATAGCAGGACAAAAGTCGGCAATTCTTAGCTTAACATATCAACTGAGATCTCAATAGGCTCAACTTTCACACATCTTTACTAGCGTAAAGTGGTTGAAGACACCCTCAAGTCTCTTACCAACCTTCATATGCATATTTGAGTACGTGTGCAAGCTGTAGCTCATTCCAACAGGACTACGGAAACTCATTAAGAACATTTTTATCTCTTACAACTGCTCGGTTTCCATTTCCAACGTCATTGACAAAATGCTGAAAAGAAAAGGTCTGGGACTTTGCTGCTAAAGTTGGGTAAACAAGGTAAAACTGCTTAATTAAAAAGAATAAAAAGATCAATCAAGGGCTTTTCAGTTTCTGCATGACATTGGTACGCCCTTAAGTGGAGGACATACTGCATCCTGTTATGAGCTTGAGCTCTCTTCTCAGTTAGACCTATTTCCATTTCTCCACTTATTTCCTAGTTTCCTTAGTTAAAGGTTCTCCATAGAAACTATATTTGGAGAGAAAAATGAAGTTACAGCTTTTGGATTCGGTTGGATATGATAGGAGGAGGTGGGCAACTTTAGCTTGTTTCAATTACTAAACAAAGGATACAAGATGGACCTGATATTCTTATTAAGGACACAGTGTTGTTTGAACTTCCTGTGCCTCTACAGGAGGGAATATTAATGAATGAATGCCAAAAGGATGAATACCAGATTTTCTGGGTATTGGCAGTGAATAAGATAGAATAGGTAATTGTTCCATAAGGAGCTCTTGTCTTATAGAAGTAGCCGGTGTTGGATAGAAGACTGTTTTAGTTGCTGGTGCTACTGCTTGAGAATATCAACTGGAACTAAGTTCAAACAATGTGCCAAAACATTCAATGAATCATCCAACGGTCCATCATAGATCTAAGTTAATTGGAAGGAGTCGCTAGAATCCTTACTGAGTACAAGTCAATTGGAAAAACATACAGCAGGTCAAGTTTTTTTTTTTGGTTAGGTAACAGCAGATCAAGGTTGAAAACCCAAACTTTTACAATGATAAGCGCATAAAAAGCCATTATGTTGATGTAGGAAGAACGGCAAGCTGAGCAATACTAGGCAATATATGTAATGTGACTTAAGTCCATACTTACACAAGCTTCGACATGCCATCAATTCAGTCAAACAGAACAAAAGGGCATGTTTCTATAAGGTTTTGGCACCTGAGAGTTTCCACAACTACATCAAAACGAATCTTAAAGATCTCTCTGTACATGATGAATCTTCGCACACCCTAAAAAGGATATGCTTGAATTCTCAAAGAATCAAAGAAGATCTATCTTGATTCCTCTTTCCAGATCATATGTCCAGCCACGCACATAATTCGTATAATTGGAAAACTGATTTGATCACGTATCAAATGATTTCAGCAGATCTAAATTCTTGAAATGGAAAAGAAAACAGGAGTTGGGTCAGCAGCTCCAGTGGCAAAGAAAGAGAATTTGACGTTGGTGAGCAATGAGATCGAGTTATATAAAAGGTCAATGGAAAGAATGTACCTTGTAAGATCCATCAGCTTGGATCTTGCCCAGTCTTTTGATTTCTTCTTTGAGTCGCTCGACCTCTTCTTCTACGTTCATGGTTTCTGTTTCTTGTTTTTAACCTTCCGATGTTGTCTTCCCCTGTTCGAAAACTATATATAGATAGCACTTTGTGACTGCACTTTATGCAGATATTTTCCCAGTAACCTTTTTCATCACCGCAGATATATGAAAGGCATAGAAAATCTCCAGTGGGATATATCAAAAGGTAGGCACGTGAACAAAAATGGGAGACGCCAAGACTTTCTATTTTATTTGCCTGAAACAATTATTTTGGTTATCAAGTTTTTGTAAATTAATCTCTATTCTGATCTACTTTAAGACTTGAACGATATAAAACGAAATGAATAATTCCCAAAGGAATAATTATATAAGCATACATAGAGTACTATTCAGATTTGCTCAAGTCATTTAATTCTTTTTATGGGCAACTTGAAAATAATCCGAATAAAAAAATCCAAATAACCCACTGACTTGAATCACTTTCACTTTTAATCTTGAATGACGTTTTTTTATTGTTTCTTCATGCTACTCTGACGCCATAGATTATGCAGATGCTTTCATTGATCTGTCTATATAATTGAGTTAATCTGTAAATAGGAACATCAGTATCACTCGAATCATCTAGTGGATTTGGTTAAAGCATGGAAGAAGAAGCATTCATGGCTGAACATTTCAGGAGGACGCAGATCACCTATAGCTCAATGCATGTGATGACAAAATGTTCATTAATCATCGTTCAACTAATTCAGAGAGTAACCAAACCGGGTTATTCTCAAAAGCAACTATGTCTGTCAAGTACGGAAATGATTATGTAGCTAGAGTGATGGAGCAGGCATTGACACAGTTGGTCCTGGTGCTGGCACATCGCCCTTGTAGGCAGACCTGTACTCAGACCACAGTTCATAGACATTTTCCAGAGCAATTGCACAAAGAAATCGTTATTGTAGTAATCCTTCATCATCGCATTGAGATCACTGACAAATCCTTCTCTGAGGTTGTCACAATACTTTATGAAGTAGGCTGTGATCGCATAACCTCCATCCCATCTCGAACCTGAACCGGAACCTCTTTCAGGCCAGCTTGGGGATGGCCACCCTGCGTTCAACCTCACGTAATCTGCAATGCCAGTGATGAGTCCAATTGGGGCCATGCCATTGCCATTCCATTGCCAAACCTGCGTGCTTTCATGGTACAAGATCCCGTTGAATTCAGCACGCATGTCACCAATGTGGTATTCAATGTGGTTGGAGCTCAAGCGAATGTTGTTTGTAGTGCTGGCCACAGCAAAAGGATAACTTCCAATGCCAGTATTGACAAAGTTTTGGACAATCAATGTTACTTTCTCATATGGTTTCGCTTCACCTAGGATTTTCATTATGTATTCAGAGGCAAGCTGCAGGATCATGATGGCGTAACCTGCGCTGATGTTGGTCTTGAGCTTAGTGTTACCAGGGCTAGTTGAATTGTCAATGAGCTCGTACTGAACTGTCTTGGCAAGGGTCAGGTATGACGACTTGTAATCATCCCACAGTTCATCAACAGTCTTGCCTAGCAACTGCACAAAGAAGGCATCAGTATAGTGATCTTTCATCAGAGAATTAAGATCAGCGACAAACCCTGCTCTGATGCTATTGTAATACTCGAGAAAATATGCAGTGACGGCAAATCCCTCATCCCATCTTGTACCAGACCCTCTCTTTGGCCAGTACTTGGATGGCCACCTGGCCTTCAGCCTCACATAATCAGCAATACCATTAATTAGGCTACTTGGAGCCATGCCATTTCCATTCCATTGCCAAACATGCGTGCTCTTGTGGTAGAGGACCCCAGTAAATTCAGGACGTAATGCACTGTTGTAATTCTGAATGTAGTCTGAGTTTATGTAAATGTTGTCCCCAGTGGTGCTGGCTACTGCATCAGGATAGCTCCAAATGCCATATGTTGCAAGGCTCTCAATAACTAAGCTTACTCCCATGTAGCCCCTTCCCTTGGCTGGTTTTTGGTTGAATACTTTCAATACAAAGTCAGAGGCGAGCTCGAGCTCCTGGAGAGCATAAGTCCAACCGATTTCGATCTTGAACCTGCTGTTCCCAGGGCTTTTGTCAGTGACTTCAAACCCCAATGCCGAAATCAGTGCTCCAGGACTTATATAGAGTCCTCAACTCCAGTCTCACTGGTGCGAGAAGTGTTTCCATTTTTGGAGGAATCATATCGGGTCGACTCTATTGGTTCAAGAGAAACCACCAAGTGGAGGACAAGGAAGAGTTGTATCGAAGACATTTTGGCCTAGAAAGTTGAAATTCTGGCTTTGTATGGCTTGATCTCACACATCTTTCTGCACGGTTGCTTATATAGATGACCCTGCACAAAAATTTGGTTGTAGAATTCACAAATGCAGATCATTGGGTTCACAGAAAAACTCAACGATGCCTGCAAAGTTTGCTAAACCAAATGGTCTTACAAATTGTCATCTTCCTTTTCATGTTTGGTTGATAGAGGCTGCAACCTTAGTAACAAAGAGAAACCAGTCAATTATTAGATGTCTATTTTGGGATCAATTCCATCTGTAACTTTCAGGGGCATATAATTGTTCTTGCCTCATTATGGCATTCGATATAAACATATAAATGCAGCCAAAAAAAAAAAAAAACACTATTTGATGTTGTATTGGCAACAATTTCTTGAAAAGAAACAATGCACTGAGAAATCACCGTGTGGATTGCAGCAGCAGAAAACTACCTGCATCAATACCCGGGTAGACTGAAGAAAATTCAAAGGGATCCTCCAAAACTGAAGAGAAATTTATGAGAGAAAAAATTGGAAAGTGATGAACCTCTTTTAGTTTCAGATGATACGACCAATATAATAATTCAGGCTCTGATGTCAGAATGAAGGGACCGGATATAAATTGCAGGCCATGAAACAGACGAACTTTCCAAAGTTAATTTTGTCAGATCCAATCCACCCTTCACACTTACTCCGAGTTTGTCCTCTCGTGATTATTTGCAACCTATGGAAATCATATCGAAGTGAAGATTTATATCAAATCTCTGGATTAACTCAGACATCTGTCCAGCTGTAAAAGACGGAGCTTCTTTTGTAAAATTTTTTGTGAAGGTTGCACGTGCTCTAGAAAAATTTACTTCAAGCAGTATCAATGGAGACTGTAACATGATCAGCAAGGGTGACTTATCTCCTCATGAAAAACGAGAAATCTTTTTTGATAGATTCCAAGTTTTTGGGAATTCCATTTGGAATTTAAATCAATGTCACATTTTGGACTGTTTTCTTTTTATTGTGATGGCATTAGATTTCATCGTTATAAAATAACCAAGTGACCTTATATTCTGTAGCTTTTTGCATATTGATCGACCTGTCTAGTTTCTGAAGCTAAAAAGAACAGGAGAGTTCTTGTTTTGTGTGGTTAAGGTGCTCTAAGAAGTTGTCTTGCAAATTATTTTTAAGTCCAAGGAATGAGGAAAGCAGAAGGCGAGATTGGATGCTGTAGAAGTGGCCATGTGCCTCATTAAAGTTTGAAGATTTACATATGTAAACTTTTGAAATGGATTTTTTTGTTGATGAATGTCATTATTTACTTTAAGAGAGACCTTCTTGTGGCATTGCCAAATTAGAAGGGAGAAAAAAGAGAAGCACAACTTCAGCTTGTGAAGGTAGATGACTCTTCATTGAATATGAAAGTTCATTCTGGATCTGGAACTGGAAATCTCTCTCTCACAATTGCAACACAGTACATAACCAAGTACTCTGACATGACAGAACCTGTAATTTGTGATCACACATAAAACAAATCAGAAATGGACTTCTCAAATGCAATAGATTCTGAATCCATTAGTATGCTGGATATGGAGGCGCAGCAGCAGGTGATGATGCCTGTGCCGTGGCAGGTACTGTTGCCGGGGCATAGCTCGCATATGCCAACTTAGAGTCATTCCACAGTTCGTACACACTCTTCCCAAGCAGCTGCACAAAGAAACCATCGCTCTATGTGTATTTCATCATGGCATTCAGATCAGTGACAAATCCATCTCTAACGCCATTACAATGCTTGAGAAAGTACACGGTGATTGCATAGCCTTCATCCCATCACAGGCCTAATCCTCTCTTAGGCCAGCTTTTGGATGGCCAGCTGGCCTTCAGCCTCATGTAATCTGCAATGCCAGTAATAAGGCCGCTCGGGGCCATACCATTTCCATTCCACTGCCACACTTGCGTACTCTTGCGATAAAGAATTCCAGCGAACTCTGCTTGGATGTCATCCTTGTACCGTAGTAAACAGCCAGAGTTTTTAAGTGATCTTGTTGCCTATCGTGCTGGCAACAGCAAGAGGATAGCTCCCAATTCCCTCATCAGCAAAGCTTTCATAAAATAGTATCACTTCCATGTAATCTTTTCCCTCACCTAATTTTTGATTGAAGGTTTTCAAAACGAACTCAGAGGCGAGCGAAAGAACACTCAAGGCTTAATTATTGCCAATATAGAACTCAAACTGGCAATAACCGTCATAAGAGAGATTGCCAAAGGTGAATTCATATTGGATTATTGCAGTGGAGCTAATACGAGCAACTTGGATTGCTCTAACTGGTTCAAGAGCAACTGCCAAGAGCAGGGGAAGCAAAAGCCGGATAGGAGTCATTTTTTCAAAGGAAAATATGAGCTTGCACTCTTGCCTTGTATCTCTATTCCCTAAGGAAGGCTATATATAGAAGTTGGTCCATTGCTCATCCCATTATTTGAAAATATTGCAGGAAAGCACCTGTGATCAGTGATTTAGCTGTTTATCTATGTCTGTCTATGCCGTTGTTTTGTAACACTTGGTTGGTAGCCAGAAGTCCACACAGAATGTCCAAATGTATAAGGAATATGAAGGTACTATGTATCCATCCGAGAAACTTACCATTCACAACCCATTACCTCTCAAAAACGTATCAGTTCCAGAAGTCCACACAGAATGTCCAAATGTATAAGGAATATGAAGGTATTATCCGTCCATCAGAGAAACTTACCGTTCACAATCCATTACCTCTCAAACACGTATCTGTGAAATGTAACCAAAGAGCTCACGGATGCATAACAAGGAGTCCTCTGAGTATACATGAATGCTACTGTCATAAAGCATTGTAGACTGCAAAGTATGGCATTGCCAACTGTACATAATCCTCATCGTTCCAAAATATTCTAATCAGGAGCTTCAAAGGAGCAATTAGATCAATTACAATGCTATACATGCGCTTTGGTTAAAAAAATGTGCCAAAAGGATCCTAGGCAGGGCTGTGGTGGAAGAATGTCATCATGTACAGAAGTAAAGTTGAAATGGACGAGGACAAATCAATACTTGATGACGTGATGGCGAAGCCATACTTCATACATGACCAAATGAAATGCGTCATAACGTTTCGGAGGTGTGTTCCACATGAAGTGTCTCTGGACCTGCTTTACCAAACGTGTGAAATAAAAGAAGGAATGAGATAACTAACCCATGCAAAAGGAAGTTACTGAGAAGATCTCAGAGAACATAAAAAGGGTTAATTTTCTTCCAGGATTAGACTTTAGTTTCTTGTTCTTTTTCTTTATTTTACTAAAGCAAAGTCATCAGCTAATCAACTAGAGCCACGGTTCACATTTGGCTTCCCCACTTGATTCATCGATATTGTTGAAAGCTGAAGTCAGGACAAGCATGGCACTGCATGAAGTGTTATAAGAGGGACTGCTTTTACCTTAACTAAGTTCTGATGCAATGCCATGAATTCTGCATCTGAAATGTTCTGAAGAATGTGCTTCAGCTGATGGACATCACTCTCCTTAAGTATGACAGAGAATTTTGCCAGTCCAGGATGTCATTGAAAGGCAAGTCATAGTAGTCAGACATAATCACTGCCAAACAACAGAAATTTATCAATTAGAAAAGCAGATGTCGGGCCTCCCGTCGGGGCTGCCCAGCCGAGAGTAACAGCATTGGAGGCTTAGAAAAGTGAAAGACAAAAAAGGCCATAATCATCCTTGCAGATTTAGTTAATGGAAAATACCAGGCTTCTGAGAGTTCAATGTTTATTATATTTACTCTCTGCCCAAATCCAAAAAGGGAATATGCACAAAGGTTTTAAGGCACAGTGAATAAGAACTTGAAGGGTTACTTATCCAGAACGCAATTAACAATTCTTTTGAGCAACATTGAAAGTCCAAGTTTTTCTCTCTTTCCAATAACTGCTTCAAACCGAAAGAAATGGAAAGTAATGAAGTATTTGGACCATTATGAACTATGAAGTAGTGTTCTTCACTTCTGGGCATTTATGCATTTGAAGAATTAGCCTAATTGTCAAGGGCCCATATAACAGCTTAAGAATGGGGATATGAACTTATAGCGTCCTTGCCACAAACAGCATAAAATATAGACAGAGTAGTATTACCTGGAACACATCCATAACGGATTGACTCTGCTATCCATGGACTATTGACTTCTGACTTTCCAGGGCATATGCAGAATTTAGCCCCATAAAACTTGTTATGTTTCACCGAAGTTCCATTCTTTTGGCTGTTTTGGATATCAAGTTCAGCATCACCTTTCCACACAGTCGTTAATGCAGATCTTATGTTGGAATCAGTTTGTCCAGCCCAGAAACCAAGCGTCTTTCTGGCATCCAAGCAAGTTAGTTATAACAGAAGTGAGTTGAGGACCATAATCCTCACTAGCATAACACAAGTCCACAGTGGTACTCGAGTATTCCTCATTTCTGATGTTTTGATCCCACATTAAAAAAAGATAGGAATTAACTGACTCGATACCATACTATTAAGCATTTAAGCGGCTCGTGAAATTCAGACGATCGCAGCTTCAAAAGCTTGATCAAGCATGAATGAGGTTTCAAAATCGGCAGTGAGTGACAGATCCTCATACATTTTGTTTTAGAAAGCGGTGGCACCAAATACACAACATTCGCATCAAACCAAACGAGCAAATGGCATTTCCTTTGGTTTATTTACACTAAATCAAGAAGATTATGTCACGCGAGATCCATGGCCTCTGTTCTACCATCCATCCATCTATTTCATCATATAGTTTCTTCCAGGAGGGACATGAAATGAACTAAGCTATTTGATACATGCCTGGTGTTCACATCATTTCCGCCGGCAGGATAAGAAAACGGCAGCCTCACTTGAGGAAGGGCGACATCTTTGTGTGGAATAAATCTGCTGTTATAACTCGAAGAGCACACGATGCGAATCGAATTCTTTACAAGAAGTGGAACGCCTTCTGTCGCTCTCAAGCCGATGTCATGGCAAGTCACAAAGAAGTGATCCGCGCCAAGTGTTCTGTTCCAGTAAGGGTATCTGAGCATCAGAGCCCGAACATAATTTCGGATCCCATTGGTTATGCCTTCCCAGGATACTCCCTGCACATAAGGCATAGCTCAGAACATCAGAGTCCGAGAGAGAAGTTTGCTTTCGGTGAGATGCAAGCAGATTCAGTTTGCTTAGAACGCAAGAAAGAAATAAAAAGAACAGAAAGGAAGGAGACCTGGCCTCGCAGCTTATGGCAAGAAACGGGAAGAAAGAAGAGGTGAGCCTTGTCGGGATTGAGCGTGACAAACTGGCTTTCACGAATGTTCTTGAAGAAGAACCCTTCGCTCGCGTACTTGCCGGTGAGCCTTTGCGGAGTGCGGTGTCCACCTGGGTACACAAAGACCCTCAGCTTCCTCTCCATCTCTTCGTAGTTCATCTTGAACACCTTCCGTGAATGGTAAACTCCAGAAGACGGATCCATATCGTCTTCTCCTCCCACAGTGGCCTTCACCTAGTCAGAGTAAACTGGATTCAACAACAAGAAGAACACTCACATATGCAGGCGCGCGAGCACACAAAGGAAGAACGAAAGCTTACCATATCCGAAGGATATGAGGAGAGCTTGACGGAGAGGAACCGGATGTTTTGGTACATAACCAAGAGTCCAAGCACCGCTATGGAACTGAAGAAGCAGCCGCCACCAGGAAGCCTGATCCGCGACCGGGGCGCTGCAGATGGTCTCATCATCACTCTCTCGAAGAAAGTACTGTGCGATACACGGCTTTGAGCTCCGCCGATATTTTCCCCGGGAAAGTGTGCGTGGTTTATGATTCGAAGCTGTGGAGTTTGACTTGAAATATGGAGTTGGCGATGAGCATAATCGGTTTTGACAGTTAGAATGAAAAGGGAGTTGGTTAAGTTCAGTTTCTAAGCCTTGATTCTTGAGTTCGTTTCTTTATGTTTGTTATCGATGACGTGGAATA
Source organism: Eucalyptus victrix (assembly GCA_016097545.1). Lineage (NCBI taxonomy): Eukaryota > Viridiplantae > Streptophyta > Magnoliopsida > Myrtales > Myrtaceae > Eucalyptus > Eucalyptus victrix. The sequence goes on from CM027843.1 coordinate 10,104,938, forward strand.
AGCACAGAACAACAATCGTACGATGTGCATCCACCTTCGACCACCGTTGATGATGCCGCGGGAAATTTAGCACTAGCTGCTCAATTTACAGACTTCGCAAGTAAAATCACTATGGTCCGACGTCACATTAATTCGTTCATCAATAAAAATAATTCTAGCGTTGAAGCTGGGGCTCCTCCCATCGTGATTTAGCTATTCTTCATTGACCTTACTATATATTTAATGGTTCGAGAACCTTGCTTACATGATCATTAAATTTTATTTAAATTTAATGTGAATATTATCGTAGCATTGTGAATAAATTTCTAAGTTTCATTCCTGAGTTGAACGCATTGGAGAAGTACCAGACAAAGAACCCCTGAACGTGGTCTATTTAGCCAATGAAATGACGAAAGACGAAATGCAACCCCCGCGGGCATGAGATGGACAGGTCTTCGAAAACCGCGAAGAAAGTCGGTCATGTGCCCATACAATGGTCCTTATTTTATTTTTATTTTTTGGTCTAATATAATGGTCCTTGAATGTGGTCCAGTTGGCTCATAAGAGAGAACAACCAAGAGAACCCTTGGAATTTCATGCGCCACGATTTCTCAAAAACGTTTTAAGTGATCCGCCATGAAGAAGAGAAGAATATCTTGAAAGCAACTCCCGTCAGAGAGCACCATATGATTAACTAAAGTCAAAAGTTGAAACAAACCACGCCATATTTTCCAATCACAATAACTTTTGAGCATCAAATGAGCTGCTGTACATCGGCATTTAGCATCTTATTTATTCAGTACATTGAATTCTGCACAACCAAGATCACGGTTATGCATAAGCAAACCACAAAATTTCAAACAAATCTATGAAAAAACGACACACATGTCATTCCTAATAGATCATATTGGACTCTCAGCTATATATTAAGGAACATAACATAAACTTGAGAGAATCTCTCAACGATTATGAGACAGTGCTAGTGGTTTTTCCAGTTCCATTGCCTGCCGATTATCAAAGAGCATCTCAGTAAGGATTCCTCCATCAATCTCAGAAAGAGATTTTCTCCACCAAAATTACATATCAAAAGAAGCTGCCTTCCAGAAAACGAAACAAGAAAAGAATCATTAGCTCCCCTATTAGTAATTTTAGGAGCTTCCAACAAAAATGCAACTATAATGCTACTTTGTAGATCAATAGAAGATATGCGCCCCCATTCATGACTTGTGCCTGCGCGCTGAGGATATACAGGTTACCATTTGAGCCAGCCCCCGAGTTGTAAAGCTCTTGTGTGACAATGACAGAGAAAGGAAAACCATGCAACCCTGGACAGATGAAATAACCCTATGTTTCACATGTCAAGTGTCGGATAAAGACTGGGCATGTGAGGGCGTCCACTTCCATTAGAATCTGCATTAGCATAAAAGGGTGACTGCAGCTCTCCAGAGTGGGATGACTTTCGACTTTTTGGATTGTTCGGGGAAGCCCCCCCGAAAGAATCACCAAAACTGCCACTGCTCGTGTACATCGAAGAAGTTGGTAACCCATGAATCTTTGGTAACCCAGTTCGATCAGCACCCAAACTGTAACCTTTCTCGACCGTTTCAGCTTCCAATGGCAATTCATCCAATGTCTACCACAGAAGATGCAAAAAATTAGTCACTGAGCTAAAATTTTAAATATGTCATGCAAGACAGCCTTTCTCTCTCCCACTGAGCATGCATGATATAAGGCGTCTCTAAACAAGAATCATCACTTCTATTATTTTCGTTCTTTTCTTTCTATGCCTTCAGTGACGAGAAGTTCAGAAAAACTCACCCGGAAAGCTTGCTGAAGAACTCGGAGGGTTTCTCGAGTGCGCTTTCTCTTCATCGCTATTTCATCAGGTTCTTGTAACATCTCTTCAAACAGGTTCTCTCTGTTCACAACCAATACTTGCAGAATTAGTACTCAAAGGACAGGAGAACTAACTGGATAACAAGAAAAAATTAGCAACAGTGGAAATTGAACTCAAAAAATTTGACAATGAGAGTGAATATAGACTTACCTGTAAAGCTTTTTGATAAAAACATTGTGCAGCTCTCGTTTCGTATGATTCACCTGTCAGAGAGAGACAGAATAAACAAACGTGAAGTCCATGTCAGCTTGTCTTATATGGTTTTGAATTACAATCGGTGTCGGAAAGTATTAGTTCAGAGACAACATTAAAGATTAATAAAGAGATAAAACTGGTCATGAGTCACCCTAATAATGACAAGGCAATATGTCATAATAGACAACAAACATGAATTGCCTTTGAGCTACAAAAAGGCACAATAGCAGGCAGCATACAAGAGTCACAGCACAGACAAATGCCTCTCAGAAATGTGGTTCACGTTCACAACAAAGCTAAACCTTTTATTTAATTCCAGTCCAAATACTTAATTGGGTAAACTGACTTTCACTTGATCGTCCAGTTCAAGCTTCCAAGTGGACAGGCACATGACAAAAAGGAAAGAAATTTCAAATACTGGTACTCATCTATATTTTGTAAGAGAATAAGCAAACTGCATTTAATCAAGGGACATCATACAAAGTTTACACCTATTATTTTGAATGTCCAAGCATTCACACAAAATTTCTCATGTCATTCTACACCCAATTGTCCAACTAGTAAAATTCTCTTAGGTACGAGAAGGACATAGAAAGGTGGAATAACCAAGAATATCTCACATACTCACCAGGAAATGCATAATTGCTTTCGGAATAGAGTCCTCAATATTCTTCCTTACAATGTCATAGTATGATCTAAGCAGCAGTTTTGTCACTGCAATTTCAATAGCCTCCTGCTCTGAATGGCTTTCAGATGGCCTCAAAATAGTTGGGGGCTGAATCAAACAAGCAGGCATTGAATGACTATTCAAAAATCTTACCACTGTATTAAGCAATTGAATACTACCAGAAGGATTTGGCTGAAGCACGTGGACCACAAGATCAATGGCATACCTCTCTCAAATGAATCATAGACATGGCCAGCTCCATGTTTTGTGCAGGCTCGTTATATGCCTTGCTTGTTGAACTCTCTTTAACAGATGTACGGCTATCGCTGCCACCAAATATTGAAGAAATACCCCAACTAGAACCACCTGTGTTTCCTAACAATCATAATCATAAATAAATTTTACAACTATAAACACTATAAGATTACATAATTTAGCATCTCTATAAACACTCCAAAGGACTAGCTCAGCCCTCTTCCACCTCAGCAAAGCAAAAGCAAAAAGTAAAACCACAAGAGAATATACACATAAAAGAAAGATCCAAGATATGGCATAACTAGCACAATTGCTTTAGATATTCAACATACTATATCTCAATTAAATCCATTGTAGCTTTGAGGGTGACTTACCAGAAGGAGCCACTTTCTCAGCATCTGCGCTGGGCCGGACACCCTATTTATTCATTCAGACAAAAAGGAAGTACCTCAATTAAACAAAAAGAAAAGTGATCTTTCATAAAAAAGTAAGATATAAATCCTTCACCAGTACATCTATAACAACCACAAAAACGAGATGATGTTTACTCATCCCCTAGTTTAACTAAGAAAAATTTACACGCTCAAATTCACACACCTGATCAGGTATAATTCCATTGACTTGTCTGGCAAGGATGCCTCTAGATTTCACACTCCTCTCAGATGTCGGTGCCTTATCATTTTCTACACCATCCTTTATCAACAAAGAAAAGGGTAAGGATGTTCCGAAACATGGAGGTTACGCCATTGCAAAAATTCAGAACAGAATCAATGAACTACCTTCTGCCGGGAAAGAGGTAAGGAAACCCTTGAGGACTTCATCTGCTGCATTGCTAACTCAACAGCTTTGCTCCCACCAACAAAATTTGGGTGCGAAGTATTTATGTAGTCCATCTGTTAAGTTGGATTAACATATGTGAATATTAAAACGATAGGAATAAACTAAAGTGTCAAAAAACAGTAATCCTGACCAATGATCATAGGAAGGCTGACACAGAGGAACAGTATAGGAAAACCAAAAGAACCATGATTTTAGAATAATACTGCTGGTACAGCACAAAAATAATTTCCATGGAAACGTAAAATAAAAATGACGGCTCACTAATGCTAATATCCTCCCTCTACCCGTGGGGTAACTATTCCCACTCTTGGACTTAGTTATATCATGATCACCTGACAGTGTTGGGTGACAAGCACATATATCATCAAGTGGCCAAAAGAGCCGTGACTTTCTAATTGAGGAGAACACAGGGCATCTTATCAATGCTACTGATATATGCCAGAGAAAGATCTCTCTCTCTGACTTTCTAAGAGGAGAACAAAGGGCATCTTATCAATGCTACTGATATATGCCAGAGAAAGATCTCTCTCTCTGACTTTCTAATTGAGGAGAATAAAGGGCATCTTATCAATGCTACCGATATATGCCAGAGAAAGATCTCTCTCTCTCTCTCTCTCACATGATATGCCATACTTGTGTCTGTATCTGCTGCCCTCCAAGACATGTCATGGATAATGCTTGATAATGAAAGAAAGATTACACGATAAAACTACTTTCCTTTTGCTACCGGACAATCCAAACCTAAGAATGAAGAGATCGGCATACCTCCATCTCAATAATGTGACCTATCATAGTCTCAGATGGCTCAAGACCTTCCCGCAAAAAGTTTCCTATTACTTCATCCATACGCTTTCGCAAAACCGGAAAGCGTTGCAATTCATTTACGAGACAACGATGGCTAATCTGAAGAAAGAACTTGAAAATTAGAGGACTGAACAAAATAATTTATAGGATGCAAAATGGAGATCTCACATACACAAACCTTCATTAACTCATCATATATGAACCTGGCACATTGAATACTTGGATCTAACAATCGAGCTATTTGCCTACGAATGAGAACTTCAAAAGGTACCTACAAAAAACAAATCAAATTAACCACAGCGAATTTTATCACAAGGGCAATACCACATGATTATCCCATATTTGACAAGAAACATTCAGAGGGAAAAGAAGATGCATACACCTACTTCTGGCACAAATAATGCCGATTTAGGACCCGTTGCATTCTGAATTGCAGTCCGAATGTCGTCATCAGTCAAGTCCTCGCATGGATCCACTTCCTATAAAACATATCAACAAAAAATATTGAACAAGTCAATAGCAGGCAGAAAGTCAGCCAATCGTCTATGCTGCTAGATGGAAAATGAAGCCCATGAAAGAACCTGAATGTAATTTTAACAAAACGAGTAAACAATTTGCAATTTATCATTTCTCGAAAGACAGAAATAAAACTACTTCTGCATGACCTCCATGATGCAATGAAGCAAGTTTCTTCCACCCTCTACATGGTATATCCGCACACAACATAGGTCAGTTCCCCAAAAGATTAACAAAACAATGGAATTGGGTCTCATCTGCAGAGCTAATAATAAGCATTGCTAAAGACTAAGTCCACAAGCCAGGAATGCTTTCACCATGAAACAGATCAATAAACCACTAAAGTGTCTATTGATTTAGATAGTAACAAGATCTGCTCTGTTGCAGCATTGCATATGAAAAATGCATCTCAAACTTACAATAAAACTTGACAATGTCTCATAGCCACAGGGTCGCAAGGCAAAAAAAGCCAAGTACCAAATGAGATGATAAAGTGCCATTATTCCACAACCACCAAATTAAATTGGAGCCATGCTAATCATCCGCTTGCCTCCAGGACTCGGAGAAAAAACATATTACAAGAAAGGATCGAGCAAAACAAAATAAAGACAGCACAAATATGGCAGGAAGAGATGTCAATTGCAGAAGAAACAAGCAAGCAAAGCCACACTCAAACTAGGCATTAAACTTAACCCGTCATGAGTCAAGGAAGCAGTCCAAATGCTAGTAATTTACAAGTCTTTCTCCAAAAATTTAAACCAGTATACACACCTCTAAACTTTTGACAAAAATTGATTGAAAAATATAATGTATGCGTGCTCCACCAGACAGCTCAGATGTAGACATTGCTTCATTCTTTCCCTCAACCATCGAAGAAAATGCTGTTTTAAACAATAGTTTGGGAGTTATCAGTGAGCTAAAAAGGCAATCCAGCAAATTGAAACAAATATGTAGTGAAACCCAAATTAAAAAAAAAAAAAGAAAAAAAGAAAAGTAAATGTTACCATCAGAGTATTTGGACAGAATGTTCAGTAGCAAGGCTCCCTGACCGGCCTATTCAGCAGAAAAGAAATTGGAAAAAGTGGCAATGGTGAAAATTGATCCAAAACTCATATATACCAAGACTACAAAAGGGGAAAGAATAGCACACATAAGTCAATTACTCAGCCTACAAAGTTCCTGGCAAAACTAATAACTGGTTCTCCCTCCAAATAAAAGTATGAAAACCACACCTTTGATTCAGTGAGTTCTCCATAGCTAGCATGTTCCTTTGCAACAGAAACCAGTGCAGTGCTGATGCGAGACTTTAGCCCTGGAAGCACTGCCTTGATATGTTGTACTAGTATCTGCAAGTAAGTTGAGACAGCACATCAGATCAGTTAACAATACAAGGGCATTCTGAACACATCTCAAATTCAAAGCTCTAGTCATCTCCCTTTTTTCCTTTGCATTCTATTACACAGGAACCTTCTCCATAGCCCAGAGCCCAAAGGTGAACATGACTAAAGCCTTATCTTTCTGAAGAAGCCTTTTCAGAGGAAAGCAAGAGCCTCTTAGCATCATTCTTCATCTATCCAAATTTATCTTTGAATCTGAATCTTCTTTTGTATCCCAATTTATCTTAGAATCTCAAACTTATGCAAACAGAATATTTAGGTTATGTATCATCAACTCTCTCAGATGAATTATATTCTTCTATAAGTAATATACGCAGTTGGTAAAAGAGTAAATGTTCTAGTGCAATAGCAATATATAAAAAACAGAGACAAAAAGAACAAGCTAAAACTAAAAAGAACCAGTACTGAGTGAGGAGAGTCAACTACATTCAATACATAACACCTATTACCATGACATTGCTACCCTTTCCCTTCAAGTGATTCATAAGAAGCTCTAAAATTTATTCTTAGCTGCGACTCATCAAGCGAACTAAACATATATTGCATGATATATGCAAGGTATCTTAAGTTATAAAATGGAAGACGACTTTGATGCACAAAGGAGCATGGCATTATGGATTAAAAATAATGTATTCGATATTAAATTTACCCTACTTGACTGAAATCTTCCTTACCTGATTCAACTTCTTTGCCAACTGAGGAACACCACAGCGATCAACGAGGCCGTTGTATACCTGCATAGGATACCAAGAAATGTATAAAAACAAAACTCAAAATCTCCAACAAATACATAATTCCTGATAGGCAGGAGTTCACATATTCATACCGGACGACTACGGAAGAATTTTTCTTCTGCCACAAGTGCATCCTTGATACTCCGATTAAGCATGATGTCCTGTCAAATGTCAACGTTCAACAGCCAAATTAGCCAGACACAAATCATAAGCCACAAAAAATGGACACAAAAATACAGTCATGATGCCATCATAGAGCCAACAGCAAATTTGTATCAATGAAAATTAATCCTGTGTGCTTATAGTGATATCACTGAAAAGCTCAGAAAAGTAAATAATTAAAAAAAGTTTAAGGCTCCTCTTAGCTTCAAAATCACGGTTTCAGGTCATAAAGTATGGACATCATCATGTCCTTCATGCTATCAAATACCTCTTGGCTGCGATTCACAACACCCACATAACCTAGTCGCAGGGGGATCACTTTTCCAAGCAACAGATTACGCGCGTCTGTACCTCTGTCCATAATGTCCAACTGAAGCCACAGAAAAAAATAGACAGAAAAAACATGTTAAAGCATATGACTGAGAGAATTTTAGATGATTTACGGATCTTCCATTGATAGATCAAACACCACACCTTAGTGATGACACCAATTGTCCGATGCCCTGGGTAAGTAAGGATTATAGGTTAGACTAAAGCCCACCAAACGAAAAAAGGAATGGCATTTGATGATGTGCTATAATAGAATGTACCATCAGGATCAGCCATTCCAGCCATCTGAAGAGCATCAGAATTTGCTAAATCCGAGTTTGCTGGTGTGACTGCCAGTATCAAACAGCTCGGAACTTTGATGTAAGACATTATCATTGTTCTAATGCGTGCCTCTATATCAGAGGGCTGATCACCCACTGGAACTTTCGTCAACCCCGGCAAATCGACCAGCGTAATATCCAGAACATTAGGAGAAAAAATCTTAAGTCGAATCTGCTTGTCCGAGACGCCCTTATTCCCACCCGCTTCCCTCTCTGTCTCGGCCTGTAACCAAGGGGAGATGGTCAAAAGACTGGAGAAGACCGATGTCCGCTCACGACTCAGACAAACATCGAAAAACAACACGAAACTTGACGCGAACACAATGTAAGATGTGGCAGAACATATGTTCCAGCGCAAGTAACTAGTAAAGCATCCAAACCTCGCCGTAATCCTACCGGAAGAATCTCAATATCAATTATTTTCCATGTCGACCCCTCCCGAACTCAGGAATCAAGAGAAAGTCAGAACCCCGGGGACGAAGGGGAAGGAATCACCTGAATCTCTCGGCGAATGTCGGAGAAGTCGTAGAAGCGCTTGCCAGGCAAGTGGAGGAACTCGCCGTACTCCTCCTCGGCGCCGTCGGGCTTCCGCTTGGTCTGGAGGAGCTGGAGGACGAGGGGGCGGCGGGTGCAGATTTCGCTGCCGCGGGGGAGGAAGTCGCGGCCGACGAGGGACTCGAGGACGCTGGACTTGCCGCTGCTCTGGCTGCCGACGACGGCGACCTGGGGGAGCTCGATGGTGGACTGGCTCCCCAGCTGCGCGAAGATGTCCTGCAGCTTGTTGACTATGGGGATCACGGAGTTCCCGAGCGGCGCCGCCGCAGCCGCCGCCGGCGCCGGCGACGGGGCGGGGACGGCGATGCCGGTTCTTCGGCCATGGAGGAGGAGGAGGGAGGCAGATCGGCGACGGCGAGGGTTTGGGGGCGCAGTTGTTGGAGGAGAGAGAGAGAGAGAGATGTACTGGTTGTGATTAGAAAGAGAGGAAGAATCGTGTGATTGATTGGGGAGCTTTAGGGCATGTCGGGACTCGGGCTGCGACTCAGTGGGTCTCCTCTCTTCTCTCCTTCTTGCTGCGAAAGAGCGGCGCCTGAGCAGGAGTCGAGCGAAGGCCGAGTTGAGTTTCTGAGTTGGGGCCGAGTTGAGTTGAGTTGGGGCCGAGTTGAGGGCGAGTTCGGGCCGAGTTGAGTGCGAGTGCTCGGGAGATCCGGGAGGAATTGAAATTTTGAAGATCCCACTTGCCTTTTTTTTTTTTGCCCTTTTGCTTGCCTTTTCGGGACTCGTCGATGGGCTTTTTTTTTTTTAAAAGGTTTTGGCAGGTTTGATTTTTCTTTTTTTTTGAGCGGGTGGTTTTTTTTTTTTTTCTGGAGTTACCGCGACCTTTCTTGGACTTGTTTCCCAAGCAACGCGTTTCGAAAAATGAAAGGGAATATTCTTAATGATTTATCTGATTTGTCATGTCTATCTCTTGGTTTGGATCGGGTCAAGATGGAAAAAAAAGGCCTTTATAATCATCTGCCTCTTTTTATATAATTTTCTCACCTGCCCATCTTCTAATTATTTAGCTATTTTCCAAGCAAGGGAAAAAAAAAGGAATGTCATGTTTGTACGAAGTGCAGTTGATTCGCCATTGCAAGGTAAGGACGACATTTGAAATAAGTTCTTCTTGATGAATAAGCTTTTGTTTTGAATTCAAATTAATAGAAATAAAAGTGGACAATAATAATTCAAATGATCACTGAAGTTTCAAATTGTCGTAATTCTTTAATTTTTGATATATATTCAATTTGATTTTTAAAGTATATGAAAATGTCATTGAATCAAAATTTATAGATTAAATTGAAAAAATTTAAAAGTTGGAGGATCATGTTGCAGATTAATTCAAAGTTCCGGGAACAGCCGGAACGAACTCGCTGGGCCCCAGGAAGTCGAGATCCTTCTGGATGGGTCCATGAAAACAGGCCCAAAAGCATCATTTTTATGTTTATGCCAATATTCTTCCTATATATAAGGACGATGCGAGGATCATATGCAGCCGCGTCTACGCATTGCTTTTTCTATCCATTCCTCTTTAATCGGTCAAACCAGGCTCTCCTCTCCTCTCCTCTCCGTTCCGTCCGCCGCCGCCGCCTCAACACCTACGACCGCCATGCCGCGCCGCTCCGGAGGTGATTCCTTCTTCTCTCTTCTCCTCCTCCGAGCCCTGCGCCGTCGCTTCTTTAGATCTGACGTCTAATTTTCGCTATTCGCCGTTCTCGTACGCGTAATTTCCAGTTTCATCGTGTGGGGCTTGCTAGGGTTCCGAGATTGCGGTACATGGTTGTTGAGAAGATTGAGGAGATGGATGTAAAACTTTCGATGTTCCGTGCATGGATGCTTTGAATTTACTGGCGCGATGGTTTTTGTTTTTCCATTTGTCCCAGAAAATGGGAGTGGTCTGTCGGATTTTGTTTTGTCGTGTAGGGTTTGCTAGGGTTCTGAGATTGCGGTACATGGTTGTTGAGAAGATTGAGGAGACGGATTAAAGTTTGGAACTTTCGATGTTCTGTTTATAGATGCTTTGGGTTTACTGGCGCGAGGATTTTTCGTTTTTCATTTGTCCCAGAAATTGCTAGTGGTCTGTCGAATCTTGTTTCATCGTGTGGGATTTGCTAGGGTTCTGAGATTGCTGTACATTGCTGTTAACAAGATTGAGGAGACGGATGAAAGTTTGGAACTTTTGATGTTCTGCGTGTAGATGCTTTAAATTTCCTGGCCCGAGGTTTTTTGTTTTTCATTTGTCCGAGAAAATGGGAGCAGTATGTCGAATCTTGGTTTGGTCTTGGCTTTCTTCTAGTTGTGGTCGGTGTCTTCCCTAATTTGGCTTAGGGATAGGTAACTAGGTCCGCGGTTATGTCTTGGTTGGATTCTGATGCGAACTGCTGTGGAAGTTCGTCCATTTCATCTCAAAGTTTGTTCTTTTCCGTCTAACTTGCTGAAAAATTTAGCTATGCGAGTTGGGCATGCATTTCATAGTGAGACTGCCTTCAATATTTGCTGCCTCATTGAACACAGCCTGTGAAAAGCAATTAAGCAAAATTTTTGGTTACTTTGCCTTGGCTGTTTTCTCCTGCTGATTTTGTTTCTTTATCATATGATTGGGGAATTGGAGGATGAGTGTCTGAGGTCGATGGTGTTTGAGGCATAGTTGTATGTTGCTGTTCTCATAAGGGGCTTTAGCAGCTCTAGACAATGAGGAAGCAAACATAGGATTGAGCACATTGCTATTAGTTCTAGAAGAACTGAACTTGAGCTATGATATCCCCTTTATCTTGTCCTGCTGGGCCATCCTAGAGCTTCCTTTCCATTTGATTTCTATTAACAGAGCCTTTTTTGTAATGTGCTGATTCTGTGCTGCTGTTGTCTCAAAATTCTTTTTCTGCAGGAAGACCTGCTCCCCGTGCAGCCCCTCGTCGCAGTCCTCCTCCTGCACCAGGTATTCTTTTTGTACATGTTATATTCTTTTGGAGGTGGACCTGTTGGCATGGGAACACAAGTTCTATGATGTAACTATTCAAAGAAAGTAAGCCTGCATTCCACTAATGCAAATGATTTGCTCATATCATGAAACAGTTAATCATGCTCCTCCTCCAGCCCCTGCTCAAGGGGGCGGCGGTTCTATGCTAAGTGGGATTGGTTCGACCATAGCTCAAGGTATGATCCAATACACTTGTTCCCAAATGTCCATATGAGATATGTCCTTTCAATGATCTTATGTTTCAGGACTCTGATATCTCATTGCTCTGATTGTACTATAGGTATGGCTTTTGGTACTGGAAGTGCAGTGGCTCACAGGGCTGTAGATTCTGTGCTTGGTCCTCGCACTATTCAACATGAGACAGTGGCAGCTGCTGCCCCTGAAGCCACTCCTAACAGCATTGGTGGTGCTGATGCATGCAGCATTCACTCCAAGGCCTTCCAAGATGTATGGGTTTCTCTTCCTTTAACTTGTTTCATTAACAATCGTAGGGGTTGGACTTTATTGGGTTATAAAAAAAAATGTTCATAGTATTTGGAGGATCGCGATAGCATAGGATCCTGCACAAGTACACACTTGGACAAGAGGAAGTATGGATGATTTGATGAAAGGCTGGACTCAGTTTTCGGTCCTAGGGGTGAGCAACTCAGCTGGGAACTGGCCCGAACTGTGACATTCAATTGGGAGGAATGAACCTGGGACCTCTAACTTGAAGTAGGCAATAAGACCACTCAACTAACGAGACTTCATTTGTCATAGGCTACAAAAATAATATACAATATCAATTATTTGATTTATACGAGATGAACCTGGTTCCTGAGTACACTTGTGATCCAGCCAGCACGTATAAGTGAATCGATTCCTGGTTTCTTTTATCTGAGATCCGAGATCCATAGGGTGCATTCCAAGTTTGAGGCTCTTTGTTGATGCTGATTTGAGGTTATGGATTTTTTAGAAGTTATAACTGATGAATTTATGACATAATTTGATCCCATACCTTCCCCAAAAAATGGAGTTTTTGTTAGGACCTGATGTGATGATGTCAATATCTTTCTGTATGTTTTTTATTCTCATATTTTGTTTTGAACAACATAGTTCCTGCTTTTGACAGTTTATATATCCATGTTTCCTTTTTGATTTGGCAGTGCGTTAACAACTTTGGGAGTGACATTAGCAAGTGCCAGTTCTACATGGATATGTTGGCAGAGTGCAGGAAGAACAGCGGTCCTGTGCTGGGAGCCTAAATGATATCATCATCTCTGCCATCCATTACCATGAAAAGCAAAAATTTAATTGAATATTCTTAGTTCGTGTTGAGTCTGAGATTGAACTGGTGATGGTGAAGCAGTCTGCTGTCTATGGTTATCTTTACATTGAATAATCCCAAGTCAAACCTATCGAGGTGGGAACATTTTAAAGTATCATTATCTGTCTTGTCAAACCATCATTGGGACAGCTTATGATTGAGATAGTAATGTCTTGGGATGCTTTTGCTGTGGAAGAATTTACAATCTGATAACCTTCTATTGCATTATTTTTTGTGGTGATGTGAATGGACGAGAGAGGGAAGTGGAATGCTGAGGCATGATCTTTAGTGAATGCCTTTATGATCATATCTCTACTAAAGCAGGTTGCGGTACTTGTAACCATTGAAAAATACTGCTCTGGCGACAGTCTCTTTTGCTCAGTGGTCCGTGGGAAGATGTTTTAGATGCGATGGCACTAATCTCTTTAGCATATTGAACACTGGAATGGGTTAGAAACAAGAAGCTTTGTCTCAAAATGTCTTTGCTGCCACTAATCACTATCGATAGCACTTTATCAGGAATAGTCGTGTACATTTTCATTTACCTGACAATTTACGACTCAGTTGGGAGTGGTAAGTCTTATGTGACCTGCGAATTCCTTAAAGCAAATCATGTCGGTTAAAAAGAGCTATTTAGGGACATTGCTGATCATAATTAGGCAAAGCGTTTGGTTTCAGAGGCATGCTTATCCAAATTCGTCCGTTCAGGTTATGTTCTTTTAATTGTGTGAGGACGTGCACTCGGCAAAAGTGCTTTACAAGCGGCATTGCCCGTGTTCACTCTGCCTTCCTTAACCTTTAGCAACGGCGAATTCTCTACTTCTAGTTTTAGTGATCGCTTAAGCAGTGCTACAGAAGAACATATGGCAAGAAAGGAGAAAGAAAACCGAGTATCTTTTGGACATTCCTTGAAGTTGTAATTATTTGAAAGCTACTTTCCTTCTTGGCATTTTTAAGCAGGGAGGATGGATAAATGTTCATCGCACTTGTTGACAAAAGCCAGCATTTTACATGAGAAAATGTAATAGTCGATTGAATTTGACCTGCCAAATGGCGGGGAATTTTCCAACCTGAGGAAAGTCGTTCCGAAAGCAAAACGAAGGGCGTTGAATTGGTAAACGTTGGAATGTCAAAGGCAGATAAAGGTCAAATTCGAGATGCCAGACGAGAATCGAGATGCCAGACGAGAATTGTGCAACCGAGAATGCTCTGTCATCAAATCGACATTGGTGGTCTTAGTCAACTACTTAGAAACGCACGCATGCTTGCCGAACACGAACCATTTCTAGGCCTCCTCTCCACGCATGCAATTTTCCATCTTTAAAATTGCCCTCTTTTGGTTCGTATCTCCTTTCATTGACTTTCAGATGGAACTTCTGTCCTCTCATTTGCCGCTACGGAAAGCAACGTAGAATACCCCACCGTATTCCCATCTCTTCAAAGCTCTAACCGCTTCTTCTCTTTCCTTCAATATTTTTTATTTATTTATTTTTGCGCTTTATTTTTGCCAATCAAAGAAATCATCACAAGATACCACCCTTGAGAAAGCTGATGCAGAGCCTCTTCCATGCCTCCCTGTCCGGTTCACATGCCCCCATGTTGACCTTCAGTTCATCAGCATACGACTCCTGCAAAGGAATAATGAGAAAATCGTCAGCTTCTAAATTGATCTTTTCCAGTACAGAAAAAAACAGGAGACAAAATTGGAAGAAACCCACGGTGATGAGGCCACGAAGGAGGAGACGGTCAATTAGGTGGAGAAGTATGTCGCGGTTGTACTCAGGGTGGCCCTGAATGCCCATGATATGATCCCCATACCTAAACATCTCAATGTCTGTTTTGTCCGACCTTGCTATCACCTCCGCTTTTGCCGGCAGTTCCATCAGCTATATATATATATATGTCCCAAATTCAAAGTCTGTCTTCATTTTTTCTTCCTTTAATTTAAGAAATGAAATACCATTGTACCATTAAATTTTTAATTTAGGTTATAAGGTGGTGTTGTACCTCGTCCTGGTGGCATTCGATCACAGAGAGTTGTGCAGGAAGTTCAAGTGACGAGAAGTGCTTGGAGGATGGGGACAGTTGTATATTTGTCAGTCCTATGTCCCATGATTTGGCACGTCCTACTTTGCCTCCCAAGGCACGCCCCAGTACCTGTACAATCAAATGCAAGAAGATGATCAAGAAAGGGGCTGAACTTAAACTTGATGACCACAAATCAGATAGAAAGAGAGAGAAGAAAAAATCTAAGACAAGCAAATCGCTCTTTTTTGTCACGAGAACAACGGCAAGTGACTTGAAGAAAACAAGATAATGCTTGCATCAAGATAACATGTCCCTGTCACGAGAAGCTGATAAGTGGCAGAAAACAAAAGAGGATCACAATGCCATGTCCAACTAGATAATCCACCATTTAAGAAGTACTTAATACTAGGTTATTTTTGCTGACAATGCAACCCCATGTTATGCGATTACGACTTCAATTCGACATTGATCGCTAGCTGTTGAATTGGGTTTGTAAGCATTTGATCTATGTGTGTAAGATGAAGAAGGCGAAAACAAAATAAGGCAAGGCTAAGAAATACAAGGCAGAGGCAGCAGCTCAGCCTCAAATCACATGAAATGGACAACTCCTGCTAAACCAACGACAATCCATGTCCGTCTCACGGAACGCATGTGACTTCACGCTGTCTCATTTTCTCGTAGTTTGATGTTCGGTTTCGTTACTGATGGCAAGCAATTGTCTGCAAATGAAACACATCACTGCCCACAAGTACACGTTGCCGCTGCAATTAAGTAATGTAAGCTCGCGCAAGAGTCCAATTCGAAACGAACAAAACCAACCCAAATCAAAATCAAAGCGATCTGTTCTATTAAAAAAAAGCAGAGTGATAAGACAGTAGAGGCTGAGAATAGCCACTGACAGCTCAACACCATTTTTATAATGAACTCCTTCGGCAATCTTTACTGACACTTTCCGTGATTAATGTCATCGTTCCAGCTATGTACCCACATCACCCTTTCGGGACAAAGAGAAACACCATAACCCACATCATCGCCTAATGACAAACGGATATAGTTTCTCACATTTTCTATTTTTGGGCTGTGAACTTTTTATGAGCATTTCTTGATTGCGGATTTGATTGCCGACAGGTGAATCAGCTGGTTTAGGCGAGGGTGACAATGGACAACTCATGCGAAAGACAGGTTTTTCAGCCGTATGTACCCGAATTCGACATCACTAGTATGTGCCAACACGAGCCATTCACGTCTGCTGGTAAATCAAAGTGGGAGCAGCTGAAAAGTGGAACTTGGAGCACGCTCCTTGATTCATTACAGACATACCGATCCCGGTTCCCCTCGAGTTGCAAGATATTACTTGCCAAAATCATGGATAGTCATCCCAGAATTGCACAAGACCCAGAAAATGTCCGGCCATCTTATGGAAAAATGGGGACTTGAAGCAGAACTTGTCGCTGGAACCGGTTGGTCCCGGTCGGTGTAATCGTATCGCTTGACCTGCCGACCAAACATACAGTTCCGATTCGATGGATTACCAATTCATTCATCAGCATGTGATGGGAGCTGAGGCCACCCCCAGGCCCAAAACCTGCCAGCGACCGTCACATTCGCATCGCCCTAACGCTTGTCACCGTCCCGGACATTCCGGCGTTTCTCCAGTTTCGTCCTCCCATAATCACCGTACAGAAAAAGATTAAAAAATAAGGTTCTATGTCGCCACAAAATGCTAATGAGAACGACAACCAGCTGTCAGATACTAGAGTCACTTTCAAAGGATGATTTTCGCATCAAACTATTACTTACTGCTTCAAAGATCTTCAGATGGTTTTCAAAATCTTTGTCGACTTATTTTCCTAATCGAACCAAGCTCTGATCGACGTGTTCTCGAACGCGGAAACAACCGGAGAAAACTACAAAGAGGACGGCGCACGATAATGGACTCGCGATGTGGAAAACAGAGGAACGGTTTTTCTTGTTAATTGAAATGATTACCTGGTGTCCGAAGCAGATGCCGAGGACCTTCTTCTTCATGGAGTCGAGCTTCTTCAGCAGGTCGATCAGCTGCCAGATCCAGGCGTCGTCGCCGTGGGCGTTGCTGCAGCTGCCGGTGATGACGAAGCCGTCGTAGAGCCCGATGTCGCCATCTCCAGGGAGCTCCCCGGCGGCCACGCGGTACACGTCCCAGGCCTCACCCTCCTCGGCCAGCATTCCCTTGAAAAGCCCGAAATATCCCCCGTACTGCCTCTTCATGTATTCCGAGTCCTCCGCGCACAGCAGCACCGCGAACCTCTTCACCTCCATCCCTCTCCCCAGCTCCAAGCGTCCCCCACACAGAGAAACAGAGAGAGACAGAGGACCCGTCTTCTTCTCTCTCTGTCATGAAATATGAGTAGATTTATAGAAGGGAGAAGTGCTTTCAAATTACCACATCAGCACCTGATGTGATGTGTAATTTTTCACTCATATCCACTTATAATTTGACATGTGTCCAAGTTGGCCACCTCGGGAGGAATAAAATTAAAAATCTGGATTTTCTTTCTCTCTTTGGGTCTCCTTCTCTTCTATCCAGTCACCGGCGATGGGTCCAGGCCATGGGAGAGCAAGGTACCGGCCATGGACTGGAGCATCACCGGCTGAGGACGAGATGTTGATGTTGAGTGTTCATGCCAGGGGCGTAGCCTATTGATAATCAAAATCAGTACAGACCAGTGTAGAAATCAGATGTCTACCAGGTGAAACTAATGAACGGATCAAAAGGAAGATATGAGAATGATGCGGAGGCAAATGAGTTTATTAGAGGATTCATCACATCAATGAACGAGGATGATTTTGAATCAATGAAAGCACAACCGATGAGATTGGGAACCCTCTGAAACAAATGCAGATGATCAGATTTGAGACAGAACGGAAGTGATTCAGCATTCGCGATGCCATACTCCGACGCGTCATTAATGTCATTGCATCGATTCAAATTAGTCACTTCATCTTACGTGTCTTCCAAAAAGATTGAAACAGGACGATCCAATGAAAAGGGGAAGTAATCCCACTTCCAGGGATCAAGGATTAAGCAGTTTTATCCCAAAGAATGAACGTAACACTAGAACCAATGTCTATGAAGCCAGAGGAAAAAAAATCATTTCCCTGGTAGAACAGAACAACAGAAAATTAAAAATCATTCTTTTATCTTAGGAAGTCCCGCCCATTGATGCGTTGCTTTTGAAAAACATCATATGTTCATGATAGGAACCACTGAATTAAGCTGACCGGTGGTTGCCCGTGTCTTGAAGAAGGCTCGGTCGCAGTAGAGAAACCAGATCTTGCAAAAGCAAGAATCTTAGGCCTCACACCTGTAACTTTTTCACAAGGTTTTTTATTTTTCACGTGTCCCAGAAAATGCTAGTATTCTGTCGAATTTTGGTTTGGTTTTGGCTTTCTTCTAGTAGTTGTTGTTGTCTTCACTAATTTGGCTTAGAGACAAGTAACTAGGCCCGTCATTATGTTTTGGTTGGATTCTGACGCGAGCTGCCGTAGATGTTCGTCCATTTCACCTCAGAATTTGTTCTTTTCCGTCTACATTGCTGAAAAATTTAGCTATCCAACTTGGGCATGCATCTCACAGTGAGACTGCCTTCAATATTTGCTGTCTCAGTGAAAACAGCCTGGGAAAGGCAGTTATGTGAAATTTTTAGTTACTTCTTTTATCTTGGCTGTTCTCTCCTGCTGATTGTCTTTCTTTATCACATGATTGGGGAATTGGAGGATGAGTGCCGGAGGTTGATGGCGTTTGAAGTGTAATTGTATATTGCCGCTTTATATGTGGCTTTAGCAGCTCTAGACAATGAGGAAGCAAACATAGGATGGAGCACACTGCTATTAGTTCTAGAAGAACTGATCTTGAGCTATGTTATCCCCTTTATCTTGTCCTGCTCAGCCATCCTAGGAGCTTCCTTGCCATTTAGCATTTGAAAGTTGTCAAACTGACTTCTATTAACATATGAGTGACCGCCTTTTCTGTAATATGCTGATTCCATGCTGCTGTTGTCTCAAAATTCTTTTTCTGCAGGAATCTCTGTGCAGCCCCTCATCCTGCACCTGTGCGCAGTCCTCCTCCTGCTCTAGGTATTCTTTTTGTGCATGAGACATTCTTCTGGAGGTGGACCAGTTTGCACGGGAACACAAGTTCTTTGTTGTAACTATCCAAAGAAAGTAAGCCTGCACTCTGCTAATGTGGATGATTTGCTTATATCTTGAAACAAATAACCATGATCCTCCTCCAGCCCCTGCTTGAGGTGGCAGCGGATCAATGCTAGGTGGCATTGGTTCGATCATAGCTCCATGTATGATCCAATGATACGCTTGTTCCTAAACAAGTGTTTCTAAACGTCCGTATGAGATTCATACTTTTGATGATCTTCTGCTTCAAGGCTGTAGATGCTGTACTTGGTCCTTGTACTATTCAACACGAGACAGTGGCGGCTGCTGTGCCCCTAGAGCCACTACAGACAGCATTAGTGGTGCTGATGCATGCAGCATTCACTCCAAGGCCTTCCAAGATGTACGGGTACAGTCATAGGACTTGGATTTTATTAGGTGAAAAAAAAAAAAATCGTCTATAGTATTTGGAGGATAATGATGCAATAGGATCCTGCACAAGTGCACATTGCAGAAGGGGAAGTATGGATGATTTGATGAATAGCTGCCCTAGGCTTTCGGTCCTAGCGGTAAGCAGCTCGGCCAGTTCAAACTGGGAACAGCTTGAACCGGCTTTACTGAAGTGGTTTTGGGTTTTATCTGGGAAGAATCAGTTCTGTTCCAGTTTTCGGTCCTAGGGATGAGCAACTCGGCCAGTACAAACTGGAACAGCTTGAACCGGCTTTACCAAACTTGTTTTGGGTTTTATCTGAGAAGGATCAGTTTCGTTCCAGGGTCGAACCAACAGAGAATAGGTCGTGCATATCTTATTTAAAATAATAAAACAGTGAGATACAATTGAAAAATTGAATATGATATCAATTATTTGATTTATACAAGACGAACCAGATTCCAGAGTACAATCGTGATCCAGCCAGGCTAGTGCACGTATAACCCAGGTTCGTTTCTGGTTTCTCTTTTTTTTATCCACATCTGAGAGCCATAGGGTGCGTTCCAATTTTCGGTCTCGGTGTTGGTGCTGATTTAAGGTTATGGATAGTTCAGAAGTTATGACTGATGATGTAGACCATAATTTGGCCCATTCATTCCCCAAAAAAAATGGAATCTTGTTAGGACCTGATGTGATGGTGTCAATGTCCTTCTGTATGGTTTTAATATTCTCATATTCCGCTGTGAACATATTTTCAACTTTCGATGCCTCATATTTCCATGTTTCCTTTTGAAGTTGGCAGTGCGTCGACCACATTGGGTGCGACGTCGGCAAGTGCCAGTCCAACATGGATATTTTGGCAGAGTGCAGGAACAACGATTTCATGTCACCGAGTCTGAGATTGATCTGGCGATGGCGAAGCAGTATTCTCCCTATGGTTATCGTTTACATCGAATAATCCCGAGTCAAACCTATTGAGACGGGAACTTTTAAAAGTATCATCGGCCTGTCAAACCATCATTGGAACAGTTTGTATGATTAGGATAGTAATGTCGTGGGATGCTTTTTGCTGTGGAAGAATATACAATCTGATGACCTTTCTTCAATTGCATAACTTTTCCTGGTGATGTGAATGGACGAGAAAGGGAAGTGGAATGCTGAGGCACGATCATTAGCGCATGCCTTCATGAACATATCCACGCTGTTAAGCAAGGTTGCGGTACACGTAACTATCCAAAAATACTGCTCCGGAGACACCGTCTCTTTTGGGCCGAGAGGGTCCTGCCGGAGGATGTTGTAGATGCGACGGCACTAATCTCTTTGGCGTAGTGTACACTGTAATGAGTCGGAAACACGAAATTGTGTCTGAAAATATCTTGCTGTTGCTAATCACCATCGATAGCACTTCATCAGGAACAGTCGTATACACTTTCACGTCCTCGACAATTTCCATCCGAATATAGATGGGAGTGGTAAGTTTCATCCGATGCGACCTGCAAATACCTTAAAGCAATTAATGTGGGGTTTAAAAAGAGCAATATAGGGACATTCACTGTACATTATTAGGCAAAGGCCCTGTCTGTTTATGTTCTTTTTTTTTTTTTTTTCTGGTCATGAACACAATTTCTATTTTTTAGTTCCAAAGAATAAAAAAAGAATAAAAATGAGTTTTTTGCGTTTTTGTTCCAAATCTTTTTTTTTTCCGAGAACAAATTTGGAACAAAAACAAGAAAAACTTTTTGTTTTTGGAACACTTTTGAAAAATAATTTTTCTCTCTCATATTTTTCTTTTCTTTTTTTCTTTGACCGGCAACCTCATCGGAGCGTCACTTACTCCCCTAGCGAGGTCAAGCGTCGCTAGCCCGTGGCAAGGCCAACCTTGCACCAACTAGCAAGGCTCGGCTTCGCCTTGGTTGGGCAAGCTCGACCTCACCTAGATCTAGGCGAGCTCGAGCTTGCCCAGCCACTGACAAGGCTCGGCCTCGCCGGCCCACTTCTAGGCGGTCGGGCCACCACCAGGTCAGCATCGCCTGGTGGTGGGCCGGCAAGGTTGAGCCTTGTCGGTGGCTAGGCGAGCTCGGCGTCGTTGGATCTGAGTGAGCTCGAGCTCGCCCAACCAACGCGAGCCTCGTCGTGGCTAGGCAAGGCCACCGGCCATGGCCGAGGCCGACGGTTAAGAAAGAAAAAAAAGAAAAAATAAAGGAAAAATAAAAAATATATATTAAAAAATTAAAAGAAACAAAAAAGTTATATAAGTTTACTAAATATATTTATGTTCTTTTTCTATTTCAAGAACAAATTTACTAAACGCGTTATTTTGTTCAAAAATTATTCTCGGAATAAAAATAATTTTTTAGAATAATTTTTTAAAAACATAGCCAAACGCACCCAAAGCTTTCGGTTTTGGAGCATGCTTTTGCAAAATTGCCCGTGCAGGTCGTGCTCTTTCATACGCGCTTGACGAAAGGGCTTTACAAAGTGGTATTGCCCTTCTTCACTCTCTTTCCTCAACTTTTAGCAAAAGGGTGTTCACTACTGCTAGCTTTTAGTTATTTAAGTAGTGCTGCAGTACATGGCAAGAAAGGAGGAAGACAAAAACTGTGTCATCTTTTGGACATTCCTGAAGAAAAATATAATAAGATGAAAGCTATTTCCTTCCTTGGCATCCTTAAACGGGGACGGTGGAAATATATGCTCATCACGCTCGTTGACAAAGACTTCATAATTTTTCTTCATCGGCATCTGTTTCTTTATAATTGATGAATTCATGCGTACATCTTGAAAGGGACCAATAGCTCACGGACTTGTTAAAGCATTTTGCATCAGAAAACGCGATAGTCAATTGACTTTGACCTGCCAGATTGCAAGGAACAGTCCAACTTGAGGAAGGTGGTTCGAGTTAGGGATGTCAAAAATCGAACCCAAAATCGAATCGAACTGAAAAATTCCATTTTTTTTTGGTTCGATTCTCATTAAAAATTTAAAAAAATTAAAAAAAATTAATTGGTTTGAATTTTATTAGTTGGTTAACAAATCAAACCGATAAAATCTAAAGTTTTTCCTTTTTTTATAAATATAAAATCTTGACGAGTCGCCGGCCATGGTGGCAAAAGCAACTGACCAATGAAAAAAAAAAGAAGGGAAATAAGAAAATAATTAAAAATTTTTTTAAAATAAAAATTTTATTGAAAGGGGTGTATGTAGGGGAAAAGAAAAACCAAAAGTAAAAACCAAAAAACCGAATCAAATTGAACCAAACCAAACCAGGATGGTTTTGGTTCGCATCGGACTTGCGGTTCAGTTCAATAAATTACACCCCTAGTTCCGGCAGCATAACAAACGTTGTTGAATTCGTAAACGTTCGAATGTCAAAGGCAGATAAAGGTCAGATTCGAGATGCCAGCTGTGAATCATATGCAGGCAAGAATGCTTTTCTCAGCAAATTGACAACTACTTGTAAAACGCACGCATGCTTTGCCGATTCGGCCGTTGACATTGCCCGCTTTCGCTTCGTCTCTCCTCTCAATGATTCATCAAATACAAAAAAAGATCAGATTGGGGGCAAATCAGTTCGGGTAGAATCCCATTTTCTTGCTCAAAATGCACTGCTGCCCTCCTTCCATTTGCCGCTTTGGAAAAAGCAATGCAGAAAATATCCCAATGATTTTATACATCTACTCAGAGCTCTAATTACCCTTCTTCTCTAATCTTCTTCTTCTCTTTTTTTAACTATACATAAATTTTTTTGGGCGCTCTACTTTTGCCAATCAAAAAGAAAATCATAGCAAGGATCCACCCTTGAGGAAGCTGATGCAGAGTCTCTCCCATGCCTCCCTGTCCGCCTCGCATGGCCCCATGTTGGCCTTCAGGTCATCACCATACGACTCCTACAGGAATATAGCGCGATGAAATCGTCAGGCTTCTTACTCGATCGATCTTTTCCACTTACAAGAAACGCAGGAAGACGGAAATTGGATGGAACATACGGTGATGAGTCCGCGCAGGATGAGACGGTCGATGAGGTGGAGAAGAATGTCGCGGTTGTACTCGGGGTGCCCTTGAATGCCCATGAAGTGATCCCCGTACCTGAACATCTCGATCCTCGTTTTGTCCGACCTCGCAAGCTCCTCCGCGCCCACCGGCAGTTCCTTCAGCTATTTAAATATCCCAAATTCAAAGCCTGCCCTCGTTTTTTCTCTTTTTAGTTTAAGAAACGAAATAACATTGCGCCGTCAATTTTGATTTTTTCCCTTGTGTTTTCTTAAGGTTATAAGGTGTTGCAGTACCTCATCCTGGTGGCATTCGATCACAGCGAGTTGTGCAGGAAGTTCGAACGATGAGAAGTGCTCGAAGGATGGAGAGAGTTGCACGGTTCTCAGTCCTATGTCCCATGATCCGGCACGCCCAACTTTGCCTCCCAGTGCACGCCCTAAAACCTGTACGACCGAAAACCAGAAGACAATCAAGAGAGGGCGCCGACGCTAGACTCGATTGTTACCACTAATTGTTCTTTTCCATCACTGAGAACAATGACAGGTGACCTAAAGAAGATGAGATTCCTTCCAACAGAGCAGGGTATATAGTATTGTCTAATTGACATCACATGATTGTAAGAAACAAATGGCCTAGGTCTGTAATACTTGCATCAAGATAACATGTCCCCGTCACGAATTGCTGATAATGGCAGACAACAAAAGAGGGATCACAAGGACATGTCCAACCTGATAATCCAGCATTTAAGGAGTGCCCAATATTAGGATATTTTCACTGACAAAGCAACCCCATGCCATGCGATCACGACTTCAATTCGTCATAAATCGCAAGTTGCTAAATTGGGTTTGCAAGCATTCGACCTATGTGATAAGATGAAGAAGGCGAAAACAAAATTAGGCAAGCCTAAGAAATGCAAGATAGAGGGATTAGATCAGCATCAAACTCACGTGAATCAGACAACTGCTACTAAACCACTGATGGCGAGCACTTGTCTGCAAATTTATCCAACCAGTAACCACAAGTACACGCTGCCGCTGCAATTAACTAATGTAAGCACGCGCAAAGGTCCAACCCCAAAGCGAACAAAACCAACCCAAATCAAGGTCAAAGCGATCTGTTCTAGAAAAGGAAAAGCAGAGCGATAAGACATCAGAGGGTGAGCATAGCCAATGGCAGCTGAGCACCATTTTTTTAATGAAGGGAACTCCTCTGGCAATCTCTCCACTGACACTTTCCGTGATTAATGTCAGCATTCCAGCTATGCAAACACACGTCGCCCCTACCAGACAAAGATCAAAACATCACAACCCCCAACATCGCCTAATTATACACTAAAAGGGCCCTAAAGTCTCCAGTTTTCCATGTTTGGGCGGCGACCCTTTTTAGGAGCATTTCTCAATTGCGGATTCGATTGCCGACAGGTGAATTAGCTGGTTTTAGGCGAGGTTGATGTTTGGGACAGCTCATGACTCGCTTCTCGAGCAGTAAGTAGCTGAATTCGGCATCACTAGCACGTGCGAATACGAGCCGTATTCACATGTACTGGTGAATTAAAGTGGGAGCAGCAGAAAAGTGGGGCATGGACCACCTTGCTCGATTCATTAAAGAGGTATCCATCTCGGGTCCCACGAAGTTGCAAGAAATTGCTTGCCGAGATTATGGATTTTCATCCCCGAATTTCACCATGACATATCATCTTTGAACCAGAAAATGTCCCATCATCTTGGAGAAACATGAAACAACGGGGACTTGAAGCAGGTGCCAGATGCGACCATAGTCCTAATAGGATTCGTTTGGTAACTTAGTAAAGAGGGACTCGAGGCCGACCCGGTTGCCGGTGTATTCAAACCGCTCGACCGCCGATTAAACGTTCCTGGCTTGATTTGATGGACCACCAAATTCATCAAACGCCCCCAAAAGCCGCTCGTGAAAGCCACAGTCGCGTCGTCCTAAAGCTTGTCGCCATCTCCTATTTTCTGGCGTTTCTCCATTGTCCTATTCAACGCCTCACGATTTCGTCCCCTCCATGACCACCATCGAAAGAATAATTATAAAAAAAAAAGTTTGTTTCGCCAAAAAAAGAAGTGACGATCGGCGTCGAAAACCAGAAACACCTTCAAAAGATGATTTTCACGTCGAACTTTTATGCATTGATGCAAAATAGAGGTACCCATTTAAACTCTAATTAGTGATAAAGATCTTCGGATGGTTTTCAATGCGCCGGAACCAGTTTCAAAAGATGATTTTCACGTCAAACTTTTATGCATTGATGCAAGATAGAAGTACCCATTTGGACTTTAAGCGGTTCGAAGAACTTCAGATGGTTTTTCAAAGCCTCAGAACCAGTTTCAAAAGATGATTTTCACGTCAAACTTTCATGTATTGATGCAAAATGGAAGTACCCATTTTGGACTTTAACCGGTTCAAAGATCTTCGGATGGTTTTCAAAGCCTTCGTCGGCTCATTTTCCTAATATAACCAAGATTGTTCGACCTTTTTTTCACGCAGAAACGACCAGAGAAAAACCATAAAGAGGACGGCGCGTGAGAATGGACTCGCGATGGCCATGCGGGGTGTTGGAAGAAAACAAAAAAGTAACGATCTTTCTTATTGGTTGTAACGATTTTACCTGGTGTCCGAAGCAAATGCCGAGGACCTTCTTCTTCATGGAGTCGAGGTTCTTGAGCAGGTCGATCAGCCGGCAGATCCAGTCGTCGTCGGCGTGGGCGTCGCAGCAGCTGCCGGTGATGACGAAGCCGTCGTAGAGCCCGACCTGGCCGTCGTCGGGGAGCTCCCCGGCGGAGGCGCGGAACACGTCCCAGACCTCGCCCTCCCCGGCCAGCATTCCCTTGAAGAGCCCGAAATACCCCCCGTACTGCTCCTTCGTGTACTCCGAGTCCTGCGCGCAGAGCAGCACCGCGAACCGCTTGACCTCCATTCCTCTCCCCCCAAAGCTCCAAACTTCCCCCACCCAGAAAAAAAAAAACAGAGAGAAACAGAGAGAGCGAAACACAGAGAGAGAAGACCCTTTCTTCTTCTCCTCTCTCCGCCTAAAGACGATGGCGTTTTTTGGGTCTGCCAATGGGACGGGGCAGGGCCGGAATTTATACAGGGGAGGCGCGGGAGGGCAGGAAAGGGAGCCGTACGGATCGGGATTCTAGTTTACGATTTGGTCCCCTGTTTTCGCGTCCTATTTCCATATTCGCCCCTCGGTCTCCTCTGCCGTACTATGACTCTTTGGTGTTTGCCCGATGGAAAAAGAAGGTTTGATCGAAGTCAGCAGGATCTCATTAAGACGGTCGACGTTCAATGAAGAGGGGACCACCCAGCGCAGGCGCAAAGAGAGAGAAGCAGAGAGAAGCAGAGAGAGAGAGAGAGAGAGAGTGAATCTTGATTAGATTACGAGACAGGTTCAGAAATCCGAAAACAGAGATCTTTAATCACCTAATCACTGAATCCTCCAGCCAACCAGGACCTCTCTCTTTCCACGACAAATTTCCCCCCTTCTTTTTCTCCCTTTGGCCGTGGTCAGAGTGGAATTCCATGCTGACTTCAGTGGCCCGACCAATCCGGGGCCAGACATGATCGTCGGTTGTCGCTGAACCAACGTTCCGAAGCCGTCCGTCAATGGCGGTCGGCGTACGCATCGGCACGGAGTCCACGGACAATTAGTAGCTCGTTTGGGTCGGTAAATCACTTGCTGCTACACCCTTATGATCGTAACATCACTGTTCTAATTTAGTGATCAATCCTTACATCCCCTGTTCTCGACTGTCCTTGTCGAGACCTTTGTCGGATCCGATGACGAGGTTTCTTCATTTGGCAGAGACGGACGGCTGTTTCGATGCGAGAAGCGACCCCTGAAAGCAAAGGGACGAGACCAGTGGTTCGATGCGAAATCATCACCACGATGAAAAAGATTATGTGACCCATTGGAGGGACCACGATCATTCTCTCAATGTGACCCAAAATTAGTTGCACATGTTAATCATGCCGTCACGGAGTAAATATCTAGTGATATTTATTTCGAAAAACTATACTCATTGTGACACATATACACGTGACATATTTACCTCAAAAGTTTAGTATCACAAAAAGAATATTTGGATTAAATATGTTACATAAGTAGAAATTCAAGGTAAATGTGTTAAATAAATATAAGTTTAAGATTTTTGGTAATATATTTATAAAAAAATTAGAGTGAATGTGTCACATAAAGTTTAAGATTTTTTGTGATTTTTTCCATTTTCTAAATTGCATGGTAACCTAAAATTCCATTTCTTGAACTATTTCCAATCAGTTTTCTTTTGTGTACAATTGACGTTGCTATCATTTGTCAAATAATATTGTGACGAATCTTGAGAATATAATTTCTTCCTAATCAAGATGGAAATGCAGTTGCATACAAATCGAGTTGCAATCTAGAACTCCATTTCCTGAATTACTTCCAATTAGTTCTCTTTTGTGTACAACTGACACATGTTATCATCTATCAAATAATATCGTGAAAAATCTTGAGAATATAAATTGTTCGTAATCGAGACGAAAACTATAGCTCCATACAAATCGTGTGGCAATTCCTAAAGTGTTTCCAATAAGTTTTCTTTTGTGCACGATCGACCTGTTATTATCATCTATCAAATGATATTGGGCGAATCTTGGGAATATAATTTGCTCCTAATGTAGATGGAAAAGCAGCTACATACGGACAGAAAAAAAAAGGGAGTGAAAAAGGAAAAGAAATCGTGTTATCGCATAATTCCCATTATCGCACGTAATGACTTTATATTTCTTGGACCGGCTTTATAAAAGACAATGGAGTCTTGCTATGCTTACATTAAAGACAGCGAGTGCATTATCTCTCCCCCGGTGGCCAAAAGCAACGTGACGTGGGTCACCCTATATTTCTTCCTATATGGTATTCCGATGCTGCACATCACACATTTTTGTCCCAAAAAATTGCACGAAATGCGGGTTGCGAACGCACGACCCGAACAACGTTTTTATATCATTGATGCCGATTGCTTTCATGAGAAATGCGTGCGTGGATCGCGATAGATTCCTCCGATGGAATGTCGCCAAGACGCGTGAAAGGAACCTCAGCCCCCGAATTAATTAGGTCGTAATCTCGATCTTAGCTCTTGCTTGAAGCAACTGATCGAGACGGACGACCGGCGTTGCGGACCGGTTCTTCTTGCGTCTCTTGTTTAGTGGACGTCGAGTGCTGATCATGATTACGCCGCTGATTAGCGACCACGAAACGGCATGCGGGGCGCGTGTCGTGTCGTGTCGGGATTGGATGCCGGCCGGCTTAGGGGGAATAACGGTGGGAAAGATCGCTCGACACGTGATGATCTGGAAACGACGGAAGGGGGCAAGGAGCGCCTTGATTTGAGCCACGAATTGCTCTCCTCGGAATTAAAAAAAAAAGAAAATCCCTCCGAGTTTTGGTAAAAGACGACGTCGGAAAGGATGTCAGAAATGTCGGCGGAGGGGATCACGTGACATCCTTACCTCAACAGCTGTTATCACGCTTCGGTTTTGCAGACCTATTTTTTTTTTTTTATTAACCTAATTTCAAATAATATATTATAAATTATAAATTGGGTTATGATGAAGAGCCTCTCGATTAATTTCACATTTCAGTGTAGCTTATATGTACAAATTTTACTAGAGTTTAGATGATCCAGTCGCAAATCCATATGATGCGTGCACTATCTCATTTGACTCTCGATTGCTCTTTCAAGATGTCATTAAGGGACTTTATCATGAATAGGGTGGCCATCCATTCTTGTCGTGCTAATTACATTTGAATTACTCTGAGTTTTTGACTCGTGTTCAATTTATTTGTAAGGTATTTGGAGTGTTTTACAAAAAGCGATTGCTCATATTAAAATGAATTAAAGAAAAATATTTTTATTAGTAATGAAAATATTCAGTCATAAAGTACCATCGCTAGCGAAAATATATTTTATCTATCAATAATTCAGAGTTTATTAGTTAGCTGAAAATATACAGTTCATCAAGAACTTCACACGTGTTTAGGATAAGCATGCGCGACAACCGCATTTAAGATCTTCAGTCCTTAGATGTTACATATGTTGGACAGGTATTGCAATTTAAAATATAAATTTTCAACGCATTTTTTCTTCTTTTCTTTAAGGGTTTGCAATTTATCATTTTTCTTGGCCTCTCAATAAATCGAACGGACGACCTTTTTAGATGTGCGAAACGACTTGTCGGTTCGTGAGCACGCGCCGCATTATTGAAGCCGCATGCAGAGGCGAAGTCAGCTTAAGAAGAGAGGTTAGTGCTAAGCTTACCAAAATTTTGATTTATTAAGTTAATATTTATTTTTTATTTTTTAGAATTAATATCATAAAAATCCTTAAATTAATACATTTGCAACATATTCATTTATCAAAGAATTCTCAAATTGATACATTTGTGATAAACCCGCCTCTCATTAGTTTTTGTTAAATTGGGTTAATATCACAAAACACCACAAATTTATATATATATGTGACAAATGACTAGTAAAATTCCAAATTGGTTATCTGTCAACTATTGTGTGTTATCAAATTCAGTAATTTAGCAGTAAAATTGGGGATAAATGTGAATTTGAGATATTTAGGGGTATTAATCTGCTCTTTCTTAAGGTCATTGTGAGGAAATAAAACTGAAAAGTCTGACTTTCTCATCTGGGAGTGCGTCGTATTGAATCGGCTTTCTCCCAATTGGTTGACTCTCCCTTCCGTCCATCGAATTTCTTCCCTCTTTCGAAGTCAACGAAAATCATAATTTCTTTTGCAGTTCTTTTTGCTCCACTGTTATCTCAACATATTCCAATACATTTTCCATGAAGTTTGTAGCACGATCGTTACTACTTACGTTTCCGAATGGAGCGAGTTTAATTTGCATTTATGCAACAAATCAATAAATGAACGCGTTACATCTATCGAGTTCTTTGTTTTTCAGTTGACAATCTTACGACATCAATACTACGCAATGAGATTCTCCATCTTTGTTCAGATTTCTCGGTGAAGTCTCTCTGTTCGATCCGTCGTGGGTTTGCTTGTTCCGGCATTGATCCGCATTTGGGTTCCGGCAAGTGTGGTCAGGTAGCGTCCAGTTTCGTCGAACACATGACGATATCCCGTTCTGAAAGCCGGAGAAAGCGGCACTGCGCGGTTCTTGCATTTCCTTTCGGCGGGCACGCTCGGCCTCTCCTAGGACTAGTGTGCCGGTTGGCGCGGGCCTCGACGATGCTCGATGCGCGGTTTTCGTTCTTCAGCACGGCAAGATCAAATCGACTGATCTTTTCGCAAGCAGAAAATGGTATCCCAGACAACATAACGGCCTATGATGTGGACGACGGCGTGCTGTCGAGCCGTGCGTTCATGGGGAATCCGCACGAACCCGCGAATGTATTTCTCAAGGCAGCGCCCGAGAACATCAGGAAGGCCATGGGTTTAGCAGTTGCAGAGACGGGTGTGGAGATCAGCTGCTTGATATCGGATGCGTTCCTGTCGTTTTCCGGAGAACTGGCGGAAGAAATGCACGTTCCGTGGATCCTACTGTGGATTTCGATGCCATATCCACTCTATGTATACACAAACATCCGCCTGATCCAGCAAGTATGCACAAACTCTCGCGCTGCAATTCCTGATGTCATGATGAACGTGCCGGCAACGTCATCCCAGACGTGCCCGGAGTTCTCGTCGAAGATTTGCCTGAAGGAGTACTCACGCCAAGTGATTTAGAATCGGATCTGGTAGGAATTCTAGGAAACCTGGGAGCTCTTCTGCCGAGAACTAGCGCGATTGTCATGAACTTCTATCATGAACTGGATCCTACTGCTCTCACAAACAATCTCAGGAACACTCTGCCAAAATTGCTGTACTTGGGTTTTCTCACCTTATCGTTACCACCGCCTCCAAAGCCACCGTCTCCTTCATCGGACGCCGACATAAGCAATCACTGCATATCTTGGCTAGAAAGGCAAGAGCCTAGATCCGTTGCCTACATGGGATTCGGGACGTTAGCAATACTTCCTGAAAATGAGCTTCATGCCTTGGCAGAAGCACTTGAAGAAAGTAATGTCCCTTACATTTGGTCCCTACAAGACAATTTGAAGGAAAAACTCCCGAGCGGGTTTCTTCAGAGGACCGGCACAAGAGGCATCGTGGTTTCATGGGCGCCACAGATTGAAGTATTAGCCCACTCGTCAACCGGCGTATTCATAACTCATTGTGGGAGCAATTCTGTGTACGAGAGCGTGGCCAATGGGGTGCCGATGATATGCAGGCCTTTCTTTGGAGATCACAGGATGAATGGAAGAATTGTAGAGGAGGTATGGGGGATTGGTGTTCGTGTCGAAGGTGGGCCATTACAAAGAACGGAGTTCTCAAAAGCCTCCACCTTATTCTGGCCGATGGAGCAGGGAAGGTGATGAGAGAGAAGGTCCACGCTCTCAAAGAGCTTGTTCAAGTGGCGGCCGGACCGGATGGCAGAGCTGCTGAGGACTTCAGGACATTGTTGAAAATAGTTTCATGATCTTAAAAATTGTTCAGAGAGAGAGGGTGATAGTTTTTCCTTTTTTGAGCATCTGTATGTGAATTTCAGATGAAATAAGGTCTAACATTAATACACGTTTGGAAAGTTGAGGTACTTGGTTGAACAAACTAAAATGTTCGCTTGATTGTAAAACAGGCAAAAGTTCAGATAATGCTATAAGCCATAAAGAAGCAGTCTTTCTAGAATATACCAGCAAAACATAAGAAACTCATTCCAATCCTTTCCTTTATTATTTCCCCTCCTTTCGTTTCTAAATTCCATTGCATTTCCATTTCTTCGAACCAAACATAGCCTAAGTGCAGCACAGAAGGGTTGAATTTGCAAGGAAGAAGATTCTTGATATTGATTTATACAGTTTTTCCAAGAAGGTCCAGGGTTAATTACAGTCTGATGCACGTGATCACTTTTGAGAAGTTGGCATGGCCAGCGAAACTCCAGTTCCACTAGGCAAATCTTTCCACTGTTGAGTCACGGTTTTGATCTGGGTGTAGAAGTTAACCCCAGCCTTGCCTGAAATCAAGACAAAGTAAAGATTAATGGACAGTCCAGAATAATAGGTGTGCACTCTAAGCATTTAGAGTTTTTTGAGAAGAACAACTTACCATAGAAGCTAAGGTCACCTGCGAACGAAGCCTTGGAACCGGTGAAAGAGAAAAAGGGCAAAGGAACTGGGATAGGAACGTTAATGCCAACCTAAATCGACACCAGGTTATGTCAGACATTTGTGACATGCAAGTTCCACCAAGAATTAGAACTACACAAGCCAGTGGAGAAAAATAGTTTTTCCTCTAATAAACCACAGACCACTAATTTATGAATGTGAAATTTTCGCTCTTGACCCTTGTTACTCTTCTTACAAAACTAATTGCCAAGCTCTACCTATATCTTATTCAATTGAATGTTGTGAGAAAGTATCATTGGCTCCAGAGTACTATAGTACCTGTCCAGCTTCAATCTCTGTCTGGAATTTCCTCGCAGCTCCACCAGATGTTGTGAATATGGATGCTCCATTTCCATATCTGAGGGAAAAAAAGACTGGATGAGTAATTTGTTCCAAGCCACAAAAAACCATGACCTGTTGAAGAAAAAGAAATACTTGTTTTTGTTGACGATGTCCAGGGCCTCTTCAAAACTGTTAGCCTGCAAATCAAATGGAAAAGCACAAGTACAGGTTAGTGAACATCCATTTCAATCAACCAGAAACGTGTTTCAGAGAAACTAATATGTAAGCAGACCTGCATGCAAAGCAGAACAGGGCCAAAGATCTCCTCCTGCACATTTAGAATCAGAACTTTTCAGAATCGTTTGAAACAAGCGAATATAGAGCATTTGTCAAATGATTAAACAATTTTTTTTTCTCAAATTTTATAAACAAATGGCTGAATAACTTAAACGAAGATACCTTGTAGCACTCCATGTCAGGCTTGACATCAGCCAAGATGGTGGGCCCGATGAAATTACCATGTTCATACCCAGGAACCTGAGATGCAACCATGTGAAGATTTTCATGCATTCCTTTGTAAGTAAACTATATTATAGCTTCATTATGTAAGATTTACCACACATTCTTTTGTTTTGGTGACATCATTATTCATTTCACTTATGTGAAAACAAAGGATGGAATTTTACGAGAGTAGAGAGCTAACATCAAACACAAATTCGATGAACACACAATCTAACAGCATAAATGCATAAATAAATTCCAGTTCTTTTTCATCTCATGAAGAATCCCCTTCGCAAGCTGCATTATTTGCTTAATTATCAAAATATGAAGGTAATGCAACATAGCATCACATAGGTGCCACCAATAAATTTTATTATGGCATATCTTACCACTATGTTTCTCCCATCAAGCAGTAGTCTGGCACCATCACTAACGCCAGATTGTATCAGGTTGCATATCCGTTCCTTTGCCTGGAAATGGAATAAAAGCACATGCCATGAAAATTAATTAGGTCATCATTTACAAAGATCCAAACTACCAGCACAAGTACAGCCATAGGAACTATCAACTGCAAGTTTGACAATTATTCTCCATCATCAAAATGTTAATTACCCAAGCATGCTCAAAATATCAATAGTTTTTTTGAGTGCGTATTACTTACTTGCTTGCTAATAACTGGACCAAGGTCTGCATCAGGTTTGGTTCCGCAATCCACTTTTAGTGATTGCGCTTGTTCCACTAGTTTTTCTTCCCTGTTAATATTACATTGAAAACTTGCAGTTGGGATTTCATGTTCAAAACAACTTCTCTTATGGCACATTTTTCCACACCAACACAAGCCAAGGAGATTATAGTTACACATGACTGAATATCTACACCGAACAGTGCCCTCACACTTAAAGTGTCTTGATGCAAACACAATCAAAATGGAAATATCAGAAGAGGAAGGCTCCCTGAAATCTAAAAGGAAACTTGGCTGACAATAGAAAATGAAAATCAGGTGTCATGAATAGATAATTGAAACATACACACTACAACCAGCAGAAACAGCTGTGCAGGAACTTAATCTTAGTTGTTTTGTATTTCATTTTGATTAATCCAGTGAACAGTCCAGTGAGGAAAACATCAAAACAAAAAGAAAACAAAGGATGGAAAGTGAGTAAACACTTCGATTGATTTGTAAAACCTTTTTCAGTGTTTGAGTCATTTGAGAGCTGCAAACATACTCAATGCTTCTGTGTCGATAGAGATTATGAGAAGATTTAATTTTCTTATCTATATACAATAAGCGAATTCAGGACTTCATGGAGATTGAATACAACTAACAATATCTGTGATTCTGCCTAAAACCCTATTTAAGAGAGAGCACATCCAGAAGTCTAAATTTTGACAGACAGAGAAACTGAAAGAAAACACATAGATTACCATGATTTTGATTCTCCAACAAAAACCACTGTGCTCAGCGCCATACATCTCTGTCCAGCAGCACCAAATCCAGCAGCAACTAAAGCGTTTAAAGTTGCATCAAAACTTGCATCAGCCAAGACAATGGCGTGGTTTTTGGCCCCCATATTTGACTGGAGAGTGAATATGGTAAGTGTGTCACATTCTCTAAATTCAATTTCTCCAATATAACTCAGTAATAGTAAGACTGTGCACTTACTTGAACACGTTTTCCCTTGGCTGATGCTCTTGAATAAATGTGCATGCCGGCCTTCAAATCATATGAAACATTACATCAAAAGATGACTCACGTATGACTAATCATATTTTCCAGGCCTTTGCAACTGGTGCACTTCAGTGGCTTTACATTTAGTCATGCAGATGTAGTGATATTTGTGGTACATCTCATCTCCAATGTTTTCAAAATCCTTTGCAAACTACTGGTCAATATGAAAGGACACTCGATGGTGATAGTAAGTTAAATAAGAAATACTTGTCCTCATCCACTGAAATGCCATGTACGACTGACAAAGGGATTAAACTCCACAAGTTGACTCACCGTATTGGAACCAACAAATGACACAGCTCTGATGTTGTCATCATCACAAATAGAATTGACGACATCCTGCCGTGCAAAACCGCCACAAACTTGACTTAGAATAATAGAATCTCTCTTACAGGTACAATTTGAGACTTAATACATTGTAAAAACTAAATTGACATAACATTATCATTGCAGAAGCAATTTAGACAAGGAATCTTTGCAGATATTCAAATTAAGATGTAACAAGATAAAAGAAATATTCTGCATTAGAAGCTAAAAATGCTTTATGTTGTAATCATCAGGCGTTCTTATGGGCATAATTAAGGTATGAACAACATATTAAAAAAGTGCAAATCAAAGTGATTTCACTCGGATGAAGTACTGGAGTTGCACGATATCTATTGAGATCATACTTTTTTATCCCAATGAGTAAGTTTCTCCAAGCAAAATAATGGACACATAATGTAGCTACTGCAGAAAAATGACTATATTCAATAACCAAAAGACACAGCAGTAGTGGAAGGACCCCCATGTTGTCATGTTGATTACCAAGTCCAATCTAGAAATAAAACGAGAAACAACAATAGTTTCAATTGTAGCATCATTGAGGCAGAGTTGGTATCGTACATTTGTTCCATGAACTATATTGAGTACACCATCAGGCAAACCAGCCTCTATTGCTAACTCTGCTAGCATGATGGAAGCCCCTGACATAGGCAAGAGGAACATAGGAAGAAAGGAAATTATCAGAAAGACCAGAGGAAATAATTCTGAACATGATTTTGCAAAGTAGAAGACAGTAGAATAAAAAAAGAGCCAACAAATAAAAGCAATAGAATATATGAAACCATCAACGACATTGCAGTTCACTTAATAAAGAAGAGATTGTGATTCATGATGCTCTTCATTATGCCTGTTACAGTTTACTTGATGAAGTTTACTCATCATGCCTCACTGCCAGAGCTTTAAATACTTCATAACAAAGTAAAATTATAATATGCCCATGGCCAGTGAGACATAAGCAAGCTAAAAAAGACCTCGAGCTCACCTGGATCTTTCTCAGATGGCTTTAAAATAAAGGTGTTACCACATGTCACTGCTACTGGAAACATCTGCATATATCCATTATAGATTTTTAATAAGACATTGCAGAGTAAACTAGTGGGGATGAATTGCAATATAAGCAAATGTACATACGCAGTATTTTTCTAAAGTGGAATCTACTTATGTCATCAAGCCATAAATTCTGTGTCACCAGCATTTAGAAATTAAAGTGTCTACATTTGACAATGCTCGTATTATTCTCTAAGTCTGCTTCAAGACAAAAGTTGATCCAACAGTGAAACATTAACATTAGCCAAGCAAACTAATGGCGTTTGACCTCTACCTTAGGCAATATGTAGTTGTCTACGAAGTTGGAGATGAAAATCTTTTGCTACTTGAAATCAAAGGTCAACACAGGGGCATATTTCAAGACCAACAATATATAGAAAGGAAATCAAATCAACAAGCTCACCCATAGAGGAATCATTGCTGGGAAGTTAAAGGGACAGATTCCAGCACAAACTCCAAGGGGCTCTCTGACACTGTAGGTATCAATTCCACTTGATACATTGGAAACATATTCTCCCATCTGAAGTGTACCCATCCCACATGAATGTTCTACAACCTCTGCATATTTGGTGTTTTGGAAAAGTTCAATTAGTTGGAGAGAGGGAGATGAACTGATATTGATATTTTTTTTTTTTTGTATGACCACTTCCGTTCAACTGCTGAAGGAAAGACTGAAGGACCAACCTAACCCACGGAAAACATCTCCTTGTGCGTCCTTCAGGGTCTTTCCCTGTTCGGTGGTTATGTTCATGGCAAGCTTATCCTGGAGTGGATATTACACAAACTTCCATCAACTGAAGGGCATAAGCTGGCAATGCAGAAGAAATGCCCACAAATGCTTATTGAGACATGCTTACCATGTCTCTCCGTATAAGCTGTTGTAGCTTGAACATAATGCGTTGACGGGTCGTGACTGGTGTATTCCGCCAGGAAGGAAATGCCTTTTTCGCGGCATGTACTGCAGCTTTGAACTCTTCATTTGTAGTTAATGGAACTTGCGAGACAACTTCTTGTGTAGCCTATAGAAAATCAAAATCAGTACAGACCATCACATAAATAACATGTCTGCCAGTTGAAACTAATGAACAGATCAAAAGAGAGAAAATGAGAATGATGCCGAGGCAAATGAGCTTACAGGATTGATCACATCAATGAAGGAAGATGATTTCGAATCAATGAAAGCACCTCCGATGAGATTGGGAACCCTCTGAAACAAATACACATCATCAGATTCGAGAAAGGACGGAAGTGATTCAGCATTCACAACACCACACTCTGACCCATCACATTGCACGAATTCAAATTAGTATAGAATGCATTCGCCATCAACTTTTGAGCACACAAGAGCTTCCAAATCACTTTCAACTCACGAGTCTTCCAAAATGATTGAAACCAGACGATCCTATAAAATAGGATCAAGCAGTCTTATCCCAAATAATGAAAAAGAGCAAAGAGTCATTTCCCCGCTTAATATCTATCAAGCCAGAGCAAAAAATCATTCCCCGAACTAAACAGAAAATCAGAAAATGAAAGAAACCATTCCTTTATCTTAAGAAGCCCTGCCCATCAAACGAATCGCTTTTGAAAAACATCATACTTTCACGACAGAAACCACTAAATTAAAGCTGACCGGCGGTTGCCCATGTCTCGAAGAAGGCTCGGTCGCGGTGGAGAAGCGAGAGCTTCCAAAAGCAAGCATCTGAGGCCTCAAAGCCTGCAACTTTTTCACTGCAACAAATCGTCGCGAATCAAAGGATCGAACTTTTTCCCAACCCACGAACAATCAGCTATCGAATTCCAGAAAAAAAGCACAAGAACCTCCGAATTCGTACCCCTCTGAATCGAAAACTGCAACATGGTTTCGGCGACAAGTGAGCCCAAGCGAAGTGCAGAACGTCTCTCTCTCTGTTTTATATTCAGCTCATCATCTCCGGACAATATTTTAGTAGAGACGTCTGCGCTTGCATTTACTTACGTTTTCCTACAGAACATCATCATCGGATTTGCTAAAGATAAAGATCCTAACACGTCAGGAATGGAAAACAACAAAAGATTACCATTGATTATGACCCAAAAAAAAAAAAAGAAAAAAAAAAAAACCATCTTTATGGTGAGCAAAAATTTCGAGTGGGAAGAAGGATGATCTCAGTCTGAAGAACCACGCGCGCGACGATGCACGACGCACGTGCCATTTGTCTGGATTCTGTAAATATTTACAGCAGACAGACTTTGATGTCTTTGATATTCAATCAAGATTATACTTTGGCCTAAAATACTGTAGCTGACAGATTGGACAGCTTGAGGGCGTTATGTAGTGAAAGATTCTAATCATAATCTTGTTTCATCAAACAAGTTGCAAAAGACAATTTTGTCACCCCACTGAATTTCTCTTCATGAAAATGGAACTACTATTATAACCTGCCCCTCTTCAAAGAAGAAAATCATACATGGATTGAGATATTTAAATCATTTTCGGCTTTTTAATTCTTGGGATGGTAGCCCCCGCGCGCGAATTTAGAAGCAATAAGCTCAGTAGTTTCTATCCTTTTCTTTTTTTTTTTCTTTCTTTTCAGTTCGAATTGAACATGGTGACTGCACGGCACGCGCTTTCATTAGCACGTGAATCGTCTTCACATCTCATTATAAGTTTACAAGTAAGCAAGCTTATCCCACTAATCACAAACCACAAACCTTTGCTGTTGAAAGCCAATCTAGTCACGTCTCTGTATCAGTTTAAACATATGGTGTCTACTATAGAAAAAACCAAAAAGAGGTTTATATTAGATGAAAAGAGAAAAAGAATAATTGATTATACAAAGAAGTAGAGTTTTCTAGGGGCAAATATTCACAGGGAATGTTTTAACTAAAAAGAAAAAGAAAAAGGATAACATAAAATCAGCACAGCTAAAAGTAACTACTTATACAGTCAAGAAGGATCCTTCTTCAGTGCTCCCTACCACATTCACATTGTCGTTCCATTTTTGAGTCACTCTTTTCATCTGGGTGTAGAAGTGAATTCCGACTTTCCCTGAATTCGAAATCTCAAGGTGTCAACTTTTCGTGAGGACCGGTTTATTCTAAGAGACAGAAACGAAACGCAGTGTACTGTCAAATGCAATTACCTTCGAAACCGATGTCGCCCACAAAAGAGGGTCTGCAGCCGGTAAATGAAGCAACTGGCAAAGGATCCGAAACTGGGACGTTTATACCAACCTGACTCAAATCAGAACATTCCAAAAAATCAGCTATGATCATTCTCTAGATCAGAAAAACGTAACATAGAGAGGAACGGTAACTCCACTACAGAATTCAATATTTATCACAAAAATTGTTCCACACCAATGACAAATAAAATCATGAGAACGCTTAACCATTAAGCAGACATAATTTACGCGACTTGTTTGTGGCCATCAACTGTTATTTGCATACCTGTCCAACTTCAACATCTGCCTGAAACTTCCTTGCAGTTAGGCTGGACGAGGTGAAGATAGATGCCCCACTGCAATTCCTGCAGGAAATCAATATCATGTAAAGAACCGAGCAAGGCATATTCTGCTTCTCCAAAAAATAAACGGAAGGAGAAAAAAAGTAGATTTTGGATACTGATTTCTGTTGATGATGTTTATGGCTTCTTCAAGGCATTCAACCTGAACAAAGAAGGAAACATGAATGATTACTGAAATTTGTGTCCCCCAACAGTGACTCCATCTCCAACCAAGAGTTAGAGGCAGTTACCTGCATGCAAAGGAGAACTGGCCCGAAAGATTCATCCTGCAGTATAGTAATTGGTGGGAACTCAAAATATTAGCTTTTGTTCACTTCTGTGATGAAATACAGTCAGAAATAAGCTACCTTGCAACAGTCCATGTCGACTCTGACATCACATAGGATGGTAGGACCAATGAAGTTGCCTTGTTCATATCCTGGAACCTGCATGTAGTTTGGTAAGTGGCAGAGTTCTTTGATGATGGATCAAAGCAACCATAGCAACAATCACATAAAAATCATACATTAAGGTCCTCAGTGTATATTCTTGAAAGTATAATTAGTGAACTCAGAATTAGTGCATGGAAGTTGTTCTTAAAAGCAAATAGGCACAATTACAAAGGGTCCCTTAAAGTAGCCTTGATCTTCCTATATCTCCCAAATTCTAGCCACCCCAATAGAGCCAACATACTTGTGAACAGAAGCAACCGCATGTTGAGCTGAAGATCTAGTAACCTCTTCTCCAGAAAGTAAAAACATGTTCAGTCTGACTAGATTTATATCCATTAGATAGAACAGCAAAGCTATTCAAAATAGCTTCATCAGATATCTAGTCTGAAATATCCTATGGGTGACAAAAGAAGGAAGCAAAAACTCTAGGGAAAAAGGCCAAGGTTGCCTTTTCTTTGTGTACAAAAAGACATAATCATTCACACTAGTGGACATGTCTGCACATGCTGCGAAAACATTGCAGCCAGCACTCTAAGCTAAATATATAAACTAAAGCAGAAGATCGCTACAGCACAATTGGTACCCTAAATTGCCAGGTAGATGCATCTGTCCGTATTTTGTAGGGAAAAAGTATCACCAGTGGAAGGCTTGGCTTTGTCTCAGCTATCTATGAATGCCAATATGTCAAGAAAGGCTCCACGGGACATATCTTTAATTATAACTGAAACACAGAAGTCTCTTTACAAGAGTGCTCTAAGTACACTTTAGACATAAAAGTAACATTGTTTGTTGGCAAATCCCATCTAAAGCTACTGAGTTTTGACAACAAAGTTATGTGTCCGGAAGAATGATGGGCATGCTCAAAATAGAGAACATTGTTGTAAGGGCAGTTACCACAATGTCTCTCCCATCAAGCACAAGTCTTGCACCACATTCAACACTTGCTTGAATCGATTTGCAGATTCTTTCCCTCATCTGCCAGTCAAATCACAAGATAATCAAATTTAGACAAACAAACAGCTTGACCTAAAGGCAGGATGCCACTGGTTCAAAGACAAGTTTAACAAAATAAAATTGTCACCGATGTACAGTGATTGAGAAATTTTCCAGAGTCAGACAGGTGAGAAGTAGAGCACGTAACCTGTTTGCTAATTACTGGACCAAGTTCTGCATTAGGTTCTTTTCCGGAATTCACTTTAATCGTTTTGGCACTCTCCACTAGCTTACTTTCCCTGGAGTAAGAAAAGATGATCTCATGTCAGCAGTCACACTAAAATTTGTCTTAATCTCTTCATGATAATAACAAAAATGAAGAGTGAAAATTGATGAAGTTTATTAGCATGCCTCTCTTTCCAGATATGAAATTTTGGGGGAAAAGAGATTCGTGAAATGTCAATATTTTGTCTACTCACTAATGCTAAAGTGAAAATGTCATGAGAACCATATAAATCCTTTAAACTTAAAGCTATTCATTCGATAACATAATGGTAATGCTAGGGATAATAATAAAGTTTACTGAGTGGCTCGACAAACTATAAATGGTTTATTAAACAATCAGATTTTGGGATGAATTAAAGTGATTGGCTACAACTAACAAACTCGTATCCATTGCTTTGTGAACAAAGAAAGAGCTTTGAACCCTGAGATAGTCAGACTACTTGGGATGCTTTTAAAAAACATTTTCAGTTTTCATTTTCATGAAAATGACCATTAGGTAAAATGAAAATGAAAACACTCACTATGAATAATGATTGTGAGAACATGCTTGTGACCCCTCATATTGTACAATCGGCCTTTTTATTTTCTTTAGGTTTTCCGAAACCTCCATGTTTTTGTGCAGAAAGAGAATAACAAAAAACGGAAAAAATATTTTTTTATGAATTTTGAAAAGTTTTTCCCTTGTTTCTGTTTGAAAACTAATTTCAAAATCACCGAATACTTTTTCAAGGCTTGTTTACCATCCTCCAATGCAAATGAAAACTAAAAATTCAAAAGATTTCAAAGATTAAACAGGCCCTCAATGTTCCTCTTCTTTCAGAATATGGGTAAATGACCTGACACAAATTTGCTACATCAAGACATGTTTATCTCGCATAGCAAAGCTTCACATATCTACCTTACCATCTACTTAATCCTCCGACAAAGATGGCCATGCTGAGTGCCATGCACTTCTGTCCTGCAGCACCAAAACCAGCTGCAACTAGAGCATTCAGAGTGGCATCCATGTTGGCATCAGGCATCACAACAGCGTGATTTTTTACTCCCGTGTTGCACTAGAGACAATATTCGGCCAGGCAATTCATTGGCTTCAACCCAATGGATCAGTGAAAGAGCAATAACTCTGCTCAGGAGGATATTATAACAACATATAGAAGGCAGGTGTACGCCACTTACTTGAGCACGTTTCCTACTAGCAGATGCTCTTGTATAAATATAAGCACCAGCCTTCAAACATTTGCGAGAAAAAATTAGCCAAATTGCATGATATCCACAACATTGTAAATAGAAATATTATATTGCATGTTTTAAAGGTAAAAGAGAGATCTTTAGAGACCCAAAGTTTTCTGGGGTCTCAGTCTAGGATGAAATAATAAAAGTTTCACAAAGGAAGATGATATTAATGAGTTCATCTGCGATAGTTGTAGCTAATTAACTCCTAGCATCTATTAATAGCTAATAAAAAAAGACAAGTGGGAAAAGAATCTGAAGGGCTTACAAAAAAGAGGGCAAAAATGTGAGCATGATAAGGCACACACTGAAGCAATTCGCAATGGAAAAGATAAAGTTCACTTACTGCCTCAGGACCAGAAAAGGTGATGGCCTTAATATCCTCATGATCACATATAGAATTTAGAATATCCTGTCCAAAAGCAACAACTCAGGCAATTAATCATATGTGATGTATCAGAGTCAAATCTGAATAAAAGTCGACACTGCACAGTGCACACCAAAGATGACAGACGATACAGAAGAAAAATCATTGATAAATTTATTCAAATCAATAGGTTAATTGAATTGTGGGCAAATAAGGCAACACATTCACTGTCTGAAGAAAGGAACCCTTATAAATGTGAAAGCAAATAAATGTCTGTTCGATTGAAACTTACATTGGTACCATGAACAATGTTTAAGACACCATTAGGCAATCCAGCCTCCATTGCCAACTCCGCAAGAATCACAGAAGCCCCTGAAGCAACATCAGAATTTTGTCGCAATCTTTAAGTCTGGATCTGAATACATTAACTCATGCCTAAAGAATAACCAGGACAACATATCTGTTACATAAATAGAGCGCCAGTCCATTACAGACCTTTGGTGACTAAACGTCACTTGGAATATAATTCATGGGGACAAACTCAAAAAAAGGCAAAACCTGGACAACTGATCCATAATAAAATTAAAGCACCAGACCATTTAGTCATGCAGTAACTAAAAGGTCATATAAAAAAAATTTGCAGTAACAAACTCGAGAAATATATAGACCCCATACGACCCTAAGATGCGGAGTGCATTACTAGGAGGCCAGTAGCTTAACACATACCAATAAAAGCAAAAGTGTCCATACAAGAGGTTATGTACCCACAAGCTTTGTGACTCCAGGCATGCTTAAGAAGTAACACAGAGAAAACTATAAAAAGTAACAGGACAGTAAATCGCAAGAACGATTGACTTAACCACAAGCCAAAACTAGTGTTATGCATGAACAGTCCAAATCAAGAATACAGTGAACTCAATTTTAATCTGTGCCAATCATCCAGCTGTAGTGTTTGAACAGGCATGTCATTAAATACACATGCATGAAACTGCCCTCTGCATCTTTTCCTTACATGCTTTCCGTAATTTTCCAAAGAAATGAATTTACTAGTGAGTCACCTGGATCTTTCTCTGATGGCTTAAGAACAAAGGTGTTACCACATGTGACAGCAAAAGCAAACATCTGCATACGGAAAATGGCATTAGCAACACTGTTTTTGTTCTTCACTCAGCTTGGTCCAGAGCATGCAGCCAGCCTGGAAAAGACTAATTAAAGTTTCTCTTTAGATGAACTC
The DNA here is from genome assembly GCA_016097545.1 of Eucalyptus victrix. Lineage (NCBI taxonomy): Eukaryota > Viridiplantae > Streptophyta > Magnoliopsida > Myrtales > Myrtaceae > Eucalyptus > Eucalyptus victrix. The sequence goes on from CM027843.1 coordinate 10,149,560, forward strand.
TAGCATGTATAAGTACTTACAAGCCTAATAATATGTCAGCCTCTTGAAAAGCTGAACCTCAATGCTGAAGCTCAAAAACTACATTGTAGCATTTTCTAACTGAGCAATTAACCCACCAAGAATTGTAAAAGAAGCAATACACGAGAAAAGAGAATATTGTAACTTATTAAGCATACCCATAAAGGAATCATTGCTGGAAACTCAGAAGAACAGATACCAGCACAAACACCAAGTGGCTCTCTTATGCTGTAAGAATCAATTCCTTTAGATACATTTGGAGCAAATTCACCAATTTGGGTAGATGCTAATCCACAAGTGTGCTCCACAACCTCTGCGGTGGAAAGAGAAACTCCATAGTGGCACAACAGCAATGGCACTTTGTCTAAAACATGTATATGAACAGAATGCACAAACCTAACCCACGCCAAACATCATCATACGCATCCTTCAATGGCTTTCCATGTTCAGTAGTGATGGTCATAGCAAGCTTATCCTGAAAAAGACAATCATCATGACTTGGAAACACTCTGATAATAATCACAACAAAGTAAGAACATCAATACAAACTGACAATATCTCTACGAATCAACTCTTGGAACTTGAACATGATCCGTCGACGAGAAGCAATGGATGTGCTTCGCCACAATGGAAAAGCCCTTTTGGCAGCAAACACAGCAGCTCTGAACTCCTCATTTGTAGTAAAAGGAACCTGAGAAACAACTAGCTGGGTTGCCTGCATATTTAGGGCACATGGACATGTCAATGGTCTCTCTGGCTATGAGACAATCGCAATTAGATATTCTACTGAAAGGAAACTGCCCCAAGACTTACTGGGTTTATCACATCTATAGATGAAAACGACTGTGAATCAACAAATCTTCCACCAATAAGATTGGGCACCCTCTGTCACAGCACCCAGTGATGCAAATCAGTTTCCAATTCAAGAAACATAGACAGGACAAGGATACGGAACACCTCAGGCTGAATCTCTCTTAACCACTAGATTACTGGGATAAGCCTTTGATAGGCTATCTCATGTGAAGTTACATGTAAACTTACTGGGGGGTTCCGTTGTCTCCAAGATGGCCCAGTCACCATGTGATCATTGTTTATCGTGGCAGATGTCTGAGCTCTCAATGACTTGAAGTTTTTGACTGCAGCATCAAACCATCTAGCTCTTAGGCCACTAAAGGCAGATTTGCAAAAACTTTTCCATATTACTTTTGAAAAGATGGAAGTTTATCCTGTCTCAACGACATTTCAAGTTGCAAAATGTGTTAAAATGCTCTGTAAGGAAAAGAAAGTCCAAATCCTTATATATTAAAGAAGAAGAAGAAGAAGAACCGATGCAGTCAACTTAAAATGTGACTATTGCAGAGTTGAGCTGAGACAGCTAAAACTTATTTTATATTGATAAACTGAAATGTCCAATTCATCACAGCTCAAGAAAGGGGAACCTTATCTCACTATGCACCATTTAACTAAATAACAAATAAAAACATGCAAACTATGCTAGCTTCCACTCCCATTATTTGTCGGATCCATCTTCTTTGATAGCTAAATTCTTCAGCATAGCAAAAGAATACAGTAAGCAACAGCATTTCCCCAAATAAATCTGAATCACAAGCATATGCTGCATGACATTGAAAAGCTTACAAAGCTAAACATGAGAACCACCAAAAAATTATTTTGAAACTTTAAAATGAAATTCCTTAAACACCAGTTCACTAATTAAATAACTTTAACACAATCAGAAAATGCAATTATACAGTGAGTGACTCTCTTGCTGGAATCTCAATGGATAAATAGAAACCAGATATTTGTCACCTGTTACATTTCCTTGCCGAATTTTAGCTTTGACATTGTAAACATGCTTTGGAGTCGACATCAACTCAGGATTGCTCTGTCTTAATCTTTTTAGAATTTGACGAGGCTTCAACCCAGCTTCTGTCATGTCTTTGATGAGCAAAACTTCAGTTTCATTGAAGCGACGGGCAGACGGGTGCTCAGAAATGTCCTTAAGTGGCTCATGATTGTGAGTTCCATTTTTAATGGTGAGAATCCACAGACCATCATCCTTCTTGCCGACGGCCTCAAAAGGGCAATTCGTAAGCCGAGAAGCCGTTTTCCTCTTACGGTTATGTTGTTCTCCAGAGGAATCATCAGCCGGTTTTCGCCTGTTACGGTAAACACCGCCTCTATCGCAGCCAAGGATCACGAATTTGTCTTTCTTGGACTGCTTTATCGTCACCACATAACCCTGGGTCACAGCAAAATCACCTGCGTGCTGGATAAGTTCTTCGCGATCCACAAAGGTTCCAGGAGGAGGGGGAGCATTTGAGGAGGTTCATCCAGGCAGTTATCCCCATCCATCATTGACAGTCAGTCGAACGACTCTTCCTGCTGTGCACTGCCACAAAAAGGTCATAATCTGGAATCTCTCCCATGACACAACCATTTTTATACGAGATAAACCCAGCAACAGGAAGTCAAATACGACAAGATAAAATGCGCACCTAAGGCAACACAGCAAATGACAAATTATACTATTTTATATCCGAATTCCACCTTTCATTGAGGAATCGAAGAGCACGGTCCTTCTGGATGCATGTGTAAAAATGGAACACAAGGGCATGATCCATTCAGTAGCGCACCAGCATACAACACCATCAAGAAGAGGGGAGAAACAAAATGACACCCATCAAATTCTCTCAGCTCCTGAAACCTCGAACCAGAAGCAAATTTCGAAAATTCATTCTAGTCTTGACGATGAGCCTACTCTAAGCATGCTTAGCCGAGCAACAAATTTGGAGAAAGGAAGAGAGAGAGAAGAGAAAAAATAACTCCCCCTCGAGGAAACAAGAAATGACCAACGTCCGACCGGGACGCCGGAAATCTTCCCGGGGAGTCGAAGGAGTAGTGGCTAACGAATAAAAATAAAGAAAAAAAAAAAAAAAAAAAAAGAAAAAAAGAAAACAGATGGGTCGGACGTGCCCATTGTGCAATAGAAATCAATTGAGACGACGGGGATCGAGACTTCAATTCTACCGATGATCGGAGACGCCATCAAGAGAAGCAGCGACAAGGGGGTTCGGAGGATTACCGGTCAACGGAAGACCACGAGCTTCCGAGGAGGGCGGGCGCGATCGGTCTCTTCTTCGTTTGCCGGGAAGATGGAAACGACACCAGCTTCAGCTCGTCTGACGATAGTATTTTTCTCACACTCTCCCCCGTTTGCAGACACGGCGAGCGAGAGCGAGAGATGGGACTGTGCTCTAGACGATGTCGTTTGCGAGCGGCGTGGAGGACGGTGTTTTAAACGCTGCAATGACGAGGTCGTTTTGGAGCGACGTGTTCTATTTTCTCTTTGGGTTTTTGGGCCTTTTCTCCTCATCTATTCTCCGATTTGGAATCTGGGCCGAGACGAAAAGTTTATAGCAAAAATCTAATTTCAACATAATATTCCATTTTTTTGTTTTTTTTTTTGAACAAGACGACTTGTAAAGGGTTAGGTTATACGTTGAAATACCGTCGCCAAGCGAAACGGAGGAAAATGATTTTCGACTTCTATATTAATGTCAACAAAAATTTATACACACACACACACACACACACACACATATATGTACATGTTATCATGGATAATAAAAAAAAAATTCGTATACTCATTTTTGTGAGTGATACATACAGTCATATCTAATAAAATGTCTTCTAAATCCATATCTTCAGTGGAAAAACGGACTATAAATTTTTCAAATTTTTATTCTTAACATAACGTTAAAGTAAAAACAGAGACACTTTTTGATTGTGGAAATAATCATAGGAAATACATTTTTTTTACTCGTACAAAATATCCATGCACGCGTGGGAATTGTTTTATTTCTGCTTTCGTTAAAACCCAACCGTCAAAATTTATTAATTCGTTGAAAATTCGACGTTCGGAAAAACGGTTTGAGAAAGAAAGGAAAATAACAACTCTGGAGATTTCTCGTTATCTTTATATTTTGAATGGATATATACGAGTTAATCTTCACAATTACTAATTACGTTTTGTTCAATTTATGGAATGACTATAGCAGCTTCAAGCAGAAAAGACAAAAAAAATGGAGGGCGGTGAAATCCAGAGTAACAGTAAGATCGATCATTCCTCAATCAGCGAATCAAGCTCCAGCGAGCTTCTCAGTACATCATCCAGACTCTTTCCCTCTTCTTCTTCTTCTTCTCCACTGCTCGTCACTGCACCGCCGACGCTCTCTTCCGAGCCGCCGCCGCCGCCGCCGCCGCCGCCGAAACAAGCCTCGCCTTGAACGCCGTTCGAGTCCTCGCTGCTCGCCCGCGTCCTCCTCAACCTCCGCCTGCACGACCTCAACCGTTCTTCCAACGCCCTCCGCCGCGACTCGTGCCTCAACACCATCCGCCGGAGTGACTCGATCACCTCCCAGTCGTACTGCTGCTTCTGCTCCGCCAGCCGGCGGTCCTGGTTGGCCCTCATCTCGATCGCGCTCTTCTCGCTCTGCAGCCGCAGTATCAGGGACATGGCCTCGTCCGCGGCCGACGCGGCCGCGATCCGCTCCTTCTCGAGCTCTTTCGTCGCCGCGATTGCTCTCCGCCTCTCGATCTTCACCATCTTCCTCAGCGCTAGAACGTCGAACACTTCATCCTCTAGACACGAGCATTCTCTATCCTCTTCCTCCGCCTCCTCATCTTCTTCTTCGACGAGTTTGTTGGCTTTACCCGCGCTTCCCCTCACGAGCGCTTCGCCGGTCACCGAGCCGTGCGATTCCGGCGAATCGCCTTCAGAGCCTTCAGAGCCTTCAAATCGACGCGATTTCGAGAAACCTCATCCGAATCCCCAATTTCGGCAAGGCCTTGAGCCCTAACCGCGCGATCAGCACGAGGGCGACGGCCGCGAGGACCTGGCGGGAGCATTGTTGGATCGCGGAGACGCCGTCCTCGGCGCCGCCGCCGCCGCCGCCGCCGCCAACGCTCCCGCCGCTCAGCAGCTTGAGGAGCGACGCCCACTGCGATGCGGAGAGCCTGATCAGGAGGAGGTGGGAGAATCGCTTGAGCAAGTCGAGAAGGAAGCACGCGGTTACCAAGAGAGAGAGGGGGCCGAGGAGCCGCATGTGGTCCCCGGAGAGGCTCAGGCTTCCGTAGCGCCGGCGCTCACCACCATGTCCTCGGCGATCGATGCGTCCTCAATCCGGCGCCGGACCGAGCGAGAGCGGGAGAACCGTTCTCGGAAATCATCGCGAAGATCAAAGCGGGCGGGTGGGGAAGTTCAGTGGTCAATGCCAAAGAACGGATTGATTGTGATGGGATATCCACCTGGTTTTAGAGAGAGAGAGAGAGAGAGAGAGAGTGAGGTGGCACGTGGAGATCCGGGGAGACGAAGATGACGGCGGATAAATCGAAGAAAGGTGGTCAGACCATACCTTTTAAATGCAATTTTTTTTTTTTGAGCGACCCAAAAAATGCAAATTTTTTCACGGTGAAAATAATTGTTTTCTCTCTCTCTCTCTCTCTTTTGGCCAGAAAAAGAAATATAACTGGGAAAATGCTTCAACCATAAATGTACTGATTGATGAGGAAATCTCTTCAGATCATAATAAGAAGTTAATTATTTTTTTTCGTATCATAAGATAAAAGTTAAGCACAAACGACGTGCTTCTTCTTTTGGGATTTATGAAAAAGCGATCCGTCAAAAACTTAAATGTCATTAAGATTTCATGCATTTATGAAAAATTATATGCGAATATACGGGTTAATAGTTGAGTATTTCAAGAGTTTCGAATTTTAAAAAAAAGGAAGTCAAAATGCATAAACTAGACAGATCCTAAATAAAGATTAAAACTAAGCAAACTTTTTTAATTTTTTTTTATGAAAATCAAGTCAAAAAATATAAACAAAGAAACCGCGAGAGGTGCATGAAGTTACCGTTTTAATTCTTGCTCTTGAATTTCCTGCAAGCTCTTGTCTATAAGAATATTATAACATATGGTGGGAGCCCATGCGTAGCTTGCATATGTTAATAGATTTCAAAGTGAATAAAAGGAAGGGAGGAAGAAATCATGCCAGTTTTGGAAGATGATCGAACGTATTAGGAATGAAGTGTACGTTAATTAGCTCTATCTTGGTAGAATTCACCTTTGTGTTCTTCCCATGATCGACTGTATATAGAAAGTATTGAAAGCATGAGATAACTAGCTCGTTTACATCATAAATATTTCGAGTTCTTAGTACTCTGGGTATTTCATAAAGGTTTGCTCTTGTAATGACGGTTTACGAATATAATTACCTCTCAAGCTCAATTTGTTTCGTGAATAATAATACTCTCCGCATTTTTCGACGTTTGAATCGCTAAGGGAAATGAATCAATTGAAAATATTTTTAATTAGTTGAAAATTTATACTTAAATTCAGAAAAATGATTTCCTTTCTATAAAATCGAAAATCACTTTCCAAAATATGACTAGATATCAGCGCTTAGAAAAAAAACTCTACAATTGGACACGATAACCCCAATGCTTATCAAGGGCTAGGGCTAGGCTTGCTGATGTCCGTTGAGGTTGGGCTCCAAGCACTTGGGGTGGGGTCTATCAAGGCTAGGATCAAGACCCCAAAGCCCATGCTCTAGTCCTAGATGTTTGAATCTAGGTCCATCGAGGCTGGACTTAGAACTTTAGAGCTAGTCACTAGTGCTCGAATAATGGATATTTATTTAGGAAAATTAAATTAGATTTTCCTTATTAAATGATGAAAACTATTTTCTAATTCATTTTTAGGTTTCAACTAGATACGGAAGGATATTGTTATTTTTTGAAATATAACTTCCTAGAAAGTATTTTCCAAAAAATCACATTTTTTGCAAAACAAAAGGATCCTTATCGTGCATTTGTTTCATTGAAAATTTCATGATAAAAGAAATTATTTTTCATCAAGAAAAATAGTTAATTTTTATTTGTTTCATGATTTAGGGAAAGTGAATTGCTTCTTACTAGAAGGAGAAGTTATTTTAACTCAATTTGATCTTGTTTTTTTCAGTCCACAAAAAATTTTTTTTGTAAATCAATTAATTTTCTGCCGTCAAATCATTGGGAAATTGGAAAACAAATTCCTAGAAAAGAGTATTCTTTCAAACAAACATCCCTTGGATTATGTTTGTTTCATTGAAAGTTATTCTTGTCAAATCTAAATTTGTTGTTTTCGGTGCATGAAAAATATTTTTTTGTAGATCATCTAATTTTTCGCCATTCGAACACTGAAAAAGTTATAAAATAATGTTTCGGATATAATTTTTTTTTTCAAATAAACAGACCACTAAATAACCTTTAGAACCGCATTTTTCATCGCCCAAAGATGTGAATGACGAGGCTCGCAACTGGGCGGAATCCTGGCATCGAGAAAGAGCAGATGCACGGGAAAATGATCAAATGCTTCAGGGACCACGTGATCATCATCGAGAACCATGCAGAACCCCAAGTACCATCGTCAATATTTACTATTCTATCTCTCGCCGAGTGGAACGTCCATTGCTGTGTTATCCTCTCTTTTCAGTAAAGAAGAGGTGGGAAGAAGGTGGTGGCGAGTTCTGTAATGATCAGATCGCCAGCAACCATTTCTAGGGTTTTTCATGAACTTGCATGATTTCCCCGACCGCATATGAAGTTTCATAAGTTCGCCCACTAGTTCCTTTCTTTAATAATGCAACGGATTCAGTGCTGCTTGAAAGCACGAGCAAGGATTCTTTCTAGGCTAGATCCTCAGCAATCAAAAATACAAAAAGTTCTGGTTATTTTACCAAGTCAACGACACCCGATCCACACATATTTCGGATCGAACCCTAACCCAACAATAAACACAAAAACCACATAAGTTTCCATGGTATGTGTGTTGCTATTGGGAACAAACGGTTCGACCCACGTTGTTTTGGAATGCCTCAATCCACAAAAGAGGCGAAGTCGTTAACATGAAGTCATTTTTAGACAATCCGTCTAGCCCACCAAGATCGATAGGGTGACGGAAGGGGAAGACAATGAGAATGATACATACAATGAGGAACTATTTTTGTAAGTGAGGCTCGAGTTTTCGTCAATCTTACTTGCACTAATGTTCGTTGGCGTTACAAGAAGATACTTCAGACTATGTAAACGTATCTTGCAAAGGAGCAACATAACTCATGACTGGCATTTTTTATGGGAGCGAGAGAATTGGAGATTTAAAATTGAGTATGCTAATCGCTTGCCTTATTAAAGAACGACTCGTATAGTCAGGATGCGCACACCGGAGTCCAACCATCATCAAGCATTTTATTTGTTCTCTCACAACCTCTCCGGACAATCTCGGATCGGCCGCATCGAGAAGCGTCCGTAACCCACATAGATCCCAAACCTACTCGACTAATTGTATTGAGTGCTCTTTAGTCAACCATCGTTCAATTGACCTTCTTCGAATGCTATCTCAAGAGCAACCGCTCTGAAACTGTACACATTAGATTCCTTAGTAGCTTTGTCTATTATGAGACATTCGGTAGCCATGTATCCCCATATTCCTGCTAAGACAGTGATTTGTGATCCCTTATCATGATCGACAAGCCTAGTTAGGCCAAAGTCCTCTAGTTTGACATTGAAGTCAGTATCCAACATCATGTTGCTCGACTTGATAATCCCATGCAAGACGCATTGATTGCCCAATCCGTGCATATGTTGCAATGCGGAAGCCAAGTCTCGAGCGATTCTATGTCTCATCTCCCACGAGAGCAAGCTAACGCCTTTGAAGAGATGCAAGTCCAGGCTCCCATTGGGCATGAATTCGTATGCGAGCAGCAGTTTTCCCTTCTCATGGCACCAACCTATAAGTTTTACCAAGTTCCGAGGCCTCAACTGGCTAATGATCTTTACCATGGACGCATACTCTTTGGTGCCTTGAGTAGAGTTCCTCAGGCCACGCTTGACTACCAAATAGGAGTTCGATTCCTTCAAATGACCCTTGTAAATGCCACCAAACCCGACTTGAATATGTTAATAGTTTTCAAAATAAATAAGTAGATAAACTTTGAAGAATTCACCTTTTGTTTTCCTCCTATGATATGATCGAGTATATATAGAAAGGGGAACCGTGCCAAAAAAGTCCTAAACATTTTACCTTTGTGCCGATTTAGTCATAAACCTTTTCTTGGTGCTGATTTAGTCCTAAACCTTTTTAGGTTGTGTCAATTTAGTCATTTCTGGCCAATTTTGATCGGATTTTACTAACTGGATGCCGACCGGCTGACGTGACCTAATCGGCGCTAACATGGACAACTTTTAATAATATTTTAATTTTTAATTTTTTTATTTTTCTTCTCCTCTTCTTCCTCCAGCCGGTCGCTGGACCTCGGCAACCGACTAGAGGTGATGGCCGGCGAGGTCGACCTCAACCTCGTCGGCCACCTCGCTAGTGGCTGTAAGGGCGGCCTTGCGCGAGGCGGCGAGGCCGCCCTCGAGGCCTGGGCGGTGAGGCTCACCCTCGCAGGATCTAGCAAGGGTCGAAACTAGCCCATGGCTGGCGAGGGCGAGCCCCGCCAGCTTGCGGATATGGTGGCGAGTCGGCGAAGCGGCGAGCAACGGTGGACGGCATTAGGCGGCAGCGTTACAATGGTGGTCTCGCGTGACCAAGGTTTCCTTGGCTTGGCTGAGAGAGGAGTCTCTCTCTCTCTCTCTCTCTCTCTTGTGCGACGAACGACCGTGAGCTCCGGCCTAGTCTGACCAACGCAAGGCACAAAAGGATCGAGGCCTACCGGAGTTTCGGTGCTTGAAACCAGGCGCAACCGTAGGCTGATGGTCGTGGCTCAGGTGCGGTGGCTAGAGGTCTACCCCTCCGACTCTCTCCCCTTGCTCGAACCCCCTCACTCGCCAGATTTGGCGAGCTGGCGGGGCTCGCCCTTGCCGGCCATTGGCGAGGCTCGACCCTCGCCAGATTCGGCGAGGGGGAGCTGATATAGTTAGTATAACCACCTAGAGGGGGGTGACTAGGTGCACAAACAATTTATCGAGATATGGAAGCGATTCTAGGCAACCGATAGAAAGGAAGTTCTCTATTGATTAACAAAATGAAGTGCGATCAAGGTAAAGAAAAGGAAAAAAATTGAACAAAGGTTTATAATGGTTCTTATTTCAGTCCACTCTTTTGGCTCACTAGTTGGATTTACGAACGTATTAAGAATGAAATGTAAGATAATTTTTCTTGATTTTGAAGATGTTCTACCACACCTTTTGTTTTCACAAATATGATTTTGATCGAGCATTCGCTCAAAAGAATTGTCTAAACAACAGGAAGCTTCAGACTTTGGAATTCTTCTATCGCGCACACCTCGAACAACTTAAAACGTCTTCCTTATATACTCCTTTATGCCATCATACCCGTTGGCACTTACCAAAGGAATTCCTCCAATCTACCCATTGGACGAAATCAATTAAGAAGATTATTCGAGCTATGAAAGGAACGTGTCGATAGTCCATCAATCCTGTTTGCGCATACAATCAGGATCTCGGTTTCTATAAGTAGAACCTTCCAAGAATATTTAGGCAATCATCGGATCCTTAATCTTCGAGTCAGTCTCGACCAATCAAAGAATTCCGTTATGTCTTTTCCAGCCAAAAGATCTTCTCCAGTCGATAAGGTCATATCCTTAATGAAACATCCAGTTCTGGATAACCTTTTTTCAACGGATTCGAGACTGTCAATGAGGATAGACTTTGAGTCTTGAGTCTGGCTGTCCCGAGGTCTTCAGACTTTAAATAGCAAAGTCTGCAAACCTTCAGACTAAACTGATGGAAACGTTTTGTCAACTTCAAAACACTTCAAGAAGATTTCTCCAACACGAGCCTCCCTGCCCAGGCCTTGAGGGTGGCCTCATGCCGGGCGAGCAAGGCTCACCCCCGCCACCCCGCGCGAGGCCACCCTCGTGGCCATTGGCGAGGTGGTTGGCGAGGTCGACCTTGACCTCGCTAGTTGTCGCCTCTGGCCGGTCATCGAGGTCCGGTGACCGGCTGGAGGAATAAGAGGAAAAGAAAAAAATAAAAATAAAAAATAAAAAAATTCAAAAATATTAAAATATTATTAAAAGTTGTTCACGTCGGCGCCAATCGGCCACGTCAGCCAACCGACGTCAATTAGCAAAATTCGGACAAAATTTGCCGGCAATGATTGAATTGGCACAACCTAAAAAGTTTTAAGACTAAATCGGCACAAAGACAAAAGGTTTAAGACTTTTTTAGCACTTTTCCCATATAGAAAGTGTTCGAAGCATGGGTGACTAGTTCATTAAATAATGAATATCTTGAGTTCTTAATATTTCTGGTATTATTTCATAAAGGGTTGTTCTCTGACGAGTTTACAAGGATATTTATCACTTAAATTATGTTTGCTTCACTGAAAAATTTATAATAAAAGATAATTTTCTATGAAATTTGTATTTATTTGGTAATTTAGAGAAAACCATTTTTGGAAAGTCATTTTTCTCGACTTTAAACTTGTTATTTTCGGCCTATGAAAAACATTTTCTATAGATGTATTAGTTTTGAGCCATCTAAATACGGAAAAGTTGGAAAACAATTTATAGAAAATTATTTTTTAAAATTATTTTCCTGATCAAACGGATCCTTAGATAACAAAGAGAACGATGAGGTCATTCGCAAAACCCAAAGTACCATCACCATTATCCTTCCATCATTTGCTACTTTATCTTGCGCCTAGGGGAACGTCCATTGCTACGTAACTCTTCATTTTTCAGTAAAGAAGATAAAGCAATGAATTCAGTGTTGCTTAAAAGCACGAGAAAGGATTCTTCTAATGACTTCTTGCGAGCAATTCAACGACGCACAACAAACACGAACCCAACAATAAACTCAAAAACCACACAAACCTCAATCGTATGTGTGTTGCTATTAGGAACAAACGATTCGATGGATGCTGTTTTGGAATACTTCAATCCATGAAAGAGGTGAAGTCGTTAACATGAAAACGTTTTTCAACAATCCCTCTAGCCCACCAAGATCGATACGATGACGGAAGGGGAAGATGATCAGGATGATACATACAATATTGGTTTTGCAAGCAAGGCTCGAGGTTTCTTCAATCTTGCTTGCACTACTGTTCGCGGCAGTACAAGAAGATGCTTGAGACGATGTAAACATATCTCCCGAAGGAGAAACATACCTCATCACAGGCATTTTTTTTATGGGAGTGAGAGCATTGGAGCTTCGAAATTGAATACGCTAATTGCTTGTCTTATGGAAGGACGACTTGTGTAGTCCGGATGCGCACAGCAGAGTCCAACCATCATCAAGCATTTCATTTGTTCTCTCACAAACTCTTCGGACAATCTTGGATCGGCTGCATCAAAAAGCATCCCTAACCCATACAGATCCCAAACCCACTCAACTAATTGTACTGGATACTCTTCAGCTGATCCTTGTTCAATTGACCTTCTTCCGCATGCTATCTCCAGAGAACCTACTTCAAAGCTGTACACATCAGATTCCTTAGTGGGTTTGCCTGTTAGGAGACATTCGGGAGCTATGTATCCGTGTGTTCCTGCTAAGTTAGTGGTTTGTGACCCCTTATCATGATTGACAAACTTAGCTAGGCCAAAGTCCCCGAGTTTGGCATTGAAGTCGGTATCCAACATCATGTTGCTCGACTTGATACCCCTATGCAAGATGCATTGGTTGCCAAATTTGTGAAGATAGAACAACGTGGAGGCCAAGTCTTGAGCGATTCTAGGTCTCATCTCCCACGAGAGAAAGCTAACACCTTTGAAGAGATGCAAGTCCAGGCTCCCATTAGGCATGAATTCACATGTGCGCAGCAGTTGCCCCTTCTCATGACACCAACCGACGAGTTGCACCAAGTTCTGATGCCTCAATTGAACAGATGCATATTCTTTGATCCCTTGCTTAGAGTTCCTCGAGACACGCTTTACTGCCAAATCGGAGTTCAATTTCCTCAAGCGACCCTTGTAAACGTCACCCAACCCACCTTCTCCGAGCTTCCCTTTCTCATTGAAGTCGTTTGTGGCAAGAGCTAACTCATGATGATAAAATTTCAAAGGCCCTGCTTTCTTTCTAAAGTCATCATCAATACGGTCTATCTCATCAAGCTCTATCACATCATCCTCTTCATTCCTAACCCATTTCCTCCTTGAAAGAAACCAGACAATGCCCAGACTGCCGCCCAAAGTGTGAAAGCTGATATAGCTAGTACGAGTACCTAGAGGGGGGTGAATAGGTATATTAAAGATTTTTCTTGATAATTGCATAATACTTAGACAGTTGAAGGATTTGCAATAAATAATAATCAACGTAAGACTGAGTAAAGGAAATAGAGAATTGAACACACGGTTTATAGTGGTTCGGCTTGATTCAAGCATACGTCCACTCTTCTGCACTGACAGCCAATTGGCTGGATTCCACTATGAACAAAGAGATGTTACAGTGTTGATCTTCCTTGATTTCTAGGTGTAGATGATCTACCACACTCACTCAAGGTATCACCAAGTATAAACACTCTTTGTGTATACAATTTCGCTCAAACTGTATCGACTAATAATCAAGGTGCTTAAGACTCTGGAATTTCTCTATCGATCACGTTTTTAAAACAACTAGAACGACTTCCTTTTTATACTCCTTTATGCCATCATACCGTTGGCACTTACCAAAGGAATTCCTCCAATCTACCCGTTGGACGGAATCAATTAAGGAGATCATTCGAGCTATAAAAGGAACCTGACGATAGCCCATCAATCCTGTTCGCCCATACAATCAGGATCTTGGTTTCCAAGAATAGAACATTCCAAGAATATTTCGTCGACCACCGGATCTTCAATTGATCTAGATACAAATAAAAGAATCCGTTATATTTATCCAACCAATAGATCTTCTCCAGAGAATAAGATTAAATCCTTAACCATAAACTTCGGCTCTGGATTTCCTTCGTCACTGGATCAGAAAGACTGTCAATGAGAAAAGTCTTGAGTCTTGAGTGCTGAGTCTGGTGATCATAAAGTGTTCAGACTTTAAATTGACGGTCTGCAAATATCCAGACTAGACTGATAGAAACGTTTTGTCAGCTTCAAAATATTCTAGAAAGATTTCTCCAACAATCTCCCCCTTTTTGATGGTGACAAAACTTTCCTGTAGATTTGAACAACTTTGACCTGCACAAACATTTCTCAAGTAATACGGCTATCTCATAAAGATTAATAAAACAACTAGACTCTGCATCCACAGAAAATTGGTTAGTCTTTCATGAGTAATACCATATGACAAAACACTTGATATAAATGCAGATAGTCAAGCATCAAAATCCATAGCCAATTCAGTTCACTCAAGTCAAGTCACTCAAGTCAAGTCATACTCAAAAACAAACACAATCACAAAAACAAGTTTAAAGTCAAGTTTAAAGTTCGTTCAAATTTGCAATTCTCCCCCTTTTTGTCAACATAAAAAAGGTGAGAAAAGCGTCAAGTCTGCTTGGGAATGCGCACGATCTGAAAATCTCCCATTGACTGGACTATGCCTTCTAGCCTCTTCAAGTCTTCCCTTAGATGAGCTACCTCTTCTCCTTTGGCATTGGCTTGAAGTTGTAGAGCGAGGTCTTTCATTTTGTCCTCCAGGGTAACTGAAGATGCTTGTCCAGCATTCTTTATGGCTTGAATTTCACAGTCCAGAGCATAGATTTGGCCACGCATTTCCAGAAGAACATCCATAATACGCCGAAAATCTGCAGAATTGTCCGTCTGCATACTTGCATTTGCTTTCTCAGATGGAGTGAATGCAGACGATGGCGCTTCTGTATAATCTTGCAGATTTGGTGTTGACGTATCGTGTCCTTCTTCAGGCAATTGAGAAGCCTGAAACTCTTTTGGGTCCGCTGGAGATTGTCTTAGACCTTCACTATTGGCAGCATGAGGTTTGGACCTTTGCTCGCCAACTCCCCCTGTCTCTAGGACATCAAAAGAGGAAGAGTGATGATCTTCTTTGTCTTGATTATCCTTTTCTCCATATTCGGTTGCAGATTTTTCTTTCTCTTCTTCTCCCTCTGCTCTGCTTCTTCTCTGAGCTTGGCTTGCTCCTCTTCTTCTCTCTGTTTCTTCTGAAGTTCTGTCGATTGGGGTACAAAACGTCTGGTCCTTATCAAGGCAGCGATTGTGAGATCTTCCTCCTCATCTTCATCCTCCAAGATGAGAGTTCTCTTCTTTTTGGATGAGGCACCAATGGCCTCCTTCCTTTTCTCTTTGAAGCGACGGAACCGGAGTCTTCACTCTGAATTTCTCCATTGCCTTAGAAAGTTCTTGCAGACGCATCTTCGTTAACATCTTCAAACCTACCACCATCTTATCGCACGGTCGAACACGAAGTGTATGTGGCGGTTCAATATTCATGTGTCTGAAGGTCTTGATCACCAGACCTGGGTAAGGCAATTGTCCCTTGTCCTTCGACATTGCTCTGTACATGTGAAAGAGAATAGTGTGAGGAAGAGAGAACTTCATCCCTGAGTTGATTGCGTACATCAATTTTGCCTCTGAATTAGACACATCAGTCTTTGATGTAGACTTGGGCCTCATGCAATTGATCACAATTTTATGTAGCACGATATTGATGGCACGCATCCCTGAATAGATGATTTTTCCTTCTACATCTCTATCCTTGACAAGTTCCAATGAGGCACGAGCAACTGAGACTTTGATTGGTTGATAACGTCCTCGTTTAACTCCAATTATGTCCGCCAACATGTCCACGTCTACCACATAGTCTTGGTCTCTAACACTGAATGATATTCTATTCGCATCTAAGAAGCTAAGATTCGAATAGAAGTATGCTGTTAATTGCGCATATCTATTTGTGGTATCAGTGCAAAAACGTTCCAGTTGAAGCAGACTAAACTTCTCCCTTAAGTTCACATTAACGGCATCCAAGAAATCGAAATCAACACTCCTAGGGTTTATCACCCCACGTTTCAGCAGTCTGAAGAACAGATTTTCCTGTTCCTTCGATTTAAACAACTCCATTCTCTTTCCCTTCACCTTCGCAGCAACACCTATTCTAGGTTGAAAATCACTGAACATTTTATCATCATCGTTCCCGTACTTGAATTTGGTCCCGACATACGAGGGTCACTTGGAATGTTCGCAAGTGCTTCCTCCGCCTTTCCCTTGGGAGCAATTCCCAAATCCTCCATTTTTCTCAGAAAGATATGCTCATTCCCATAATTCTTATCTTTAAGAAAATCATCCACGTAGTTCAACGGAGTCCCAGTACTTTTCAACGCACAGTAGAGCTTGTAAATAAAAGAGGGTTTTTGGACTCTTACAGGGTCTGCATCCTTGATTATCTCTTCCTCCTGTTGATGACCCGCACCTTGTGGGGTAGATGGCGTTGAGTGACATGGTGGAGAGTGAGTCGAGCTCTGCTGCTGACTCGATAATTCTTCCTCTTCGGTGAGATTAAAATGGATAGGTCCCTCCTTCATCCTCTGTGGTCCCCTGTTCGCGATTCTTGAAGACTTCCTCGAAGAAGACATCCTTCCTTGTCGCTGAAAGATTCCTTTACTTGCTTTCCCAAGAAGAGATGACAACTTTCTCGAGGATGAACACGAAGTAGAAACCGGATTGGGAGGAGAATGCTTTTTAGGGTTTTGAAGATTGAAGATGAAAACTGTATATATATAACTCAGTTTTGAAAAGGGAAGTTCAATCGACACAAGGAAAGTGTACGAATACCTCTTTTCGAAATCAATAACTGCCAAAATTAATCATTTTGAAAAGACAAGATTTCGTTTTTCATGGAGACTGTAAAATAACTGAACGAAAGATCGTACCTTTTCGAGTTTAGATAAAATAGCAACTTACAGTCTATAGCCATGAATGTCTGAGTCTGAGGATTTAAAGTCTGACACTTTAGAGTCTGATGGTTGGAGAGTCTCTAGACTTTAACTTCCTCTAGCTTCAAAATGTTGAGTTTGGAACGGATAAAGTCGAATTGATTTTTCTCCAAAGGCTTTGTGAATATATCCGCTAGTTGACTTTTTGAATCAACAAATTGAATCGAGATTTCTCCATTTTGAATATGATCTCTAATGAAGTGATGTCGAATCTCTATATGCTTTGCTCTTGAATGAAGGATTGGATTTTTGGTGAGATTGATCGCGCTGGTGTTGTCACATCTGATTTCTGTGCATGAGTCTTCAATCCCAAAGTCTTGTAACTGTTGTTTTATCCATAGAATTTGCGAACAGCAGTTTCCAAGAGCTACATACTCTGCTTCTGTTGTTGAGAGAGCTACATTGCTTTGTTTCCTTGAAAACCAAGACACTGTCCTGCTTCCAAGCAAGTGGCAAGTTCGAAGTACTTTTTCTATCGACTCGCAACCGGCCAGATCTGCGTCGAATATCCCGAGGAAGATTAAAGTCTCCTTCTTAGGATACCAAAGCGATGCTTGAAGATGAAGCAACATATTTAATAATACGTTTTTTGCAAAGACCGAGATGGGATTATCTAGGATCTAATTGAAACCTAGCACAGATGCAAACACTCAACAAAATGTCAGGTCTAGAAGCAGTAAGATAAAGAAGTGAACCAATGATGCTCCTGTACAGTTTTTGATCAACTTTCTTTCCTCCTTCATCTTTGTCTATCTTCAAAGAACATGACATCGGTATGCCGGTCTTTTTGCACTTTTCCAGATCGTTAGCATATTTTTCTTGGTGAATGAAAGTTCCTTCCTTCAATTGCTTTACTTGAAGACCAAGAAAGAATGTTAATTCTCCCATCATACTCATTTCAAACTCATCCTGCATAGACTTAGAAAATTTCTTGCATAGACTTTCATTAGGAGATCCAAAAATAATATCATCCACATATATTTGAACAAGTAAAAAGCTTTTGTTTTCCTTTTTGATAAATAAAGTAGTATCTACTTTACCTTTGACAAAACCATTATGTAATAAAAACTTACTTAGTCTGTCGTACCAAGCTCAAGGTGCTTGCTTTAAACCATACAAGGCCTTTTTCAGTCTGAAGACTGAGTCTGGCTTCTTTGGGTCTTCAAACCCAGGAGGTTGTTCCACATATACTTCCTCTTGGATAAATCCATTTAGGAAAGCACTTTTGACGTCCATTTGGAATAACCTGAAATTTTTATAACAAGCAAACGCAAGTAATAGTCGGATAGCTTCTAACCTTGCTACAAGAGAGTAAGTCTCATCATAGTCTATTCCTTCTTATTGCGTATATCCTTTGGCCACGAGTCTTGCTTTGTTTCGTACGACTTTTCCTTTTTCATTCATCTTGTTTCTAAACACCCATTTGGCTCCAATAACAGTTTTACCTTTTGGTTTAGATGTCAATTCCCAGACATCATTAATGTTGAACTGTTTGAGCTTTTCTTGCATAGCTTCGATCCAGCTTTCATCAGATAAAGCTTCTTCTATGCTTTTTGGTTCAATTTCAGAAATGAGAGCCACAAAGACTAGACTCTTCTCGTCTTTTGGATCTGGTGCGAATCCCTTCATTAATTTCGCCGATAATGAGATCTTTGGGATGACTGGACTTATGCTTCCAGTTACTGGTTGATTTGTCTGGTTGATGATCTCTTTCTTTATTTGAATCTTCATGAATATCTTGATGCTGGTCTTCCAAAGTCTGAGATATTTCTTGAGTTGTAAGCTTTGGAAGATCTGAAGCAGGTTTAGACTCTTCATATTGAGTCTAACTGGATTCATCTTGTGATGAGTCTTGGAACTTGACATTCATTGACTCCTCCATAGACTGGCTCTTCTTGTTATAGACTCTGTAGGCTTTGCTTGATGTAGAATATCCAAGGAAGATGCCTTCATCTGATCTTTCTTCAAACTTACCAACTCGATCTTTTGCATTGTTCAATATAAAGCATTTGCAACCGAACACATGAAAGTATGAAACAATGGGTTTCTTACCTTTGAATAACTCATAAGGGGTTTTCTCTAGAATAGGTCTTAGGAAGACTCTATTGATGATATAGCACGCTGTTGAAACAGCTTCAGCCCAAAATCGTGAAGAAATCTTACTTTCAATTAAAAGAGTTCTAGCCATTTCTTGAAGAGATCTATTCTTTCTTTCTACAACTCCATTTTGCTCTGGAGTATATGGAGAAGAGAACATATGCTTAAAACCAGATTCATCACAAAATTTTGTAAAATCTTGATTTTCAGATTCACCTCCATGATCTGTTCTTATATTTGAAATATCACATCCTTTTTCATTTTGAACCTTTTTAGCAAATTTTTCAAAATATGAGAAGGTTTCAGACTTACTTGCAAGGAAATATACCCAAGTAAAACGAGAGTAATCGTCCACTATTACTAGACAATATTTCTTACCTCCAATGCTCTGGGTTCTTGTTGGTCCGAAGAGATCCATATGCAGCAACTGTAGTACATGATTAGTAGAGACATGATTTATTGGCTTAAATGAATTTCTTACCTGCTTTCCCAAAATACATGGTGTGCATGGATCGGACTTTTGGTAAGGTAATTTGGGTAGACCTCGAACAAGCTGCTTTAATGAGATTTTGGCTAACCGCTTCATGTTGACATGACCAAGCTTTCGTGCCATAAGCTTGCTTCATCTTGAATTGAGATTAGGCATTGTGATTCATTTGGTTTCACGTCTAAGAGGTAGATATTTCCATGTCTTCGACCCATGAAAGACTGAGTAGAGTCTTTACTGATTCCAGAACATATTCCTTCTTGAAAGGAGATCTTGAAACCAGTATCACATAATTGGCTAATGCTGAGAAGGTTGTAGTTGAGTCCTTCCACTAGAGAAACATTGCTTATTGTGAGATTTCCAATTTTCACAGTTCCAAATCCCACAATGTTTCCTTTGCCGTTTCCTCCAAAAGAAACTTTTCCACCATTCACTTGAATAAGCTTTGTGAAGCAATTTGAGTCTCCTGTCATGTGTCTTGAACATCCACTATCAAGATACCACTTTACCTTTTTCTTGACGGAGACTTGCATTTAAAAGAGAGTCTCAAGCTTTCTTTGGTACCCAAATTTTCTTGGGTCCTTTAGTGTCAGTAGGATAAATATTATTAGACCATACTTTCTTAACAGGCTTCCAAACCATAGGACACTCTTTTTCAAAGTGATCCTTACTGTTACACTTTGAACACCTTAGAGCATTCCGACCTACAGATTTTACAAAAACTTTCTTGAAATGATTTTTGTAAGCCTCTCTCGACGGTTTTTTCTTAATTCTTTATTTTACTTTAGGAAAATCAATCAAGGGAATTGTTTCTGCTGTCATACCTAGACTAGACTTATTGAAGTAAGGTCTTTGAACCGAAAGAACTTTTTCAAGTTTTTCAGATCCTATCCAAAATTTCTTTGAAATATTTGATAAGTCAGTTTTTAGAAAAGCATTTTCTTTCAAAAGATTATCTTCTTTTTCTTTAAGAGTAGAAACATTTAAGTCTAAACTTTTAACTTTTTCTTCTAAAATGATTTTCTTTTGTTTTAGATCTGAGTTTTCCTTTTTAAGTTCGGAAATTCTTTTGAGAGAAGTCTTAAAACTAAAACATAGTTCATCAATGTATTTAGAGACTTTGATAGGAATTTTAAAATCACTTACCTCAAAATTTGTCCCGAGTCGATCCGAATCTAAGTCCGAGTCCGAATCGCCATCAAACATATATTGGCATATTCATTATCATTTTCTTCACACTCTGTGTCACTCCAAGTTTCGGCTTTGAGAGCTTTTCGAAACTTCTCGGCTTTTCCTCTTTTCTTCTTCAGAAGAAGGACAGTTGGGTACGATGTGTCCCTTTTTCTTACATTCGAAGCAAACTACATCTTTGTTTGGTTCTTCATTATCAATAGACTTGATCTGCTGTCTTTGGAAACTTTGTTTCTTTGAGTTGAACCTTCTTCCTTTTCTATTCAGTTTTCTGAATCTTCTTATCATAAGAGCAAGCTCCTCATCGTCCATATCATCTTCAGAATCAGTATCATCGAATCATAATTTGATTTTAATGTAATGGATTTCTTACCTCTTGGATCTTCGTCTTCATTAATTCGTTCCACTTCATAAGACTGAAGAGTTGCAATCAGCTCGTCGACAGATAGTGGCATAATTATTTGCGTCTCTCTTATTGAAGTCTTTATATAATTCCAATCCTTGGAGAGTCCACGTAGTAGCTTGTTCACCTTCATGGGATCAGAAATTTTCTGTCCTTGATTCTCAAGACCATTGATAATATCTGTAAAACGGCTAAACATATCAGTTATAGATTCTCCTGGTTTCATTTTGAAGGCTTCATATTGACCAAGGAGAATGTTAATTCTGGTCTCCTTCACTCGATCTGTTCCTTCATAGGTGATATGTAATCTGTCCCAAACTTCTTTTGCTGTAACACAAGAAGATATTCTGTTATATTCAGTTGGTGACAAAGCACAATATAAAGAGTAAATTGCTTTTGCATCGAGTGCTTGTCTCTTGATTATCTCTTCTTGAGTCATTCTGCTAGTCTCAACAGTTTCTTTCCCTCTTTCAGAGACTGATGCAGCAGTAGGAGTGATTCCTCTTTCCACAACGTCCCATTCCAGAGGATCCTTTGACCGTAGGAAAGCTTTCATCCTGTTCTTCTAGATGTTGTAATCCTTTCCATCAAAGTAGGGTGGTCTGGTATTGCTTTGCCCTTCCACCAGTCCTGGTGCCAGCATACTAGCCATGGATCTTTTACTACGAAGTAAGACACTTCAAATAAAGTAAGAACACGGGTTCTGATACTAATTGATATAGCTAGTACGAGTACCTAGAGAGGGGTGAATAGGTATATAAAAGATTTTTCTTGATAATTGCACAATACTTAGACAATTGAAGGATTTGCAATAAATAATAATCAACGTAAGACTGAGTAAAGGAAAGAGAGAATTGAACACGCGGTTTATAGTGGTTTGGCTTGATTCAAGCCTACGTCCACTCTTCGCACCGACAGCCAATTGGCTGGATTCCACTATGAACAAAGAGATGTTACGGTGTTGATCTTCCTTGATTTCTAGGTGTAGATGATCTACCACACTCACTTAAGGTATCACCAAGAATAAACACTCTCTGTGTATACAATTTCGCTCAAACTGTATCGACTAATAATCAAGGTGCTTCAGAGTCTGGAATTTCTCTATCGATCACGTTTTTAAAACAATTAGAACGACTTCCTTTTTATACTCCTTTATGCCATCATACCGTTGGCACTTACCAAAGGAATTCCTCCAATCTACCCGTTGGACGGAATCAATTAAGGAGATCATTCGAGCTATAAAAGGAACCTGACGATAGCCCATCAATCCTGTTCGTCCATACAATCAAGATCTTGGTTTCCAAGAATAGAACATTCCAAGAATATTTCATCGACCACCGGATCTTCAATTGATCTAGATACAAATAAAAGAATCCGTTATATTTATCCAACCAATAGATCTTCTCCAGAAAATAGGATTAAATCCTTAACCATAAACTTTGGCTATGAATTTCCTTTGTCACTAGATCAGAAAGACTGTCAATGAGAAAAGTCTTGAGTCTTAAGTCTTGAGTCTTGAGTGCTGAGTTTGGTGATCATAAAGTCTTCAGACTTTAAATTGACGGTCTGCAAATATCCAGACTAGACTGATAGAAACGTTTTGTCAGCTTTAAAATATTCTGGAAAGATTTATCCAACAAAAGCTAGTATGAACACCTAGAGGGGGTGAATAAGTGTTTAAATTAAACCTTGGCAAATATATGTAGAATAAAATAAACTTCGAGTAAAATAAAGGAGTTAAGGAAGAGAATAAGAACACATGGTTTATAGTGGTTCGGCTTAATCCAAGCCTACGTTCACTCTCCCACGCTAATAGCCTTCTTGCTGGATTCCACTATGCAATTAACAAGAGATTACAACTTTGAGTGCAAACACTTAGTAGTAGATCACACTATCTCACTAAGTCACTCTTTTGGTATTTCTCTCATGATCACAAACGTTTAAGCTCACCAAAGACAAATGTATGATTGAAGGTCGCTCAGACTTTGGAATTATAAATTCTACGCTCCGTCTCTTACTTGCTCATCGGTCCTTCATCTCCTTAAATACTCTTCCACTTCCAAACTAGCCGTTGGACAATATCTTGAAGATCGTTTTCCAATATTTGGACAGCTCTATATCTAGAAGATTTGGTAGCCGTTGAGTGACAAAGGTAGAATCCCAAATTAATTCCGATCGCCCATACAAACAGAATCTTGGTTTCCATAAGTAAAGCTTCTTCGTATAGAAAGTTCTTATCTTCAATATCCAATCGTCAATCAATTAGATTGAGTCAATCAAATCAATCTTGATGTGGAATCCAAACCAGATCACTAGCCATTATATGATTGGGCTTGTATTACGTTCTATCGAATTTAGATGTAAAGTCTAAGTGCAATAGACTTTACAATCTGAGTCTGAATACAATAGACTTTACAATCTGGGTCTGAACATATTCTGCTTCTAAACAGATTTAACTTTAAGGTCTTAATACAGTCTGAATAAGTTCAGCTTCTGCATAGAGTCTGTCTTCTGGTTCTCCATTCACGTTTAGTCTGGAATTTATCAGAGTAGGCCGACTTCTGATATAGAACAGACTTTGACACTAAAGTCTGGCAGTCTTCGGACTTTGACACAGAAATCTGGAAATCTTCAGAATATACTTTGGACATATGTTACGTTCAGTCTTCTGGCAGTCTTCTGACTTTGACAATATCCTTTACATGTTCTATCATATCTGCATGGTCTATTACTTAACTATTAAACATGTTAGTAACCTTTGATTTATTTTGTCATCTTCAAAACATCATAAGAGATTTCCCTAACAATCTCCCACTTTTTGATTATGCAAAACAATCTTTGAATATGCAGATTTGTAAACACGCTTTTAAAAATATCAATTTAAATAAAATGATATTAGAAGATAGCAAATAGATTGAGCATAACAATATATAGAAAAATAATCGCAGCTCAATATTATGCAATAAATAATATCAATCAATCAACACATATGCATATTCATATTCTCTCCCCCTTTTTGTCATAATCAAAAAGCGATAACGATGAAAATAGTATCACGTAGAGAATATAAAATTATAACAAATATCTTGCATGAAACACAATTTCCAAAAAAAATCAGCTTTTATAAAGTAAATCGAATATTAAAGATATGCAATATAGCTTACTTCAATCATATATATCAGCAACTATCCAATAAAAATTACGGATGCATTATAAAATTCACTTTACCGCTTTTGTCATAATAAAATGATAATATCAATAGAAGATTTGTTAATGACAAAAGGTAATAAAAAATGCACTAACCAGATTTAGTAGAACTTAACAAATTCTGACACATTTACCTTTTCCTTCTTTCCATAACATGATCACGATCATTCCAAAAAGATTTTTCCATAATTAATCAAAGCTCCCCCTCAATTTGTTACCTTTTTGAGATGATCACAATTCTTTCCTTTCTTTTAGATTCACGTTCTCCCCATGTGATCATGACAATATTTGCGAATAGAAACAATTGTTGCTTGTGCACGTTGAACATAATATATTTCTAGTATTTCCTTTGTAGCAACAACATCCGCAACGATCGCTTGCATTTTGAAATTCGAGGCAAAAATTTATTTTCTTCAATCAAGCTCATCTCGAATTCAACGTGTATCAACTTAACAAACTTTTTGCACAAATAAGCTGTAATAATATCCACGTAATAAATAATGCCCTTTCTTCAAATAAATAAGTTGAATAGCATATATAAATTTATCAATTATTAAAATTTTGAACTACTTAACCTTCCGTACGACACATAAGGGATTTCCTCAACAAGTAAAAGTTTTGCACAAGGAATATAATTTTGAACATCCAGAAGATAGAATAGAATCACCATGGTTTTCTAATCGAGCTTTCCAAAATTCATATGGAATATTCTTTTGTCACCTACAAAACCTTGTATGATAGATAATCATCTTTGCAAAAATGTCACGTAATATCTTCATTTGATTTGCCGATCAAACTTGCTATAGATATAATATATCTTCTAAGAATATAGCAAGAATATCCATGAATATGCAGTAATATCTTTCGAGATCAAATGGATTTCCTTGAGCATAAATTTCATATATGCATTTTGCAAAAGGAAAATAGATATTTATGTCACGTGCCAAAATTGCAATACCTTATATTTATAACAAAAGATATTCGCAATATAATAAACAATCATCCAAAATCATGATAAATGCACATAGAAATTTGCAAGGTGGGATGAAAAAAAAAATTCTCTTACCCAAGGTATATGTTTCAAATATACCATTGATAAAAAAAAAAATCATTACCAATCTTCACATGAGATACATTTCTGATTGCATCATGATTTGCATAAATTTGCAATCATTCTTCCCTTAAAGGATTTCCTGCAATCAACTCGTTTTCCTTTTTGGTATCCATCAATTTGGATCCTTCCTTGACGTTAGAGCAAAATATAAAATCTCCATAATCAAATATTCTTTCTTAATTCATCATAACAAAGTATTCAAAGAAAGAATATTATGCACAATGATAGTTTTAAAAATAAATTCTCACTTAGTCATATTACGATAAAAACAGAGAGAATAAAATCCTTGAGTATCTAGGAAAATTTTGCATAATTAACATCACATAGAATCAGATTTTTACTTTGCATAAAATCAAACCAAATAAACTCAATTGTCTCTAAGCATGATATCAAAAATGATCACACGTATCAAATCAAATTTCGAATCACAAAAACAAATCATGCGATTCTTTCTTCAATAAAACAAATCAAGGAATATGATCATTATAAAATCTCAATCAACGAAGGATATATCGAATATCAAGCATAATGAGAAATTTTAAATTGTGTACTCAAACCAAATTAAGAATAAAAATATATACATTTATTACCAAACTCTCTTTCTTCTTTCTTCTTTATATCCTGCAAAAACAACTCACATTTTCTTTTGGTACCCATTTTTTTGGGGTCAATGAGAGTTAGTAAAGTATGCTGTTTTTATCCAATTTTTCTTGATAGGTCTCCAAACTTTAGGATATTTTTTCTCAAAGTGTTCCGAATCTCCACAATTTGAACACTTAACGTCATTTCCACCAATAGGTTTTACAAACACTTTTTGAAAATGATTTTTGTAAAAATCTTTTATAGGTCTTTGTTTAATTCTTTCCTTTACCTTAAGAAGATCAATTAGAGAATCACTTTCCTTATTAAAACCGAGTCCCGACTTATTATAGTAAGGAACTTGTATAGAAAGAATATACTCTAATGTTTTTGATTCATTTGAAAATCTTGTCGAAATATTTGAAAATTCTTTATTTAAAGAATCATTTTCTTTGACAAGTAAATCTCGACTATCTTTTGTTTGTATAAAATCTTTTTGCAAAATTTCAAACTTTTCTTTTTGAGAAATATCTTGTTGCCTAAGACGTGAATTCTCCTTTTTTACTTCGAAGATCCTTTTAAGAGAAGATTTGATATTTGAACAAAGCTCATTTATATACTTTGAAACTTTGAGAGGAATTTTTGAATGACTTACCTTGATTTCCTCAACGGATTCCGAGTCCGTGTCTAAGTCGACTCGATTCGAGTCGTGTCCGAGTCAGACTCAGATTCTGAATGTGCCATCAAGCATATATTTCATTGCTCATCATCTTCTTTCATTGTTCTTTTCTGCTCATTCTGCTGGTATTGTCTTTTTCCACTGAATTTGCTTCATTTTCTACTCAATTTTTTTAATTTCTTGATCATAAAAGCAAGTTCTTCGTTGTCTAAGTCATTTTTTTGAGTCTGTTTCATCAAAAACAGCATTAGATATTAAAGCAATAGACTTTTTACCTTCGGGATCTTCATCATTGAGCTGTTCCACCTCATAGGATTGAAGAGTGCCGATCAATTCATCAACGGAAAGTGACATAATCCTTTGAGTCTTCCGGATTGAGGTCTTAACATGTTTCCATTCTTTTGAGAGATCTCGCAAGAGTTTGTTGACCTTCATTGGGGAAGAAATTGGATGACCTTGATATGCTAAACTATTTACAATATCTGTAAAGCGGCTGAACATATCTCTAATCGACTCTCCTTGCTTCATCTTGAAGAATTCATATTTGTCGAGCAGGAAGTTTACTTTTGTCTCTTTTACACGATCGGTCCCTTCATATCTAACATGAAGTCTATCCCAAACTTCTTTTGCTGTTTCACATGAAGAGATTCTGTTATATTCAGTATGAGACAATGCGCAATATAAAGAATAATTGGCTTTTGCATCAAGCGCTTTTCTTTTGGACATCTCCGTTCGAGACATAGGAGTGGAGGGTTTGGTTTCTTTGTCTTTGCCATTCTTATTTGATGTAGACGCAGCAGTGGAATTGATTCATTTTTCCACAACATCCCATTGCAAGGGATCTCTGGATCTTAGGAATGCATTCATTTTGTTCTTCCACACGTTGTATTCTTTTCCATCAAAATATGGTGGCCTGTTGTTGCTTTGTCCCTCCATAAGTCTCGATGCCAAGATACTAGCCATAAAAGATATTTAGCTCAAAAGTAAAAACACTTTTATAAACCAAGCACTTGGCTCTAATACCAATTGTGAAAGGTAGTATGAACACCTAGAGGGGGTGAATAGGTGTTTAAACTAAACCTTGGCAAATATATGCAAAATAAAATAAACTTCGAGCAAAATAAAGGAGTTAAGGAAGAGAATAAGAACACAAGGTTTATAGTGGTTCGGCTTAATTTAAGCCCACGTCCACTCTCCCTTGCTAACAGCCTTCTTGCTGGATTCCGCTATATAATCAACAAGAGATTACAACTTTGAGTGCAAACACTTAGTAGTAAATCACACTATCTCACTAAGTCACTCTTTTGGAATTTCTCTCACGATCACAAACGTTTACGCTCACCAAAGACAAGTGTATGATTGAAAGTTGCTCAAACTTTGGAATTATAAATTCTACGCTCCGTCTCTTACTTGTTCATCGGTCATTCATCTCCTTAAATACTCCTCCACTTCCAAACTAGCCGTTGGACAATATCTTGAGGATCGTCTTCCAATATACCCATTGCACAACTCTGTATTTAGAAGATTTGGTAGCTGTTAAGTGAAAAGGTAGAATCCCAAATTGATTCCGATCGCCCATACAAATAGAATATTGGTTTCCATAAGTAAAGCCTCTTCATATAGAAAGTTCTTGTCTTTAATATCCAATCGTCAATCAATTAGATTGAGTCAATCAAATCAATCTTGATGTGGAATCCAAACCAGATCACTAGCCACTATATGATTGGGCTTGTATTACGTTCTGTCAAATCTAGATGTAAAGTCTGAGTGCGATAGACTTTACAATCTAAGTCTGAATGCAATAGACTTTACAATCTGGATCTGAACATATTTTGCTTTTGAACAGATTTAACTTTAAGGTTTGAATACAGTCTGAATAAGTTCAGCTTCCGCATAGAGTCTGTCTTCTGGTTCTTCGTTCACGTTCAGTCTGAAACTTGTCAGAGTAGACAAACTTCTGATATAGAACAGACTTTGACACTAAAGTCTGGCAGTCTTCGAACTTTGACACAGAAGTTTGCAAATCTTCAGAATATACTTTGGACATATGTTACGTTCAGTCTTTTGGTAGTTTTCTGACTTTGACAATATCCTTTACATGTTCTATCATCTGCATGGTCTATTACTTAACCATTAAACATGTTAGTAGCTTTTGATTTATTTTGTCATTTTCAAAATATCATAAGGGATTTTCCTAACACAAATAACCCGCAAAGATGCCCAACCACATTACTAAAACTCTAAGATTCCCATGTCTTCTAGGGTTTGGCAAGTCATCATTATCTGTGACATCCCGATTTTCCAATTCTATTTTCAATAAATTGAGACGGGCATTTCGTTGGCACGCATATGGTTCCTTTCCTTAAGTCGGCCACTCATATGAAAACTAATCTATCGAGTGAAGCCGCTAAGAGGTTCTAATGCATCAGACTCGAGAATTTGATCAGGAAACGATCTTTCGACCGAGCTAATCTGCAAGGGTCATTGCGACACAATTAAAAATCGATTAGAGATCGGAGATAGGTCGACTCGACAACGGCATGTGATTAGGTGTGGGGGATTCCACCAGATTGCACAATTCTTGTCGATTGGCACTGGACCGACTTTTCTATCGATTGGGTACCCTGTGTTCGTATTTGAAACCTTGAGATTATGCCGACAACCGTAAGTCGCCAATGTTTCAAAGATGTACATCATGGCTTGAGATGATCAACCACAGGTCAAATGCATGAAAATTTCTAAAGGCTATCCGGTAGGTTGGGCCACGCTAATATCGTGCCAAAGTGAAATTAACCGTGGAATTGAGATCGAATTCAGAAATTGGAAGTCTGGGTGTGTCACAAATCATGTCAAGATCATTGAATCATCTTTGGGAAGATTTTTCATGCAAGCCGAGCTTTTCAGCAAAATAATCAAAAAATAGCTAATTTGGCTCGAGAAATTAGTAGGCCGTTTTTGGTCGCGCTTTTGAGACTTAAGTTAGTTCTACAGGCAAGTGAAGATGTGAATTGAAGTGTGGTGACATTGGATTAATTTTATGGGCTTCAATTTAATTCAATTGGAAGAGAATCGAGTGAAATTGAAGAAGTTGTTGTACAAAGAATTGGACCCGGCGGAAATTGCAAGTGAACCCATTGGAAGAGGTTGTGGGAGATAGTGGAGTGTGATGTCATCCTAGGTCATGGTGGGTCATTTTGTGGGATTAAAGAAAAAAAAAGAAAAGAAAAATGGTCCCATCTCTCTCTCTCTCTCCTTCTTCTCTCTCCTCCCTCTCTTCTTCCTCCCAACCGTGCGACTCCTCCATCTCCATCTTCTTCATCTCCTTCTTCTTTGAAAACCCAGCAACCAGCAAGTTGGAGAAGCCGCACGCCTCCGCTGTTCATCGCCGCCGCGCACCGTCTTCGTTTCACCTTGGCCGTCGCCCTCCGTCTTCCCCTTCCTCTCTCGTTGCGATCTCTCTTCTCCATCTCCCTTAAATGCTTCGAGACCCAGCAGCAACCAGAGAAGTTCCGTCCGAAGCTGCACGCCAGTCGGAGGTCTCGCTGTTCGCCCATCACCGTCGTCGCGAGCGTTTGCCTCGCGCTCGCCCGCGCCTGGCCGCGTGCCGCTCCGCCTGCTTCGCCCAGCTCGTCATCCCGAGTTGTTGTTCAGCTCGCGCAAGAGCTGCCGGAGCTCGTTCGTCGCCGCCAGCCACCGCCGTAGCTCCTCCGCCCTTTCCGACCCGAACCGGCGCCGGATCTACCCTTCCTCGGCCTCAAACCGCCATGGACAGCAGCTGAAAAAAAAATGGGTATGCAGTGGACGTTTGGCCCATTTTGGCAGCCTTCCCGAGCCCGGATGCTCGGCCCGCTTTGAGGAAAGTTGTTCTTCTCGGTGTCCCCGTCGTTTTGGTCCGCTTGGCTCGCTAATCCGGTGAGTTTAACTCACTAAACCTCGCTTAGAGGGTTAATTACGCTTTAGGTGTGCTTAGTTTATGTTAATTGTGATTAGGTGGTTAGTTTAATTTATTTAAGCGTGGATTATATTAATGTGTTTAATTAGCTTAAAGTGTGATTAAATTAAGGTTAAGTGAATGTTTACATTAATATAAACCTTGAGGTGACATAAAGGAATTTACTTTTGATTTATTTAAATATCTCGAAATTATTTAATAATTTAATAATATATTATTATTCGAAATTATTAAAATATTATTTAATTATTTTCGGAATAAATTTAATTATTTATTAAATTCCGAAAATTTTTCGACCCTAAATTCTCAGAATTTCGTGCGGTCGCTGCTGTGTGTCGGATTTTGAAATTGATAGTCAGATATTATAAATTGAATGTGGATTGCGAAAAATATGAATATTATTATTTAATTAATTTTCGGAATAAATTTAATTATTTATTAAAATTCGAAAATTTCGTCGGGACCTTATACTCTTAGAATTTCGTGCCGATCGCTGTTGTGTATTTAGAATTTGAATTTGATGATTGATTGTGGCAAATTGAGTGTTGATTGGGATAAATAAGGATTTTATTCATAAAAACCCAAATGTCGGGTTTTGATGCAAAAATTTGATTTTAATGATTATATTAAATAGTTGGGTTTGAAAAAGTGAGATATTGGCTTTTTGATTCGAAATTAGCGTGTCCCCACACACGTAAGTAATTTATGGAATATTTTTAATATGAAGAAAAATGGCCAGGATCACTATTTTAAGTGGAAGCGTTGAGTTAAATGCAAAGTGTCCTGGGGCCGAGTATGATTTGGCTGTGTGATAATTAAGAGGAATCGTCCTAGGCTGTTGAGCCGGACTTGCCCCTATATGGGATGCCCACGCGGTGGTTGCGGGTCGCAGTAGATTCTGGGCCCATGCTCCTTCGGGAATGCCGTCGACGTACTGACGAAGTCGCGCTCCATGGGGGGAGGCGATGCCTGGCTATATGCCAGTAGATAGCCGAACTGCGAGTAGGCTATGCCCTTGTGTGGGAGTGAATAATAATTGGAATGCGTGCTAAGTGCGATTGTGATTATATGAAAGTGATGGCGTTCCAATTGTTTGAGTTCCTATTACTATCTGTGATTGGGTGATTTGAATTATGCTAACCTGCATGAAGGAACTGAGGCGAGGTAAGTTCTTTGTGTGATGTGGCTAGGCCACCCTGGGGCGTATTTTCTTTCTAATAGGGGTTTAGGGGGTTGAACTTGCTGAGACATCGTCTCATCCCGGTTGTGGGATTAAAATTTCAGGTCCCTAGATGGCGGTCGTGGAGGGCCCGAAGCCCTAAGTCTGGAAAGGTGAAGATTGAAGTATCGATGAATGTGTCCTGCTAGTTGGTTTTAGGATAGTTCCCCTTTTGTCGAGCTAGTCTATTTTGTAGACGGTCCAGTGTTGTATTTAAACCATTTGTGTTTGTAAATGAGTGTTTGGTATTGTGATCGATTGCCTGCTTTTCTATCCCAAGTTAAATGTTGTTAGGGGATTTGTTTCGCTTCTGCATGCGTAATAAAATGAATGGGTCGGCGACATATCCTGGGATGTTGCATATTTGATCGACCACAGTGGGATGTGCGTGCGCTCGGGGTTTGGAGCGTGACACTATCCATGGAGAATTTCCATGATAGGATTGTGCATCTCGTTGTAAATCCCAGTGGTGGCCATGAAGCCGACAAATGTTGGAGATAATACCTAATATGAAAGCAAGAAAAGTCCATTTTGGACTTTGATCTTAACGACTCTGGTAAAGGCAAAATAAAGTTACCGCCTCCAACCATTGAAGACAGCTGGAATCGTTCAACATGCAAGCTGTTGGTCAAGAGATGAGCAAAGGTTGACACATGGGGTCAAAAAGATAAGAAAGCCAGCTTGCTTATCCTCCATGAAGGCGGCAACTATGGCGATTCTCCCTTTTGTATTGAAGTCGGGAATTAGACTTCATGTTAGATATTTTAACAATTTTGAAATAGTTATTAGAAATTATGATCGTCATGAAAGTCATCATTTTTGTAACAGCTTTTTTAATGGTTATATAACGGCTTTCTAATGGTTGTATAACGGTCATTTAACGGTTTTATAACTTTCGATTTATTACTTCATAAACTCTTCATTATTTTATAACGGTCATTTTTTTAATTATCAATTGATTTATGACGATCTCTTAACGACTCTCTCTTTTTCTTATTTAAATATAAATTAAACTTCAAACCACAATTGGTGAAGATACAATATGTTTTCATATCTTTCCTTTTCTTTTTGCAAGGTTATACATAAAAGTTGTTTGGTTTCCTTCTAATATTCAGTGCCGAGTATAGAGAAAGGTCTATTGTATCTTGGGAGGATAGCCGTTAAAGCTTTATGCATCGAGTTACGTACTCCGAGGGGGTGGAATTGTCCTTAAAGACAGTGTTTGCATGCCTCAGACATTTCTTTTTATTTTCTAATCTTTTGTGATGTATTTTCAATAATTATTATTATTTTATGTATTCTAATACTTTTTCCATCAATCTTAGGGATAATTGCCTTATGGATTCCCAATGGAACTACTATTGCTACCACCTCTGTTGGAATTGAATAAGGAATCAAAGATGATGAAGGACAAGCATTGTGTATTGGTGGGCAGTTTGTCATGGAACATTACTGAGTATCAACATAAAAGAGTGTTTTGTCGTTTCAGTAAGGTTATTGAATGTCAAGTAAAATAGTTTTTGGAAACTTTGAATTAATAGCTAAAGGGCATAATTGTCATATTAGTATACTGTTTCGCGTCTTGAGAAATCATCAACTTTATCTCTTATTTTGTTGATGATCTTTATTGATTTCAAAAATTAAGTGATTTCAACTAATGTTGAGCTTTGCTTCATACAATTCTTAGCCTAAAATAGGATAATGATTGCTATTGCTGGCTTGACTAATTCATAGCAGTAGCTTATAAGCAGCTTGGTTAAATTTGGTACAAATTATGTAACAGATTTAGGTGAATGCAAGCCTTCTTGCTATGTTCATGACACTTAAAGTTGATGGATGCATTCATAGGTCATGATCCTTTAATTCCAGTTTTTTTAAAATTTGATGTCACGTGAGTTTCTTGTAAATTCTTGTCTTGTGTGTTCTCTTCAAATTTGATTTGATCAAGTCAAGCTTATTCTATGAATTTGTGTTTTTATACTTTTTATGTAGGGTGCTTACAAATGATCAAATTACCCATTTAGAAAATCTTTAAAACGACATTGTGATTCTATGTGGTAAAAGGATAAAGAAAAGGAAAACTAGAAAGGAAACAAAAAGAAATCAAGCTGATCTTTCTTTTATATATTTATTTTTATTTTGGGACAAATCATAATCATAGTTTACACGTCGTTGATCCTCCAAGTTAGGAGAAACGTGTGTGTGTTTGTCTATGTGAATGAATGGGCTATGCTTCAGTCTCTTTGATATTTTCCTGGAGTCTTATGTTAGGTCCCCGAAATGGAATAAAGCCTCAGCTGGAGAGCAGTTGATTGTGGACAATTACTATTCTGAGAATTTTTTTCTTAAAGACTCATTTTTCTTTATTGATCAAATTCATAAGAGGACTTGTTGATTGGTTTAGTAGATGCTTTATGTGATTGCCCTGAAATCTAATTCATAAGAGGACTTGATCGTTTATAAGTATGTACTACTTTATAGTTCACATGCTTGTGCAAGTCCGCATATTAGAATATTTACTTTTGGGACTTTTCAAGGAATTGGTCATTTTCTAAGCATAAAGATTAGGAGATTGAACTTGCATCTTAGAGGTGAATGATTCTCTTGTATTTTGTCAGTGTTACCCTTTCATATATTCCCAAATGCCTGTCGAATACATGAGATACTATTTAAGAATTTTTATGGATGGCCCCTTCAAGTAGGTACCTCAGTGTTAGTGTTAACCTCAGCTTTGTTTTGTCAAAAACTTCATGTTGGCCCTTTTTCCTTGTGTTTTTTCTTCTATTAAGGCTAGGCTTGAACAACTTCTACGATGCAGTCCAAAGGTGTAGTTATGTGAGCATTACAAACTAAAAATTTCGCAAATAGTTTCTCTCTTGTTTGGTGAATTTAAAATTGTTAGCTTATATGTTGACCCCATGCTTACTTTTGATACATACATTGATGTTGTGGATGAAATAAAACGTGTCATGACTTCTAAATTCAATATGAAGGATTTGAAAGAAACTAATATTACTTTGGGTGTTAAAATCATAAAAAAAGTGAAGGGGAGCAACTTTGCCTTTGATTTGAAATGTCAGAGGGATAATCTTAGTAACTCTTGCATGAACATTGGTTACCCTATGAATTATTCATGTTAGAGATGTCGGTATCAATTTATTCATAAATTAGGTTCTACTTTGTGTTGTTCTTTGGTGGCATTTAGTTGTGATTTTGTAA
This sequence comes from Eucalyptus victrix, assembly GCA_016097545.1. Taxonomy (NCBI): domain Eukaryota; kingdom Viridiplantae; phylum Streptophyta; class Magnoliopsida; order Myrtales; family Myrtaceae; genus Eucalyptus; species Eucalyptus victrix. The sequence goes on from CM027843.1 coordinate 10,184,629, forward strand.
TTTTCACGCCATCAAAATTTCAAAAAGAAAATATGGTGAGTGTGTAAAGGTATCACGAATGCTTCAAAGCTGCTGTTGGTCATGACTTGATGCATATTAATTGGCCAGTGATATTTTGCACATCAATATGTGTCTCTTCAACGTTTCTTGGCCGAAGCGAGTTCTGTAGCTCATATTGTTGAATTGGTACAATTAGTTTGAATTTATTGGGTGCTTTATTTTTCAATAAATGCGGGCTATGTATGTGGAATATGTTGGGTAAGGCCAAAAGTTTTGGTTGGGAGTTAATTATAAGAAGCCTTGGGCTCACTCACCTAATGTAGTTTATGCAATGTGTAGATTGAGTAAATCACTCCACTGCCTTGAGCAGTATAATGATATATATGAGGGAAACCATAAATTGTGGCATCATACATAGTAGATTTTCCATTATATTAAAATGATACAGTGATGTTAAATGAATATCGAATTCATATGAGACAAAATCCGCTGTAAGATATGTGTGTTTACCCTTGGTGGAGATTATGTAACTTTGAAATTAGCCAAAAAAAAATTGTGGGGAAATGACAATCCTGCTAATCAAAATTTGACTTGGTTGAAGCAGATGATATGATGATATAATTATTGTAATAATTTTCCAAGCTAATATTTTGCCAAATGGAAAGGAATTGGTGATAGACTCAAGTGCTACAGAGCATATATGTGTAAACAAAATGCCTTATCGTCCTAAGCTCCAATGGGTGAAGAAGAAGAAATTATTCTTTGGTAAATTGAGAACTATTCATGTTCTTGAGAAAAAGAAAAAAATTCTTCTCAAACTCATATATGAAAATGAGGCTAAGTAATTGAGAAACTCTTAGCAGATATTCCTTTGGGAAAATGACACATTTTGTGTTTATACATCATGATTGCCAAGAGGCAATAACCATGTAAAGACAAAATTTTCAATAGTAAAAATTGATGCGTTCGATTGAGAGATGATGTGATAAAGAGCTGCTTAATGATGTTGTTGACACCTAATTTTGGCAATCCTAGAAAAGTAAAATAAAAATCGCAAATAAAAGGAAAAACGGGGGAAAATCAATCCAATTAATTATGCATGGAAGGGAATTTTGATGAATATTCAAATCTTAGTAAATGTGGAAACAAATTTTCGATCAAGGAAATCAGGCGAATAAAAAAAAGGCAAAAAATTTGATAAAAGGGAAGGAATTGAAGCATTTGAGGAAAAATCGAGCTGATCGCGAAATTAGGTTCCGATTTGCAGATTATGAATTCAGGCAACACAGAAATGAAGCTTGAAAATTATCATGAATTGGGGTTTTCAAAATCACCATAAAAGAGAGAAAAATTCGTGCAAGAGGAGAGCTTTTCTCGGTTTATTGATCAAGAACTTGAAGCATAAAAGATCATCGGCCGTACCACCGCCCGCGGTGGCCGCGATGGTTAAGGCTTGGTACCCCATCCGCCGGGGGAAGGGTTCGAGACTCTGCGTCTGCAAACGCGCGATTCACCTGTGGCTGAGTTAGTGGTGGGGGCCCAATTTACTCCAGGATTTACTCCGCCGCTAAGCAGCGCACGAAGGTTCCATGGGTCAGCAAAAAAAAAAAAAAGATCACCGGTCGTGGTAGCTTTGCTGGGTAGGCTCATGATCTTTAAAGGGAAATGTTAGGAGTTCGAAACCCCTGCAACGTAAGTTGTAGGGAGGCTGAAAAGCCATTAGGTGATTTACACGTGGCGCCTTAGTAGTGGGTCATGAGCTAGTGTCACCTGGGGATTTATGTGGCGACTATCGGCCAAAACGGTTTCTCCAGCACCAAAAAGAAAAAAAAAACTTGAAGCATAAAAGAGAGAATTTCTCTTTCGTTAGAAAAAAAAAGTCAGCAAAAGCAACAGGGACTGCATAGAAGAGACAGAGGGGACGTGCGGTAGACAGCATAGAGAGAGAGAGAGAGAGAGAGAGAGAAGACGTGAGGTGAGAGAGGGAAAGAAAAAAAAAAAAAAAATAAAAACAAAACAGTGCACTGTTCTTCTCCTTCGTGCAGCACCCTCTTCGCCGTCCACCGACGCTTCGCCAGCAATCCGCGGGTCACCCCCGCGCCGGACGCCGAGCGACGCCCAGCTGCCCCCGCTCGCCTACCACCACCACTGCTCCGCCAGCAAACCGCCGGCCACCTCGCCTCTGTCGCCATTCGTTCCCCGCGACGCCACTGAACTCGTCGCTACTGCAACCCGCAAGCACCAGCAGCGGCCACCCTGCAACCCAACACCAGCAGTCGAATCGCCGGTCACCGCCGCTCCGAGCCACCCTCAGCCAGTCTCCGAGCACCACCGCCACTCGCCACCACCTCCGCTGGTCCCCGCGCCTTCGCGCCTCAGCCCACTCGACGCCTACGCTACCGTCGCGCGCCTCTGCCCGCCAGTCCGCGATCTCCGCCTACTGCAGCCACGACCTAGCACGTTTACCTGCGCCTCCGCCTCGCCTGCAACCTGCAGATCCCGTGACCCGCCTGCTGCTCGCTCCTCCGCCGCTGTCGCCGCGTCTACCAGCCTTCGTTCGAAGCCCTGTGCCGACGTCTCTTCTGCCTGTCGCTAGCGAACCTCTGCCCGACGCCACAGGAGCTCGTGCTACCGCTCCGCCACCCCTCCGGACGCCGCATCGCTGCTCCGCTCCTGCAGCCAGCCCCTGCTCCACCAGCGCCTGACGTCCGCGACGCCGCTGCTATCAAGCACTAACCTCTGCCCAGCGCTTGTCGCCACTTGCAGTGCTGGACGCTAGAAGCCCCGACGCCGACCAACCTGCTGCTACCATTCCCAAGTCGCCCTTAGGTAGTTTAGTTTCGATTATTTTAATCCTTTGTTTGATAAATATCTTGGTTAGTTTAGATATAATGTTTATCTAATAATAGTTTGTCTTAAAAAACATATAAAAAAATCAAATCTTGCATTGGAATATATTGATTTAGGAAATTAGGATTGTATTTTTTAGGATCACACTGGAATAGATTAGAATTGAATTTTTTTTTATCAATACTCTTAAATAGTGTTTGCACATTTTGATAATTTCATTTTTCTTAAAAAAATAATTTTCTAAGATAAGATAGAGTTTAAGTCAAATTAATATCTAAAATAAATTAAAAAATTATTCATTTTTAGATGGTTTAATTAGGTTTCCTTTTTATTACGAATTTTAATAAAAATATTAGGTGCATGTCAAATAGTTTGCATGTTAGGTTCATTTAATTAGAAATAACTTGTTAGTAAAATTAGGTCATGTAGTTAAAATGCATGTTTTATGATAAAATTCTAATTTCAAGAAAACCAAAAAAAAATTGCTTGCTCGTCTGTTTATTTCTTTTGATGCAATTTATTCTATTTATTGAATGTTTAATAATGATTTAGCACCCGTGTGATCACCCTTCTACATGATAGAGATTTAGATTAAAATAAATCCAAACTGCCTGCAAAAAAATATTTTTGAAAATAAAAAAATTGTACCAAAAGGGCATTAGAGAAATCTAGTATAACTAAGTCCCTATATCCATAGTCTCGATTCGTAATAGTAAAATAATTCTCTCATTATTTTACTTAAATGTCTAATCGACCTACTATAAACTGATTAGTGGCGACTTCTAAATAAAATCCATTTAAAAAACTTGAACTTAAGTTGCAAATTAGTATGGGTTCGAGAGAACCTAGTTAAGTTTAAAACTTAGTAGTCCATTAGCCTAAATCATAGGTGATGCACCCAAAATTTAAGTCACAACAGCTTGACGACTTCACTTAGTTTAGTTTATTTATTTTTATTTATTTAATTTTATTTAATTTATTTTTTAAGTCCCGTTATTATTGTACAAATTGGAACATTGGAAGATGATTTTTATCTTATGAATATTTTAGGCTTTAGGCATTATTCATAGGGTTTTGCCCAAAGTTATTAATTTGATCAGTAATATGTCGGATTATTTTTTTTAATTATAATATTTTTTGGGCATTTTGATTGTTAAATTATTATAATTATTAATTTGATCCATAAGACTTTGGATCAATTTTTTTAATTATTTTGAACTTTATTATATGTTGTGATCTCTAGGGTTAAAATAATCGTTAATTTAATCCATGAGACCATGGATTATTTTTTCAATTGTTTTAATCCTTCATTTGATGAATATCTTAATTATTTTAGATATATTGTTTATTTGATAACTGCTTGTCTTGAAAAACACAAAAAAAAAAAACGAAAATCAAAAATAAAATCTTGTCGAAGTGTTTTGGTTTAGTAAATTAAGATTGCATTTTGAGATAATTTTGGGAATAGATTAGGATTTTTTTTATATAGATAGGTCTTAAATAATGTTTGCAGATTTTAATAATCTCATTTTTCTTGAAAAAAATAGTTTTCTAAGATAGGATAGGATTTAAGTCAAATTAATCCCTAAAATAAATTAGAAACTTATTCATTTTAGATGGTTTGATTAGGTTTCTTTTTTATTACGAATTTTAATAAAAAATATAAAAATATTAGGCGCATGTCAATTAGTTAGCATGTTAGGTTCACTTAATTAGAAATAGCTTAGTCATGTAGTGCATGTTTTAAATTCAAGATAAAAGAAAACCCAAAAAAATTGTTTGCTTTGTGTTTATTTATTTTGATACAATTTGTTTGATTTATTGAGTGTTTAATAATGATTGAGTACCCGTGTGATCACCCTCTTGCATGATAATAATTAAGGTTAAAATAAATCCATCATGCCTGCAAAAACATTTTTGAAAATAAAAAGAAATACACCGAAAGGGCATTAGAGAAATCTAGTGTAACCGAGTCCCCGTACCCAAAGTTTCTGGTACGCATGAATAAAATAATTCTCCTATTAATTTTACCTAGATGTCTAATCGACCTACGATAAACTGATTAGTGACAACTCCTAGATAAAATTCATTTACATGTTAAAAAAAAAAAACAGAAACTTAAGTCGCGAATTAGTATGGGCTCGGGAGGACCGAGCTAAGTCTAGACTTAGCAATCCATTAGCTTAAACTTTAGGTGGTGCACCCGAAATTTAAGCCACGACAGATGGAATTATGTTCATCAATTATATGAAGTCAGAAATGGGATTTTGGCCAATCCTTTGACTATACGTCGAGGATAATGGACAAGCCAATTGAAGAAAATCAACAGTAATAGTAAGCAAACCTATGTGATTAGTGGTCCCATGAATTAGATTCATATGGGTAATAACAAGTCATTTGTTGATTTAGTGCGCTATTAAAAATTATTGTCTATCCTAAGGTAAAAATAGTGCAAAATTGCAAGGAAAAAGAGATTAAGCTAAGTTCTTAATAAAATTCCATAACCTTATTGGTGGTGTATTAAACTACAGAATACACTTGATGGAATTACCCTATATAAGTGTGGAGTGAGGCCACTCCTATAAAATTTTTTGGCAAAAATATCTAAAGCACTTATGAATAAACCAAGCACGCGCATGGCTTCTTAGCGTAAAACCAGATTAAATAACAAAGTTTATGGGAATGTAATTTGATTGGTGAAAATTATAATTCACAAAAAGAAATTCTTAGTTCATAGAAGTTTCAAACTTCACCAATGATTTCGTGAATTATATTTTATTATTTCTAGGATTGGTTCATAACCTAACAAGCACCAGTTCCAATGTACTACTCTCCAATAACCTAGTATTATTCTATTTTTCTTATAAAAAATTTCTGAAATATGTGGGGGATTGTTAGATATTTCAGCAGTTTTGAAATATTTATTAAAAATTATTATTGCATTGAAGTCATCATTTTTGTAACAGCTTTTTTAACGGTCATATAACGGCTTTCTAATGGTTGTATAACGGTCGTTTAACAGCTTTATAACTTTTGATTTATTACTTTATAAACTCTTCATTATTTTATAACGGTCATCTTTTTAATTACTAATTGATTTATGACAATCTCCTAACAACTTTCTTTATTGACATCTAAATTTTGGCGACCCGTTTAGTCATTTATTGCATTAAAAAATTAGGGGTTAATTTTATCCTTGAAAAAATATTAATTGCATAACATATAGATTTAGGTGCATTTATTTTGCATTCTTTGCATTTATTTATTGAATCGGTGACGGATGGGTTCGAATTAGAAGTTCTGAGCTTTAAATTGATGAGTTGGGCTAAGCTCACGAAGAAAGTGAATTGGCCCAATCCCGTATCTTTGAGAGATTTTACGAATTTATTTTTGTGAGATTTCAATTCAAAAATAAATATTATGTTTGGAAAAGAAATTTTCGTTGATATGATTATGAAAAATTAAAAAAATCCTAATTCGTAACTTATAAATAGGTAAATTCGCTAGAGTTTAGGGGAGGCCACACACATTGAATACACGGCCGCATGTAGGGGGTTTTCCTCTCCGATTTTCTAGGTCAAAAACTAAAGATGAAAGACTTCGTGTTTAGGGTTTTTTGGGAGTTTTCGAGGTTAGCAATTCAGGAAAAAAGAGGAGAAGTGTTTTTTTTTTTTTTTTTGGGTAAAGGGTAAGAATATATTAAGCAAAGGACAAAAATACAAGAATTCGGAGCCAAAGCTCACACTCTAGCTGCGGGAGAACAAGGAGAGTGAGAGGGAGCCAAATCAAAAGATACAAAGGCAAAAAGAACAAGCTAAACAACCCATGGCACTACAAACTACCACAAACTAGACCGCCAACCCTCAATCAAAAGGCAAAGAACGGACGGGTGTTAGGAAGATGTAGCCGATTCAAACACGAAGGGATCGAATCCCCAGCTTCTCTGGAGTCTTTTGTTTCTTGGAGTAGGTGGAGCATTATTAAACATAAAAGCCTTGCCCTTCACAACCTTAATTAGATGGTTTTTCATAGCTAGGATCACCAAGGAATCTTCCCGAAAAATGATGGAATTCCTCTTCTTCCAAATAAGGTGGCATATGGCCCCGAAAGAGAAACGTGCAATACTATGAAAGAAATCCTTTCCAGTTAGGAATTTTAACGCCCAAGCCAGGTTATCCACCCACGTCCTATTCCTCCAAGGAAGATTACACCTGGAAGCCCAAAAATATGCAAGAGTTGCGGAGGTCTCACATTCAAAAAACAAGTGATCAACGGAATCAGGAATGGAACCAGAAGGCGCACACTGTAAACTCGATTCTTCCATGAGAAAGGAGTAAGGTTTGAGTTGGCAGCCGATTTTTAGTGATTGCCACATATTAAATTGAAACCTAGGGGCAATCGCATTATCCCAAATAAAAGAAGCCCAAGGCACAGGTTCCTTTTTAATCCCGATAGTATTCCAGGAGGAAGCAGCCGAAAACAAACCTGAAGGGTCATTGCGCCAAGTGAAGCGGTCATGGGTTGTGGAGCGATCGGGAATAGGAATGCCCCACGTTGCGAAGAAGAGTCTGAGCGATCGACCTGCAGGGGAGAAGAGATCGGCCACCACTGCATAGCTTGGAATGTCGAAACTCGCCATAAGATTCGGTGATACAAACAAATGTAATGGTCCACAAGTTAGCCAATGGTCGTGCCATAAAGAAACTGAGTAACCATGACCAATCTGCCAAAAGAAAGACGACCTGAAAAATCTTCGAATCTGCAGAATTTTTTTCCACGTCCACGAACACACGGTGGGTTGGGAAGAATTCCAAAAATTGTCCTTCTTTAAGAAATACGAGTGAACCCAGCGACACCATAGAGATTCTTTATCGGTGAAGAGAACCCAAATATATTTAAGCAAGGAGACTGTATTACAATCTTTCAGCTTACGAATACCTAAACCACCTTCCTCTTTATGGAGACAAATATCATCCCAAGACACTTTGGCCCCGCCACGACCAAGTGAGGTGCCCTTCCACAAAAATTATCTTGTTCAATCTTATCAATGACAGAAGCAGGCAAAGAAAAAACACTTGCCCAAAAGGCTTGGATAGAATGCAACATTGACCTTATAAGTTGAAGTCTTCTTGCAAAGGATAAAAATTGATGGGTCCAAGATTGAATCCTTGTAGTGATACGATCAATCAGCATATTACAATCACCTTTCCCGAGTCTAGAAGAGATGATAGGAACTCCCAGGTAACAAACCGGAAGTATACCTTTCCGGAAGCCAAATGCAAGTCGAATATTATCTCTAATAGAAACGGAAAACAGTCAACAAAGAATTTTCCCTTCTGCTGAAAAGTACTGCAGAAAGTACAACAGCAAGAGTGAGAAGACGTGAGAGGGATAGGTGAGAGAGAGAAAAGAGAAAAAAAAAAAAAAAGGGAAAAGAAGGAGTTTCTGTTCATCTTCTTCCTCGCGAGTTCTCTCGCTGCTGTGACCGATCCTCTGTGCTGCTGGTTTCCTCGCGTCATCGCCGTTCCGCGGAGTCGGCCGCGCACCCGCCGCTACCATAGCCACAGTCTCTGCCCGCGCCTGCACCGGTGTCCCCTGCTGCTCGAGCCACCGACCACCACCATGCCAGCGCCACCCCATTGCGTTGTCAGCAACCCGCGAGCACCTACGCCTGCAGATCCGTCTCTACCGCGTCTCCATGAGCACCTGCGCCTCTGCCGATCACCCTCCGCCCAGGCACCAACGCCACCTCCACTGGATGCTGCGCTTCTGCGATCTGCCCGTCCTCGATGCTTGCTGCCGACGCCAGTTTCCGCCGGTGCCTGACGCCTGCTGCAGCCACCGCCTCCCGAGTGATGCCCCTGCTCTATTCGCGATCTGGCCCAACCCCCTCGCCGACGCTTGCTGAAACCACGTCGATCCTTGCCGCCCTCACCAGCCTTGATACCAGCAGTACCTGCAGCCCGTCGAAGCCGCCGCTGTGCCAGTCTGCGTCGACCCGACGCTTCCGCATCCCTGTTCCCTTCTGCCCCGGCGACGCTACTGCCGTCCTTACTTTGTCCGCGTCTACAGACCTCCGCCCGTGCCGCTCCGACCAGCGACCCGACGTCAGCGGGCCCATCCTCGCCGGAGCTCCGATCAACAGCGTCCCCTACTCGCTGTTGGTCCACTCGACGCCGGTCCGCCGCCGCCGCCCCTCGCCGGAGCTCTGATCGGCAGCGGACCGGCCACCTTTGGCGATCCACCACGAGTTGCCAAGCCTTTTTTCTGGAAACATAAATAAAAAAAAAGTCAAATTAGGTAGATTTGCTTTATTTTATTAGGCAAGTTTATTTTATCTTATTTTATTTTTTATATCTTGATTTCTCTGTTTGAAATGTAGTAAATATATCTCTATGCATAATTGGGAATTTCAATATACCACTTGATTTGCAATCGCGCTTTTTATTTCATCTATAAGACTTTAGATGAAATAATTAATCAAGTGAGAATAAAATTAATATTTTGATATTTAAGACTTAAGATCAATTTATCGGTTTTATTAGCGAGATATTACTAGCGATATATTATTCCTTAATCTGAATGATGTATGATATATTTGCTGATTTTTTGAATGATCCGTCTCGTCTTGATTGCTTTATTTATCTTTAAATATATTTGAGCTAGATTAGGTTTACATTAGAATGTTGCATGCTTTAGGGTTATTTGCACATTTAGACTAAGCATTTTATTTATCATGAATCTTCGAAATAAAAAAACAAAAATTTAGGATGTTAGATTTTTGTTTTATTAGCTTAAATTGTATGTTTAATTATTTGACATTTTTTTTAATTTCAAAATTAATTAAAAAAATCATTATGCATATGTCATGTAGAATTATGGCATCCTTTGTACTTCATTGCACATTAAGATGAAATTGCATATTTCATATTAAGTTTAGATTGATTTAGATAGACTGCATCTTAGGTTAAATATTGCTAAGTTAAGATAAAATTTTGATTTAAATTAGGGTTTAGCCTGACCTAATCCTTAATATAAGTTGGATAGAATTTTAGTTTAGCTAGATAATTTTCATATTTTTCTAATTTCGGATTTCATAAAAAAATACAAAAAAAAGTCTTAGGATAAGTTAATTCCATTCTCTAGGATAGATGGCACATTTATCAAGAAAACACAAAAAAATGTCATTGCAGGTCATATAGAATTAGATTCATGAAATGCATGTCATTTATTGATTGTTGCTAGGTCCATTTAATTAGAAATTGTCTGTAATTAGAATTAGGTCATTTAGTTATACTTGCATTGCATAAAGCATGATTCTCATTAATTCAATAAAAAAAAAAAAAAATTGTATGTTAATTAGAAATCATATTTATGGTTGATGATGTGAATTTTAATCTAACAACGCAGATGCTTTCGTTGCTATGGGGTAAGTCATGTATTTTTTTATTTGCTTTCTTAAGTGTTAAATTGGTGGATTGCGCACTTGCATGATCACCTCACATATTAGGAAAATAGATTTAAAATCAATCCAAGTTACCTGCAAAAATATTTTTGAAAATAAAAAGAAATGATACCGAAAGGGCATTAAAGAAGTCTAGTGTAATCAAGTCCCCGTATCCAAAGTCTGTAAAATAATGAGAGTTATTATTTTACTTAGATGTCTAATCGACCTACCATAAAATAATTAGTGACGACTCCTAATTGAAAAATCATTTGCATATTAAGAACTTGAACCTAAGTTGCGAATTGATATAAGCTTATGAGAGCTTGAGCTAAGTTTAGGCTTAGCAATCTATTAACCTAGGTAGTGCATCGGAAACTTAGGTCACAACACTCACTTTTTCTTGTTTAAATATAAATTAAACTTAAATATAAAAGTTGTTATGTTTCATTCTAACATTCGGTGCGGAGTATAGAGGAATGTCTCGTTGTATCTTAGGAGGATAGTTGCTGAAGTCTTATTCACCGAGTTACGTACTCCGAGGAGTGGAATTATCTTTAAGGATAGTATTTGCACGCCTCAAATATTTCTTTTTATTTTCTAATCTTTTGTAATGTATTTCCTATTATTATTATTATTATTATTATTATTATTATTATTATTATTATTATTATTATTATTATTATTATTATTATTATTATTATTATTATTATATGTATTTTAATGCTTTTTCCAACACTTCAATAGGCGATGAAACCTCGGCCTATATATAAGGCTTAAAGGAGAAGCATTTAAAGGCAAGTCACCAGATGAAAAAAGGGTGAGCTTCAAGAGAGAAAAGAGGAAACATGGCTTGAAAGAAAGAGTAACTCTATATGAGCAAGTTATCCCTCCATGAATGAGAAGGGAAGATGGAATAGCTGATTGTGTACTTGTACCAGCTAGTTTATTTTGAGTCGTTTGAGTTTCAGTATAAGAAGTGTGTCTTTTAGTTGCTATTACAATTCTCTCATGTAACCACTACAACGCTTCCGTATACATTACATGAGATATCATAGTAAAAACTGTGCACTTTATAATATATCAAAGCAAAGGTTCGCATACCCTACAACAAGGACCCACTCTGGTAAAACTTGGCTCAGGTTGACAGGAAGGCTAGTGATGCCGTATTCATGCGTATCTCCATCCTTGAAATTAGTGAAATTAATGCTTAATAAGAAAGCCCTCGAATCGTAAGAAATCCAAGCTTCAGCCATAAGGCCTTCACTTGTTGTGTGATTCCATCAGAGAATTACAAAATAAAAATCATAAACCTATTGTAATTGTGCCAATTCAGTCATAAACATTATTTTGACCAATTTAGTACTAAACTTTTTATAATTGTGTCAATTCAGTCAATCCGGCCAAAATTGGCCAGCCAGCACTAACGTGAACGTTGGCTGTTCGGCGAACGCCGACATGGCAATATTTTAATATATATATTTTTTGAATTTTTTTAATGTTTTTCAAATTTTTGAATTTCTTTTCCCCATTTCTCATTCCCTTGGCCGGCCAGACCGGCTAGAGGCGAGGGTCGGCGAGGCTGACCTCACTAGCCAATGGCGAGGCTCGCCCCGCCAACCACTAGCGAGGGCAAGCCTCGCCCAGCCATGGCAAGGTCGACCTTGCCGTCGTTGGGTGAGGCCCCGTCGATCTGGTGAGGCTAGGCCTTGCCTAGCCATGGCAAGGATCGACCTCGCTAGTGCCGACGAGGCTTGGCCTCACCCAACATTGGCAAGGGCCGAGCTCCCCGGCACTAGCGAGGTCAATCCTTGACATGGTTGGGTGGGGCCTAGCCTCGCCAGATCCGGCAAGGCCTCGCCTAGGGACGGTGAGGCTCAACCTTGCCATGGTTGGGAGGCCGAGCCTCGCTGGCCATTTGCGAGGCTCCTCTAGCAAGGCTCCTTGCTAGATGTGGCGACGGCGGCCTCATCATTGCTAGGCGAGGCTCGCCTTCACCAGTGGCCGGCAGGGGTGAGCCTCGCCGGCCAGATGAAGAAGAAGGTGGGGAAAAAAAGAAAAAAAAAATCAAAAATTAAAAACATATTTAAAAAATTGCCACATCAGCATTCGTCGGCCGGCCGTCCTTGGTCAACGTCCACGTTAGCGCCGGTCGGCCAATTTTGGCCGGATGGACTAAATTGACACAATTGAAAAAATGTTTACGACTAAATTGGTCAAAAAAAGTTTAGGACTGAATTGACATAATTACAATATGTTTAGGACTTTTTTGATAATTCTCCTGATTCCATCTACTTAGAGCACTAGAATTTAAGGAATGGACGACGATGCCTACATGCACGAATTGTGGGTCCCACTTATTGGTGAAAGTGTCGAAGCGTGCGTTTGGTTTAGTATTTTAAAAGCTCATTGGAAAAATGCAATGCAATTTAGCCTAAAGGACTTTGGATAAATGTAAAAACCGTTTAGTAAACTATATTTTGAGAAGCAACTTTAAGAGTAATACCACTTCATAGAAAACAAATTTGAAAAGCCTTTTGGGTAAGTACTATTCGTTTTTTAATTTAATTTTTTTTAAATTGAAAAAAATAATGTATGCAACTTTTAGAATATAAAATTTTGACAATAATGCTAAAAAAATCAAATGCATATATATAATTTTTTTTTAAAAGATTAAACCCTTGGCCGAATTTTTTTAAATTCTTATTTGTTTAAAATTTAAAAAAAAATAATGTATACAACTTTTAAAATATAATTTTTGACAATAATGCTAATAAAAGGGGCAAAGGGTTTGGCCTTTTTTTTAAATAAAAAAATTATATATATATATATATTTAGTATTTAAAAATAATAATAACAATGGAAAAATTGGAATTTTGAAGAATGGGTGAGAGTAGTTCTGGAAGAAAAAAATGAGTTTCAACATTTGGCCAAATGCTGAAAGCTCAATGTTAGCATTGGGCTTTCAGTCTTTCCAATGCTAATTTTTACTTGAAAGTTACTTTAAAATAATTGCCAAAAGATCTAGCATTTCTCCAAGGGGCTTTGGAGGCCAAAAATCCATTGGGAATGCTGAACCAAAGGCACTTGAACTCCATGGCCACAAAGAGTTATTTTCAGAGAACCCGAGGTGGTCTGCTAACGTTGCAAGGAACCCGTCGGCAGTGAGAGAATCACTGGGGGGAAGAAAGAAGGTCGGTTCGTCAGCGTAATGTGTCTGATTTCGTGTATTAATGATGAAGGAGAAGTGGGTGCTGAAATTTGCGAAATAACCCGTTGCAGTGTCGTATAGATGCAATGGTTTGCTATACGTGGCACGGCCAGGCTATTGATTATTGGCTAGAAATAATCATGGGCGAGGATGATATGTCCATCTACAAGAGTGGCGCATCCTCGTAGCTCTATGTTTGGAGTACCTGAATTGAACTCAGCTAATTCGAAGGAAAGCAACTCGGGATAAGAGCTTCTGATCATGGAGACAACGAAGGTGGCGAAGAGGCCTAGTTGTTGAAGGTGAGATTTTCTAATGATGTTAATCCCCATGGATCACACAATTGCTAGAGGCAGAGAATTGGTTTTGTGGGTTTAAGGTGTGAATTGAGATATAATAATCCTAGTAATAATCATAATAATACATCAATACCAATCATCAAGATGACAAGAAGTTGCCTTCGTTGTACTAAGTTTCCCCGTCTCTTTTATCATGCCCTAAACCAAAAGAAAAGGAATCAAAATGGGGACGGCTTGGCAAAATATTTCTTGTTCCCATGTCCAGGTAGGCGAATTACAGACAACTATACTTCTTCTCGTTTGTCGCACATAGTTTAGACGAATCACGGTCGGCCCTCCTATTTTCATAAGCAAGACCTCAATTCTAAATCTAATTCTTTTTGCCGGTCTAATTCTCTCTTTCTGCAGATTTTGCAGATTTTGCACCTTTTAAGGATTAGGATTGTTGAGCTCTAGGATTGACATTCCTCGTCGAAGACTCTAATGTTTGATGATAATGATGTTAATAATTAGCAATCATTATAATAGGCAGACTGGGGTATCGGATTAAATATATTAGCGTCTTTTCTTTAACTATGTACAACAATGAACGAGCACGTGGTTCTCTTCCACTCACATTCGATCAGCCTTCTTCCATGTACTACTTTGAGAGCAATCACCCCAAAGCCGTATATTTCCAATTTCTTCTTCACTTTGCCGAAAATTAGGGATTAGCGTTCCTGCCGAAACTTTGGTTTGCCACCCTTTGCTAACTGCGGGCTGGCAACAAGCCAAGAATGGGTATGCTTTGGATTCACATTGAATGATGCCTATAGGCAGGATGTTGAAAATCAAGTAGATTCTCAATTGAGTTAAACACGCTCAAACTACTATAAAACCAAACTCTCCACATCCCTCACATTATAACACATAACTTTATTTTGAGATGGTGTTTGGAAAAATCACACTTATAAAGAACTTTTACAATTTTTTTTATAAAAAATAAATCAAACCCTTCGCTAGACACCAACGAAAAGCTTAAGCCACCAGCAAACCAGATTTGGCCAGGATGACTGTGACTTGAGGTTGCACAACCTCAAGTGGGGCTCGCTGGTGTTAGATATCAGTTTTGGTGTTGTGAGCAATAGTCGTGCAAGGTGGTCAGTAGTGAGGGCATTTTTAGAATTTCAAAACTCTAGCAAGGTCAAAATTAAAGGAAAAAAAATGTTATAACATTTTGGAAATGTTAAAGCCCAAGTTCCTAGAACTTCTCTTGAGCTAAGGAGTTTTGGAAATGCAATGCATTTTGTCAAAATCTCTTCAACAAAAATAATCATCAAACGTTTTAGCATTTGCTAAGGGCCTTTTGAGGTCCAAAGACTGTTGAGAAAGCTAATTCACAAAGCGGAGCCTTTTATATCTACACATATTGGAGACTCCTTACTTCTCTCGACTTTTCTCTGCACATAATTGGCAAGGAGGAGCTGCCTATTTATTCTGTTCCTAGGCTGGTGGAGTCTCCTTTTTTCTTTTACAAAAATTGAAGACCGTCTTTGACTTGTCTTCCAAGAGCCTACGGCAGAAGATTGAAGGCCAACCGTTTGCAGCTGTACAGGAAGTCAGGGAAAAAATTGCACCAAATTTGGAATTTTTAACCGCCAGTAGAAAGGTGTTGACAATACTCCCCCTCACCGCCTATCACTGTTCTCCTGCTTGCCATGCCCAACTACTTCGAAATTCCATGAACATAGATAAGATAAGTTACTTTGTGACGTTATCAACAACTTGTTCAATCTCTCCACCAAATACTTTTGCACAAGATAAGTCATAATGTACTTCCATATGAATCCTTTGCCAAGCTTCACAGTATAGCTTGTTGACACCTCAATTTGACGACCCATTTAATCATTCAATGCATAAGAAACTTATGGTTCGGCCCTGACATTCTAAACAAAAATATTATTAATTTGCATTTGCATATTAGAAGTATTTTAATTAAATAGCGATAGGCCCACATAAAAATTGCATTTAAATTTGAACCGGCATTCAATGGGTTTAAGCAAGAAAGCCCTGAAGCTCATTTAAATTTCAAGATCAAGCCCACACAAGCCTGGCCCCCCTTGATGATATCGGCCACGTCCATCTTCATCTAATCGAAGATTAAATACGCTAGTCAAGGTGAATATAATTGGCTAACACATGGGAATTTGAAAGAATAGAAAGAATTGTCAGCGGATATCCAAAGAAGGAAAGATGGAATTCTCGTTCAAGGAGCAACGGGAAAGTAGAGGTGCCTCAATTGCATTGATGATCTTCATTTCTGGCACGTACTCCTAAATCCTTGCTTAATATCTTCGAGAGAAAAATTCCTTCAAATGACCTTTGTAAACACCCCCAAATCCTCCCCTTCCTAGCTTCCCTTTTTCTCATCGAAATGGTTTGTTGCAAGAGCCAATTCATCACAAGAGAATTTCCTAGGTCATCAAGTCTTTCCAAAGTCACGATCCATGGAGATCCCTATCTCAACCACATCATCGTCACCTCCTTCTCTTACTCTTTTTCTCCAATTTAGGATGAGGCAAACAATGAGTAGACTAGCAACCCAAGCACTTGCGCTAGTACACAACCAAAATATTGAAGCATTGTTCCTCCTTTCCTAATTTGACACAAGAGTGTCTGGTTTACTCAAGGGAACTTCCAGGCTTCTATGTGGCAAATATGCAGTAAAGCCCCATGATAGGATTTTATGGAACTCCATGTAGCCTTCGGTGCTAGCTGAGAAGCCAAAAATGACCCACTCGGATAGGGTTTGGCTCAATTTCACTGCATAATTAAGGGTACCAATTTTGACCGTGCCGTTATCTTCAAAATTCGTGGAGTCGACCTCTAAGTTGTTCGCACTTGAGTTGTACCCAATCGAAGCCTTTGCTTTGTACCCTTTGTTGGAAAATAAAGAAGAGAAGGAGGAGAAGAAGAAGACACATATTGGGGGAAGATACGTAATACTATTTGTTGTAACCAGAAAATTTATCAAGAAAGTGACAACAAAATAAACAAGAATTGGAGGTCAGGTACGACTAGCCAAATCTTTTTAAGATGATTAGTTTAGACCAATGAGACTAAGCAGCTTTACGAACTTTGCTTCCTAAGATACAACACCTCGAACTTGTTAGTATCAGCACTATATGAATAGGACTTTGTTGAACACTTCTTGGAATTGGCACACTTAGAGAAAATTTGAAGAGAGGGAATGTTGATGATTTTTGCTTCCTTTCGGAATGAAGATTTTGAAATCTATTTATAAAGTTTTGAATTCATGTAAAGAAGCAGTACATGAATCATAAAATAAATAGATACAAGAATCTAGTAGATACATGAATTAAATAGATACAAAAATTCATGAGATACATGAATCAAGAATTAAGTAGATACATGAAAGCAAGAAATACATGAACTAGAGAAATACACGAATTAATGAGATACGTGAACAGGAAACAATGTATCTCGTTTTGCTCACATTTCGTTGATCCATTAACCCACCATAATTACAACACCCTTCTAAAATCCTACTCTTCCAATTCACTCAAGCAACTGATTTTGAGAAAGTTGGCATCGATACCTACATGTTTGTCCTCTGGAGCCCAATCGTTCGAGAAGGTATCCAATTTCGCTGTGATGTAAGAACCCTAACTTTGGCTTAATTGCTTTTTCCTGCTCATAAACCCGAGATTGTTGCTTATAATAAGCTCGGGGAGATGAGGATAGGTGACATCGGGCGCTAGGGAAGAGTTGTTGGGTGCAAGGAATAAAAACCTGGCCATCGCCATACTTGGTCCGGTTGAGTGAGTCAATGACGAAGGAGAAACGGTTGGTGAAGCTGGCGAGGTTGCCTTGGCCGTCATAGAGTTGGATCGGCTTAACTAACGATGCGCGACCTACACTATAGTGGACTTTCCTTCTAACATCATTGTGTTTGATGTGCTCTCAATTTTGAAGTCGGTGAAGTTGATCATTAACGAAGTGGGCAAGGGTATTGTGAGAGCGGTGAAGAGGACGAATGTGACTAGGGAGAGTGAGATAAAACATACATTTGCCAGTCTCGGATTGGAGATGATAACCTCCATATTTAGTGGCTCAAAAGGGAGTCGTATAAGGTTAACTTCACTTGTTCACTTAAAGAGAAGTTTCAGATAAAGACGTGAGATTCAATCCAATGTGCAAGCGTTTGATGAAAACAAGAGAATCTAATATAGAAGCCGGCAAAATACCGTGGGGGGGGGGGGGGGGGGGAACATAGCGTTGCATGAAAAAAAGTCACATGCCATTTGTTTTTATATAGAACGAACTGTTCATTCAGCAGGCAACATCACGTAGTAACTCAAGGTACTCCCGTAAGTTCAAGTTATTAAGACAAGTTTCGTAAGTTGAACTGAACTTAGGAACTCCGGCGTGATTGGACCGAATGGGGCTCAAATTCGGCCTTGATCTTAGGTCTCACGGTCAATCTTGTCGGGCAACCATTTGTTGTCGTAGGCTAATCCTCTGCAGTGAATTATGGGCTGGAGAAGAGCTGGATCTTAGAAAGCCCACCTAAACTGAGGAAGTTCTGATCTTTAGATGACGACTCACGTGACCATAGCGATCCTGTTAAAGGAACGAGACATAAAGGAAAATCAAACTGATACTTCATGCTCTCTGTAAAGTCATTTGAGAAGATCTACCTCGAAATAGAAGCGATCCCATAAAATACATCTGTCCAGTGAAGCACTGTGCTGGCCAAAAGTGCCTTCGATTGGAAACATAAAGATACGATAAAATATCATAAAACCAAATCGCTTTTCCCTTCTCGAACGACGTACAAAGCATGCTGTTCATTTATTGTCCATGGCAAGTACAGGTGTATCAGAGCAGAATGGCCTTACTTAGTGCAGGTAGACAGGCACCTGCTCTGAACTCTACGGCCTTCCTTTAGGAACAAAGAAAAGATGTCGCAGAGTTCTCTCACGAGAGGATCCCAGAAAGCTGAGGTTAAGGTATGGTAACAGCTCACTGGGGGAAAAAGGAAAACATAAAGAGATGTAACAGTGGAACATCTAACATCTACCTATCCTTAGAGAATAATGAACAAGAGTATAAATAACCTAATGCTCAAAGCCCACTTAAGAGAATGAAAGTCACTCCAAAGAATTTTTTTTTTTTGGTGCACCACTCCTTCCTAATGAGAAATGTTTAATTATTTTTATTGGGTTCTCTCTTGTGTCTATCATATTACGAAATGATAAAACTCCACTAATAGATAATCTATTATTTTAAAGGGCCCGAGTATTCGGCAAGTTTGATTTTTATCTGTAAAGTGCATATTCCGTGCTATTTAAGTCCGTGAGATCCGCACGATGTCCCCACGAATTTATAATATCGAGACTGATTCATGGAGATTTGTCCTAGCAGAGGTGCGAATAATGAGATTTGAGAGGGGCTAAAAAGGGAGTTTCACTTGTAACTATATGTGCATGCTTCATTTGGAATTTTCGGAGTAGGTGAAAGAGTTTTTTTTTTTTTTTTGGGTGAAAAAGGTGAAAGAGTTTTGAGCGGTCAGAAAGGGGCCAAAAAGGGGGGAAAATCGAATTTTCACAGCAGGTGAAAGAGTTTTTAGGAACAGAAAGTACCAGCTTAACTCATGCGCGAGCGCGCGCGAGAGAGAGAGAGATGGGTAGCCTCAATTTAAGAAATGGGGAAATCAGTACGGCTCGGCGTGATGAAAGTTGCTGAGATTCACGAGGGGAAAAATTTATAATTGGAAACATCACTCAAGAAAGGCCCTTTACAGCTTGCGAATGGGTCTTTAAAATAAGACTTTTAATCTATCCTCATGAATAATCCTCGTACTTTACGACATCGAACCCCCACTTGCTATTATAACGTTTGAAACTTCGAACTCAAATGTCGTAAATTCAGGACGAGATTCTTTCAGTGGGAAAAGCACGACCTGTTGATTCATGCCATATACATCTTTTTAGATGTTGGGTTCACAATAGAGAAAGCTGCTTCCATAACTTGACTACGACACCTTTTAGGTTCTTGTTTAGAAGTTCCTTGGTTTTCGAAGATGGAGAAAGCAAAGAGACTCAAAAAGAGTGGCGAATATGTGATCTTTGGTGTACCTTATATTCCATAGAGTTTATAATTCTCTGTAATGTGCACAAACCGTGTGGTCTCTCTACACACTAATGCCAAGTGTAACAAAGAACGAGAGGTCAACTTGAGTTCAACAAGTTCAGAACTCCTCGTGTGTGGTAAAAAGTAGACCATCCTTGCTGTTAGGCTTAGACTCAAAAGATGATACCTAATTTGGCACCAGGAAATATGGAAGACTTAGGTCAATCCAACAAGAACGGACTTGCAAGAAAGTATGTGAATTTCCCTTTTTCTGATCACTATGAGTCAAACTAGGATTTAATTATAGTCCCTAGGTAGCGGGTCATTCTTGCCTAGATCTTGAATGGTGGCAAGAATTGATACATTCAAGGTTGTAAATTTGACCAATCTAGTAAAGGTCAACAAAGGCAAGTCAACAAAGTATAGAACACCCACGATGCTTCCTCTTTACCTCAATTGGAGGTCCGAATAGAACTTCAAAAAAGAAGCACTTTCAGTAAAGGCACCATCAATATCGATACCGAAATTAAAAATTGTACACATGTTACTATATTTTCACTATACCCGTCGACTTCCATCGTCAATATACTGAATAAAAGTCCTACGAGAATTACGTACCCGTGAAGTAATCTATTCAAGGGTTAGGTCCCACTGCTTCTGATAATCTAAACTGCCAAGGTTTGATATTGATGGCATGACTTGAAAAAGAATTGAATATATGTCAAGCTACTGTTGGGATAATGATCCTCCAATAAACTATACAATCAAAGCAAGTCGCTTTTTACTCTTGCTTGGTCCATGAGGTTGCATGATTTCTTGATGATTGACACATGGCCAATTAGCACTTGGGTCCAAGGTTCTTGCAAGCTAATAAATATTTACAAATCCTAGGAGGGGTCTTTTTGTATGTTCCCAAAATCCTAGGTTTTTGCATATTAAATTGTCCACCATTGTGTAGAATAAAGATCATATCTCTCTACCTATCTGCAGAATCTCGTTCACATGGGTTTCCACCAATCACAACTTATTTTCAAAACCGATTCCCAAATAGACTAAAGATTCGTGGAGTGTGAGACGGTACAATTGCACTAAATAAAGTAGAATGATACACATAGTTTAATGCAAGAAAGCTGAGATCACTTGCGTTGTCGTGATTTACTGTACAAATGTTCCCGTATTGAGATAAGCTGCGTGAAGAATTGCGTAAGGCATTACGTCAAAATTGCAGATTTAGTAATAACTTTTGCATTTCGCTCGCATCCTACTTTTAGTCTATTCTGGGATTTAGAATTGAATTTGCTTATTTAGTAAACCTTGTCAGAGAGACTGTAGGGGTTGATGATAAGTGTCGGTTTGCGCTGCGAAATCATCTGTATGCACCCTTTTTGTTTTTGTTATTTAAATTAGATAAATATTTTAGGATCCCTGAGAATTCTCTTTTGAGCTGTGAAATTTCAGGTGTCCTAGGGTTAGTGTCATGAAAACATTTCCATTCCTCGCTCATGAGAATAGGTTAGTAGTTTTAGTTTTAAGGCAAAAGGATAGATGAATAGGTGAACCACAATATGGTTATGTACTTACAAGATCTGGGCAAGATTGGAAGTTTATCCTCAAAACCTCCAGATAGCAAGAGCTCGATCTGTGTCCTACAAAGATCACGTAACTGTGTACTACAAAGAATTCTATGAGGACCTCGATCTAATATCTCCTGCATTGTTCTTCATTTAACAACATTAATTACTTCTACAAATTTTAGCAAGAGCAGCGTGTTTGTCGCGAACCCAAAACAGCATCCCTAATTTGTATATTTCGAATTAGAACTCTACCCTATATAGCAGCTTTCATAAGATATTTGATGTCACAACTTTGTTTGCGTTTAACCTTTCGATTTGTAGCAGATACAATCTTTCTTACCTAATGAAACTACATAAAATCTATATAATATATGAATAAAAAAATTAAGATTCTCTCTATATATCCATAACCCAGCCAAGCATGAATTTAGTGATTTTTAGAGCTGGACCACTTTTAAATATTTTTTTTTTATTATATTCTTCCTTTCCTTTCAATAGCTAGTTAATTCTGTTTTCACATAGCAAAGATCCTTATTCCTTTGATCTGCATATAAGGGCGGATGGTAAAATTGGAATCTTGCTCGCAATGTTCAGATCTCGGACTTTCCCTAATTGGCAAAGTAAATCATATGACCCAACTTATGGACTTTCCCAACAATCTAGGGAGTTGATATCATATATATGATTTGCTTATGCATTCCAACAGCAAGTGGGAAGAGTCCATTCTATATTTAATTCTAGCTTTTAGTAAGTCACAACATTCACTCTATCAAGTGGTAATAAAGATTGGCGACACGTTTTCTTGATTTCACTTTGGGCGGACTTGATGGTTGACAGTTGCAACCTCCAACCAAACTAGCCAGCAATAGGAAAGCAACAATTAGTGCAAAAACTAGGGTTTTTAGTTGCACAATACTTTCTTCTTTATCACCCCCACATACTTGCGAAAATCCAAAGCATGCAGGTTTCTTAGCCTATTTTCTTGATTTAGTCAAAACTTTGTAGTGGCGAGATAAAGGTCCCTAAGGCAAAAGTCATTTTAAATTGTGATAATCATCGACTTCGGTTGGGTTGATTACTCTTCAATATCAAGTGGAACGCCACTTTTTGAGTTGCTTAATGCCGAACTCATTGTTGTGAAAAGCATATAAAATTGCCTCGTTGAGGGAAAAATCCACTAGTTAAAGCACACCCTACTCGCGGCACCTAGTCTAGTTTTTCTTTCAATTTTTTCAATGGATTTTTGAGCAGTTGCAATAATAATCTAGAAAATATTCATTTGAAGTTGAGGATTTAGAATTTCTTCGTACTTCAAATACATCATTTTGTAGTGACGCATGAACAAGCCAATGTTAGAGATGGTTTTAAAGATTTCAAATGCAAATTCAATTTGGATGCATTTTACCGGGGCAATGTTCTTAACACTAAGCTAGACATAGAATAATTTCCAAAAGGCCAAGCTCCACAAGAGAAACTTGCGATTAGTCACATTGTTAGCCTATCGTTCTTAATAACTGCCAAAATTGGCTACCCGAGCCTGTCAAAGTGTCCGATTGATTCCTTTTTAGTCAATATGATC
Source organism: Eucalyptus victrix (assembly GCA_016097545.1). Lineage (NCBI taxonomy): Eukaryota > Viridiplantae > Streptophyta > Magnoliopsida > Myrtales > Myrtaceae > Eucalyptus > Eucalyptus victrix. The sequence continues at coordinate 10,207,721 of CM027843.1, forward strand.
TACCTATCACCTTGTATCTATATTATTGCTATGCTAGACTAACACGACCATAGAAAGTATTGCCTTTACAAGAACTCAAAATTGAGACAAAGCCTTTTTATGACAAGTTTGGTGATTAGTATGGCGACGAGTTTGAGCCGCCAAATCCTCTTAGCAAAAACTATACCTATCTTGTTCTTACCCTAGGTTGGATTCCGCCTAGCTAATATGAAAAGAAGGATGACGACCCTTCTATGGAAGTAGGAAGAGGAGGCGGACCTCGAATGCAATTACTACGCTTGTTTCTCTTAGACGGAGAGTTCTCTTAACGCTATCGAAAGTCAAATCACATGAGAAGAAATCACGGATAAGTACCTCGTTCTGTAGTTTATAAATAACATGTTTTGGTCGATATTCTATGTGGTGATTGGTGAAATGCGCTCGCCAAATCTCGGTGACATTTGTCATGAGAAGACAAGAAGGTAGGGCAAGGCACCAACGCAAAAAAGAAAGGTGGAGGAATAGCAGGGAAGCGATTCGTTCCTCGGACATGACGTGTCAGCGATCTATTAGTTCTGCCTAAAAAAGATGTCGGTCCCCATCGAAACATCAACCGAAGACTTCCTATTTCCTCCTCCTTTCTCCCCACTCGCTCGAGTACCAAACTTCGATACTCGCCCCCGGCTGCCGACATTTGTTGACAGGGGATCTCTTTTTGCAAGCTCGGACAACGCCCTGATCCTGTCTCGGGAGGCTAGGCTTGGTGCTGCCTCGTCAGAGCGAGTAACCAATGAATCGGGCACTCGCGCGGGTGGGTCTCGACACTAAAACCCACTAGGCGGTTTTACGAGCGGAGATAGCCGCTCCATGTTTCTTGCATATAAGCGGTTTTTCTTGACCCAGAATTTCCCTCTCTCTCTCTCTCTCTCTCTCTCTCTCTCTCTCTCTCTACACGCTTTATTTTACTTATAAATCCCCCGTAACTATTTCCTGAAGGTGCTTAGTCTGCCGTCGCGGATACTGTCCAGCATTCACCTGCAAACCAGTAAGCTTTCTTTAACTTGTTCTTGCTGTTGCTTCGAATTCTGTTGCCTTTCCTGCTTTGTCACGGCGCTCGTTTCTCGACAATCAACTGCATCTTTCCATCTTGAATATACTTTCCTTGTTCGGTTCACACTTGTAGTGGTGGTTTCTCGCTCCGTATGCTTTCTTGATCTCTTGAGCGTATAGTTGACGGAGAAGCTTCTTTCCTTTTTCTTTTTGCTCTACTCATCGATTTGACAGATAATTGGAGAGATAAGGGAAACCCTAGAGCTATTGTTGCGGAGATTAGAGAGGTGGGTGTTGGTATTCAAAGATGGGGAGAGGGAAGATTGTAATAAGGAGGATTGACAACACGACAAGTCGTCAAGTGACGTTCTCGAAGCGGAGAAGTGGGTTGCTCAAGAAAGCGAGAGAACTCTCGATTCTGTGTGATGCCGAGGTCGGGCTCATTATTTTCTCCAGCACTGGCAAGCTCTATGAATATGCAAGCACTAGGTTAGATATCATCACTTCTCTCTCTCTCTCTCTCTCTCTCTCTCTCTCTCTCTCTCTCTCTCTCTCTCTACCATTGTTATACATACTTTCTTTTCTTGTTTTGGCCCTCGGATCTTTGTTTTCTTTGCTTTTCTTTAGCTGCCTTTCTTCTCCCCCAGTATAGTTCAGCTGATGAATTGGTGTTAATAGTTGGAACTTTCGGATTAGCGACAGCAGCGATGTAATTGCATTGTGCAAATTCAGTTGTTTTTGAGTTTCCTGCTTTCACCCGCATATGCCTGATAACATTCATTCTATTTTTGCATATTTACATCTTCCCATCTTTTGTTGTATTGCTTCTTTGCTCGAGAATTTTTTTTAGAAGGCTTGGCCAGCAAAAATGCTGCCAATGACCATCTGCTTTCATGTATATTTATCTATCTATTTATTTTTCACGAGAAGAAATGAAGGGACAAATTGGTCTAAAAAGACTGTCTTCCTTCGATTTCCCTAGTCATTCATGGCTAAAGCCAAAGTAATCTGCGTCATTTCCCTTTATATGATTTGCCTTAGATTGCATCAATTGTGTACATGGTAAGCACTTTTGGTAAGAGAAAGTTTTCTTTAGTATCGCCACCCACGATAAATCCCTTGGTTCGCTGATTGTTTTACTGCTCTATGGAGGTAAGAGGAGACCATGATGCTTTGATCTTTCTTCTTGGAATAAATATACAAAAGACTGATTTTGAATATGTATAAAAGGTTTATTTCTTGATTGACTTCCTTTGGGTACGAATGATGGCATGCCTTCAATTAAAGACAGAGATTTGGTTCAGAAGCATATATAAATTGGTCCAATTGAGCAATATATCACATTACAAAAGAGAAAATAATCATTTAAAATCATATTATTGTTCTTCCGATGATATAATTTCCAAATAGAGAATGAAACTTTTAGGCATAACTTCTATTCACGATTCCTTGATTTGGGGTTCTCAACTCACTCTCAAACTTTTGCTCTGTTATTAGCATAAATCTTTGGTACATGCAAGACAGTATACAAAGACAATATTTAACTTTTTTCTATTTGATGTCAATTGTTATCCTTTCAGAAATGATCACCATATATGTTCCTATTATTATCATTTACTTTTAAATTGTTTCCTAAGGTAGTACTTGATGCACTTTGCTAGTGAGAGTGTTCTCTAATTCCAGATTATATGTTGGACTACTTTTTGGATGTTGACATGTAATCACCTGCATTAAATACTCATCGATTGATATGTAATGTTTAAGAAGGCAAGGTACTTAGAATTTAAATTATGCTTCAAAGATGACTATTTATTGAAACATGAAACATAAATTATTCCATATTGCCAAGAAATGACAAAAATTCAGAGAACAAACTTCATAGAAGCAAGAATTATCTATCATACACATCAACACATGACCTTCATATAAGGGAAAAAACGTTCTAATTCCAAAGAAATGATTTTGATAGAAGCAATAGTTACCTATCTAGCTTATTAAAGCACAACCTTGATATCTCCTTACTGCTGTCAGGAAATCAAGTCACAGCCTGAGGTCTTCTGTCATACAAGATCATAGTTGTTTGCATGCACACTACAACATACATATCTCTTCTCTAAAACCCTTTCGATGACATCTAGGGTGACACATATGCTCAATCCACATCTAAGAAAAATTGTGGAAATCCTCATGTAGATCCTCTTAGCTTCCCGAAAATATCCTCCCCCTTTTTACCTTATTGATCTTTCTCCATAGAAAATAAAATTCATTCATGCTCCTTGCTTGAACATATGTTTCATGACTCCTTAAGGTCATAACTTCATTTTGTAACATAAAGATCCAATCTCCTTATTGATAACGGAATTCTTAACATCCCTTACAATATTTTCTAGGAAAAATTGCATAGTCAGTCCTGAACTTCTTGTATAGAAACCAATTATGTCTTAAATTTTTTAATTGAACTAATGTAGTGCTAAATCTTTGAGAGAAAGTGCAATCAAGTCCTCTCAGCTAAATTTTGCTTGATTAATCTAATTGCGGTAGTCTAATCATCACCAACTGTCCCACATTTAGTGGCGTTAGGATGATGTGGTTTGCATTTCAACCAAATGATGCCATTTTTGCTTAGATAAACCACGCATTTGTTGGTCTTGCATAATAGCCCGAAATCAGCCTCTAAATTGCCTAATCAATCCCTCATACTCAAACCTAATTCCCTCAAGAAACCCCTATTCCAGTCTTGCCCTCATCTTGAATGATCGAGCCCGGAGAAACACTTTGCCCCAGGCATCTTCTAGTTCCCCATTAGCATCTCGAGTTATAATTGCAACCCACCTACCTACACAATTTGGCCAGAAGAACCATAGCAAATGGCTACATTAACATTGGGTTTAATGGTTCCTCCAGTCGGAGGGCTCCAAGAAATGACGCCATTTATCTAAGAAAGACAGCGTGATTTTGTTAAAAATCAGTTCACGTCAGGTTGTTGCCGTTACATGTCGGAAGCCCTGCAATAACTGGACTACTATATCATATGAATCAAGTGAGATTTAACCAAGAGGATTTGATTGTATTGTCTCTCATAGGTTTAGGACTACATTAATTCAATCAAATGTATAATCGATTGGTTTCCGTTTAATAGGTTTGGCGCTGATTGTGCAAATTTTCCCATCTTCACCTCTCTTGATTTATTCATAAAACTTTTCAACGGGAATATCCCTATCTCTTTCAAATGCCAAAACCTTTTGCTCTTCTATTCACATAGGGTCATAAATTTGACTGCTTATCCATTCATCTTTTTGATGGCCTTGTTAACTATCCTTTTGCTATTTAATTGATCCACTCATATAAAATTTTCTTCATCTTTAAGATTTCATTCAAATGACTTTTGATAGAAGATAGGCCTATTGCTTTGAAATGCCAAGACCTTCCACTCTTCTCTCGTCGTTGGGTCATATTTGATTGCTTCTTCGTTTTCATCTGTCTTATATCCTCAATGAATTTCTTCATGCTAGGCCAACTTCTACTCTCTTTACAGTTTGTCAAACCTCCCAAAGATGCATAACTTTCATTAAATACCTTATGATAGAGTAACTTATAGCATCAAGCATCCAACGAGGTGCTGGTATTAAAGAGGGGTTTTTGGGTGTGTAGGACTCACATTTATCCAGTTTTTTGTTCTCTTTTGCATAGTATAAGAATAATGAATCCATATTGAACTAGTTTTATGCTTTTTGAATGTACGGAAGTGAAATAACTGGTTTAACTTTGGATTTTTAACATTACTCACTAACTATAAGAATTGATAGAAATATCTTAGGATTTTCACTAAAGTTTTATGAAGAAAATTACCTAATCAACTCTAAAACTATTGTATGGATGTCAATTCGGAGTTAAGATTCTTTTGACAATTCACTCATCAACCTTTATGCGAAATTCCAATATAGCCATTATAATCAATTTTCACTGAAAATAGCTAAATCGACATTTTAATCATTGTTGGCTTTTTTTTTTTTTTGACATCAGTAGTATAACTACATTAAAATTTCGTGCAAAGGCTTATGATTAACTTGAAAAAAGAAGAAGAAAGGTTTAAGATTTGCTTGCAATAGGTTAACAATTGGTTGGACAATTTCTTTAAGTTGTAAGAACATAGAACACTATACCACCAACTCGTGTCATGTTTATGCCATCATGTTGATTCTTCGTGTCATTTCATTTAATAACAAAACGTATTTTAATATGATTATTATTTTTTCAAACATTAGGAATGTGTCAAAACATGCAAAAAATGTGCCGGTTCCAAGAGAGTCGCGTTTGGCTGCATCATATTTCAACTCTATAAATTTGTGTCTTATCAAGTGATGTTGTCCACTCATCGTAAGGAATTGAACCCTAGAGCTACTCATGATTCCGCGAGATGGATAACAGATCCATGTGAGGAACATATACCTTTAACGTCTTAATAACCTAACCCTAGTTTGCATTAAACAACATAAAGCATTTGATTCCTAAATGGAATAGAATGGTCAATAAATCTGGAAAAAGCTTGCAGATTCGATAACCTCTTGTGTTAGGAGATGAGCCTTGCTTTATTATGCATGCTTGGCACACACAACGTCTTTCTCTTGAGAGATTGTTAGATAGAGTAAGTTTCATATGCGTCAGAGCTCTGATAATCAGTTCATAGACAGACTCCACTAAGTCCCTCCTTGGTGGTGCAAGTTTCATATGCATCATAGCTCTGATAATCAGTTCAAAGACAGACTCCAACTAAGTCCCTCCTTGGTGGTGCTTTAGAGCATGTTGTTTGCTGCTTTCAAAACGCTGAAGTGATGCTATAACGAAGGGTTCGATGAATTTAAACTAAAAAAGCATGTGGAAGATGAAATAGTTATACGGTTGATCTTGAAGTGCTCGTGGATATTTCTTGCAACTTAAGTTGTTCCATCAGGACGTTCCTCAACTGTTATTGTTCACCGCATTCCTCTATTGTGGAAGTTGATTTTTGAAAAATCACTGATCTTTTTTAGGTGATTGCTCCATAACAGAATCCAACCGATCCATAAATAGTAAATATATTACATAAATGGGGTGTCATGTGGGTACCATGACTTGAGCGACCGACATATTTGCATTCTGCTAGCCTGACCAAACTGAGTTAATCGGTAATTAGTGATTATTGTAACATGTTAAGCAAAAATTTTTATGAATTGAATATGAAATCAAAAGTTTGGCCATGTTTGTTCTTCATTAGGACACTTAGGCAATCGAAAATGTTCTGCTGCTTGATCCAAAGTTTTCTTTGACATTGCATTCAGCTTTCAAAGTCTCCCATGAACCTAGCCAAAGGAAAAGATAAAGCTGCAGAAGATATCATTACTAAATAGCTGTGGGCAAAAACATGGATTAAGTAGATGAGCAAATGAAAAGTACGGATTTTGACAAGAAACTAGGAATTCCAATATATAACCAACTCTAGGCAGAAGTTTTTGGTAGGCCACATAACACTCCAGAAAGACTTCAGCTCTATAATGTTGCATTCTTATGGTTTGTATGCAGCCGTAGCAATAATATAACGGCATATCATAATTTTCAGCGAGTCTTATGTTGATTTACTGTTCTTTTGATCTCGACAGCATGACTACTCTAGTTGAACGTTACAAAAAGCTAAAAGAGGAACAATATCAACTTCTCAATCCAGATTCAGAAGTCAAGGTAACACTCAAGTTATTCTGGTTAGCTTTCTAGGTGAAAATATCAGAAGAAATATTTCTCCATCTAGCTGATAGGTCTCGATCTTCTAGCAACTCATCATCACGTCCCAGTCATGCGATGCCTTTTTATATATTTAAATATATTAGTTACTCTACATCATCGTGCTAGTTACATTCAAAGTCATCTGTCCTCAATGCATTAGTAAGGGATCTCTGATTTAAATGTTCAATCCATATGATAGGGACAAATTTTTACATGACTAATCTGGATGCTCCAGTTATCATTTGTATCACACTAAGTAGAATGATCTCGTTTTTCTATTCACTAGTTCTGGCAAATGGAGGCAGCACGCCTGAGGCAACAACTGCAGCATCTGCATGAATGTCACAGGTATAACATCTCGTATGCCCACCTATGTGAACAACTTTTGACCGTACTAAGAAGACTCAACACAGGTTGACAATTAAAATGGAAGAGTGCAAACTATAGACGGATAATGGCCTGTTCCTGAGAAATCATCTCTTACTGAAATGAATGAAGATATGACACACGTTGTCACTTGCACCAATATCACAATATGTAAAATGTGCAGTGAGATATAACAGATTGCTAAGTAGATGATGCTCAACTCAAGGTTTCAAAGACTAAGACTTATGGTACTGGATAAGTTCAAGGGTACTTCATTCAATCCGACTATAAGAATACATCATGCCAAGAGTCAACAATGTGGATTCTTTTCTTCATTCCATACATGCAGGCAATTAATGGGACAAGAACTATCTGGTCTCAGTGTAAAAGAACTACAGAATTTGGAAAACCAATTGGAAATGAGCTTGAAGGGTATTCGTGTGAAAAAGGTGCGACCAATTTCCTTTTTGTGCATCCCTGCTCAGCCACTCATTGGCTCTAAGCCCATTGAATTCTGCACCACATGCATACATACTTACATAGTTGTATTGTTTTCCCATGCAGGATCAAATTCTGATCGACGAAATAAGAGAGCTTAACAGAAAGGTTTTTATGAAAGTTTGAAATCTCCTAGCCACAAACTCTTTTCCACTGATTTCACATCAAGTAGCACTAATTCAATTTCTTTCAGGGAGATCTCACACATCAGGAAAATAGAGAACTGCATAAGAAGGTGAATCTCACTAGCCATGAAAACACAGAACTACAATACAAGGTACTAATGAGACAACATAGAGCTTTTCTATCTAATAAAATAATACCATGAAGGGAAATTCTAACATAATTCACTCCAACAATCTTATCCATAAAAAAAATATCTTATGAACACCTAATTTCATCCAAAAACTATGCGATCTCAAGTCATCTGCTTGCATATCTTGATCTCTGAGCTGTGGCCCATTATTCAAACTATATTTTGGCTAAATAGAAAGGATGTTTTGGTCTCAGGTTTATGGGGCAAGTGATGTGACTCAAGCAAGCAGTTGCTACATATCATACAATACAAGTGATGCGCATGACTTACATTCACCCATGAATCTCCAGTTAAGCCAACCAAGGCCTGAAAATAGTGGAAAATCAGCAAAAGTGACAAAATTGGGGTAACCTAGACTTCAGAAAGCACAACATTAATCCTCATAACCATAGCATTCCATATCTCTTACTATTTACTTTTGAATTCAGATTGCAACTGCAATAGCAGCAGTTTGTGGCTAAGGGTGCTAGATAGACATGCATCACCCTCAGTTAGCAGAGAAGAAACTGTCAAGCTTCCATGAGTGAGATATCGTATTTGACTCTGAAAGACATTCTGGTGGATGTACCTTGAAGCATGGTGTGATTCTATGATGTCCCATGATTTCAGATTGCTCTGAATGGATATCACTGCTATGTATGATTATATTTGCGAAATAAAAGAGGCAACTTTTTCATTAAATTTCCTACTCATCTCATGCTTGTCGGGATCTATGAATGGATGTTACTGGTAGATTATGCTGCCTGTTCTAGCTATTTTTTGATACATTTGTATACAGAAGAACAAACTGATTTAGGAGAAATGACACAAAGCCTTGGCGCAAACATTAAAGTTGTCACTGTGTGACCTGGAGGTCATGGGTTTGAGTCGCAAAAACAGCCTTTTGCAAAAATTGCAAGGTAAGGCTACGCACATTAGACCCAAAGTGGTTCAACCATTCCCCAGACATTGTGTGTAGTGGGAACTTCATCGGCTGTGCTGCCCTTTTTCTATAAGGAGAAGAAACTTCCTCTGTCACCAAAGAAGGTGCATACATTCACATAAAGTTGGTTCACAACTTTAGACAAAATACATAAAACAAGCCAATAAAAGGAAACCGCAGTGAAAATTCATTATGAATTCAGGAGATCTTTTCAGAGAAGGAATGTAAACCACCGTGCCACAATAAATTGCAAATCAATTTACAGTTAGAATATTCTATTAAAGATACTAAAGGAAACAATAGTAAAAAAAATAACAAGTGCATAAAGAGTTCAACTATTTCTAAAGCATTACTAAAGCATGTACATTGTCTCCAGGAACAAACAGCAGACTCCATGTGAGGGTGCATAAGGCACCCATCAGCACATCATCAGACACTTTGAGATTAATAATAATTGCAAATGTTTATCAGTGAAAGCAAATATAGAGGATTTAAAGAAGTTTCATATGTCATCACTCATGTTGATGCATCCCCCAATCCAGCATTAAGAATGAGGAGATACATAAATGCTACATCTAGAGGATTGTCACCACTGAAAAAAGTGATCCAAAAATGGATTTTTCCTAAAGTTTCAGGGTATGTCCGACCAAAGATTTTACCCACCCAATAGTGAAATCCTGCAAATAAAGCAAAAACGGCTCCCATGGAAAGTACATAATGGAAATGTGCAACCGCATAATAAGTATCATGTAGAGCAATGTCTAGCCCAGAATTTGCCGGGACTATTCCAGTGAGTCCTCCTATGGTGAACAAAAAGATGGACCCTACAGGAAACAGAAAAACACATATGTTGGTTTTAGATATTATCAGACCTGGCAAAAAGACACAATATAGGATCTAACAGGAACCAAGAATGGAATTCATGTTGAAGTGATGAAAGTTCCAAGGGTGCGCTGCTAATTGGCAATATTAAGAATTTGAATATTACAGTCAAGAATGGAAGAAGACAGTAATCTTTTCATCCTTCACTAAATTTCAAGGATGAACTGGTCTTGTTCTTACTTTAGTCTAGTATTGTAACTATCGTTGAATGAATGAAGTTTCAATACACCCAACAGGAACTGACATATCTATCACACTTACATTTCAATAGAGCTGACAAAAAAGGCTCTGCTCTATCACACAGGCATCAGCTTGGCCCACTAATGTAGTTCCTCCATACTCCATCTCCACCAAGACAGCTTCCCAGCAGTTCAACCTGACTGTAACAACATCAATGACCAAGCACTCTCCCACTGAATGAGGTTGGCATTTTGATCTAATTGGGGTGGCTGATACATCATGTTAGCTACTCCACAACAAAGGATAAAACATCACAATGGACGCAAATGCAGAACAAACTTGGAGTAATGGTCATTCATTATCTAAAGCAAAGTGACCCCAGAAAGAACAGGATTAAACCACGGAAACAGGATTAGATTACTGAAACAAGCATATATTATTATTCCTGGATAAATATTATAACTTGAGAATTGCAATCTGCGGTCCGTGTTCTGAGGATATGATACGGCCGTTCAGAATCAAGACTCGTTTTTGACAGTCCTCAAAGCTCTCAAGCAAGGCCATCAATTCTCGAGCAAGCTCAAAACTGATCCAATGCAAGAAAAGACAGAGGAAGAGTGCCGACGAGAGAGGCAATCAGCAGAAGCAACCTCAGAAAGTACAATGTCGAACGGAGAAAAGGATGAGTTCAGCTACCAAGAAGACTAAGAACTAGAGCTCAACTCATCGACTCATTCGGTGCCTCAAACCTATCTATAACCAGATAAACGCGCTCGAATTAGAACGGGCGTTGCGAATCAAACAGGCAGATTGAAGAAAATCACGAACAAGAAATGAGAACCACTCCTCCCTTCAACTGCTCCGTACTGTGAACAGCATACTTGTCCGACGCGAGAATCCCCAGCAAAGTCACCACGCAACTGACCTCGGTCCGACGGCGGAGCCCAAAACGAGAGATGGCGGCGGAAACGGAGAAGCTACCTCAGTGCCAGTAGGGCGAAAAGTCCAGAGCTTTTCTGTCCATTGAGAAGCTACGTCACCCGCCCCGCTCCAACGAAACACCTTTTGTTGCACCCCGGCCGCCATTTTCCGACTCCAAAGCTCGGACCATTCCCATCAGCTCATCAATCGTCACGCCGCGAAACGGCGACCGATCTCCGATCTCCTACATACTCATCCGCGACCCGTTTTCCTCCGTAACCCACCTCACCGAAAGGAGCAGAGAAGAAGACGATGACGGAACAAATCCCGGACGAACCCGAAATCTCGACGAGCGATCGTCGGGAAACGGAGATGGCCCCGGGTCCATGCAAGCTCTCACCATCGGCGAGCGGGGCTGCGCCCCACTCCGGCGGATCTCTCCGGGCGCCGAAACCCACGCCGCCTGCTCCGCTTCCCTTCGGAAAGCGGAGGGAGCCGTACGCTTCGATGGGGGGTCGTGTGGAGAACGCGAGCTTCCAGGAGAGAGGAGAGAGAAGGAAGTATCAGACGGACACTTCGTGGTATACTATGTTTTGAACAGAGATTTCTAGGACGGGCTCCGATTGCCTGCCCCAGGGACCACGTGAGCTCGGTGCGGCCCACCAATCGGGTCGCGATCCATTTCCCCCTTGGGGGGGGTGTTAGGCTAGTGTCGTGCGTTAATGGGCCCACTCTCTCTGGGCCGGGCCGTTGCGTCTGGCCCAATCCCTGCCGCTGCCGGTGGGGCCTAATCGATGTATGGGAAAATTAAGTCCACGAAGATCAAGTCGATTATGTCCCTAATCGAGGCTAATTAAGCACGTGCAAAAATATCGACCCGATAAATAAATGAATGGATATAAGGGAAAACGGGGGTTAACCTCCTGTTAAATAATTCGCATTCGCATCAGTACAGCGGTGCGATGGAAATCCATTGTCAAACACACTGTTTTTCATCAATTATTGTATGATTAACGAAATAATTTACGGTGCGTTCACACTTGATTTCCAGCGCTTACATGGACGTGCTGTGGCGTGACTTGAATTTCGTGGGAAATTGTAGCAATTGTGATGTCCTCCTTGAATGATTACTAGAATTTCTATAGATATGTAGATCAGAAAAAATATTGATGATGAATAAGTGATTTGCGATATCGATATGAACAAGCCAAACTCTAATGATGTTACAGGTCCTGTCAAAATTGTAATTTGGTGCTCACAAGCAAGTGGTGATACAATATGCATTTACATATTTTTATTAGAGGAGTCTCTTTCCTAGACTATAGTCTTATTAGGCCGCTTTGTAAGTGGCTATTAATTTGATTTAGATGCCCAATTACATAGATGCATCATGCTTTGTTATTTTTTGCTTTCTGAAGCCTACAAGGACTCGAGTGGATCAATCTTTTTGTGGAAATGGAGTAATAATCTTTGTAATCTTTCTATGCATTTCTCTCTATTATAACTCGATATATAAATTTAGTTTGTCGTTTGTACAATGAATTTATGATGTTATTGGATGTTAGAGATGAACTTTATAATTGTTTCTTGTCGTGATCTGTACCTACCGAGTCATTTTCATACCATAATATTTTTTTATAAAAATTCGTGATTGGCTTTTTCCACGATTCAATTAGATTTGATTTGTCAAGCCATGATAGCGGGACATCAAGACAGTCATAATAAATCCAAAATGGTTGCGACTTGCTGCTCTATAATATTATTGAATCCTTCGTACGAGGTTTTACCAAGTCATGTGCACTATTATTCAAGGGATACATAAATCAAAAAGCTGTGCAAGAGACTTGCTTTTCTTTCTTGTCTGGAATCTGAGTTTTCCTTTCTCTGATCTCTAATGGTCAATTAGTTTATCAGATCAAAAAGCATTTGGAGCGAAGCCCTTTGATACCTTGCTTTCTTGGTTGCTTATCAGCAAGCTGCAGGTGATTCTTTCTCTTTCGTCCAAGGCGATTGGCCTGAGATCTCTGAGAGATATTGGAGTAGATCTGCGTATCTGCTGACTGCTAAGCTCCCTCTGGTATTCTATTGCGTTGATATATGATCACCTGAACAAGAGAGAGAACTTTTAGTAGAGACAAGCTAGAGATCAGTGTGCAGATCAATATGGGGAGAGGGAAAGATTGTGATCCAAAAGATAGACAGCTCGTCGAGCAGGCAAGTGACCTTCTCAAAAAGAAGAAATGGACTGCTCAAGAAGGCCAAGGAGCTCTCCATTCTTTGCGATGCCGAGGTTGGTGTCGTCATCTTCTCTTGCACCAGCAAGTTCCATGAATTTGCCAGCTCTAGGTCTCTCTCTCTCTCTCTCTCTCTCTCTAATCACACAGCGTCATTTCTTTTAGCAGTTCTTCAATTATTTGTGGAGCCCTATTCTGTCGTGAGTATTGCAAATCATTTCATATCTGCTAATACATGTATTTCAAATTATATCCAACCGAATCAGCATGAGGTCCACGATCGACCGCTACACTGAATCCAAAGAAGATCATCATGGAGAGAAGAATCCCGTCAAAGAACTCCAGGTAAATATGTGTATCATGATTACATTCCTTCTTTTGTCTACCAGAGCCAAGGCTCGTCCTTGTTCTCTTAGGGTTCTCTTTGAAAAGTTATTTAAGTGAACCTGTGAATTCTGTGCGATCTAGCGATGGAAAACGTCCTCATGCTCTCTCCCTTGCCCAAGAAACACATGTTGCGAGGAACCAGATCGAACTGGTTATCAAACTCAATGAACCGATAATCCCTAGAATCATATATATTCACATATGTTGTAAATGTACAGTGACACAGATTTTATAAGAAGGATGATTGCTTGATTTGATACTTCAGTATGGAGGCTTAACTTGATAGTTTCTGATCATTATGCTAGCTTCGGCAAAGGGAGGTTGCTGATTTAAAGCAGAAACTCCTCGATGTGCAGGATAACCGCAGGTGATTCCAATTTTCAACCTAGAACTCAGTCTTCATTAGATGAAATTGACTCGGTTGTGGTTTGAAACTAGGTCTTATAGTTTGTGAACATTCCTCACATTTTAACACCACACAAGTAATACCTAACCAGAAAATCGATAAGTTATTTAGCAGCAACACATATAAGTAAACCGCCCTTTTGGCTCTTAGATGGATTGCCTGAATTTCCTGCGCTTTTTGTGACTTCGGTTAATAATATAACTGCAAAGATATTGCTATAGAGTCCCAAAATCAAATTTACAGGACGTGAGAAGTATGTCAGCACAGTGATTTATCCTTGTTATATAAATGTGCAGGCATCTGATGGGCGAAGGCCTGTCCCCCTTAAGCGTTGAAAACTTGCAGATTCTGGAGAAGCAATTGCAGATGAGCTTGAAGGCTGTCCGAATGAGGAAGGTATGTATCCATATGTTGAAATTTCATCCTGAGCTTTCGTGTTCAATACAAGAATCGATAATTGTGATCTTGCCTTGATCATTTATTCAATTTTTTGCACGAAAGAAACATTTGTTCACTCACTACTTAGTCCTAATTAATGTCCAAGAAGTTCATTTATGCTGGATGTCGAAATAGGCTGTCCGCCAACAATAACATATAAAGAAGTATTTAATGTGCTTCCCCCACAGTTAAACCTCGTATTCCTTTCCTCACCGACTTGAATTGTTCCTTCTACTTGCCAGATATTTTTCGTACACCAAATGTTTCTGAATTTTGTTTGGTTTGGTTTTGGGGAAATGACTATGAGAAAATACAAATACCTTTGGGATAAAAAAAAAGTTTTCCAAAATGCTATAGTGTTTAGTAAATTGTAACTTTAAAGTGCCTTGGGAAGTAACTTTAGCTTAAATGTCATTAGGTTAAACCTACATTTGTAAAAGGCTTTTGCTAAAATTATTATTTAAAAAACAAAACTTCAAAATGAAATCCGATGGAGCTCGATTGTCGGCTAAATTTGGCTGCTGAACAGTCTTGTCTAAGGTAGGGTGCCCTAGCGACCCAAGCCTCATTGTCTAAGGTAGGCGTCCTTAGGTGACACCTTGGATTGTGCAACCCAGATGCTTGAGGTCGCGTGACCCCAGGTCAGTGGTCATCAACCTCAGCTACTTTGTGCAAATTATGGAAGATGAACAATAAACGTGAATATGAATGGTGAACGTGAAGACTTGTATTCCCAAAATACTGAAAACCCAAAGTAAGTTAGGACTTACCTTGGGCTTTTAGCTTTCACAATGTTAGCATTTGGCCAATAGAGTCCTAAAAATATTTGCCAAACACTTCATAAATTTTTGTGCCACCTCTTCGCCCGTTGCAAAAAAAAAAAAAATAATAAATAAAATAATCACATTGCATTGTCCATATTTTTTTTCTGTATTGACTAGCTCCATCACGTAGAATTTCTGATTTAACATGAATATGGTCTTTCCATTGAGTTAAGACTCGCTCAGTGCCAAAGAACAATTTCTTAGCATTGTTTGCTTACAATTTGAAAGCTTATAATTGTGTTAGTAAGATGTCGTTGATTTATGATTCTAATGTTTTAGTTTGAATTTTGCGCTATATACTCTTGTCATACTATATGTAAAAACTTTCTTTTATTATGTGGTAACGCTGCCCTAACGTCTCCGAATTTTGCCTCCACCACAGCATCAGGTTTTGAATGAAGAAATAGGAGATCTTAATAAAAAGGTACTCTCTCTCTCTCTCTTTCTCTCTCTTTATGTAGTAACTCTTCCCCAGCATCCTGTTTATGTCTCCAACATAAGACAACAATATCAGTTTATGATTCCCATCATAGGTATCGAATACAAATGATTCCGGAGAAGTTACAAGTAGGGAAGTTCCGCACACTTTAGCCGAACGACGTGACTTACACTTGCAGCATCATTTGCATTTAAGTCGTTCACGCTCTGAAGTAAATGAAGCAGCACACATTTCGATGGAGCTAAGGTATGATCCGTATAACAATGCACTATAACTTCTCACACGCAGCTCAAACCAAATTCTAGGGAAAATGGCTATTAACACGTCATGTGTCTCGGCAGGTTGGGGCTGCGTTAAGGAATAAACTGGCTCGATAAATGCATGTCGAGGAAGTACTGTGCACATTCTAGACCACATTGTCGATATTCCTCTGCACTGACGTTGCGCGCTGCTTGTAGAAGCTCCTGAGTAACTTTTCGATACTAACCTTACTCATTCTTATCAACAGTGCGTAAGTGTATCTAGTGCAATATGCTGATTAATTATTAAATAGATCTTGATGTAAAGCTTGGCGTGAAGGTTATCATGTCAAATTATAGTAGTTCTCAAATACATTGAATTCGGCATGATTAACTATCCAATGTAGATGCTTATACAGTGAGCTATGTCTCTCCATTGTAACTCGGATAAATTTATTGTCATCGCCGAGGTTATTTTTAGCAAGGTGTGATCCCACCCGCTCTTTATGACGGACATTGGATTTAGGCAAAGGGACTAGGTAGATTGAGGTGGTGAAGATAAGAAATTTGTGATGGAATTTGTTTAGGCCAAACTGTGTAGTTGATGGTCAACAAGTGAATATTTCCATGCTACCTTGGTCTCGAAGGATAGAGTAGTCTAGGTTACACAAATGGTGATTAGCTAATCCAAGATGGAAGGTGCCCTTGCTTTTTTAGGGTAAGAAGGGTTAGAGAAAACATCTCAAGCCAATGCTCAAGTATCAAGTGCTATGGCATTGAAGTAGCCAAAGCCATACTTCTATGAAAAGCTTGAGCAACCTTCAACAATAGGGCACTTGTACCTAAAATCGACATAGGAGGGTAGATAGATACTAGATGGGAGACAACTATCTTGAAGTAACCTAACAAAATAGCCTCATAACTTCGAGAAAAGGGGTGCCCTCACAAACAAGGTTGCAGTGACCAAGGTCGGGCGATTGCTTACCAATAACATAAATCTCCGCAAAATTGTAAGTCATGTTGGGAGCTGACACTTGGCTAGTGTCAGGAAGTCAAGAAAATTAGTGACCTAATGATAGAAGAGTCAACAACTAAGGTCTTGGTGAATGGCAGCCGTTACTACAATGGTCGTATGATAGCACAATTTCTTGTTGGGTAAGTTTCAACCCACGCGAATGGTGCAATGGCCTGAGGATTGTCTCAGAGAGAGATAGCCGTTTATACACTAATAAGGGTTATAGTGATTTTGGAGAAGAGATGAGCCATGGTGGTCCCCGCCCCCTCTATCGAATCACTCGGATCTTATGAGTAAATAAAAAGTCAATCTACATTGGATCCCACTCTAATCATCCCATCCATCCTCTTGAGGACAAATTTGGTGTAACACTCGATCAGAACAAGAGGAGTAGGCAACGCTAATGTGCCTTAGATGACTTACATCTCTAGATTAGGCGCTAACAGCCCTTAGCCATTTTTAATAGAAGTTAGACGCATACAAGTACTGTAATCTGCCTCTACATGGCTATTTGGTAACCTTGAATGTAAGGTCATAAACTACATGCTCAACTGCCCTTGCCGCCTCTATGAATTCTTCTGAATTTCATTCTTGCGATTGTACTCTCCGGGCTTATTTGTTGTTATAGCAAAAGTTCCAATGGCCTAGTGATTTGTGCTCACCAACATCACGTAGATATGTCATTGCTCTGTGAGAGGCGTTCACGATAGAACTTATTGAGAGTCGCCACATTTTAAGAAGAGATGTCTGTCTACATATTAATTTGATTGAAGTTTTCTAAGGAACCGAAAGAGCGGGCAGCTATAAATACTTGCACGTGTCTATGCTCGTCTACGGCAAAGAAGTAATGAACGTCCTTTCTATGTCTTTAGTGGAACTAACAAATCATTCGATGGTTTAAATACACGACTTGATTACCCTGAGGAAATAGGTAATAATGGATAACAATAGATGTATCACTTTAACGTGATAAATTTATCTTCAAAGCCCAGAAAAAGGTGAGACATTCGATTATATCTAAGATGACATGTTTTTATTTATCATATCATCTCAACATCAACTTAGTGGAAACATATGATAACACAGAACTGTCTCCCAGTAGAAATTTGGTGAGTTTCTTGTAAAGCTAGGGTTCATCCGCGATGCAGAACAGAGGAGCATTTACTTGACAGATCTGAATCATATGGAAGATCTTCCAAAGATAAAGACAAAAGTGAATTCCCAAGTGTGAACACGAATCAGCCATGAGATATTAAAATCGAATTCTGAGTGTGAACACGGTATATTATACTCCCGACAGTATCAGGAGTGGAGGCTGACCGGGGAACTGTTTATGCACGTTTTGGTTCCCGACTCAAAAGTGCCTGTCCGAATTTGACTTGAATATGTTTTTACAGTTTGGTTTCATCAACTACTCCTTCGGCAGCAAAAATATAATTTCCTCAGCACTTGTTGTCGAGTGAATCGAAAGTTCAGTGAGATGAAAAGGCGGGATTACAATACAAGGGTACGGACCCAGAAAGGGAAAACGAAATAAGAATTGTTCTGCATTGATCAAGTAATTTTCTGATGAAGTGACAGCATTGTTTTGTTATGCCCAATCTCGGTGGGTATCACGTGATCTGACGAGTAAGTAAGTCCTTTAGATCAATCCATAGGACCTCTACCCCTGCCCAACATTTTACTTTGACGAGTTTCATTTAGTCAAGTTGAAGTTTTGGCAAAATTCCCATTACATAATAGAATAGAGAGGTTTTGAAAGAGCCTTCACCCAACTTTTCATGGAAAAATCTAATGTTATTTGCCAAAAAATATGCATTTTTTTTTCTGTGCTTGTTAATTTCAATAAATATTGATAAGCTTATAAAAACCATCGGTAGAAAAAAAAAAGACCCATGACTTTTCTTTTCAAGTTACGTGTTGGTAACTTATCAATGATTTTATGTAATTACAAAGTTTTTATTATATATAGTTTGCACATTATCAATTTTTGTGTGAACTTCCAACTTTTATCTCCAAAACTTACTAATGCTTCAAGTGTACTAAGTCTTATATGAAATTACCGACTTAAATTTTAGCGGGCTTATCAAAATTTGTTAAATTATCAACTAGTTTGGGTTATTAAATCTAATATGAGTTAGTTACTGGCATTTTATTGTCTTTCTCCCTAATTAAGAACTTTTCTGTTGAATTACCAACTTTTGTTTGTTTTGGTAAGCAACCCTTTACATTTATTAAATCTACATAGAAATTACCAACCTAAATTAGTGAATTCACCAAATTTCCCTAGTTAAATTACCATCTAGTATCACTAAAAAACATACCAAAGATGATTTTTTCATTGTAATTTGCCAACTTTTAATATTAAATTAATTAAAAATTTCGAAATATTTATTTAATCCCCAAAAGTAATTCATTTATGTCAAATCACCATTATACTAATATAAACATCAATTTAACCTTAACTAAACATATTTTAAGTTAAACCAATCTCTTAATTTAATTCACAATTAAATAAACTAAACTAACCACCTAAACTTAATTAACTTAAGCCAAGCACACCTAAAGCATAATTAACCCTCTAATTGATGTTTAGTGAGCTAAACTCACCGGATTAGTGAGCCGAGTGGACCAAAACGACGAGGACGACATGAGGATCGACTTTCCTCAAGGCGGGTCGAGCATCCGGGCTCGGGAAGGCGGCCAAAACAGGCCAAAACCTCGCTACAATACCTATTTTCTGTCTTCTCTGTTCGCTGCTGGAAGGGGCGGTTCCGACGTCGGTTGAGGTGGCCAAGGGCGGCTGAGGGCGAGGCGGAGCTCTGACGAGTCTAACGATGGCCGGAGGTGGTCGGGCGGCGGTTTGAGGCAGCTGAACGGGACTGAACAGAGGCGGAACAGGGGCTGTGGTCGCACGGCGGGGATGGCCGGTGCGAGCTTGAGGCGGCGGAGCGCACGGCGTTGCACGGGCGGTGGTGCGTCAGCTTCAGTGCGGCGGCGTCTAGGCAGCTGGTCGCGGCTCCTTCCGGCAACTCTGGATGTTGCTTCTATTTTTGCTGTCTTCTGGTTCGCACCAGCAAGCAGAGGGAGAGAGAGGGGGCGAAGGGCAGAGTAGCGGCGCGAGTGAGGCAAAGCGGCGGCGGCGACTCTAGCTTCGGCTGCTGGCTGTGACGGTGAGCTGCTTCTGCTTCGCTGGTCTTCGGCTTCCATGGAGTCGAACAAACCGAAGAGGGAGATGGGGAAGAGAGAGAGACAGCAACGGGAGAGAGAAGGGGGGAAAGAATAACCGGTTCTCTCTCTCTCTCTCTCTCTCTCTCTCTCTTTCTCTCTCTCTCTTTGGCCCCCACCAACCCAGCTGTCATACACTCACTTTTGCTTACCAAAAATGCCCTTTCTAGAAGCTTTAAGGTAGGCCAAAATGTGGGGGTAGAGGTGGCATACGAATTTCACTAGGTTTTTCCCTCCAATTGAACCTTAATCTCACTTGAATTAAATCAAATTGACCCCCATTAATTCATTTAACACTTCATCAATCAAATTGGTATTTTTTCCTTACCAATGTGGTGTACTTGCATCCCAATTTCACAATCCCTGGCTTCAATTGAACGAAAACGACCCTATTTATCCAGTTGAAATTAAAACCAGAAAATTTGGATGTCACAACTCTTCCCCTCTTATAAAAAAATTTCGTTCGCGAAATTAAAACCTTTACCATTTCTTAAACAAAAAGGTGAGGGTACAGTCTTCTCATACAATCTTCTCTTTCTGAGGTTGCTCCTTCTAGGGGTGAGCAGCGATCTAGGGTCGACCCTGGACTGACCCTGGACCGGCCCAACCCTGCCGGTCTTGGTCCGGTTCCCAAGGGGACTGGGTCGGTCCTTGGTCCTGAAATTCCAGGACCAACACTGTGCGGGTTGGTCCTCGGTCCTAAGAGTTTTGGGTCGGTCCAACCTTGGACCAACCCTGTATATTATATTATATTATATTATATTATATTATATTACTTATAATTCTTTTATATATTCAAACCTAAGTAAAATGTCTGTTATATTATATTATATTGAGATGTTCTATCAATAGCACTAATAGTAATTTCAATTTAAAACTTTTGTTGAATATTAATTATGTGTCGTTTATTTTGTTTTCAGGTGTTTAGAAGTTCAAGTAAATTAATAAGATGTGAAGTTATAATGGTTTATATTAAGTATTTTGAACTTTTTATGGTTTAATTGTATTTTATTAATGAATTTCAGCTACACTTTGCTTTTCAATTTGTGTCAAATGGTAGAAGTTTTTGAAGAGTAGAGTAGTCCTGTAGTTGCTACGGTGAATTGGTGATTTGTTAGTCAAGTGGTGTGAAGCTCATTTTTTGGTTGAGTGGACTTTACATGATCAAATGCAGGAAAACGCTTTTGCATATGGTGTTATGAATATTAAAGATAGATGATTACAAGAACTTTCCATCTTGTCCCATATCTCGATGAGCGGTTAGCAGATACGAAATTTCTATTATTGTATCATCTTAAATTTGCTAAATATGTATTGGTATTTATAGTTTAGTTGCACAATGCCGTATTGTCAATATATGTGTAATTTGAATTTGTAGGTTTGCTTTTTTGGGAGTATAGAAAACAAGATGAAAAAATTATCGATCGGTCCCGGGTTGACCCTAGAATCGGACCGAACCCATTGGGTCGGTCCGGTCCTTGGTCCCACGTTCAATAAGGTCGGTCCTCGGTCCTAAAAATTGAGGACCGACACGTACGGGTTGCCCCTAGGGTTAGGGGGTGGCCTGGACCAATCCGGACCATGCTCACCCCTAGCTCCTTCTGTACCAATGTTGCCAAATCACTGCTATCTTACCCAAACCACTTCGGATCCAAAATACTAAACACTTGCTTACTTAAAATTCCAAAGGTCTTCAATACAAAATTTGTGAAGCTAAACTGGCGATTCTGAGAAGTCTCTAAAATGTCTCTGATAATTGCGACTGAATCATTGATTTTTGAACAAACTCTTGACTTGAGATTTTTCTGATTTCTGATCTCATCTCAACCGACTGAAATCTTGTACACTCTGCTCTGCACTGATTAAAAAGAAACTATCTGACTGATCTGCTAAAACTGGGAACCTCTGGTCAAGATCTGGTATAACTCTCGCACTGATCTTGGCAACTACAATCATTGACTACTGTACTGACCTTGGCCTGTGATCTTTCTTTCCTTGATTTCATCTCAGCAATTGAAATTCTGCACTTTCTACTATGCATTGTTTAAGAAAGAACCCTCTAAAAACTTTGCCAAACTTATGATCTCTGATCTAGATTCGAAATATAATTCATCCCTGGCACTCCATGCTAGTGAATTATCTTATGTGCATACACTTCGGTATACCCACTTTGTGACAAGACAGAATCCTCAATTTCTGAAATCGAACTTAGATTGGCGGTTAATTTCACTCCGACACGCTTTTAGTGTGACCTAGGCTACTAGGTAGTTTTCAAAGCTTTTTAGGACAAATGACCCGTGGTCGATTTTCTTCAAGCCACGATGAACCCACTCGACACATTGACGATTCTCGATTGTCATGAAAATCTCGATGATTCAAATACAGACACAGGGTACCAAAACGACAGTAAAATCAAATTAGTATCAGTCGACGAGAGTTTTCCAATTTAGTGGAGTCACCCATGATCGGTCATTCATTTCAGTCGAATCGACCTATCTCTAATCTTAATTCGATTTTTAACTATGCCGTAATGATCTCTAAAGATGAGCACGGTTGAGAAGTCGATTCCTGATCGAATTCTCAAGTCTATTTGCTATAAAGTCCTTAATAACTCATCCAACTAGTCTAGTTATCTCATAAGTGGCAAACTTAGAGAAAAACACTGTAATCGCATCGATGAAATGCCCAATTTAATCAATCGAAATCAGAGTCAGAAAATTAGGATGTCACACGCTCAAAACAAGATCTATTCATACTATACCAAAGTGGACCAACTCCATCTATCGATCGACTACTATCCTCAAATAGTATCAGTAATCCCCTGAATCCTTAGTAAGCTCATCACAATGTTCCATTGTGATATAATTTCATTCTCACTTAGGATTCTCAAGTGATGGTAAAAGTTCTCCTGGTTTGCATTACTGAACTTCCACTTATTGACATCTCTGATACTTGCAACTTGTTCAACGATATCTATCTTCATACTGATCTACCAATCCCGATGATGTAGATTCTGACTCATCTTTGTACTATCTAGATAACACTAAAGTTGCTACAATGAGCTTCCTATAAGATCTCTTCTTTAACCTCTGTATCGTTAGTTACACACAATTGTCCTCGAAACCTTTGCGTTCTGACTTCAGAAATCTGAAAATCAACCTCTCTCATCTGCATTCTCTTATAGAATCTTCTGAATTTCTAAATCTGTCCATTGAAGCGTTTTGATTATGATCTGAACTTTCGGCTCAATTCTAAGGGTGGTCATAAGATTCAAAAATGTGGCATACCTTAAATTTGAAAATCGAATTTCGAACTTTTTCGAGTAAGATCCAATCCTTGAGTACCAACTATGCAACTAAGGACTCTCGACTCAGTGCATCTGCGACTTTGCTCACCTTTTCAAAGTGATACAAAATATCATAACCATAATCCTTAAGGAGTTCCATCTAGAGATGTTGTCTCATATTCAACTCCTAAGGTCTCAACTAATGGGACGCATATGCAACAATTCTATCACGTTGTATCAACACACAACCTAATCCTTTAAACGACGCATCACCGTAGATCTTGAATCTTGTCCACGTGAACTTTTCTTCCTTCTTCAGTAGTCTGGTCAACGGCGATGCTAACACTGAAAACCCTATACAAATTGTCTGAAATATCCTGTTAATCCTCAAAAACTTCTGATCTCTATCACTGTAGTCAATATCAGCCAACTGATCACTGCTTTAATCTCATACGAGGTCTATGGAGATTCCTTCTCCTGAAATCACATAACTTAGGAATACAACACGAGTCAACCCAAACTCACATCCCTGAAGATGTAAAATCCAAGAGTGCTCAAAGTCTGAAGTACCATCCCTAAATGTCTCTCGTGCTCCTCAGCACTCTTTGAACACACTAGGATAACTTCAATGAACACAATCACAACTGATTCAATTACCCTTAAACATTATGCTTATTAGACCCAAACAAATAGCTATGGTGTCCATCAAACCATACAGTATTACAATGAACTCATAACTGCCGTATTGAGTGCGAGATGCTAACTTCGGTATGTCTTTCTTCCTGATCCTCAACTGATGATACCCTGACCTCCAGTCGATCTTGAGGAATATCGATGCACAAACACAATGAACCAACTTTCTTCTTCACGAATAGAACATATGCTCCCCAAGGTGATACATTGGAACATATGAATTCCCTATCCAATAATTCCTGCATCTGCACCTTCAGTCCTTTTAACTCGAGTAACACCATCCGATAAAGAGCCTTAGGGATTAGCTATGTTCTGGGTGCTAATTCAATCATGAACTCTATTTCTCTTTTTGACAGCAAACCTGGCAATTTTTCAGAAAATACCTTAGAAAACTTCTATACCACGATTATGATCTCCATATTCGACTCCCCAACTGACACATCCATTACAACTGCATGTAGATTCGATAACCAATAACCAGAACCAAGTCATCTTCAGGGACAAATAACAAGGATCGAAGTTCCTCTTCAACTTTCAGTAATTCAAAACTTTTACACGCTAACTGAACAAACTGAATTATATCAATACCATGATTCAAAACAACAGAAAGCTCATTGAGCCAAATCTTTTTATAAATGACTTCCAAGTCATACTTAAGTAAACCCCTTTCAAGTACAACTATAATCAGAGATTCATCTTTCTATCACTTTATTACCACTGCGAAGATCCTACAACCTTCACTGAAAATTCTACTGCACTACTCTGATAAAAACATCTAAAAAACATTCTTCCCTTGATCGATGCATGGTTAGTCCATTATTATTCCTTTCGCCATCCAAATGGCGTCCTGCCGGCGGTAGCGATGCTCGAGTCCTCTTGGACTTACACGGATAGTTCCTATCTCAATGGTCGTGCTGGCCACATTCAAAGCATGCTCCCGCTAATCTTGGTCACCGGGCTGACTCATATTTCTTTTCTCAAACTTGACATACAATCAGTGAGTCCCCTGCCTACTGTCAAGTAACAGCATGCGCTCTTTCTTATACTGAGGTCTTTCCCAAGTACCCCATTAAATGTCCCAAAGCATGATTCCTCTACTCTACCTTATCAACAGTGGTGTCAGGAATAGCTGTGGCTCCATCTATCTATACGGACCATCTTTGATCAAATGACCTTACTGGCGACACCTGTAACAAGTTCTTTCCCTCTTACAGCACAGGACAGATTCATGTCCTTTTTTTTTTAAAGACACGACACCCATCGATCGAGTTGAGTACTGACTTTCCAATTCTATTCTTCTGGTTGGGTGAAACAGGGCACCTTTCTTCTAACATCGGCCTTTCTCCTCAATCGATTTCCGTCTCTATCTAAACTGAACATTGACTCAGATATGGTGGCTTGATCCTCGATCACATCTCCAAATTGGGCCTCAACAAGCACGGCAGCAA
The DNA here is from genome assembly GCA_016097545.1 of Eucalyptus victrix. NCBI lineage: Eukaryota > Viridiplantae > Streptophyta > Magnoliopsida > Myrtales > Myrtaceae > Eucalyptus > Eucalyptus victrix. Next base: position 10,233,229 of record CM027843.1, read on the forward strand.
CAACGGTCACAACACTAGCAGCAGTAGAAACAACGGTAGCAGTGGCGGCTCGTTCCTGAACTTACTAGCCCAACAAGCTTCCAAGGAACACTAGCGCCTGAATGATCCCAACAAACCTAAGATCGTTCGATGCTGCTACACTCAAAGTATCGACTTGCGGCGGTAATCTCACACTCGCACTGGTTTAAGCCTGCGCTCTACCTCGGGTATCGACTCTTGTCAGCGTCCTACCCTGAGATACAGGTTCTACTGACCTCTCCAAGGAGTTCTCCACTCTTGGTCACTCATCTTACAGGCTCTTTATAGACGCATGTTTTCCAATTCCAAGATCAAGTTAGAATTTGAGTGACCCTACAAACACACTACCAAACAGCTATCAACCACATGCATCAGCATATTAAAAGCATTTTCTACTAACTATCTCATAACTCATCGCACCTTATCACTCAATACACAAACCATGCTCTGATGCCACTTAAACGGGGATGTCACGCCCCGAACCTCGAGCGCGCCAACATCCCACCTTGGTCATGCAAATGCGACATTCCCAGGTAGTGTCGCCGACCCCATTTTCTTATTATTGCACAAGCGGAATGTATTATAAAACCCCCGACAATGAAATACGGGATAAAAAAGCAGGAAGCAAAATCACAACATAACACTTTCATAATTCAACAGAATTACAGACAGAAGCCTACAACCAAAAGTCTACAAAAGACTGGCTCTTAAAAAGGAACTGTCCTACGACCTATAAGTCGGACATGTTCTCTAATCCTTATGACTTCACTTCTGCAACTCCTCAAGGCCAACTAAAGCTATCTAACCACTCCGTCCATCAGGGACTTGAAATTATAATCCCCAAACCGGGATGAGACAATGTCTCAGCAAGTTCAACCCCCTAAACCCCTATTAGAAGGAAAATACACCCAAGGGTGGCCTAGCCACATCACACAGAGAACTTAACTTGTCTCAATTCCTTCCTGAAGGTTAGCACAATTTGTATCACACAATCTCAAGTAGTAATAATAATTCAAACAATTGGAACGTCATCACTTTCATATAAATCACAATCGCACTTAGCACGCATGCCAATTATTATTCACTGCCACACAAGGGCATAGCCTACTCGCAGTTCGGCTATCTACTGACACTAATGCTAGGCATCGACTCCCCCCATGGAGCGCGGCTTCGTCATTACATCGACGGCATTCCCAAAAGAGCATGGGTCCAGTTGGCCTAGCCTCTACTGCGACTGAGCCACGTCACTCTCTTGACGACATTTCTAGAAGAACAAAGGTCCAGTTGGCCTAGCCACTACTGCGACGCGAGCCACATCACTCTCTTGACGGCATTTCTAGCAGAATAAGGGTTCAGTTGGCCTAGCCACTACTGTGACCCAGGCCTTTCAACTAGCACACGACAATTCGATACCGATCCTTGGATAATTTACATTTCACTCACATAATCCAATTACGATATTAACCATTAAAAATCCAATTTCAATGCCAAACCCGACGCTTGGGATTTTCTAAATAAAATCGATACTTTTCACAATTAACACTCAATTTGCATTATCCAATCATCAAATTCATAATCTGAATACACAGCAGCGATCAGCACGAAATGCTGAGAATTTAGAGTCCCAAAATAATTTTCAGAATTTATTAAATAATTAAATTTATTTCGAAAATTAATTAAATAATAATATCCATATTTTTCACAATTCACACTCAATTTATAATATCCAATCATCAATTTTAAAATCTGACTACATAGCAGTGATCAGCACGAAATTCTGAGCAAATAAGGTCCCAACGAAATTTTTGGAATTTAATAAATAATTAAATTTAATCCGAAAATTAATTAAATAATAATATTTTAATAATTTCGAATAATAAAATATTATTAAATTTTAAAAAATTTCGAAATATTCATTTAATCCCCAAAAGTAATTCATTTATGTCAAATCACCATTATACTAATATAAACATCAATTTAACCTTAACTAAACATATTTTAAGTTAAACCAACCTCTTAATCTAATTCACAATTAAATAGACTAAACTAACCACCTAAGCTTATTTAACTTAAGCTAAGCATACCTAAAGCATAATTAACCCTTTAATTGAGGTTTAGTGAGCTAAATTCACCGGATTAGCGACCAAAACGACGAGGACGACGCGAGGATCGACTTTCCTCAAGGCAGGCCGAGCATCCGGGCTCGGGAAGGTGGCCAAAACGGGCCAAAACCTCGCTGCAATACCCATTTTCTGTCTTCTCTGTTTGCTGCTCGAAGGGGCGGTTCCGCCATCGGTTGAGGCGGCCAAGGGCGGCTGAGGGCGAGGCGGAGCTCTGGCGAGGCTAACGGTGGCCGGAGGTGGTCGGGCGGCGGCCTGAGGCGGCTGAACGGGACTGAACAGAGGCGGAACAGGGGCTGTGGTCGCACGGCGGGGACGGCCGGCGCAAGCGTGAGGCGGCGGAGCGCACGGTGTTGCGCGGGCGGTGGTGCGTCAGCTCCGGTGTGGCGGCGTCCAGGCAGCTGGTCGCGGCTCCTTCCGGCGACGCTGGACATTGCTTCTATTTTTGCTGTCTTCTGGTTCGCACCAGCAAGTGGAGGGAGAGAGAGGGGGCGAAGGGCGGAGCAGCGGCGCTAGGGAGGCAAAGCAGCGGCGGCGACTCTAGCTTCGGCTGCTGGCTGTGACGGCGAGCTGTTTCTGCTTCGCTGGTCTTCGGCTTCCATGGAGTCGAACAAACCGAAGAGGGAGATGGGGAAGAGAGAGATAGTGACGGGAGAGAGAAGGGGGGAAAGAACAACCGGTTCTCTCTCTCTCTCTCTCTCTCTCTTTCTCTCTCTCTCTTTGGCCCCCACCAACCCAGCTGTCATACACTCACTTTTCCTTGCCAAAAATGCCCCTTCTAGAAGCTTTAAGGTAGGCCAAAATGTGGGGGTAGAGGTGGATACGAATTTCACTAGGTTTTTCCCTCCAATTGAACCTTAATCTCACTTGAATTAAATCAAATTGACCCCCATTAATTCATTCAACATCTCATCAATCAAATTGGTATTTTTTCCTTACCAATGTGGTGTACTTGCATCCTAATTTCACAATCCCTGGCTTCAACTGAACGAAAACGGCCCTATTTATCCAGTTGAAATTAAAACTAGAAAATTTGGATGTCACACAACTTGTTACTTGCATTTCTTAGCAAAGCCTTACCAACTCTTTTTAAAAACTATTGATGTTAATTAGAGTGACTTACCAACTTTTTCACCAATTAAGGTACAATTATATATATGAATTATCAACTCTTGTTTGAGTGACTTACTATATTTATTTCTCTTTAGTTACCAAACTTTCTTTAGCTTTCTTAATTATTGCTTAAATTAACCAGCTCTTAGAATGATCTATCAATTTTTGTTTAATTAAGTTATCGATTGAATTTAGGTCACCAACTATAATTTGAGTTAGTTACCGAAGTTGTTTTGTTTTCTTGTTTTATCGACTTTGCTATGAAGAATTGGTGATTTTCTCTAACATAAGTTGGTAATTTCATATATAAAAGCTAGTGATTTAAAGCATTTTGCGAAAGTTAAATAAAAGTTGTCAAAAGATTAAAAGACTGTTTTCTGTCAGAAATAAAAGTCAATAACTCAAAGATAGCAAACTAAAAAAGTACAGAAGCCAAATAAAGGTTGGTAATCAAAATAAAAATTGATTGATTATAAAAAAGCAAATAAATGTTGTTAAGTGACTAAAACAGAGATGGCAAGTCAAAACTAGTAGTGACTGATTCAAAAAAATGTTGGTAAGTTATTTAAATAAAGACTGAAAGATTTGTATAAGAGCTGGTAAGGTTCAGCCATCTCTAATAAATGCAAATAGAAGTTGGTTATTCGTAAACTATCAAATGGAGTTCGTAATTTCATAAACATGTTGATAAGTTAACAAGTTTTCAAAGAATCAAGTAATCTGTAATTTTCTTTTACCAACAGCTTTCTTTACACTTATCAACTCTTTTAGAGATCTATTAGCATGAAAAAAACATCAGTGTTTTCTCATGGAAGAGTAGAATCGTCCCTTCATATATATTAAGGTGTTACTTTTTAGTGGAGTGAGGTTTTGGAAGAAAAACGAAGAGCGGGAATACTTCAAAGTTCTTCAAAACTTTTTGACTGTCGATAGAAATGAAGGATATAAATAGACATACTTATCCTAGTTGATATCGATTAAAACATTTCTAAACTTAGTTTGTTCTTACCTTCAAAAGAAAAAACTCATCTGACCATTGATACATAGAGTTCATAGGAACTCAGCCCCATAAGTTGTCTTTAAATGAATGTCTTGACTGGAAATTCTGCCGGTGCTAGATTCTTATCCGTTTGGACAAGCTAAAGACAATGTTTTTTCACATCCAGAATTGGGCGAAGTATATGCCTTTTTTTGTTAAGTGTTTTCATTTTCCATAAGACGGACCTCAACAGAGAAAAAGATGCAAAAGAAATCTTCCATGAATCCCACAATCTTTCAATGTGTAATAGATAAACTAACGGATAAGTTGTGAGTGAAACATATGGATCCATTTAGTTGGTGATAATATCTTCAATTTTCATTTATTAAAGATGAGGAAATACTATTTTATATCTATATCTATATCTATATATATATATATATATATACACACATACATATATCACTCTCTTTATTTGAAAACATTTGGTTCTCAAAATAAAAACTGTTAACACGAATATAAGTTAGAACATATTTGTGATCGTATTTGTAACATCCCAATTTTCCAATTCTATTTTCAATAAATTGAGATGGGCATTTCGTTGGCACGCATATAGTTCTTTTCCTTGAGTCGGCCACTCATGTGAAAATTAGTTTATCAAGTGAAGCCGTTAAGAGATTCTAATGCATCAGATTTGAGAATTTGATCATGAAGTGACCTTTCGACCAAGCTAATTTGCAAGGGTCATTACAGCACAATTAAAAATCGATTATAGACCAAAGATAGGTCGACTCGATAGAGGCATGTGATCAGGTGTGGGTGATTCCACCAGATCGCACAATTCTTGTCAATCAGCACTGGATCGAATTTTCTGTCGATTGGGTACCCTGTGTTCGTATTTGAAACCTTGAGATTACCCTAACAACCGAAAGTCGCCAATGTGTCAAAGATGTACATTGTGGCTTGAATTGATCAACTACAAGTCAAATGCATGTAAATTCCTAAAAGCTGCCTGGTAGATCAGGACGCGCTAGTATCATGTCGAAGTGAAATTAACCATGAAATTGAGATCGAATTCAGAAATTGGAAGTATGGGTGTGTCACAAATCATTTTAGGATGATTAACTCATCTTCGGAAGATTTATCATACAATCAGAGTTTTTCAGCAAGTTAATCGAAGAATGGTTAATTTGGCTCAAGAAATTAGTGGGCCCGCTTTTGATTGTATTTTTGAGATCAAGATGGTTTTATGGTCAAGTAAATATGTGAGTTGAAGTGCTTTGACATTGGATTAATTTATGGACTTTAATTAGACTCAATTGGAAGTAGATTGATTGGAATTGAAGAATTTAATGTACAAGATTTCATGCCACTGCGGAAAATGAAATTGAACATATTGGAATTAGGTTGTGGGAGGTTGGAGTTAGTCATGGGGTGGGGCAAGAGTGGCTAGGATGGTGGTGGAGATTGAATCCCAAAAAGGGTGGGATGTCACTTCCCCCATCTCCATCATCTTCTTCATTGAGTTTTGTACTTGAATTTTTGGAAGGGGAGAAGCAGCCGTGCGAGATGGACCAGCCTGATGCCCAGCTCGTCCGCACGCTCGTTGCCGTTGCCGAAGCTGTTGCGGTTGTCGCCCGTCCGTGCGAGGAGGTCCGCGTGCCGCTCCGCCGGCTAGCTTGCCACTCGCTGCCTTCGTTCGTGCGTTCCAGCTCGTCGTCCGCCGTCCCGCAGCTGTTCGACACCGCTACACGTCGCCGGTGTGGCATCCCAAAATTCAAGGCAACCTCTAAGATGTATTTAAGCCCATGATTAGGTAATGAAATTACCTGTGATTTATGCTTTAGTCATTAGTTTTCTCTTAATATTAAGTGTTATATGCTTGTGTTCTGAGTTTTTAAAATTAGTATTATAGGATAAATTAATAAGAAGAATTTATTATTGGCTATGCACCTCATAGATTTAATCCCTATAGATTAAATGTTACTAGATTATGGCCATATGAAATTGAAAATTTGGAATCTATAAAAGAAAGAATTAAAAGTAAATTATTAAAAGTGAAATTGGGGTTTAATTAGGCTTGGGTCTTAGGCCCAATAGCATGGACCTTTGATGGGCTAAAATGGCCAGCCCATTGAAGCCCAATGAGGAGCTGTCGTCGGCCACAAGGGGGAGAGGCCGGCCCAATTATTCCAAGCCCACTCCCAAGCCCATCTTGCATGTCTTGCCAAATGGCAAAAACGAAGACCCCATGCATTGGCCATTGTGGGTGGCTACTAATCATGACTAATGATGGAGTTTAGGGGAAACAAAAGAGGGAGAGTGGCCGGTTGAGGGGCTGTCGCCCAAGCCAAGAGAGAGAGAGAGAGAGAGAGAGAGAGAGAGAGAGAGAGAGGTGAGAGAGGAGGAAGGAGCCGCTTGCCCGCCCGCCGTTCGTCCGTCCGTTGCCGATCGTGTGCCTCATTTGCTCGATTTTGGAGGCAAGTTAGGATCCATTTTCTGCTCTTGCATGTGTGTCTTGCATGTGTGTTTAGAATGGTGTTGAATCTTGGGTGTTTAGGGTAGTAGAAACCGAAGCTAGAGTGAGATGTACTTGAAGATGTGTTCTGTTTTTGAGTGTGCCGCCTGACCCCGAACGTTGTGGTGGCTTGCATGCATGTTTTGAGTTTGATTTTGACTTTGAATCCCTCATGAAAGTTGTAGAAAACATCTCAAAGTATAACATACTAAAATTTGAGACAAAATGGTTGAGTTTTAAGGGTTGAAACCCTTCTCCTACGAAGACACTAGATCTGGAACTGCTTTGTTGACCTCTTGGTGGTTTTGTGTGTTTTATGTTGCTTTTTACCGAGAATCTCACTTCGACTTCTTCATGAAAGTTGTAGATAACATCATAAATACTAACATACTCAAATTTTAGGTAAAATGAGCAAGTGTAGCCTAGTGAAACGATTTTCTTTTGAAGACGGTAAATCTGGAAATACGGTACTGGACTCCCCAGACTTCTTAGAGCTATATGGTGACTATTCTTTGAAAATCTTACTTAGATCCCTTAATGAAAGTTGTATGGGACCTCTTGAGGCAAGAAATATCAAAATTTCAGACGAAACGAAGAAGGATAAGTAGGCAAAACCTCGATATTTCGGAGATAGCTAAACTGGACTGTTCGGTAAACTGGACTGTTCGGTACTAGAAACAGGAACTTTGAACGTCTATAGGAAATTATCTAAAACGAATCTGGCCTAGATGTCTTCATGAAAAATCTACCTTAGGATCTTGAATATAACCTGGTAAAATTTCAGAAATTTTGGAGGTCATTCGGGTATTTTAATCGAAATATTTCAAAAACTGCACAATCTGACTTTGTCCGAATTTTGCATGTTCTAATGTGTGAGCTATATCTTTTTGTGTGAAGCTCTTTTGGGCATGTGTTCTTCATGAAATTGTTACCTTTATGTCTTGTCTATTACATGCTCTAATTATGTGATTTTTGAGGATTATATGGATATTTAATTTAAATGTTTTCCAAAATTGTGCAAGCCGAAATTTAGTAAATTTCAAAAAGGCATGATATTTGGACTACTCTAAGTTGTATGGACCCCGTGGATTGTATTTTCATTAGTGGCTGTATCTTGCTGCATGTATGATGATGATTGGAAATGCATATAAAAATGTAAAATGATGAAAGTGATCTTGTTTGCCATTACATCATGTGCCATGCTAATTTTGAGACATAAATTGGTGAACATGAATTATGATAAATGAGGAAACTATTGGAGGCAGTTGATAATGCACTGGGAGTCTCAGGATGCCTGGGATAGGGGGTGCCGGATGCCCGGTTGTATTGTGATACATGCTCGGATGTCCTCGGGAGTTTCGAGATGCCCGAAATGGTTGGGTGCCGGAAGCCTCAGAGGTTTGTGCCCAAAGGGATGCCTCGTGATGCCAGTTGGGATGCGAGATGCCCGAAATGTGGGGGTGCCGGATGCCCGGTGGTGTGTGCCAGAGGTTTTTCTCGCAATGCCAGGTTGGGGTGTGAGTGATAAAGTATGGGATGCAATTACTGATCCCGGAAAGAGAGATGTGGTGGTCGAATTGAAAGATAAAAGTGAAAATTGAATCATGCATATATGATATGATGATGATCACCTATGGCACGATGATATGTGTATGATATGATGATGATCACCTATGGCATGATGATATGTGTGTGACGTGATGATGATCACCTATGGCATGATGATATGTGTATGATATGAGATGATCACCTATGGCATGATGATATGTATGTGACATGATTGTGATGAGTATATGAGGATGTATGTATATATGGCATAATGACATATGTATGGCTGCAAGGTAAGTTATGCTTGGATGCATGAATGGCATGTACTATGCTATGATTGTTATGATTAAATTGTGTGATACATTGAGTGGTTAATTGGATCTTTTACCTGCTGAGTGGCTGTTCTTACCCCTTCAGAGACCAACATTTCAGATTAGAAAGATGCCGCTCCCTACCGTCACGTGGGGCACCTTCTATGGCCTCCCATCGGATGTAGAGGTAGAGTGTACGGAGATCGATTGCGTCACCATCCCTGGACTGACATTTGTGCGAGTGCAAGTGCTGGTCATGCACGATGTGGGCCTAGCTGAGGGAGTTTCTGTCAGTTCATGTCCACCGAGATAGAGTGTTTAGGGGGATGTTGCCGCCACCACCGCCCGACGTACCGGGATGGGTGTGATGGTCGCGTGAGGGGTAGAGAGTTGATGTTTCTTTCTGGGAGTAGCCGCCACTGTTAGATGGAGAATGACACGTGATCACTATAGGGGTCGAAATATCCTTTTGGGATCTTGGCTTTCTTTTGTTGTATTGACCCGAGAAAATCCATCATGAAAATATGTAAATAAAAGTGACTCGGCTTTATCTTTTCTTATGGTACTTAGTGGTGTGCATTGTATCATGATCGTTGGAGGGAGAGATGGCGATATTGAAGTATGCTTCCGCTAATATGTTGCGCTGGGACCGTTTTCAAAAAAAAAAAAATGCCTATGAACTACGATGTTCCTACTAAGAGATGTGACTAGTGTCCATTAGGTGTAGAGATAGGTAACTGTGGCGACCTTAGGTGGTTCAGGGGTGCCACAGCCGGAGCCGCCGCCAGTCACCACCCGAGCTATCGCTGTCCTCCTTCGCCGGTTTCACACCCGAACCGCCGCTGAGCCACCTCCGTCCGACCTCAAACAACAGTTGGTTTTGTGGGTATAGCAGTAGAGTTTTGGCCCGTTTTGGCCAGCTTCTCGACCCCGAATGCTTAGCTCGCTTCGAAGAAAGTTATTCCCCTAGGCGTCTCCGTCGTTTTGGTCCAATCGGTTTGTTAATTGGGTGAGTTTAGCTCACTAATTCTTGATTAGAGAGTTAATTATGTTTTAGGTGTGCTTAGCTTAAGTTAATTAAGCTTAGGTGGTTAGTTTAATTTATTTAAGTGTAGATTAGATTAAGGTGTTTAATCAACTTAAAGTGTGTTTAATTTAGGGCTAAGTAGGTTATTATTAATATAAGCCTGGATGTGACTTAAAGGAATTTATTTTTTATTTACATAAATTTTTCGAAATTATTGGATTATTTAATAATATATTATATTGCCAAAATTATTAAAATAATATTATTTAATTAAATTCCAAAAATTATTTTGGGACCTTATTTTCTCAGAATTTTGCGCTGATCGCTCTTTTGTGTATTCGGATTTTGAAATTGATGGTTGGATATCATAAATTGAGTGTGGATTGTGAAAAATATGGATATTATTATTTAATTAATTTTCGGATAAATTTAATTATTTAATATTTTTCGAAAATTATTTTGGGACTTAAATTTTAGAATTTCACGTTGATCATTGCTATGTTGTCAAATCATTAATTTGATGGGTGGATATTGCAAATTGAGTGTTAGTTGTGAAAAATATGGACTTTATTCAGAAAATCCCAAGTGTCGGGTTTTGATACCAAAATTGGATTTTAAGGATTATATTAAATGGTGGGGTTTGAAAAAAGTAAGATATTGGTTTTCTGGTTCGAAATTAACATGCCCCCACACACATGAATAATTTATAGAACATTTTTAATATGAAGAAAAGAGGCCGGGATCACTATTTTAAATGAAAGCATTGAGTGAAATGCAAAGTATCCTAGGCAAAGTATGAACTTGTTGTGTATTAATTAAGAGGAAATTTTCCTGTGCTGTTGAGCCAAACTTGCTCCTATATGGGATGCCCCATACAACCGGATGCGGGTCGCAGTAGATTTTGGGCCCATGCTCCTTCGGGAATGCCGTCGATGTAGTGACGAAGCCGTGCTCCAAAGTGGGGAGACGATGCTTGGCTAAACGCTAGTAGATAGCTCAATTGCGAGTAGGCTATGTTCATGTGTGGCAATGAATGATAATTGGAATGCATGTTGAGTGTTGTTAACGCATCGGATTATGGGACGAAATTGCGTGGTATGGTATGGGACGTGTCATAACGATTCGGTCTTATAATCAAGACCCCTGTGGTTGTTGGTTATCTGAAGGGTATTGCATTTCGGTTGTTTAAGTTCGTATTACTGCACATAATTGAGTGATATGAACATGATTGGGTGATTTAAATTGTGCTAACCTACTATAAGAAACTTAGGCAAGGTAAGTCCTCTGTGTGGTGTGGCTAGGCCATCTTAGGGTGTATTTTCTTTCTAATAAGGGTTTAGGGGGTGAACTTGCTGAGACAATGTCTCACCCCGGTTGTGGGCTTACATTTTTAGGTCCTTAGTGGATGGAGCGGCCAAATCGTTTTGGTTGGCCTTGAAAAGTTGCAAAGGTGAAGTTGTGAGGTTTGGAGAATGTGTCCGACTTGTAGGTCGTAGGACGGTTCCTTTTTATGAGCCGGTCTTTTGTAGACTTTTGGTCGTATACCTCTATTTGTAACTCCGTTGATTTATGAAAGTGTTATGTTATGGAATTGCTTCCTGCTTTTCTATCCCGTATTTCATTGTCAAGGGTTTTATAGTACATCCACATATGCCTTAAAGAAAAGAATGGGTCGACGATGCGTCTTGGGAACGTCGCATTTGCATGACCATGGTGGGATGTTCACGTGCTTGGGGTTCGGGGCATGACATTCGAGGGCCATGTATCCACGTGTTCTTGCTCAATTAGTGGTTTGTGATCCCTTATTGTCATCAACAAACCTAGCTAGGTCAAAGTGAAAACAAAGTAAGAAAGTGAAGGTGAAGAGGAGGAACAAAGAGAAACGTGGGAAATTTTTTGTGTAATTGTATTTCTTGCATACTCAAGGTACATGTCCTATATTATAGTACAAAATGTATATAAGAAAAAAGAAAACCAAATAATCTACAAATCATATTCGATATTAAATTGATCTTGATTGATTTCATATATCAATCTTAATCTAAATAATATCCAGAAGATTCTCACGTATCTTCCAACACTCCCCCTCAAGCTGGTGGCTTGTAGATATCCAAGACATCTAACTTACTTAATAAATATGCATGTTGTCTCTAACATAGAGGTTTGGTGAAGACATATGCTGGGTGTTCTTTTGTGCCAATTCCTTGTGTCTCAATCACTCATTGTTGAATTTTTTGTCGAGTGAAATGGCAATCCACCTCTATATGCTATGTTCTTTCATACACTATGGGGTTTGGTGCAAGTTTGAGGGTTGCATCATTGTCACAAAACAATTTGGTTGGTCCTTTGATTTGTACCCTAAGATCTCGAAGCAAGCCTCGTAACCACGCTATTTCACATGTGGTTTTCACCATGGCTCAATATTTTGCCTCTGCTAAGGATAATGAAACGGTTGGTTGCTTCTTTGTCTTCCATGAAAATGGAGAATCTCCCAATTTATTATAGAACCTGTTATAGATCTTTTGCTCATCGGACAGGTCACATAATCCGCATCACAATAAGCGGTCATTCTCATATCACATTTCCTGGAAAGAAGAATCCCAAGTCCGGGGCATTTCTTCAAGTATTTCATGATCTTCAGTGCAACAATCATATGAGACTACTTTGGCTTATGCATAATTGACTGAGTATCTACACTGTATAACATATATCTGGCCTAGTCATAGTCAAATATATAAACTTTCCAATGAGCTTTTGATAACCTAATGGATCTCTGAGTATGAGATCATCTTCTTGAGATATTCCCGCATCATAATCCGCCATAGTTAACTAAACATTTTGCTCAATTGGAATAGCAATTGGCTTGCATCTTGACAGTCTTGCTTCTAATATGATCTCTAGTGCAAATTTTCTCTGGCTGAGAGAGATCCCTTGGTCTGATTGTGCAATTTCAATTCCAAGAAAATATTTAGGTGATCCTAGGTCCTTTATGTGAAAAGTATAATGCAAGTATTCCTTGAGGCCTTTGATGGCTACTTCGTCATTACCCATAATGAGTATGTCGTCTACATATATCATCAAGTAGATGGATGACATACCTTTGGTCCACGTAAAAACAACATAATCATATATGAACTGATTGAATTTGGCAGCTATTAGAGATTCAGCAAATTTGGCATATCATTGCTGGAGGCTTGTTTAAGGCCACAAAGGGATTTGCGGAGACGACACACCTTATTCTTTCCTTGTCTCCATAAACCCCGTGGAACTTCCATGTAAATTTCTTCATCTAAATCTCCATGGAGGAAGGCATTGTGGACATCCATATGATGTAATGACCAATCTTGAAAAGCCACTAATGAAAGAAATGAGTGGATTGTAACATCTTTGGTTAAGGGAGAAAAAGTTTTGTGATAGTCGAATCCTTCCTGCTATGTGAATCCCTTAGCCACTAATTGGGCTTTGCATCTTTTAGTTGATCCATCTACTAAATATTTAATATTGTATACCCATTTGCATCCAATTGCGTTGCGATGAAGGGGTAACGTCACAAGTTCCCATGTGTGACCCATTCTGGAATGTAATTTTTTTTTTAATCATTGGTAATCATATTACACAATGATTGTTTATTACAAGGAATGTGAGATGAATCAAGACTTCTTGGAAAACTAGTCCAAAAAAAAAAAAAAATCCTTCGGAGAGATTACCCAAGCCCATTAGTTTGCCAGTCGAAAGGGCTTGAAAGAAACAAGTATAGCATTGATAAAAACTCAGCAGGAATTTTCCTTACAAGCTTTAGACACGGAAATGAGATTAAATTGGGAGTTCGGGACATAAAGGACATTTTTTAGAATAATTTGGGAGATAAGATTTATTGTCCCTATTATAATGACACAAGTAACATTTCCATTGGGCAATTGCACAGTAATAGGATTATCCAGCTTTTCATGAATAGTGGAAAATAAACCCTTATTACATGCGATAAGATCACTGGCTCTTGAATCAATAATTTAGGCATTTCTTGATATAGAGTTTATCAAGCAATAATAAATACTTGATAAGCTAGTTCCTTTGTTGGGAGTTTCTAATTTCTACAACGCCTACATTAGTTGCTGATATTGCTCATGTGTGATGGACTGATTTTAATTTGCACTTGCTGTCCCTGTAAATTGATAAGCCGCTGCTGATATTTCATTCCCTTTTTTTTCCTTTTCTTCAGGTCTACCGTGTAATTTTCAGTAATTTTTATTGTATGGTGGGGCGCTTGCAATATTCACAAAACAATTTTCCTTTGTTTTAAAATTGGGCCTGTAATTTTTTGAAAAATAAGCACCCTTGGATCCCTTGGATCCAAATCCATTCTCACCATACATATCTGATGAATTGAGATCGCCCTTAGGACTAAGGGTGTGCAAAAGAACCGAGACCCGCTCGGACCATGCAAAACCGGATCGGAACCACTCGAAACCGGTGGTTCTTAAGGGAATTGGTTCGATTTCCAGCTCCATGGGCGGATCCGTCCACCTGCCCACCTAGACCGAACCGATTTATTAAAATAATATATTAATTTTTAATATTAAAAAAGTGATATTACTAATTAATAAACCCAAATCAAATAACTAAAAAAATTAAGTCAAGATCGCTTCTTTATCATCATTCCATAATGAAATACCTGGAAAAATGCCAAAACAATTTCGCCTTAGTTAAACTAAAAAGATGATGAGGAAGAAATATCTCGTCATGAAGCTTCTATAATATACCTTATACAGACTTGCCAAAACAAAGCAAAAAAGTTTGACTGAGAGATTTTGATGTAGGATAACGAGTCCACAACAAGGAATAAATCTTTAGGCTTCATCACAAACAAAGGTTCCTAAGCATCACATAGAGGGTTTTTAAAGCAACACGTCTAAGAGAAAAAAAAATGGCTAGGTCATGGAATTTGCCAGCAAATTTTTTTTCCAACCCATGATAGCCATGATAGAAAATAAGTTTAACCAAAATTGCTATCATTTCCTCACGATTATCGTAAGTGCCTACCATGATATCCTTCTGCAACATCTCTAGCTATTGTTATGGAAGTCATGTAGTCGTTCCATGTTGAAAACAAAAATTGTTTTGTGTCAAGATTGATTCCATGGATCCACTTGGGAACCGGACCGACGGCGTCCGGTTTTCGGATGGATCCATGCAACTAATGGGTGCATTCCGGTTCCAATTTTTTGGACCCGTCCTTAGCAGGCGGTTCCCAGTTATAGGTCGGGAACCGCCCGCCCAGACCATGTACACCTCTACTTAGGACCGTTGGGTCATTGTGATTGATTTGGGTCGTCGATTCCAATCCCTTTAAAGCCTCGCTGCTCTTCTCCAAACCCTAGCAGATCTCGCCTCTCCTTCTCTCGTTCTAGGTTTTTTTGCCCCTTTTCACCTCTTACTGCTAGTGCCAAGCTCTCGGTCTCTTTAGCATGCTCTGGCAAGGTAAGTTGCTGGCTCTCTTCCTGCATTGCCAGTTGAAAAATTCTGCCAAGGAAGGTGTTGGCTCCATAGCTAAGATTTGTAACTAAAATTGAGGTAAGTTTCGTTGAGAATTAGGAGAAATCGTGTAGCCTTTTCTCTATCTTTCATTACCTTGTACTGTTGAAGAGTCACCTCTAGCCCTTCGAGTTTTTCTTCAGCTGCTTTCAGCTCATTTAGAGTGCTAAAAGCTTGTTGAAGCATGCTGTAATGGACATGTTTCCTTGCTTCAACTCTATGAGGGCTTGATGTAGCAAGAATATTTTGGCCCGATCCAATTTCCCATACATTTCCTTGATGCTATCCAAAATGGTTTTTGAGTCTTCTATGGGAGGTAAACCGGCGAAAATTTCTGGGCTTATGCAATTTCCTATCCAAGGTCTTACTAATTGGTTACATTTCTTCCATTGTCGTACCATTCTTTCATTAGTCAAAACCGGAATAGTTCAATCAATGAATCCATCTTTATCCTTCGTGACTAGGGCTCATTGAAATTCCCGCATCTAGTTCGAGTAGTTCTCTGGCCCTGTGAGAAGGTGGCTGAGGAGTCACAACTCCCGTCTATCGACGGTGGAGATGAATAGTGCGTTGCTGGGTTCTGGGTGACTCGTGGTGGTTGTGATGGGAAATGGGAAAAAATAGGGTGAAAAACCCAAGTAGGGATTTATAGCTTGATGCAAAGTGGACCCATTTGGTATTCCTACATTTGACTCGCTTGACCCGCTAAGGTTTTCACCCACATTAGAGGATCTAGTACCTTTTGACGCGCCTGCCCCATTTATGGCTAGTGGGCCGTCATTGGGCTGGACGTTGTCCTTTGAATCTAGATTCCTGGAAAAGAAAAATTTGGGCTTGGCCCATAATACATGGAAAATGGCACCCATTGGTATGGTTGACCCGGAATAGGCTGCCCCAAATTGGGTTGCCACTGGAGAAATTGGCTTGAAATGAGTAGGCTTTCGGTTCCAATGGCTATTCTTCGCACGGGATCTTGTATTTCTGAGATAGGTGTCTCCAATGGTGGGATATACTCCTTAGGGATCTGATCGTTGGCCATGGTGGTGGTAAAAAAAATTCATTTCCTTTCCTCCGCTTATTTCAGTAATTTAATTTTCAAGAAACTGATTCCTACACCGGAGTGCTGATGCTGTTTTATGGGTTAGTGTGTCTCTTTCTAGTAGGCAATCGGAGAGAACAGAAGCAAGAATTAGACACACAACCATGCTCTGATACCATGAAAACAAAGCAGGAAAGCAAAGGCAAAGAGGAGGAACAAAGAGAAATGTGGGAAATTTTTTGTGTAATTGTATTTCTTGCATACTCAATGTACATGTCCTATATTATAGTACAAAATGCATATAAAAAAAAGGGCAACCAAATAATCTACAAATCATATCTAAAATTAAATTCATCTCGATTGATTTTATTTATCAATCTTAATCTAAATAATATCTAGAAGATTTTCATGTATCTTCCAACACAAAGTCCCCAAGTTTGGCATTGAAGTCAATATCCAACATCATGTTGCTCGACTTGATATCCCTATGCAAGATGCGTTGGTTGCCAAATTCGTGAAGATAGAGCAACACAGAGGCCAAGCCTTGAGTGATTCTATGTCTCATCTCCCACAAGAGCAAGCTAACGCCTTTGAAGAGATGTAAGTCCAAGCTCCTATTAGGCATGAATTCATATGCGTGCAGCAGTTGCCCTTTCTCATGGCACCAACCGACGAGTTGCACCAAGTTTTGATGCCTCAATTGACTAATTATCTTCACCTCAGATGCATATTCTTTGATCCCTTGCTTAGAGTTCCTCGAGACACGTTTGACTGCTAAATCGGAGTTCAATTCCCTCAAGCGACCCTTGTAAACATCACCAAACCCGCCTTTCCGAGCTTCCCTTTCTCGTGAAGTCATTTGTGGCAAGAGCTAACTCATGATGAGAAAATTTCCGTGGCCCTACTCTCTGTCTAAAGTCATCATCAATACGGTCTATCTCATCAAGCTCTATCACATCATCCTCTTCATTCGTAACCCATTACTCCTTGAAAGAAACTAGACAATGCCTAGATTGCTACCTAAAGAACTGATAAAGCAAATCTTTCATGATACAGCAATCTTCTACAATCTGTACCAATCCCATTGATTGAGCCGATCTTCCATGATTTGTGTCAATTCCATCGATTCCGTCGATAGAGTAATCTTTCATAATCTGTATAGATTCTGTAGATTGCTATCAGTGATACTGTAGATTGTTATCTTCATAAAATCTTTTAATTGTATTTTTCCCACTCATGTACATATTATAAATTTAATACAAATCTCCACACCAATTGTGTGTGCAATCAAACTCAAGTTCATACTCTTTCATGGTATCAGAGCTTCATGATTTTTTTTTTTCACTAAAATGTCTTCTTCTACATCCTCCAACACCATTACTGCCGTCACCGTTGCTAACTCTTCATCCTTGTTATCCCCCTCCCAACCACCCTTTGCTCTTGGCAATATATCTCATGTTCTCCAAATCAAGCTAGATTGCAACAATTACCTTCTGTGGTGAGCACAATTTCTTCCTTTATTTAGTCTTCATGGGTATCTTCGGTTTGTGGATGGCTCATATCCTTGTCCAACACCCACTATCGTTGATGCTGATAATAATGTGATTGACAACCCGGATCATACTGCATGGCATTATCAAGATCAACTCATCCTCTGCTGCATCCTCTCCACTCTTATTGAATCAGTTTTCTCACACAATGTCGGTCTTGAGAATTCTCATGATGTTTGGACCTCGCTTAAGAAACTTTATGCTCCTCAATCTCAAGCTCGCATAATGCAGTTAGAGTATCAACTTCGATCTCTAAAGAAGGGCTCTCTTTCCATGGAAGTCTTTGTTAAAAAAAGCCAAGAATATTGCGGATCAACTTTCTATCACTGCTCATCCCATCTCCGATTTGTAATTAGTTCTCAGCATCCTCGGTGGCTTGGGTTTGGAGTATGATGCATTTGTTACCTTAGTCACATCTCGTCTTGATCCATTACCTCTTGATGACTTCCTCGGCCTGCTTTACAATCAGGAAATTATTTTTCAAAGTCGCACCACTAAATCTTCGATACAATCTTCTCCTATTGTGAATGTTGCGGTCAAATCATTTGCTGCCCCAAATCCTCCCTCCAATGGTTGAGGACGAGGATGCGGTCGAGGCCGTGGTCGCAATTTTTATGAAGGATGTTCCTCTCATTCTCGTCTCATTTGTCAAGTTTGTAGTCACACAAGTCACTCAGCTCTCCAATGCTACCAGAGATTTAATCTTGGTTATAAAGATAATAGTGGCTCTCCATCAGCAATGTATGCATCTTCAATTAGTGAGTCATTTGATCCATACTGGTACCCAGAATCTGGTGCAACTCATCATCTTACAGCGGACATGGAAAATTTGAACATTCGGAGTGACTATTCTGGCATTGATCAAATCCGCAATGCAAATGGGTCAGGTTTGCAAATATCATATATCGGTTCTTCCATCTTACATTCTCCTACTAGTTCTTTTAAACTACAAAATATTTATCATGTTCCCTCTATCAAGAAGAATCTACTATTAGTCTCTCAATTTACCAAAGACAACGATGTGGTATTTGAATTTATCTTACTTTCTGTTGTGTTAAGGATCGATCCTCGGGGAACCTCCTGCTCAAAGGCCGGCATAAGAATGGACTTTATTATCTTAATAATGCACCACCAATAAAGTCCCTCTACAGTCAAATAAATCACCACCAGCTCCATCCTGCTTCATAGGTGAACGAGTTTCTGCTTTTATTTGGCATGAGCGCTTGGGTCATCCAACTTCTCGCATTACTTCTTCAGTTATTTCAAAGCATGACTTGCCGATATCTCCATCTTCCTCATCTAGTTTCTGTGAATCATGTCACTTGGGCAAGTTGCGTTGTCTTCCTTTTACTAGATCATCAACTACTTGTAATGCTCCTTTGGAGATACTTCATTATGATCTATGGGGACCATCTCCAGTTACTTCTATTAATGATTTTTGTTATTATATCATTTTTATTGATGCTTATAGTGGATATACATGGCTTTTTCCACTTACTGTGAAATTTGATGCACTGTCTACTTTTGTGCAATTTAAATCCCAAGTGGAAAGATATTTCAATTGTAAGATCAAGGCACTTCAAACCAATGGAGGTGGTGAGTATAAGAAATTTGATTCTTATCTTCGTCTTCATGGCATCCTACATCATCTTTCATGCCTGCACACATAGGAGCAAAATGGTCGGGCTGAGTGCAAACACCGTCATATTGTGGAAACTGGCATCACATTGCTTACCCAATCTTCTGTTCCTCGTATATATTAGAATGATGCCTTCCTCACTGCAGTCTTTCTAATTAACTGCATGCCTACAACGGTCTTGAGTGGATTGTCTCCTTATGAGAAATTGTTTGGCCAGAAACCCGATTATTTACAATTGTGTGTTTATGGATGTGCATGCTACCCTTGGCTGTGCCCATATACTCGCAATAAACTTGATGATAGAACAATGCAATGTATCTTCCTTGGCTATTCTCCCTATCACCATGGCTATTGTTGTCTTCATCGTAGCACTGGCCGAATATATGTCTCTCGCCATGTGATTTTCCAGGAGAACTTTTTCCCTTTTGCTAATTCACAATCTGGTCAATTGTCATCACCATCACCTAGTTCTCCTGTTTGCATTGGTTATTCCTTTACTAAGCCCCCACAGTTTCAGGATGTGTCCACCACCACATCAACTCCATCAAGTCCATTTACTATCATGGATGACTCCTCATCACATATTTAGCAATCTTCTGGATCCTCTTCTCCAGAAGCTCCATCATTACAATCTTCTCAACCTCAACTGCCAACTTCTACCCATCCAATGGTCACTCGTCTAAAGAATAGCATTTGCAAACCAAAGGTTTTTCTTTCCACTAAGCACCCACTTTGTTCTTGTTTTCACTCAAGCTCGACACCAAGTGAACCCATTTTTTTTTTTCTGTTGCAAACAAAGACCCCAACTAGCAACAAGCTATGGCCAATGAATTTAATGCTCTCATTAAAAAATGGCACTTGGGAATTGGTCCCTCATCACCCTTTTATGAATGTGGTCAATTGCAAGTGGATTTATGCCTAAAAACCAAGTCTGATGGCTCCATTGATAGATACAAGGCATAACTCATTGCAAAGGGCTTTACTCAACAGGCTGGCTTGGACTATGATGAAACTTTTAGTCCGGTTATCAAATCAACAACGATTTGAGTTGTTCTCTCCTTAGCTATCATATATAACTGGTTTCTACGTCAATTGGACAATAAGAATGCATTTCTCCATGGCACCATTAAAGAAGAAGTCTACATGCAGCAACCTTAAGGATTTGTTGATCCGCATTATCCTGGCCATGTATGTCGTCTTCGGAAAGCTCTATATGGGCTAAAACAAGCCCAAAGAGCATGGTTTTCTCGGCTAAGTTCATATTTGTTATCTATTGGGTTTGTGGCCTCCACTGTTGATTCTTCATTATTCATACAGCATCGCTCTAAACACATTCTACTTCTTCTCATCTATGTGGACGACATTATTATTACTAGGAGCTCTACCTCCTCCATCATTGAATTAATTACTCGCCTTGGCACTGAGTTTGCAATCATTGATTTGGGAAATTTATCATACTTTCTTGGCAATGAAGCCCATAGATCCTCTAATGGGCTGTCCCTCTCTCAATCCAAGTATGCCATCGATCTTCTAACTTGTATAGGTATGGCTAATGCAAAACCTTGCTCATCACCTATGGCTCCCTCGGCTTCTAAGTTGTCGAAATAAAGTGGTAAACCACTGACTAATGTCTCCACTTATCGAAGTACGGTTGGGGCACTGCAATACCTCACTCTTACTAAGCCAGATTTATCCTTTATCGTCAATAAAGTGTGCCAATTTATGCATTGTGCAATTGAAGATCATTGGTTAGCTGTCAAACAGATTTTGCGCTATCTCAAGGCTACTATTCATTATGGCATTACCTTGCAACCTATTCGCCAATTGACCTTCACTGCGTTTATGCATGCTGATTGGGCTGGTTGCCCTGATGACCAAAAATCTACTAGTGGCTATTGCATTTATTTTGGTCCCAACTTGGTTTCTTGGAGTTCTAAAAAGCAACCAACCGTTGCTAGATCTAGCACTGAATCGGAATACAAAGGGGTGGCTAATGTATCCTCTGAATTGTTATGGCTATTATAACTCATTCGAGATCTTCGATACACTCTACATCGGCCACCACTTGTTCTTTGTGATAATGTAAGGGCATTCTATTTGGCTGCCAATCCCATCTTTCATGCTCGAACCAAGCACATAGAAATTGATTATCATTTTGTTCGTGATTTAATTAAAAAGAAGCAGTTGGAAGTTCGCTTCATTCCTACATAGGTTCAAACGGTTGATATCATGACAAAGCCTCTATCCATCTCTCGGTTTCTTACTTTATGCAACAAGCTCACAATGAATCCACCACCATTTCGCTTGAGGGGGTGTGATAAAGCAAATCTTTCATGATACATCAATCTTCTACAATTTGTACCAATCCCATTGATTAAGCCAATCTTCCATGATTTGTGTCAATTCCGTCGATTTCGTCGATAGAGTAATCTTTTACAATCTGTACTGATCCTGTAGATTGCTATCACTGACACTGTAGATTGTTATCTTTGTAAAATCTTTTAATTGTATTTTCCCTGCTTATGTACATATTATAAATATAATACAAATCTTCACACCGATTGTGTGTGCGATCAAACTCAAATTCATACTCTTTCAAGAACCAGCAAAGATGCCCAACCACATTACTAAAACTCTAAGATTCCTATGTCTTCCGGGGTTTGGCAAGTCGTCACTATCCGTGGAGAATTTCCATGATTGGATTTTTTGCATCTTGTTGTAAATCCCGATGGTGGCCATGAAGCCCACAACTGTTGGAGATAACACCTAATATGAAAGCAAGAAAACTTCATTTTGGACTTTGATCTCAACCGACTCTGGGGAAGGCAAAATAAAGTTACCGCCTTCAACCACTAAAGACAGCTGGAATCGTTCAACATGCAAGCTGTTGGTCAAGAGATGAGCACAGGTTGACACTTGGGGTAAAAAAGATAAGAAAGCTAGCTTGGCTTATCCTCCATGAAGGTGGCAACTATGGCGGTTCTCCCTTTCGTATTGAAGTCGGCTATCGGACTTCAATAGGCGGTGGAACCTCGGCCTATATATAAGGCTTAGAGGAGAAGCATTTAAAGCCAAGTCACCAGATGAAAAAGGGTGAGCTTCAAGAAAGAAAAGAGGAAACGCAGCCTGGAAGAAAGAGTAGCTCTATGTGAGCAAGTTATCCCTCCATGATTGAGAAGGAAAATAGAATAGCTGAGTATGTACTTGTACCGGCTAGTTTATTTTGAGTCGTTTGAGTTTTAGTATAACAAGTGCGTCTTTTAGTTGTTTGTTACAATTTTCTCGTATAACCACTACAACGCTTCTATATACACTACATGGGATATAGAGTAAAAATTGTGCACTCTACAATTGATGTCAAAGCAAAAGTTCGAATACTCTACAACAACGACCCACTTGGGTAAAACTTGGCTCAAGTTGACAGGAAGGCTAGTGATGCCAAATTCATGCGTATCTCCATCCTTGAAATTAGTGAAATTGACGCTTAATAAGCAAGCCCTCGAATTGTAAGAAATCCAAGCTTCGGCCATAAGGCCTTCACTTGTTGGGTGATCCCATTTACTTAGAGCACTAAAATTTAGGGAGTGGACGTCGATGCCTACATGCACGAACTGCGGGTCCCACTTGTCTGTGAAAGTGTCAAATGGTACATTTGGTTTAGCATTTTAAAAGCTCATTAGGGAAATGTAAAGCAGTTTAGTTTAAAGGACTTTAGGTAATGTAAAAACCGTTTGGTAAACTATATTTTGAGAAACAATTTTAAGAAAAATACCGCTTGATAGAAAACACATTTGAAAAACCTTCTAGGTAAGTAATATTAGTTTTTTATTTTTTATTATTTTAAATTGAAAAAATAATATATGCAACTTTAGAATATAAATTTTGACAATAATGCTAAAAAAATCAAATACATATATATTTTTTTTAAAAAAAGGACCAAACCCTTCGCTATTTTTTAATTATTATTTGTTTAAAATTGAAAAAAAAATGATGTATACAACTTTTAAAATATAATTTTTGACAATAGTGCTAAAAAAGGGGCAAATGGTTTGGTCTTTTTTTTATAAATATATATATATACATACTTGATTTTGTTATATATATATATACATACTTGATTTTTTTAGCATTTCTATATATTTGATTCTTTTAGCATTTAAAAATAATAATAATGATGGCAAAATTAGAATTTTGAAGAATGGTTGAGAGTAGTTCGGAAGAAAAAAATGAGTTTCAACATTTGGTAAAATGCTGAAAGCTCAATACTAGTCCCTACTAGCATTGAACTTTCAGCCTTCCCAATGCTAACTTTCACTTGAAAGTTATTTCAAAATAATTGTCAAACTGTCAAGTATTTTCTTTAAGGGGCTTTGGAAGCCAAAAGCCTCTTGGGAATGTTGAACCAAACAAGCCCGAACTCTATGGCCACAAAAGAGTTATTTTCTGAGAACCCGAGGTGGCCTGCTAACGTTGCAAGGAACCCTTCGGCAGTGAGAGAATCATTGGGGGGAAGAAAGAAGGTCAGTTCGTCAGCGCAATGTGTCTGATTTCGTGTATCAATGATGAAGGAGAAGTGAGTGCTAAAATTTGCGAAATAACCTGTTGCAGTGTCGTATAGATGCAAAGGTTTGCTGTACGTGGCACGGCCAGGCTACTGATTACTGGCCAGAAATAATCATGAGCGAGGTTGATATATCCATCTGCGAGAGTGGCGGATCCTCGTAGCTATATATTTAGAGTACCTGAATTGAACTCAGCTAATTCAAAGGAGAGCGAGTCGGGATAAGAACTTTTGATCATGGAGACAACGAAGGTGGCGAAGAGGCCTAGTTGTTGAAGGTGAGATTTTCTAAAGATGTTATCTCCATGGATCACACAATTGCCAGAGGCAGTGACAGAGAATTGGTTTTGGGGGTTTAAGGTGTAAATTGAGATATAATAATCCTAGTAATAATCATAATAATACATCAATACCAAACATCAAGATGATAAGAAGTTGCCTTCAGTGTACTAAGTCCCCCGTCTCTTTTATCATTCTCTAAACCAAAAGAAAAGGAATCAAAATAGGGATGGCTTGGCGAAATATTTCTTGTTCCCATGTCCATGTAGGCTAATTACAGACAATTATACTTCTTCTCGTTTGTCACCCACAGTTTGGAAGAATCACGGTCGGCGCTCCTATTTTCATAAGCAATACCTCAATTCTAAATCTAATTCTTTTTCCCGGTCCAATTCTCTCTTTCTGCACATTTTGCACATTTTGCACCTTTTAAGGATTAGAATTGTTGAGCCTAGGATTGGCATTCCTCGTCGAAGACTCTAATGTTTGATGATAATGATGTTAAGAATTAGCAATCATTAGAATAGGCATACTGGGGTATCGGATTAAATATATTAGCGTCTTTTTTTTTAATAACTATGCACAACAATGAACGAACACGTGGTTCTCTTCCCCTCAAATTTGATCAGCCTTCTTCCATGTACTACTTTGAGAGCAATCACCCCAAAGCCGTATATTTCCAATTTCTTCTTCACTTTGCTGAAAATTAGGGATTGGCGAGCCATGTATCCTAGCCTTCCTACCGAAACTTTGGTGTGCCACCCTTCGCTAACTGCCGACTGGCAACAAGCCAAGAATGGGTATGCTTTGTATTCACATTGGATGATGCTTATAGGCAGGATGTTGAAAATCAAGTAGACGCTCAATTCAATTAAAACCGCTCAAACGACTATAAAACCAAACTCTTCACATCCCTCACATAATAACACATAACTTTATTTTGAGATGATGTTTGAAAAAATCACACTTATAAAGAATTTTTACAATTTTTTTTATAAAAAAATAAATCAAACCCTCCACTAGACACCAACGAAAAGCTTAAGCTACTAGCAAACCAGATTTGGCAGGATGACTGTGACTTGAGGTTCGCGACCTCAAGCAAGGCTCGCTAGTGCTAGATCTAGCTCGTTCGGCGTGATCAGTTTTGGTGTCGCTAGCAACGTCGCGCAAGGTGGTCGGTAGTGAGGGCATTTTTAGAATTTCAAAACTCTAGCAAGGTCAAGATTAAAAGGAAAAAAATGTAATGACATTTTGGAAATGTTAAAGCCCAAGTTCCTAGAACTTATCTTGAGCTAAGGAGTTTTGGAAATGCAATGCATCTTGTCAAATCTCTTCAACAAAAATATTCGTCAAACGTCTTAGCATTTGCTAAGGGCCTTTTAAGGTCCAAAGATCATTGGGAAAGCCAATTCACAAAACGGAGCCTTTTATACGTACACATATTGGAGACTCCTTGCTTCTCTTGACTTTTCTCTGCACATAATTGTTGACACCTAAATTTTGATTAGGTTATTAATTAGGCCTTAGTTTCTTTATTTATTTTTTTCCTTTTTTCAGATAATGAATAATAAATAACAAAAAACCACAAAAACAACAAAACAACAAAACAACCAACAAAAAATAAATAAAAACAAAAAGAAAATAGAAGCAGCATCCCCTTCTTTTCTTCGCTCGGGCCCCAAGACTCAGCCCATGCGACCCGGCCTTTTTCCACCCAAAGCCTAGCCCCCTTCTTCTTCTTCTTCTTCTTCTTCTTCTTCTTCTTCTTCTTCCTTCTTCGCTCTTCTTCCCCTACGCCACTGCAATTCACGTGCACAAAGGATGCCGACACGCAAAGGACAACCTACGGTTGAGGCGGGTAGGCGGACGTCGGCCGGAAGAGACAGATCTCAGGTGCCGTTATTGGCTGCCTTCAATGCCAAGCATGCCTTGTTGGAGGAGCGAGGATGGGACGCCGGTTCAGCCACGGGCGTTTGGTCGGCAAGCTAAAGACTGGTGATCAAGGTTCTCTGTCGATCGGACCCCCTCGCTTATAAATAGCGGGGCACAACCTACGTCAAAAGATCATTGTAAGCTTGAAAACCTTCTCCTGAGAGACTTTAGGGGGGACTAAAGAGAGAGAGAGAGAGAGAGAGAGAGAGCGGGTCGTGAGCTTAAATGACCTCCCACCGAGAGACATTGGGGGAGGCCGCTAGCAAGCGAACCCGCAGAGAGGAGGGAAATCAGAGGACAGAAAGGGCTGAGTGAGTGGGTTTCAGAGAGCAGGGGTCGGTCAAGGCCCAGATCTAGGGTCGATTCAACTCCATCGCACCCCCGACGCCACCCCGAGCTGTGCCCCGACGTTGTCCAGATCTGAGTGAATGGGTTCCAAAAGGTGGAGGTTCCATCGTCGTCGCTGATCCGGACTGCTGCCGAGCCGTGCTACAGTCCTCCCTTGATGTAGTCCCCAAACCAGTAATGACCCTGCTGCATCGTCGTTGTGACACTCTCCACCCCTGACGCCAGATCTCTGTTAAGTCGTGTTGCCGTCCCCGACACCGACACCGCATCGGACCGTTGTTGAGCCGGGCCACCGTAGCCCGGACGTCGTCCCTAGCAAACCAGCTGTGACCCTTGGTGGTGTTGGGCTACTGCAGTTCCTAGATGTCCTACCGCAACCCCCGACGCCGTCCTTGACGACTCGCTGAGACCACCTGTGGTGTTGGGCCACCGTCACACCTCACATTGTCACCGTGCCATCACCTGCCACGTCGCCATCGTTGCTGTGTCACCGCCTTGTGACGTCCCGGTCATCCTTCATCGGTGCCGCGAAGACGAGAAGGGAGAGAGTTGCCTACCGGGTCAGAACCGGGTCTAGCGAAACCCCCATCCAAGTAGGGTTTTTCCCCCATTCAAGTCTTCTGAGCCCGGTTGTGTGGGCTGTTTTTGTGCATAGATGGGCCTGGGTTACTTCATGGGCTTGAACGAACAAAATAAAAGGAGGAAAAGGAATCCGGGCCGGGTTCGCGTTTCGGGCTCGCCCGGAACAGCTGCTACCGAGCCGGGTCAGACCCAACCCTCGATCCGACCCGGTTCGCTTTTTATATTATAATAATATAAAATAATATTTTAAAAAAATAAAAATAAAAAATAAAAAATATTTTATTTTCCAAAATATCAAAAATATAAAAAATATCCCATATTTTCCTAAAAAGGAAAAAAAGTCAGAAAAAGCCAAAAATGATTTATATTTTCCAAAAATAGCAAAAAAATCCAAAAAATCCCTTTTATTTTTTAAAAAATGAGAAAAATACCCAAAAAATGTTTTTCCTCCATAAATGCATGGAAAATCCATCAAACATCCAAAAAGCCTTAAGGATTTAAACAAGATTAGGTACCGAAAAGGCATTAGTGATTAACTAGTGTAATCAAGTCTCCGATTCTAATTTCTCTGGTTGTGCAGGAGCGAGTATTTCTCTCTATACTTTGCTTGAGTTTCTAATCAACTCACCCCAAATTAATTAGTGGCGACTCCATTTTAAAATTAACTTAGAGGTTAAAAACTTAGACCATTAAGTCGTGAATTGGTGGACTTGGGAGAGTCCGGGCATAACTAAATTTAGCCGAGCCATTAGCCTCCGCAAGGCATCCACCCTTGATCGGGTGCCAAAAAAAAGAGGTCGCGATGGCTTGGCAACTCCACTAGGGAATTTGAGGACTTAGGCCATTTTATCTTTATTTAAATGCTTTGCTGACTTTGGTCTTTTTCTTTTGTGCAAGTTAATAGCTCGAGTTTTTTTTTTTTTTTTATATATAAAATGTTTTGTGATTATAAAATGCTGTGCATCCTTAAAAGTTTTAGCACTACACATGGCACATACAACCCAACCGTCGGACCTGGGCCGCCATAGGATATTTAGGATGGTGTCAAGAAAGATACGGCTTTGAATGTGAGACTGCGTTGTAGAGGTTGCCTTTCTTTTCACCGAATTTCTCTAGCTGAGGTTAGGAGGGTATACTGCTAACACGAGATTGAGACAGGTGGATATCCTTTTAATTTGAACAAACCTTCTCAGTTAGAAATCGAGACGCACATATCATGCACATGTTTATGTGATTGTCATCAATTTTCTTGCGTGACGTAAGTTTTTTTTTTTCCATGTGCTTTGCAATTTACTTACCTTCCTACATATATTGAGCAATCCATGATTAGTCTAGGACTTAATATCACGGTCATTTAAATTTGGAAGTAATTGTCATAAAGTTTAAAAAAAAACTTTTGCAAAAGAAATTACTTTCAGTTGATGTTTTTTATTCTCAAGCATGTTACAAAGTCCCTTTTTGCAAGAATTTTCGTTTGCTTCAAAATCGTTCGCTTCAAAAGGGATAGAAGTTTTTTTCAAAATTTGTTGCAATTCATACTTTCTCTGCCTTTCAAATTGAGTATCTTTCTAGTCCACGCAAACATGTCACATGCCTTTTTTTCAATCTATGCTTAGGAAATCATCTACATGTACAAACTTTTCATAAACAAACAAAAGGGTAGGATTAGGTCGTCATCATGGATTGACTTCCCATTTACGCCTTGTATTCACACACACACTTGTTTATTCATGACTAGGTAATCATGGAATGTCAACGTTCACCGATCCAGACTCGTTCAAAAGCAAGAGCAAGAATGGCCGAAGAAAATGTACCAAGCCGTATTGCGGTCGTGGAAAGTGAAATGAAGCAAGTCTTCAATGTGCTTCAACAACTTTCAAAGCAAATAGACTCCATACAGGGCAAACTCGACTCCATCCAGGGCAAACTCACTCCCGCCTTGGCCTCAATCGAGGTATTGTTGCCACAATCATCTACTAGGGGTGATTAAGGTGGAGATACCGATGATAATATGCCTGAATTAGAGGATGATCCGCACCAAACTAAGCATGACAAACGCCTCGAAAAGCTTGAGGACAGGCTGAAACAATTGCAAGGCCTCCAAGATCCTACTTTGATAGACCTCTCCATTTATTCCAATGTCAAAAAGCCGAAAAAATTCAAAATGCCTGAGTTTGAGAAGTACGATGGCATGACTTGCCCTAGGGCTCATTTGAAAATGTACTTGGTTCGAATGGCCTAATACGTTAATAATGCACCATTAATGATCTAGTTGTTCCAATCAAGTCTAATAGGCCCTGCCCTGAAGTGGTACATTACAAAGAACATGAATCTCCTTGAAACATGGAGCGAAGTGAGTGAGGCATTCCTCAAGCAGTATAAGTTCATGATGAATATTAGCCCTTCGCGTGAGGATCTTGAGTGTACCGAAAAGAAAAAGCACGAATCGTTCAAAGAATATACTATTAGATGGAGGAATCTGGCCTCCCAAATCAGTCCTGAACCAATTGATTTCGAGCTAAGAAAGATGTTTATCAAAACCCTCCCTTACGAGTACTGCAATTGAATGGTAACCACGATCGCCGAATCATTTAATCAACTCATTCCAATAGGGGAGCAAATCGATATAGGGTTGAGGGATGGTTGGTTCACTGAATCTACATCCGCGGGCAGGTTTAGCATGAAGAAAGATAAAGAACCCCTGGTAGATGTCAATATGACCTACAATCATTCTCCAACAATTCAGACAAGTGCAAGACAGCAACAGACCACTAGCTGTCAGCCATCCCAGCGCTACAACAATATAAGACAATTCACCCCGTTTCCTGGATCTTTATCACAGGTTTTGGCAATCCTCCGAAACAAGAACCTCCTCTCAATTGAGCCAAAGCGACCCAACGCTGAAAAATTCTCCAGCTATGACCCATCTAAAAAATGCAACTATCACATGGGAGAAGGAGGCCACTCGACTGACGAATGCTTCACCCTTAAGCACCGGATCCAGAACTTGCTAGATACTAAAGCTTTCTCATTCCAAACTACAAAACCAAATGTCCAAAGCAATCCACTCTCCGAGCATGCCAACAAGGTAAATACGATATTCAGTTCAGAGGTCGGTCAAATCAGGAATGCCAAAATACCTACTGTTGACATCTATCAAGGGCTGGTAGAAGCTGGGTATTATTCAAGCAATGGAATACCACCCTTAGCAACGATGAAGGAAAGGGTGTCAAGGATGATGGAGGCTGGAATAATTGTGTACGCCAGCCACACCGGCATGGTCTCTACTATATCGCAAGTCGTCATCAATTGGGATGAAGAATTTGCCGCGCTAAACACCGGAAGGGAGAAGAAGGATTCCACCCCATTTGAGGGCGTCTTTGAAGGAGCCATAGTTCAAGCATCGACAAGCAAAAGCAGCTATAGTCATTGAAATCCCCAAGCCCTACAAATATGAAGGCAACAATGCGTATCGTGGTCTTACGACTTCGATATTGGCTTAGTCACGAGATTTGGGCAAACCTATGCTTAAGCAATATGTAGCCTGCCAAGCCCATCACTGACGAAGAAGCTAAGGAGTTTTTGGCTGTAGTCAAAGCCAGCGAATAT
This sequence comes from Eucalyptus victrix, assembly GCA_016097545.1. NCBI lineage: Eukaryota > Viridiplantae > Streptophyta > Magnoliopsida > Myrtales > Myrtaceae > Eucalyptus > Eucalyptus victrix. The sequence goes on from CM027843.1 coordinate 10,263,934, forward strand.
AATGTGGAGGAACAATTGCAAAAATCACCAGCACAGATTTCTCTGCTAGAATTACTTCAGACATCTGTCAAGCACCAGAAATCTCTCATGAAAGTATTAAGTGAAGTACATGTCCCTGAAATGATTGAGCATGACAAACTCGAGGAGTTCGTTAGTACCATCCTTCTAAAAGATCAGATGGCGTTTTCTGATGAAGAGATCCCTGAGGAGGGTGGAGGACACACTAAGGGTCTCTACATATCAATCAAATGCAACGCATCTCACGTCGCTCGAGTATTGATTGACAATGGATCTGCTCTTAACATATGTCCACTAGTGACACTCTATCGTCTTAAAATAGAGACATCATGGATCCATACAGCCAAGACTTCCATTCGAGCATTCGATGGAACGAAGAAGGAAACAGTGGGAGAGATCGAGCTTGACGTTCAAATAGGCCCAACCATGTTTAAAATTTTGTTCCAGGTGATGGATATGCCCACCCGTTCAATTTCCTCTTAGGCCGCCCATGGATCCATGTCGCTGGAGTAGTACCTTCAAGCCTCCACCAAAATGTAAAGTTCATGATTGAAGGAAAGTTGATCACGGTCCGCGGAGAAGAAGACCACCGCATCTACCATGAGATGGCCATCCTTTATGTTGAACCTGGTGACAAAAAAGAATCCAGCTATCAATCGTTCAAGCTTATGTCTACTATACACGAAACTCGAGGGACTTCACCCCTTGTCTCCGAAATATCAAGCATTGCAATCATGGTAGGGAAAATCATGACCGGATACGGTTTTATCCCGGGTCAAGGGTGTTGGAGAAATCTTCTTGAAGTGTTTTGAAGTTGACAAAACGTTTCCATCAGTCTAGTCTGAAGGTTTGCAGACTTTGCGATTTAAAGTCTGAAGACTTCCGGACAGCCAGACTCAAGACTCAAAGTCTATCCTCATTGACAGTCTCTAATCCGTTGAAGAAAGGGTATCCAGAACTGGTTGTTTCATTCAGGATATGACCTTATCGACTGGAGAAGATCTCTTGGCTAGAAAAGACATAACAGAATCCTTTGATTGATCGAGATTGACTCGAAGATTAAGGATTCGATGATTGCCTAAATATTCTTGGAAGGTTCTACTTATGGAAATCGAGATCCTGATTGTATGGGCAAACATGATTGATGGGCTATCGACACGTTCCTTTAATAGCTCGAATAATCTTCCTAATTGATTCCGTCCAACGGGTAGATTGGAGGAAGTCCTTTGGTAAGTGCCAACGGGTATGATGGCATGAAGGAGTATATAAGGAAGACGTTCTAAGTTGTTTGAGGTGTGCGCGATAGAAGAATTCCAAAGTCTGAAGCTTCCTGTTGTTTAGACAATTCCTTTGAGCGAAATCTTATACACAAAAGAGAGTCTATATTTGTGAGAAACCTTGAGGAAGTGTGGTAGAACATCTACACTATGGAATCAAGGAAAAGCTGTGCTGTAATTTCTCTTTTGTTCATAGTGAAATCCAAACGGTGGGCTATCAGTGCGGAAGAGTGGACGTAGGCTTGGAATAAGCCGAACCACTATAAACCTTATGTTCAATTTTCTCTTCCATACTCTCTTTACCTTGATCGTACTTCATTTTGTTAATCAATAGAGAATTTCCTTTCTATCGTTTGCCTAGAATTGCTTCCGTATCTCGATAAATTATTCGTGCACCTATTCACCCTCCCTCTAGGTGCGTATACTAGCTATCTCAATTGGTATTAAAGCTCGTGTACTCACTTTGTTTGAAGTGTTTTATTTCAAAGTTAAAGATCCATGGCTAGTATGTTGGCTTCAGTGCTGGTAGAAGGGCAAAGCAATACCAGACCGCCTTACTTTGATGGAAAGGACTACAACATATGGAAAAACAAGATGAAGGCGTTCTTAAGATCAAAGGATCCTCTAGAATGGGACGTTGTAGAAAAAAGGAATCATTCCTAAAGCTGCATCTATCTCAGAAAGAGGAAAATACACTGTTGAGTTTAGCGAAATGACTCAGGAAGAGATAATCAAGAGACAAGCTCTTGATGCAAAAGCAATTTATTCTTTATATTGTGCTTTATCACCTACTGAATATAATAGAATATCTTCTTGTGATACAGCCAAAGAAGTCTGGGATAGACTACACATTACCTATGAAGGAACCGATCGAGTGAAAGGGACTAGAATCAACATTCTTCTCGGTCAATACGAAGCCTTCAGAATGAAATCGGGAGAATCTATAACTGATATGTTTAGTCATTTTACAGCAATCGTGAATGGTCTTGAAAATCAAGGTCAACCAATTTCTGATCCCATGAAAGTAAACAAGCTACTACGTGGACTCTCCAAGGATTGGAATCACATAAAGACCTCAATCAGAGAGACCCAAAGAATCATGCCACTGTCTGTCGATGAGTTGGTTGGGACCCTTCAGTCTTATGAAGTGGAACGAATCAATGAAGACGAGATCCTAAAGGTAATAAATCCATTGCATTAAAATCTAATGATGATTCGATGTAACAGATTACGAAGACGACATGGATGATGAAGAGCTTGCTCTCATGATAAGAAGATTCAAAAAGCTGAACAGAAAAGGAAGAAGATTCAATTCAAAGAAACAAAGTTTTCAAAAGCAACAGACCAAGTCTGCTGAAGATGATGAATCAAACAAAGATGTAGTCTGCTTTGAATGTAAGAAAATGGGACACATCAGACCCAACTGTCCTCTTCTGAGGAAGAAGAAAGGAAAAACTGAAAACTATCGAAAGGCTCTCAAAGCAGAAACTTGGAGTGATACGGAGTGCGAAGATAGTGATGATGATTATGCCAACATATGTCTAATGGCACAATCGGATTCGAGAATCAAACTCGAGACAGATTCAGATTCAGAAAGTGAATTCGAGGTAAGTAACTTCAAAATTCCTATTAAAGTTTCAAAATACATTGATGAATTATGTTTTAGTCTTAAGACTTCTCTTAAAAAAATTTCCAAACTCAAAAGGAAAATTCTGTCTTAAAACAACAAGAGAATGTTTTGGAAGAAAAAGTGAAATGCTTAGATCAAAATGTTTCTTCTCTCAAAGAAAGTAAAGATAATCTTTTAAAAGAAAATGCATTCTTGAAAAATGATATCTCAAATATTTCCAAAAGATTTTCTCTAGGATCTGAAAAACTGAAAAAAAAATACTTTCTGTTCAAAGACCTTATTTTAATAAATCGATTTGGGAATGACTGAAACCATTCCTTTAATTGATTTCCCTAAAGTGAAAGAAAGAATCAAACAAAGACCCACAAGAAATGCTTACAAAAATCATTTTGAAAGGACCTTTGTAAAACCAGTTGGTCGCAATGCTCTCAGATGTTCAAAGTGCAATAGTGTAGATCATTTTGAGAAAGAATCTCCTATGGTTTGGAGACCTGTCAATAAAGTTTGGGCAAAAGCCGCATATCAGACTAACTCAAAAGGACCCAAGAAAATATGGGTACCAAAGAAAGCTAACGTCTCTTTTTAAATGTAGGTCACTATCAAGAAAAAGGTAAAATGGTACCTGGATAGTGGATGTTCGAGACACATGACAGGAGATTCAAATTGCTTCATAAAGCTTGTTCAAGTGAATGGTGGAAAAGTCTCATTTGGAGGAAACAACAAAGGAAAAATTGTGGGATTTGGAACTGTAAAGATTGGGAACCTCACAATAAGCAATGTTTCTTTAGTTGAAGGGCTCAACTACAATCTGCTCAGTGTCAGTCAGCTGTGTGATGCCCGTTTTAGAATCAACTTTCAAGAGGGTATTTGTTCAGGAACCAGTAAAGACTCTACTCAGTCATTCATGGGTCGAAGACATGGAAATATCTACCTCTTGGATGTGAAACCAGATGAATCGCAATGTCTAATCTCAATCCAAGACGAAGCGAGCTTATGGCACAAAAAGCTTGGGCATATTAACATGAAGCAGATAGCCAAAATCTCAGCAAAGAAGCTTGTTCGTGGTCTACCCAATTTATCATACCAAAAGTCTAATCTATGTACACCATGCATATTGGGAAAACAGGTAAGAAATTCCTTTAAACCAATAAATCAAGTTTCCACTAACTGTGTACTGCAGCTCTTACATATGGATCTCTTTGGACCAACAAGAACGTAGAGCATTGGAGGTAAGAAATATTGCCTAGTAATTATGGATGATTATTCACGATTTACTTGGGTATATTTCTTGGCAAGTAAGTCTGAAACCTTCTCTTACTTTGAAAAATTTGCTAAGAAGGTTCAAAATGAAAAGGGGTATGTTATTTCAAGTATAAAAACAGACCATGGAGGTGAATTTGAAAATCAAGATTTTACAAAATTTTGTGAAGAATCTGGTTTTCAGCATTTGTTCTCGTCTCCATATACTCCAGAGCAGAATGGAGTTGTGGAAAGGAAGAATAGATCTCTTCAAGAAATGGCTAGAACTCTTTTAATTGAAAGCAATATCTCTTTACGATTTTGGGCTGAAGCAGTTTCAACATCATGTTATATTATCAATAGAGTTTTTCTAAGGCCTATTCTAGAAAAAACCCCCTATGAACTATTCAAAGAAAAGAAGCCTATTGTTTCATATTTTCATGTATTCGGATGCAAATGTTTCATACTAAACAATGCAAATGATCGAGTTGGTAAGGTTGAAGAAAAGTCAGATGAAGGCATCTTTTTTGGATATTTAACCATAAGCAAAGCGTACGAGTCTACAACAAGAAGACTCAAGCGTGAAAGAGTCAATGAATGTCAAATTCCAAGATTCTATACAAAATGAATCTATTCAGACTCATCTTGAAGAGACCGAACCTGCTTCAGACTCTACAAAGTCTAAATCTCAAGAAGCAGCTCAGACTTTGAAGGACCAGCAACAAGTGACTGTTAAAGATTCAAGTGAAGGAAGTGACCATCAATCTGATAAATTAACCAGCAACTGGAAACATAAGTCCAGTCATCCCAAAGATCTTATTATTGGCGACATCAATGAAGGAATTCGCACAAGATCCAAAAAGTGAGAAGAGTCTAGTCTTTGTGGCTCTTATTTACGAAATAGAATCCAAAAGCATAGATGAAGCTTTATCCGATGAAAGCTGGATTGAAGTTATGTAAGAAGAACTCGAGACAATTCAGAATTAATGATGTTTGAGAGCTGACTCCTAAACCAAAAGGTAAATCAATTGTTGGAGCTAAATGGGCTTTCAGGAACAAGATGGACGAAAAAGGAAAAGTCATAAGAAACAAGGCTAGACTCATGGCCAAGGGATACACACAAGAAGAAGGGATTGACTATGATGAGACTTATGCACCTGTAGCAAGGTTAGAAGCAATTCGTTTATTACTTGCATTTGCTTGTCATAAGAATTTCAAGTTATTCCAAATGGATGTCAAAAGTGCATTCCTAAATGGATTCATCCATGAGGAAGTTTATGTGGAACAACCACCTGGGTTTGAAGACCCAAGGAAACCAGACTCGGTATTCGGACTCGGAGGCCTTATATGGCTTAAAACAAGCACCTCGAGCTTGGTACGACGAGACTAAGTAAGTTTTTAATTCGAAATGGTTTTGTTAAAGGTAAAGTAGACACTACTCTTTTTATTAAAAGAGAAAGCAAAAGTTTTCTGCTTGTTCAAATATATGTCGATGATATTATCTTTGGATCCTCTAATGAAAGTCTGTGCAAGAAATTTTCTAAGACTATGTAGGATGAATTTGAAATGAGCATGATGGGTGAGTTAACCTTCTTTCTTGGACTTCAAATAAAACAACTGAAGGAAGGAACTTTCATTCATCAAGAAAAGTATGCAAATGATCTTGTCAAAAAGTTTGGATTGGTCAATTGCAAAAAGGCTGATATACCAATGTCAAGTTCCTTAAAGATAGACAGAGATGAAGGAGGAAAGAAAGTCGACCAAAAGCTGTACAGGAGTATCATCGGATCACTTCTTTATCTTACTGCTTCTAGACCTGACATTTTGTTTAGTATTTGCATTTGTGCCAGATTTCAATCAGACCCAAAAGAATCTCATTTAAATGCTGCAAAGTGTATTATCAAATATATTTCATCAATTTCAAGCTTTGGTCTCTGGTATCCAAAAAGGGGAGACTTTACTCTTCTTGGATATTCAAACACAGACCTTGCTGGATGCAAAGTCGATAGAAAGAGCACCTTGGGTACCTGTCAACTACTTGGAGGCAGGACAGTGTCTTGGTTTTCAAGAAAGCAAAGTACAGTAGCTCTCTCTACAGCAGAAGCAGAGTATATAGCTCTTGGAAGTTGTTGTTCACAAATTCTGTAGATAAAACAACAGCTAAGAGACTTTGGAATTGAAGACTCATGCACAGAGATTAATTGCGACAACACCAGCGCTATCAATCTCACAAAAAATCCAATTCTTCACTCAAGAGCAAAGCATATAGAGATTCGACATCACTTCATTAGAGACCATGTTCAAAATGGAGAAGTTTCAATTCAATTTATTGATTCAAAGAATCAACTGGCGGATATATTCACAAAGCCTTTGGAGAAAAACCAATTTGAAACCATCTAATCCAGACTCAACATTTTGAGGTATGAGGAAATCAAAGCCTAAAGACTCTTAGACTTAGACATACAAGACCTTGACTGTAAGTAATTCTCTCTCTCGAATCTTATCTTGAAAAGGTACGATCGTCAAATTGTGGTTAATTATTGCTATATCTAATCGACGTAATTATTGCAACGTTTCCTTTTCGAAAAAGAAGTTATTTTTTTTAAATGACTATTTTCGCGGAAAAAAGACAGTTATTTTGAAAATGCATCTTTTTATTTTCCCTTGTGACAATTCGTATACCTCTCTTTTTAACCGATTGTGCACTGTTGATTCTTCTTCGCTTTACTCTAAAAAACCCTAGAAAGCATCGATCTTCCATTCTGTTTTCTTCCCTTGTTTAATCTTGAAAAAGTTGTCATCTTTCTTCGGAAAGTCAAGCAAGGAATCTTCCAAAAACTGAGAAAGATGTCGTCTTCAAGAAAGTCTTCGAGAATTGCAAGCAGGGGACCACGGCGAATGAGTGAGGGGCCTACGCACTTCGATCTTACTGAAGAAGAAGTGTCTCCAGATCAGCAGTAGAGCCCACAACATTCTCAGCAGCGTCATTCTCCTCCATCTAGTCCTCAAGGCGTTGATCATCAACAAGAGGAAGAAATCATTGAGGATGCAGATCCTGTAATAGTTCAAAAGCCCGCTTTTATTTATAAGCTATATCGTGCTTTAAAAGGGACTCGTACTCCTTTTAACTATGTCGATGATTTTCTTAAAGACAAAGGGTATGGAAATGAAGATATCTTTTTGCGAAAAAAGGAAAGTTTGGGAATTGCTCGTAAAGGGGTGGCAGAAGAAACCCTTGCGAATATCCTAAGTGATCCTCGTGATTGGGGAGTTAATCCTGTAGATGGGAATGATGATGACAAATTGTATAGTCAATTTCAACCGAGAATGGGTGTTGCGGTTGAAAATCGAGGAAAAATGGGAGACTTGTTCAAATCAAAGGAACAAAAGGATCTTTACTCAAAATTGCTGAAGCATGGGGTGATAAACCCTAGGAGTGTGGATTTTGATTTTTTGGATGCTGTGAATGTGAACTTGAGGGAAAAGTTCGGTTATCTTTAACTTGAAAAGTTCTGCTCCGACACTACAGAGGCCTATGCTGAACTAACCGCATATTTCTATTCAAATCTTTGCTTCTTGGATGCAAATAGATTCTCTTTCAGCGTCAAAGATCAAGACTTTGTTGTAGATATAGATATGCTGGCGGATGTGTTAGGAGTTGAGAGAGGAAGATATCAACCAATCAAAGTTTCTATTACTCGTGCTACATTGGAACTTGTTAAGGATAGGAGAACAGAGGAAAAGATTTCCTACTTAAGGATAAGTGCCTTCAACATCTTGCTTCACAAGATTGTGATCAATTGCCTTCGACCGAAATCAACTTCCAAGACTGATGTTTCAAGTTCAGGGGCAAAGCTGATGTATGCCATCCTCACTGGGAAAATGTTTTCTCTTCCTCACACTATTATGTTCCACATGTATAGAGTCATGATGAAGGACAGAGGTCAACTTCCTTACCCAAGTCTTGTGACGAAGTTATTCAGACATCTGAATATTCAGCCTCCGCAAATTTTTTTGGTTTGATCGTGCAATCATATGGTGGTAGGACTGAAAATGGTGACCAAAATGAGTATGAAGGAACTGAACAAGGCGTTGGAGAAATTCAAGGAGAAGACTCCAGTCAAAACTCATCAAACCTCTTCTTCATCAAAAAGGAAAGGAAAGGAGCCCTTGGTTGCTTCAAGGACGAAAAGAAGAGCTCTCATTGTTGAAGATGAAGACGATGATGATGAAAACATCACAATTTCTGCAATGGCTTTGAAAAATCTGAGTCGTTCTATTCTAGAGAAAGAATCGGAACAAAGGACGAAAGAAACAAAGGAGAAAGAATAAGAGGAGAAGGGAGAAGAAGAAAGAGAAGCTGAAAAGGAAAGAGTTGAGAAAGAAGAAGAAGAGAAAAGAGAAGAAGGAGAACCTGAGGAACACTCTTCTCCACCTGAAGGCATGAAAATAGGGGGAGATCAAGAGAAAAGAGGGAAGTCCTCATATCCTGCTGCAAGTGAGGGAGTCAGTCGCTCTCCAGCAGACCTAGAGGACATTTATGCCTCTCAATTTCCTGAGGAAGGTCATGAAGTTTCATTGCCAAACTTGCGTGATTATGCTGATTTACCATCGTCTGCATTTACTCCATCAGATCATGTCGAAGCAAGTACTCAGACTGATAATGCAGTAGATTTTCGCAGAATCATGGATATTCTCTTGGAGATGCGAGGTCAAATCTATGCTCTGGGATGCGAGGTTCAAAACTTGCAAAATACAGGTCAAGCTTCTTCATGTTCATTGAATGATCAGATCCAAGCTCTCTCTGTTCAGATTCAGGCCAATGCCAAGGGTGAGGAGATTACACAACTGAAAGAAGACTTGAAAAGGCTGGAAGGCATCGTTCAGTCTATAGGGAATTTCCAGCTTGTTTGCGTTCCCAAGCAATCTTGACTTTATTCCATTTTCATCTCAACTTTTTAATGCTGACAAAAAGGGGGAGAGATGCAAGATTTGAACTTTGACTTTTAATCGTGTGGTTTGTTGGACTGTGTGGATTGTTGGATTGTTTTGATGTTTAACTTTGTTTGACTTTATTTTTGTGTCTGGATGAGAACTGAACTTGACTTGGACTTGACTGCTTATATTATCTACTATCTTATGGATGGCTATATCACATACTAGACTAACTTATTTTCTGTGGTTACAGATTCTAGTGTTATTCATTTAGCCATTTATCTCTATAAGATATGCATACGTGTTTAAGAAATGTTTCGCAGGTCAAAGTTGTCCAAATCTGCAGGAAAGTTTTGTCACCATCAAAAAGGGGGAGATTGTTGGAGAAATCTTCTTGAAGTGTTTTGAAGCTGACAAAACATTTCCATCAGTCTAGTCTGAAGGTTTGCAGACTCTACTATTTAAAGTCTGAAGACCTCCGGACAGCCAGACTCAAGACTCAAAGTCTATCCTCATTGACAGTCTCTAACCCATTGAAGAAAGGGTATCCAGAACTGGTTGTTTCATTAAGGATATGACCTTATCGACTGGAGAAGATCTCTTGGCTGGAAAAGACATAATGGAATCCTTTGATTGATCGAGATTGACTTAAAGATTAAGGATCCGATGATTGCCTAAATATTCTTGGAATGTTCTACTTATGGAAACCGAGATCCTGATTGTATGGGTGAACAGGATTGATGGGCTATCGACACGTTCCTTTAATAGCTCAAATAATCTTCCTAATTGATTCCGTCCAACGGGTAGATTGGAGGAATTCCTTTGGTAAGTGCCAACGGGTATGATGGCATGAAGGAGTATATAAGGAAGACGTTCTAAGTTGTTTGAGGTGTGCGTGATAGAAGAATTCCAAAGTCTGAAGCTTCCTGTTGTTTAGACAATTCCTTTGAGCGAAATCTTATACACAAAAGAGAGTCTATATTTGTGAGAAACCTTGAGGAAGTGTGGTAGAACATCTACATTGTGGAATCAAGGAAAAGCTGTGCTGTAACTTTTCTTTTGTTCATAGTGAAATCCAGCCAGTGGGCTGTCAGTGCGGAAGAGTAGACGTAGGCTTGGAATAAGCCGAACCACTATAAACCTTGTGTTCAATTTTCTCTTCCTTACTCTCTTTACCTTAATCGTACTTCATTTTGTTAATCAATAGAGAACTTCCTTTCTATCGTTTGCCTAGAATCGCTTCCGTATCTCGATAAATTATTCGTGCACCTATTCCCCCCTCTAGGTGCGTATACTAGCTATCTCAAAGGGCTCGGTAGGGGAAACCAAGGCATCCGCGAGCCTATCAAAGCCTTGAGGAGACCTCACACCATTGGTTTAGGATATCATGAAGGAAAGGCAAAAAAGAAGACCGGCCTTGTATACCTGCGCCTTGAGGAAACCTTCCCAGGCCTTGCGAAGATGATGCATGAGGAAGAAGAAATGATTGGTGCTCTAAAACAATTCAACCATGAAAGCTTGAAGTTTCCCATTTACTTAGGCATGGGATAGAAGAACATAACTCAGCCGTATTTACAAAGAAAGAAGGGCCAGACGACATGACCACCATGTTTGGAGACCTTTTCGTAGGTGCCATTGAGGAAGAACAGATAGAAGAAACAGGCGATAACTTCTCATTCACCCAACTTCAACGTCAAGTTGATGAACTATGTGAGACAATATGCCATTTGACAGAAAATTTTGCTCAAGCTACCCGTACATTATGCTCTCATCATAATGAGGAATTGGCAGCCAAAGTAAATGAAAAAGACCCTACTGACACAATTTGGCAAGGGGCTCGGCTACCCCAGTCCTCAAGAAGCATGCGGCCATATTCGCCTCTTCTTAAATCGATGGTCACTATTTTCCCCATCCTCCTAGAGCAAGGAATAATCTCTAGGGAATTGAGGTGTCCTACTCCCGAATACTTCATTGATTATGATCCGTCCAAGTACTGTGACTATCATTCAAGGGAATTAGGACACTCGCTAGATGACTGTACCATCCTGAGAGACAAGATTCAAGATCTTTTGGATGCTGGGGTATTCACGTTCCGCTCTCTATGGCTATGTTATGGCAAAGATGACCTCCTCGTGGTACCTAGCACCCATACCATGCTCCCTAAGCATGCTGAGGAAGCGCATAGAGGAAAGGCAATCATGGACACTTGGGGCCAACCAAGTGGTAAATTCGACTACTATGTTAACTATTCAATCCCCCAAGGTTTCTATGACCATCATCAGAGCATTGTCCCTAACGAATGGGGAGGCATGGACGATCTGAAGTTCACAAAGCTGGGAGCACAAGGAGGTGTGACTGGTGATTAGTATGAAGACTTCTTCATGGGCGCTATCAACGAAGGATCGTTAGGGGAAATCGGTGCAGGCCCGCTCGAGTAGAACCCTTTTTAATTCCCTTGCATACTCCTATACGTGGGAACTTGTACATCTTTCTTAAGTCTGGCTTATTTTTATTTTCAATATCAGTTCCACTTGAGGAACTAACTTTTGAAAACACTTTTCCAAAATGTAAATCCACCTATTAAATAAAGTTGAAAATATTCTGAGAGCATGAGGCGATATCCCAAACTAGCCCGATAATGCTATCCAACCATGAAAAGAAAATATCATTCAAGGAGAATACTGAGGGTTGGGCTTCCTCATGCTTTTTATCCCCCAAAGACATATTTTGAAAAAAAAAAAATATTTCATTACCAAAAGCTTTTGTCAAAACAAGATGTTAAATTTAATCATGTTTGTCTTTCTGACTCACTCACTTCATGTCTTAGAAGATCATTCCCATCCCCTTTGACTTAGTGTGACAAATGGCATTTAAAGCAAGCGCATCATGTGAACTCACCAAATTCAAAGACACCCCGCCAAGAGAATAGGGGTAAACAGAAAGAATCATCCCATTTCAAAAAGGGTGAGTCTTATTCTCTGAATATAATTTTGGAAATGATGTCATTTCTCTTCTATTTATAGGAAACGAAAGATAGGACGTAATAGGTACAAGCATACGGTTGAAATCAAGCCATCCCCAAGAGCTTTGTGCACTCCACCTTGCTCCTACCCAACTCCTTCTCAAGCGGGAGCAATATCTTTTTCCCACAACATGCCCGAGCAACTAGACGTTGCGATTTCATTAATGGAATTTCCAGCTTCGACAAGCCTAGAAGCACGTGGAAGGGATCTCTAATTTTTCTTTGAATTGGCTACTGTCAATAGGGAGGAAATCCATACAGTTGAAGCGGTCTCTAGCCCCCTATTCAAGATAATGACATTAGGACTTGGAAACCTGACTTCTTGTTCCAGAGGCATGCTCTCGCAAGAAGTAATTGCCATCAGAGAATTTGAGGTTTTGATTGTCCATCTCAGATTCCATAGAAGCTTGAAGTACATGACTTTGCTCAATGCTGCTAATGGTCATATGGTCAAAGACAAAATTCCACAGAAGGAAGGCGTTGCAAATCATCAATCGTGTACACAGGGCCACAAATGAGGGGGGCCAATCAAAAGAGACATTGAACTGTGTCAAAGACAAAAGGCCGCCATTGACATTCAAGTATCCCTAAGAGTCAGCAAATATAAACTCTAGGGAAGAGTAATTTGGTATCGTTTCCAATACTCCCAGTATCTTAACTCACTTTTGACATATTTTCTCCTATTGAAAGGAAGCATAGGATTCAAGAAACAAGCTTAATGGTTAATTTGGGCAAATCAAATGACCCATATTGATTTACCTAACTTGGTATGAAAGGACGTGTCATCTAGGAGCCGAGTCGGTTAAATGAAAAAAGAAGCACCCTACGGACACCGTCGGCATCTCCAATCGAGTGGTACCCAGGAAGAAGCATAATGGTCCGAAGTCGGGGGTTCAAATCCCTAACGCAGCAGTTAGCCACTTGGTAAAAAAAATAATAAAAAAGTTTTTGCTTCTCTTGCGCCTGTAAATTACAAGAGAGCAGGTGACCTAACAAAGCAAAAGACATAGGACTTCATGTCCCACTCGCACTTCAGGTCCATCCAATCATCTGCAAATCAATGAAGGGTAATGTTGTATCGCTCCCAGTTGTTTAAACTCCTGAGAAAAATCGTGACTGACATGTTCTTTCCTATCTTTTGTAGGATCATTTGACTGTTAAAAACGAGGATAACAAATCAATGAGAGGCATGACAAACTCTCTTAAGCGAAATGGCATCCTTAGTAATCGCCAAAGCAAATGATAGATATCCTTCAGGCTTCAATTCACCTTTAATTTTGGCCCTGTTGATTGATCTACTTGTACATCTTCTCTTCTGCAGGGGCAAAAGTAGAGATGCCTGATCATATTCTCAATCCTTGGCTAATCATTCATGTGTCATATCCCTAATCAATAGGGACAACCATCGACACTCATTTGTGAATAACCCTTTTGATGTTCAAAATTTAACGTATTTGGAAACATCGCTATGTTAGCCCCTAAAGCTGTTAATAGGGTCTTTTTTAAGTCAAAACCATTCACTTGTTGTGAGAGCCCAAACTCCATCATATTTAAAATGTTGCATGCCATTTCCAAGTAAATTTTGCATGATGATTTTGTCTATCTAAGTTACTGATTTCACTGAGGAATATTATAATAGATAGCTAAATGAAGAACACAAAATTTATTGAGCATGCTGGATGAGGTGCGTCAGGATGATGAAAGGCAAGCCATATCCTACACACAGTCCCCCATCTATACACTTGTGAAATGAGTGCAGAAGATTCCATGACTGCAGGTTAAAGAGTTCTCTCGCAAATGGTACGATAACCAAAATAGCGAGAGGCATTCATTGCTCACTCCCTTCTTTGAGCCCCATACATTGGTGAAGTTTCTCTTGTACCCCCGTCAAGAACCACCCCACACTGTGGTAGATCGGAGGCAAAGCAGCATCACAAGGTGAGAAGAGGGATAGAAATTTTCTTGCTCACACTTGCATCAATCTTCGGGTGTCTTTATTGCATATGAACACTCGCGTTAATTTAAGTGCCTTAGAATGAAGAAGAGCAATTCCTTCTCTATGCACTTGTATACATTGTACAATCTAAGTGAGTCTGTAGTTTTACCATCACATTGAGACAAATTAGAAGTTATTGCCATAGCCTAGAGCGCCGGCTAAAGATGAAGACTCAATAGTCTAAATAACGGTGCTTCGATTGAACTTGCCTAGATCAGTTCCTCAACCAACAAAAATGAAAAACTTAGAGGCATAAAAAAGCAGTGTACCTAGTAAAAGCAAGGTCAAATGTCCATAAATGAAAAGTTGGGATAAAAAATAGGGGCATGAAAAAGCAGTGTGCCTGGTAAAAACAAAGCCAATGCCCCTAGCAATAAAATACAGTCAATTGTATTCTCAAGAGAAGTTGCTGTTGTGGTTCGGTTAATAGAGCCTCCATCTGACAATGAGAAGAAAGACTAGTGACAAATGCCTAGGCAATCACCAGCTCTCACCCTTTTACACATGAGTCAAGCCTACATTACATCCCATTGTAAAAGTCTCTTTAGACTAGGGGCACTTCAATTAACGTAGGATTTCATATGTTTATAAGTATCGCTCGAAGAAGTACGAGCAAGATTATTCTATCTCTTTTTGCAGGATTCTTGACTTGCAAACCCAAGGATGATCATGTGGCACTTTGTTCATGAACCTTGACCTCAACGGTCCCATTTGATGAGCTACTGACCAAAATTTCATCACAGTTTCGACAAAGACCTCTTACATTGGTAAAGTTGTACCACTTGTGAGAATACTCGGACCCCTGTTGACATGATGATAGTGAGAAGTGTGGTCCTTATAAATCCTATATCAATGGTTAGGATAGCATTTTCCATGAGAGTGAGCGGAAAGTCCTTTCAGACTGAAAATCTCTCATCTGGCATGCTCAAGACATCTACATTATAAATGAAGGTTGTCTTTCAAAATCTTCCCCAGTGGAATTCGAATGATGCAAAACTGACAAAGTTGTCATGCATGAATCCTATTTGAACTCATGAATTTACAGCATATACAATCATGTGTGCTTATTGTGCAAATAGCAAACATACTCTCAAGGATCAGAGATATTGCCAAGTAAGCATATCCCTATCCCCATTTGTCTTAAAGTACCTACCATTGTCCAGGTACTCTCTTCTTGACACTCGACCTATTCGAGTCGTCCCTTGAATTTAGGTGCTTGCAACTATCTAAGTATCTCCTTATCTTTGAGTACCCGCCTCTTGCTGGGTACTCCCTCTTATTGACATTCGACATGTTCGAGTTGTCCCCAGAGTATTGATATTTGCGACTGTCCAGGTATCCCCCTGTTTTTGAGTGCCTACCGTTACTCGGGTGCTCCCTCTGTTGACACTGGACTTGTTCGAGTTGTCTTTAAAGTTTGGATGCTCATGACTGTCCAAGTATCCTCGTCTTTGAGTATCGACTATCATTCGGATACTCCCTTTCCATGATACTCGACCTGTCCAAGTTGTCCTCAAAATTGTATGATTGAATACGAGTGGCCATTCAAATATTCCATCACATTGCATGCCTGTGGTTACCCAGATATGCTTTCTTACTCTTGGACCAGCCTGAGTGGTCCTAGATCATATCATTAAATACTTGTGTTCATCCAAGTATTCCAGTACTTTGTATACCTGGAGTGCCTGCGGCCATCTAGGTAAGCCTTGTGCAACATTCAAGTTTATGTTACCAGGAGGTGAGAGACCTTCACGAATATCCAAGGTATGTCCTCAACATTCCCAATTACCAAGAGGTGAGAGACCTTCATGAATATCTAAGGTACGTCCTCGATATTCCCATTACCAAGAGGTGAGAGACCTTCATGAATATGCGAGGCACACCCTCGATATTTCTAATTACCAGGAGGTGAGAGACCTCCATGAATATCTAAGGTACGTCCTCAATATTCCAATTACAGGATGTGAGAGACATTCATGAATATCCAAGGTACGTCCTCGATATTCCCATTACCAGGAAGTGAGAGACCTTCATGAATATGTGAGGCACGCCCTCGATATTCCCAATAATAGGAGGTGAGAGACCTTCATGAATATCCAAGGTACGTCCTCGATAGTCCATTTACCAGGAGGTGAGAGACCTTCATGAATATCCAAGGTACGTCCTCGATATTCCCATGACCAAGAGGTGGCTGACCTTCATGAATATCCAAGGTACGTCTTCAATATTCCCAATTGCTAGGAGGTGAGAGACCTTCATGAATATCCAAGGTACGTCTTTGATATTCCCAATTACCAGGAAGTGAGAGACCTTCACGAATATCTCAGGTACGTTTTCGATATTCCCCTTTACCAGGAGGTGAGAGACCTTCATGAATATGCAAGGTACGTCCTCGATATTCCCCATTACCAGGAGGTGAGAGACCTTCACAAATATCCCAGTTACGCCCTCGATATTCCCAATTACCAAGAAGTGAGACCTTCATGAATATCTAAGATACGTCCTTGATATTCCCATTACCAAGAGGTGAGAGACATTAATGAATATCTAAGGTACGTCCTCGATATTCCAACTACCAGGAGGTGAGAGACCTTCACGAATATGTGAGACCCATCCTTGATATTTTCACATACCAGGAGGCGAGAGACCTTCACAAATATCTTAGGTACCCCTTCGATACTTGTGATCATCCAGGTATCCTCCAAGAGTTTGTACTTGTGATCATCCAAGTACCCCTTCAATATTTGTGATCATCCAGGTATCCTCCAAGAGTTTATACTTGTGATCATCCAAGTACTATCTCCCAAATAGATGCCTTGAGAAAGGTTGGCGCATCTCCCGTCAAGGCGACCGAAGAAAGGTTCGGCTCTTGGATAAACCACTTATTACTCTAATAGGCGACCGAAGAAAGGTTTTGGTCCTGGAAAAGCAATTCCCCATCAAGACAACCGAAGAAAGGTTCAGGTCCTAAACAAACCACTTATTGCTCTAACAGGGGACCGAAGAATGGTTCGGGTCCTAGAAAAGCAACCTTCTCATGTCACCAGGTAAGATGATGCCTTGATACTTGCCAAACTTGGGGTTCGCACTCTACCTCACTCACTCCCGGTAAGTAACTACAAGTATCTTCTAATCTATCTTAGTATATTGCTCATTTTCTGCATGGGATAATAGGTCCCAAATAAGACATAATCTATTGCATATGTATAAACAAAATTTAGGTATCAGATTTGTCTTTGAATGCAACCTTTGCGAACTCACCTTCAAAGAGGGGCAACTGTTGACACCTAAATTTTGATTACGTTATTAATTAGGCCTTAGTTTCTTTATTTATTTTTTTTTCCTTTTTTTGGATAATGAATAATAAATAACAAAAAAACCACAAAAATTAAAAAAAACAACAAATCAACCAAAAAAATAAATATAAATAAAAAGAAAATAGAAGCAATAGCCCCTTCTTTTCTTCGCTTGGGCCCCAAGACCCAGCCCACGCGACCCGGCCTTTTTCCACCCAAAGCCTAGCCCCCTTCTCTTCTCTTCTTCCTTCTTCCCTCTTCTTCCCTTACACCTCTACAATTCACGTGCACAGAGGATGCCGACGCGCGAAGGACAACCTACGGCTAAGGAGGGTAGGCCGATGTAAGCTGGAAGAGACAAATCTCAGGCACCATTATTGGCTGCCTTCATGCCAAGCACACCTTGTTGGAGGAGTGAGGATGGGACACCGGTTCAGCTGCGGGCATCCGATTGGCAAGCCAAAGACTGGTGGTCAAGGTTCTCCGTCGACCGGACCTCCTCACCTATAAATAGAGGGGCACAACCTGCGTCGAAAGATCATCGCAAGCTTGGAAACCTTCTCCTAAGAGACTTCAGGGGAGAATGAAGAGCGAGCGAGAGAGAGAGAGAGAGAGAGAGAGAGAGAGAGCGGGTCGTGAGCTTAAATGACCTCCCACCAAGAGACATCGAGGGAGGCCGCCAGCAAGCGAACCTGTAGAGAGGAGGGAAATCATAGGGCAAAGGGGCTGAGTGAGTGGGTTTCAGAGAGCAGGAGTCGGTCAAGGCCCAGATCTATGGTCGATTCAGCTCCATCGCACCCCCGACGCCACCCCGAGCTGTGCCTCGATGCTGTCCAGATCTGAGTGAATGGGTTCCAGAAGGTAGGGGTTCCGTCACCGTCGCTGCACCGGACTGCTGCCGAGCCGTGCTACAGTCCTCCCCCAACGTTGTCCCCAAACCAGCAAGGACCCTACTGCATTGTCACTGTGACGCTCTCCATCCCCGACGCCAAATCTCTGTCAAGTCATGTTGCCATCCCCGACATCGACACTGCATCGGACCGCTGTTGAGTTGGGCCGCCATAACCCTGATGCCGTCCCCAGCAAACCAGCCGTGACCCTTGGCGGTGTTGGGCTGCTGCCGTTCCCAAATGTCCTACCGCAACCCCCGACGCCATCCCCGACGACTCGCCGAGACCCCCTACGGTGTTAGGCCGCCGTCACACCTCACACCGTCACCATGCCGTCACCTGCCACGTCGTTGTGTCACCGCCACTGTGTCACCGCCCTGTGAAGTCTCGGTCATCCTTCATCGACGCTGCGAAGACAAGAGAAGGGAGAGAGGTGCTTGCCGGGTTAGAATCGAGTCTAGCGAAACCCCCATCCGAGTAGGGTTTTCCCCCCATCCAAGTATTCTAGGCTCGGTTGTGTGGGCTGTTTTTGTGCATAGATGGGTTTGGGTTACTTCATGGGCTTGGACGAACAAAATAAAAGGAGGAAAATGAATCCGGGCCAGGTCCGCATTTCGGGCCCGCCCGTACCAGCCGCTACCGAGCCGGGTCGGACCCAACCCTGGATACGACCCGGTTCACTTTTTATATTATAATAATATAAAATAATATTTAAAAAAAAAAAAATAAAAAATATTTTTTTTCCCAAAAAATCAAAAAATAAAGAAATCCCATATTTTCCTAAAAAGGCAAAAAAAAGTCAGAAAAAGCCAAAAATGATTTATATTTTCCAAAAATAGCAAAAAAATCCAAAAAATCCCTTTTATTTTTCAAAAAATGAGAAAAATACCCAAAAAAATATTTTTCCTCCACAAATGCATGGAAAATCCCGCAAACATCCAAAAAGCCTTAAGGATTTAAACAAGATTAGGTACCGAAAGGGCATTAGCGATTAACTAGTGTAATCAAGCCATCGATCCTAATTTGTTTGGTTGCGCAGGAGTGAGTATTTCTCCCGATACTTCGCTTGGATTTCCAATCGACTCACCCCAAATTGATTAGTGGCGACTCGTTTTAAAATTAACTTACAAGTTAAAAACTTGGACCATTAAGTCGTGAATTGGTGGACTTGGGAGAGTCCGGGCTACGCTTAATAAACATAGCCGAACCATTAGCCTCCGCAAGGCGCCCGCCTCTGATTGGGCACCGAGAAAAAAGAGGTCGCGACAGCTTGCGGCAGAAGATTGAAGGCTAACCTGCTGCTTAAGGAAAGTCAACAAAGACAGAAGCCACCATTTGCAGTTGTACAGGAAGTCAGGGAAAAAATTGCACCTAATTTGGAATTTTTAACCGCCAGTAGAAAGGTGTTGACAATACTCCCCCTCAACACCTATCACTGTTCTCCTGCTTGCCATGCCCAACTGCTTCGAAATTCCATGAACATAGATCATATAAGTTTCGTTGTGACTTTATCAGCAACTTGTTCATCTCAATCTCTCCACTGAATACTTTTGCATAAGATAAGCGATAATGTACTTCCATATAAATCCTTTGCCAAGCTTCACAATATAGCTTGTTGCCACTTCAATTTGATGACCCATTTAGTCATTCAATGCATAAGAAAATTATGGATCGACCCGACATTCTAAACAAAAATATTATTAATTAACATTTGCTTATTAGAAGTATTTATATTTAATAGTGATAGGCCCACATAAAAATTGCATTTAAATTTGAACCGGCATTCAATGGGTTTAAGCAAGAAAGCCCTGAAGCTCATTTAAATTTCAAGATCAAGCCCACACAAGCCTAGCCCCCTTGATGATATCGGCCACGTCCATCTTCATCTAATCGAAGATTAAATACGCTAGTCAAGATGAATATAATTGGCTAACATGGGAATTTGAAAGAATGGAAAGAATTGTTGGCGAATATCCAAAGAAGGAAAGAAGGAATTCTCGTTCAAGGAGCAAGGGGAACGTAGAGGTGCCTCAATTGCATTGATGATCTTCATTTCTGACACGTACTCCTTAATCCCTTACTTAATCCCTTTCAGAGATCAATTCCTTCAAATGACCTTTGTAAACACCCCAAAATCCTCCCCTTCCTAGCTTCCCTTTTTCTCATCGAAATGGTTTATTGCAAGAGCCAGTTCATCACAGGAGAATTTCCTAGGTCATCAAGTCTTTCCAAAGTCACGATCCATGGAGATCCCTATCTCAACAGCATCAACGTCACCTTCTTCTCTTACTCTTTTTCTCCAACTTAGGACGAGGCAACCAATGAGTAGACTAGCAACCAAAGCACTTGCGCTAGTACGCAACCAAAGCACTTGCGCTAGTACGCAACCAAAATATTGAAGCATTATTCCTCCTTTCCTAATTTGACACAAGAGCGTCTGGTTTACTCAAGGGGACTTCTAGGCTTCTATGTGGCAAATATGCAGTGAAACCCCATGAGAGGATTTTATAGAACTCCATATAGCCTCCGGTGCTAGGTGAGAAGCCAAAAATGACCCACTCAGATAGGGTTTGGCTCAAATTCACTGCATAATTAAGGGTACCAATTTTGACCGTGCCGTTATCTTCAAAATTCGTGGAGTCGACCTTTAAGTTGTTCGCACTTGAGTTGTACCCAATCAAAGCCTTTGCTTTGTACCCTTTGTTGGAATATAAAGAAGAGAAGGAGGAGGAGAAGAAGACACATATTGAGGGAAGATACATAATACTGTTTGTTGTAATCAGAAAATTTATCAAAAAAGTGACAACAAAATAAATAAGAATTGGAGGTGAGGTACGGCTAACCGAATCTTCTTAAGACGATTAGTTCCTATCAACGATACTAAGTAACTTTATGAACTTTGCCTCCTAAGATACAATACCTTGAACTTGTTAGTATCAACACTATATGAACATGATTGTGTCGAACACTTCTTGAAACTGGCACATTAAGAAAATTTGAAGAGAGGGAATGTTGATGATTTTTGCTTCCTTTTGGAATGAAGATTTTGAAATCTATTTATAAAGTTTTGATTTCATGTACAGAAGCAATACATGAATCATAAAATAAATAGATACAGGAATCTAGTAGATACATGAATTAAATAGATACAAAATTCAGGAGATACATGAATCAAGAATTAGCAGATACACAAAATCAAGAAATACATGAACTCGAGAAATAGACGAATTAATAAGATACGTGAACAGAAACAATGTATCTTGTTTTGCTCTCATTCATTGATCCGTTAACCCACCATAATTACAACACCCTTCTAAAATCTTACTATTCCACTTCACTTGAGCAACTAATTTGAGAAAGTTGGCATCGATACCTACATGTTTGTACTCTGGATCCCAATCGTTCGAGAAGGTATCGAATTCTGCTGTGACGAAAGAACCCAAACTTTGGCTTAATTGCTTTTTGCTGCTCATAAACCCGAGAGTGCTGCCCATGAAATGCTCGGGGAGACGAGGATAGGTGACATTGGGCGCAAGGAAAAGTTGTTGGGTGCAAGGAAAAATAACCTGGCCGTCGCCATGCTTGGTCCGGTTGAGTGAGTCAATGACGAAGGAGAAATGGGTGGTGAAGCTCGCGAGGTTGCCTTGGCCGTCATAGAGTTGGATCGGCTTAACTAACGACACGCGACCTACACTATAGTGGACTTTCCTTCTCACATCATCGTGTATGATGTGCTCCCAATTTTGAAGTCGGTGAAGTTGATTATTAATGAAGTGGTCAAGGGTATAGTGAGAGCGGTGAAGAGGACGAAATTGACTAGGGAGAGTGAGATAAAACATACATTCCCAATCTCGGATCGGTGATAATAACCTCCATATTTAGTGGCTCAAATAGTAGTCGTATAAGGTTAACTTCACCTGTTCACTTAAAGAGAAGTTTTAGATAAAGACGTGAGATTCAATCTGATGTGCAAGCGTTTGATGAAAACAAGAGAATCTAATATAGAAGCCGGCAAAATACCGTGGTTTTTTTTTTTTTTTTTTTTTTTTTTTGGGGGGGGGGGGGGGTGGGGGGGTTTAAGGACATAGGAAAAAAGGTCACACACCATTAGGTCACACGCCATTTGTTTTTATCTGGGAAGCATTGCATGACGCATAAGGAAGAGTCGAATTCATGGAGAAGATAACTCAAGGTTCTCCCGTAAGTTCAAGTTATTAAGACAAGTTTCGTAAGTTGAAGGGGATGAGTTTAAGGACATAGGAAAAAAGGTCACACGCCATTAGGTCACACGCCATTTGTTTTTATCTGGGAAGTATTGCATGACGCATAAGGAAGAGTCGAATTCATGGAGAAGATAACTCAAGGTACTCCCGTAAGTTCAAGTTATTAAGACAAGTTTCATAAGTTGAATTGAACTCAGGAAATCCGGTGTGATTGGACCGAATGGGGCTCAAATTCGGCCTTGATCTTAGGTCTCACTGTCAGTCTTGCTGGGCAACCATTTGTTGTCGTAGGCTAATCCTCTGCAGTGAATTAGGGGCTGGAAAAGAGCTGGATCTGTAAAGTCATATGAGATGATGTACCTCGAAATAGAAGCGATCCCATAAAATACCTCTGTCCAGTGAAGCACTGTGCTGGCCAAAAGTGCCTCCGATTGGAAACATCAAGATACGATGAAATATCATAAAACCAAACCGCTTTTCCCTTCTCGAACGACGTACAAAGCATGCTGTTCATATATTGTCAATAGCAAGTACAGGTGTATCAGAGCAGAATGGCCTTATTTGGCGCAGGTAGACAAGCACCTGCTCTGAACTTTATGGCCTTCCTGTAGGAACGAAGAAAAGATGTTGCAGAGTTCTCTCACGAGAGGATCCCAGAAAGCTGAGGTTAAGGTATGGTAACAGCTCACTGGGGGAAAAGGAAAAAGATAAAGAGAACAGTGGAACAACTAAAATCTAACTATCCTTAGAGAATAATGAACAAGAGGATAAATAACCTAATGCTCAAAGCCCACTTAAGAGAATGAAAGTCACTCCGAAGATTTTTTTGGGTGCACCACTCTTTCCAAATGAGAAATGTTTAATTATTTTTATTGAATTCTCTTCGATGTTTGTCGTATCATGAAATGATAAAACTCTACTAACAGATAATCTATTATTTTAAAGGGCCTGAGTATTTGGCAAATTTGATTTTTATCTGTAAAGTGCATATTTCATGCTATTTAAGTTCGTGAGATCCGCATGATGTAACCACGAATTTATAATATCAAGACCAATTCATAGAGATTTGTCCAAGCGAGAGGCACGAATAATGAGATTTGAGAGGGGCCAAAAAGGGAGTTTCACTTGTAACTATATATGCATGCTTCACTTGGAAGTTTGGCAGAAGGTGAAAGAGTTTTGAGCGGCCAAAAAGGGAAAAAAAAAAAAAAATCTTACTTAGGAATAGAAAGTACCAGCTAAACTCATGCGCGAGCGAGAAAGAGAGAGAGAGATGGGCAGCCTCAGTTTAAGAAATGAGGAAATTAGTACGGCTCGGCGTGATGAAAGCTGCTGAGATTCACGAGGGGACAAATTTATAATTGGAAACATCACTCAAGAGAGGCCCTTTATAGCTTGCGAATGGGTCTTTAAAATAAGACTTTTAATCTATCCTCATGAATAATCCTCGTACTTTACGACATCGAACCTCCACTTGCTATTATAACTTCTGAAACTTCGAACTCAATTGCCGTAATTCAGGACGGGAATCTCTAAGTGGGAAAAGCACGACCTGTTGATCCATGCCATATACATCTTTTTAGATGTTGGGGTCACAATAGAGAAAGCTGCTTCCATAACTTGACTACGACACCTTTTAGGTTCTTGTTTAGAAGTTCCTTGGTTTTCAAAAATGGAGAAAGCAAAGAGACTCAAAAAGAGTGGCGAATATGTGATCGTTGGTGTACCTTATATTTCATAGAGTTTATAATTCTCTGTGATATGCACAAACCGTGTAGTCTCTCTACACACTAATGCCAGCTGTAACAAAGAACGAGAGGTCAACTTGAGTTTAACAAGTTCATAACTCCTCGTGTGCTTTAAAAAGTAGACCATCTTTGCTGTTAGTCTTAGATTCAAAAGATGATGCCTAATTTGGCACTAGGAAAAATGGAAGACTTTGGTCAATCCAAGAGAAAAGAACACTACAAATGTCAAAACTTGGCACAAAATGACACTTAAGTACCATAAATAACGAAAGGTACACTTAAGTGCCACATTTAAAGAAAAGTGGGACACCTGATTTCTACCTCCTACGAAGCCAATCGAAAATCACACGTGGTATTTAAATATTAATATTTCTCGCTAAGGTAGCTCGTCGAAGAGTTGACTCGGCTCTAATTCACCTAAATCGATGTCGTTTTAGAGTTGGCCAAAATAGAGCCCTTAAATCAACCAAAACGACGTCGTCTCCCCAATTGCCCTAAATCTAAAACCCTAAATCGGGCAAAATGCCATTAAAGTGCTGGAGCCCTAGTCCCAAACCCTAATTCAATTTGCCCCAAATTATTCAGTCGAATATTGGAAATGGAGAGCAGGACCTTCAGCGACGGCTTAAATTTCTCTCGCCGAAGCGAAGGAGAAGGCGCGCGTTTATATTTTTGTAGGTTACCAAGCCCAAGAAGAACATCGTGGACTCGAACGAATCCCAGGAGAAGATTCTACGGATTTGCCCGATACAAAGAAGAGTCGAAGTGCAAATATTTCAAATGAGTCGATGCGAAATTCTCTCACCGAGCCATAGAGGTGATATTGGACCTACTTAATGGAAGTCATCAACCTCCGTTTATGCTTATGGACGACTTGGACGATATTGACTCAATGCAAGCTCTAGCATCTTCTGCTAACCATTTGAAGAATGAAGTTTCAAGGATGAAAATTGAACGGAAGTGTTACCAAGCATTTATTGTGTTGCTATTTTTTTTGTCTATTTTACTTTATGATGAAATATAAAGTACTGGAAGCTGAGAAGAAGTTTCTCCAATTGCCATAGTTATAAATGAGTGGATAAATGTACTTGTTTTGAATGAAATGTAACTTATTTTTTTGGAAGATGAGAAAAAGTTTTGTGTTGTCTATAAGATTGTTGTGGCTTTTTTTTTTTTTTTGGGTTGTCATTGTATTATGTGTTATTTCTTGTGCTTGTGGGGAGGTCAAGGAAAAGAAATGAATGAACGAGATGCTGTTTGTACTATATTTTTACTTATTCTCGAATATAAATTGGTGATGATGGAATGTACATTGGGTCGATGTGTTGTGATAACTTCTTTACTTAAACTGAATATAAACCAGCAACAAACATTGAATTAAATGGAGTTGCCATATTAAACCAGTAGCTCCTCTGGTTTGCTGCTAACCATCATATACATAGGACAGACATGAGTGATTACTCGAGTGCTATAATTTGTATGTAGTGATCATTTAAGTGCCAATCGTGATAAAAAAAAGGAGTCATGTAAGTGTCAAGTTATTATTGAAAGTGATCACTTAAATGCCACTTGTAATTAAAAGCGAACACTTAAGTGCTAGGTTTTTTAGAATATGATTAGTTAAGTACCAATTTTTTTGTATGTTTCTTCTATAAATTGCACCAGCCATCAGCTACTACTAGCCACCACCACCACCCACCACTGGCCACCATCGGCCTCCAGCCATCACCACTACACACACCAAGCATCCCAGGCAT
The DNA here is from genome assembly GCA_016097545.1 of Eucalyptus victrix. Taxonomy (NCBI): domain Eukaryota; kingdom Viridiplantae; phylum Streptophyta; class Magnoliopsida; order Myrtales; family Myrtaceae; genus Eucalyptus; species Eucalyptus victrix. The sequence continues at coordinate 10,289,965 of CM027843.1, forward strand.
CCACTTGAACCACCACCAGCCACCAGTATGCTGATGGTATGCTGCTGCAGAAGTTGCTAGTGCAATGTGCCTTACACCAGCTTGCACCAACACCACCTGGTGCAAGATGTGCATATTGCACACTTACATCTTGCACCAGGTGTAACACAAACCCCCAACCCAACCCCTATAATAGACCCACCATCAGTAGGCATTAGCAGTCACCACTGGCCACCACCACTAGCAACACCAGCATTCCATCTACCACACCAGAACGTAGCCACTAACATAGACCTTGTTGGAGAAATCTTTCCAGAATATTTTGAAGCTGACAAAACATTTCTATTAGTCTAGTCTGGATATCGACAGTTTAAAGTCTGAAGACTTTGTATTCTCAAGACTCAAGACTCAAGACTCAAGACTATTCTCACTGACAGTCTTTCTAATCCAGTGACGAAGGAAATCCAAAGCCGAAGTACATAGTTGAGGATTCGATCCTATCCTCTGGAAAAGATCCCTTGGTTGGATAAATATTTCGGATTCTTTTATTGATTTCTAGATCGATTGAAGATCCGATGGTCGACGAAATATTCTTGGAATGTTCTATTCTTGGAAACCAAGATCCTGATTGTATGGGCAAACAGGATTGATGGGCTATCATCAGATTCCTTAAATAGCTCGGATGATCTTCTTAATTGATTCCGTCCAACGGGTAGATTGGAGGAATTCCTTTGGTAAGTGCCAACGGCTATGATGGTATAAAGGAGTATAAAAGGAAGACATTCTAGTTGTTTTAAGTGTGTGATCGATAGAAAAATTCCAGAGTCTGAAGAACCTTGATTGTTAGTCGATATAGTTCAAGCGAAATTGTATACACAGAGAGTGTTTATACTTGGTGACACCTTGAGCGAGTGTGGTAGATCATCTACACCTAGAAATCAAGGAAGATCAACACTGTAACATCTCTTTGTTCATAGTGGAATCCAGCCAATTGGCTGTCAGTGCAGAAGAGTGGACGTAGGCTTGAATCAAGCCGAACCACTATAAACCGCGTGTTCAATTCTCTCTTTCCTTTACTCAGTCTTACGATTGATTTTTAATTATTGCAAATCCTTCAATTGTCTAAGTATTGTACACTCTTCAAGAAAATTTTTATATACCTATTCACCCCCCTCTAGGTACTCGTACTAGCTATATCAATTGGTATCAGAGCCCGTGTTCTTACTTTATTTGAAGTGTTTTACTTCAGAGTAAAAGATCCATGGCTAGTATGCTAGCACCAGGGCTGGTGGAAGGGCAAAGCAATACCAGACCACCCTACTTTGATGGAAAGGATTACAACATCGGAAAAACAAGATGAAAGCTTTTTACGGTCAAAGGATCCTCTGGAATGGGACGTTGTGGAAAGAGGAATTACTTCTACTGCTGCATCAGTATCCGAAAGAGGGAAAGAAACTGTTGATACTAGTGGAATGTCTCAAGAAGAGATAAACAAGAGACAAGCACTCGATGCAAAAGCAATTTACTCTTTATATTGTGCTTTGTCACCAACTGAATATAACAGAATATCTTTTTGTGTTACAGCAAAAGAAGTCTAGGACAGATTACATATCACTTATGAAGGGACAGACCGAGTGAAGGAGACCAGAATTAACATTCCCCTTGGTCAATATGAAGCCTTCAAAATGAAACCAGGAGAATCTATAACTAACATGTTTAGCCGTTTTACAGATATTGTCAATGGCCTTGAAAATCAAGGACAGAAAATTTATGATCCTATGAAGGTGAACAAGCTACTGCGTGGACTCTCCAAGGATTGGAATCATATAAAGACTTCAATAAGAGAGACGCAAAGAATTATGCCATTATCTCGTAGACGAGCGATTGGAACTCTTCGATCTTACGAAGTGGAACGAATTAATGAAGACGAAGATCCAAGAGGTAAGAAATCCATTACATTAAAATCTAATGATGATTCCGATGATACAGACTCTGAAGAAGATCTGGACGATGAGGAGCTTGCTCTAATGATTAGAAGGTTCAGAAAGTTGAATAGAAAAGGAAGAAGGTTCAACTCAAGGAAACAAAGTCTTCAGAAACAGCAAACCAAGTTTGTTGATAATGAGCAACCAAACAAAGATGTAGTTTGCTTCGAATGTAAGAAAAATGGACACATCAGACCCAATTGTCCTCTCCTGAAGAAGAAGAGAGGAAAAGCTGAAAAGTCTCGAAAAGCTCTCAAAGCCGAAACACGGAGCGATCTGAGTGTGAAGAAAGTGACAAGGAATATGCCAACGTGTCTCGATGGCACAATCGAGACTCGGACGTTGGATCGACTCGAACAGTGAATTTGAGGTAAGTGATTATAAAATCCCTGTCAAAGTCTCTAAATACATTGATGAACTATGTTTTAGTCTTAAGACTTCTCTCAAAAAGATTTCCGAACTTAAAAAGGAAAACTCAGTTTTAAAACAAAAGGAAAATATTTTAGAAGAAAAAGTGAAAAGTTTAGACTTGAATGTTTCCACTCTTAAAGAGAATGAAGATAAACTTTCAAAAGAAAATGCTTTCTTAAAAACCGACTTATCAAATATTTCAAAGAAATTTTCAATAGGGTCGAAAAACTTGAAAAAGTTCTTTCGGTCAAAGACCTTACTTCAATAAGTCCGGTCTAGGTATGACAGCGAAACGATCCCCTTGATTGATTTTCCAAAAGTTAAAGAAAGAATTAAGAAAAGACCGTCGAGAGAGGCTTACAAAAATCATTTCAAGAAAGTTTTTGTAAAGTCTCGTAGGTCGAAATGCTTTAAGGTGTTCAAAGTGTAACAGTCAGGATCATTTTGAAAAAGAGTGTCCTATGGTTTGGAAGCCTGTTAAGAAAGTATGGCCTAATAATGCTCATTCTACTAACGCCAAAGGACCCAAGAAAATTTGGGTACCAAAGAAAGCTTGAGACTCTCTTTTGAATGCAGGTCTCTATCAAAAAGAAGGTAAAGTGGTATCTTGACAGCGGATGCTCAAGACATATGACAGGAGACTCAAATTGCTTCATAAAGCTTATTCAAGTAAATGGTGGAAAAGTCTCATTTGGAGGAAACAGCAAAGGAAGCATTGTGGGATTTGGAAGCTGTGAAAATTGGAAATCTCACAATAAGCAATGTCTCTCTAGTGGAAGGACTCAACTACAATCTTCTCGGCATTAGCCAATTGTGTGATACTTGGTTTCAAGATCTCCTTTCAAGAAGGCATATGTTCTGGAATTAGTAAAGACTCTTTCATGGGTCGAAGGCATGGAAATATCTACCTCCTTGATGTAAAACCAAATGAAGCACAATGCCTAATCTCAATTCAAGATGAAGCAGTCTTATGGCACAGAAAGCTTGGCCACGTCAACATGAAGCAATTAGCCAAAATCTCATCAAAGAAGCTTGTTCGAGGTCTACCTAAATTGCCATACCAAAAGTCTGATTCATGCACTCCATGTATTCTGGGAAAGCAGGGAAATATTCATTTAAGCCAATAAATCATGTCTCTACTAATCATGTACTATAGTTGCTTCATATGGATCTCTTCGGACCAACAACAACCCAGAGCATTGGAGGTAAGAAATATTGTCTAGTAATTATAGACGATTACTCTCGCTTTACTCCGGGTATATTTTCTTGCAAGTAAGTCAGAAACCTTTTCGTACTTTGAGAAGTTTGCTAAAAAGATTCAAAATGAAAAAGGATGTGCAATCTCAAGTATAAGAACAGATCATGGAAGTGAATTTGAGAATCAAGATTTTACGAAATTTTGTGATAAATCTGGTTTTAATCATATGTTTTCCTCTCCATATACTCCGAGCAAAATGGAGTTGTGGAAAGAAAGAATAGATCTCTTCAAGAAATGGCTAGAACACTTTTAATTGAAAGTAAAATTTCTTCACGATTTTGGGCTGAAGCAGTTTCAACAAAGCATGCTATATTATAAATAGAGTCTTTCTAAGACCTATTCTAGAGAAAACCCCTATGAATTATTCAAAGGTAAGAAGCCTATTGTTTCATACTTTCATGTGTTTGGTTGCAAATGCTTTATTTTGAAAAATGCAAATGATCGAGTTGGTAAGTTTGAAGAAAGATCGATGAAGGCATCTTCCTTTGATATTCTACATCAAGCAAAGCCTACGAGTCTATAACAAGAAAAGCCAATCTGTGGAGGAATCAATGAATGTCAAATTCCAAGACTCAACGCAAGATGAATCCAGCCGGACTCGTATGAAGAGTCTCGAACCCACTCTAGACCTTCCAATGTCTACAACTCAAGAAGCATCTCGACACGGAAGTCCAACATCAAGATGCTCATGAAGATTCAAATAAAGAAAGAAATCATCAACCAGGCAAATCAACCAGTAACTGGAAGCATAAATCCAGTCATCCCAAAGATCTCATTATTGGCGAAATCAATGAAGGAATCCGCACCAGATCAAAAAGGCGTGAAGAATCTAGTGTTGTGGCTCTCATTTCTGAAATTGAACCAAAAAGCATAGAAGAAGCTTTATCTGATGAAAGTTGGATCGAAGCTATGCAAGAAGAACTCAGACAGTTCAACATCAATGATGTCTGGGAATTGACATCTAAACCAAAAGGTAAAACTGTTATTGGAGCCAAATGGGTATTCAGGAACAAGATGAATGAAGAAGGAAAAGTCGTACGAAACAAAGCAAGACTCGTGGCCAAAGGATATACGCAAGATGAAGGAATAGACTATGACGAGACTTACGCACCAGTAGCAAGGTTAGAAGCTATTCGACTATTACTTGCGTTTGCTTGTTATAAAAATTTCAGGTTATTCCAAATGGACGTCAAAAGTGCATTCCTAAATGGATTTATCCATGAGGAAGTTTATGTGGAACAACCACCTGGGTTTGAAGACCCAAAGAAGCCAGACTCAGTCTTCAGACTGAAAAATGCCTTGTATGGTTTAAAGCAAGCACCTCCAGCTTGGTACGACAAACTAAATAAGTTTTTATTACAGAATGGTTTTGTCAAAGGTAAAGTAGATACTACTTTGTTTATCAAAAAGGAAAACAAAAGCTTTTTACTTATTCAAATATATGTGGACGATATTATTTTTGGATCACCTAATGAAAGTCTATGCAAGAAATTTTCTAAGTCTATGCAGGATGAGTTTGAAATGAGTATGATGGGAGAGTTAACATTCTTTCTTGGACTCCAAGTGAAACAAATGAAGGAAGGAACTTTTATTCATCAAGAAAAATATGCAAATGATCTTGTCAAAAGGTTTGGATTGGAAAAGTGCAAAAAGACCGACATACCAATGTCATGTTCTCAGAAGATAGACAAGGATGAAGAAGGGAAGAAAGTAGATCAAAAGCTGTACAGGAGCATGATCGGTTCACTTCTTTATCTTGCCACTTCTAGACCTGATATTTTGTTAAGTGTTTGCATCTGTGCTAGGTTTCAATCAAATCCTAGAGAATCACATCTCAGTGCCGTGAAACGTATTATCAAAAACATTGCCTCATCTTCAAGCATCGGTCTTTGGTATCCAAAGAGGGGAGACTTTAATCTTATAGGATACCCAGATGCAAATCTGGCCGGCTGCAGAGTCGATAGAAAGAGCACTTCTGGAACTTGTCAACTGCTTGGAAACAGGACAGTGTCTTGGTTTTCGAGGAAGCAAAGCACTGTAGCTCTCTCAACGATAGAAGCAGAGTATGTAGCTCTTGAAAGCTGCTGTTCGCAAATTCTATGGATAAAACAACAGCTACAAGACTTTGGGATTGAAAACTCATGCACAGAAATCAGATGTGACAACACCAAAGGCGATCAATCTCACCAAAAATCCAATCCTTCATTCAAGAGCAAAGCATATTGAGATTCGACATCACTTCATTAGAGATCATATTCAAAATGGAGAAATCTTGATTCAATTTGTTGATTCAAAGAGTCAACTAGCGGATATATTCACAAAGCCTTTGGAGAAAAATCAATTCGACTTTATCCGTTCAAGACTCAACATTTTGAAGCTTGAAGAAGTTAAAGTCTAGAGACTCACCAACTCTAAGACTCTAATCTCTCAGACTTTAAATCCTCAGACTCAGACATTCATGGCTATAGACTGTAAGTTGCTATTTTATCTAAAAGGTACGAATTCTCGTTTAGTTATTTTATCTAAACTCGAAAAGGTACGATCTTTCGTTCGGTTATTCTATAATCCGTGTGAAATTCGAAAACTTGTCTTTTTAAAAGGATTAATTTTGGCAGTTATTGATTTTGAAAAGAAGTGTTCGTACACTTTCCTTGTGCCGATTGAACTTCCCTTTTCAAAACTAAGTTATATATATATACAGTTTTTCTTTGCCCAATCTTCAAAACCCTAAAAGGCACTCTCCTCCCGATCCTGTTTCTATTTCTTGTTCATCTTCGAGAAAGTGGTCATCTTTTCTTGGGAAAGCAAGTGAAGGAACCTTCCAAACGACAAAGAAAGAAGTCTTCTTCAAGGAAATCATCAAGAATCGCAAGCAGGGGACCACAAAGAATGGAGAAGGGACCGACTCACTTCGATCTCACTAAGGAAGAAGACTTATCAAGTCAGCGACAAAGTCCGATTCGCTCTCATCCACGTCATTCAACGCCTCCTACCCCACAAGGTGCAAGTCAACATCTAGAAGAAGAGATAATCGAGGAAGCCGACCCAGACAAAAATTATGGGAATGAGTATCTTTTTCTGCGGAAAATGGAGGAATTGGGAGTTGCTCCGAAAGGAAAAGCAGAGGACGCACTTGCGAACATTCCAAGTGACCCTCGTATGCCAGGACAAAATTTAATTGAAGGGAACGATGATGACAGAATGTTCCTTGAATTCCAACCGAGAATGGGAGTGGCAGCAAAGGTGAAAGGAAATCGGATGGATTTGTTCAAATCCAAGGATCAGGAAAATGTGTATTTCAGGCTGTTGAAAAGAGGGGTGATAAACCCTAGAAGTGTCGATTTTGACTTCCTGGACGCCATCAACATGAACTTAAGAGAGAAGTTGAATTTGCTTCAACTTGAGAATTTTTGCTCTGACTCTACGGACGGGTATGCTCAACTGACCGCTTATTTCTATTCAAATCTTAGCTTTTTGGATGCGAATAGAATTTCATTCAGTGTACGAGACCAAGTCTACGTGGTAGATGTGAATATGTTGGCGGACATAGTTGGAGTTGAACGAGGACGTTATCTACCAATCAAAGTCTCACCTGCTCGTACTACTCTGGAACTTGTCAAAGATAGGGACACAGAGAAGAAAATTACCTATTCCAGGATGAGTGCTATCAACATTGTGCTTCATAAGATTGTGATCAACTGTCTCAGACCGAAGTCTACGTCAAAGACTTCCGTGTCTCTTTCTGAAGCAAAGTTGATGTACGCAATCAACTCAGGACGGAAGTTCTCTCTCCCGCACACTATTCTCTTCCATATGTACAGAGTAATGTCGAAAGACAAAGGACAATTGCCTTATCCTAGTCTGGTGACCAAGATCTTCAGACACATGAATATTGAACCGCCACAAACACTTTGTGTTCGACCGTGTGATAAGATGGTGGTAGGTTTGAAGATGTTAACGAAGATGCGTCTGCAAGAACTTTCCAAGGCAATGGAGAAATTCAGAGTGAAATCTCCAGTTCAGTCTGCTTCAAAGAGAAAAGGAAAGTAGGCCATTGGTGCCCCATCAAAAAAGAAGAGAAGAACTCTCATCCTGGAGGATGAAGATGAAGAGGATGAAGATCCCACTATCCTTGCACTGACAAGAACCAGACGCTCTGTGCCTTAACCGACAGAACTTCAGAAGAACAGAGAAGAAGAAAAGTAGAGAGAGAAGGAGAAAGAAGCTGAAGAAGAAAGAGAAGGAGAGAAAGAGAAGTCTGTTGCTGAATCTGGAGAGAAGGAAAATCAAGATATAGAAGAGCATGATCATCACTCTTCCCCTTTGGATGTCCTAGAGACAGGGGGAGTTGGCGAGCAAGAAAGGTCCACACCTCATGCTGCCGATAGTGAAGGTCCAAAACAATCTCCAGCAGATCCAGAAGAAGTTCAGGTGTCTCAATTGCCTGAAGAAGGTGATACGTCGACACCAAATCTGCAAGACTATACAGAAGCACCATCGTCTGCATTTACTCCATCTGAGAAAGCTCATGCCAGTACACAGACGGACAATTCTGCAGATTTTCGTCGCATCATGGATATTCTTCTGGAAATGCGTGGCCAGATATGTGCTCTGGACTGTGAAATTCAAGCCATGAAGAATGCTGGACAAGCATCTTCAGTCACCCTGGAGGATAAAATGAAAGACCTCGCTCTGCAACTTCAAGCCAATGCCAAAGGAGAGAAGGTAGCTCAACTAAGGGAGGACTTGAAGAGGCTAGAAGGCGTAGTCCAGTCAATGGGAGATTTCCAGATCGTGCGCATTCCCAAGCAGACATGACTCCTTTCTCACCCTTTTTAATGATGACAAAAAGGGGGAGAACCAATTTGAACCAACAACTTTCAACATCTTTTAAAACTTTGACTTTTGTGGTTATGTTTATTTTTGAGTATGACTTGAGAACTTGAACTTGGGTGTGAATTTAAATTTGACTGAATTGGCTGTGGATTTTGATGCTTGACTGGTTGCATTTATATCAAGTGTTGTTATATTGTATTACTCATGAAAGACTAACCAATTTTTCGTGGATGCGTAGTCTCGGTTGCTTTATTAATCTTTTTAAGTTAGCCATATTGCTTGAGAAATGTTTTTGCAGGTCAAAGTTGTTCAAATCTACAAGAAAGTTTTGTCACCATCAAAAAAGGGGAGATTGTTGGAGAAATCTTTCCAGAATATTTTGAAGCTGACAAAACATTTCTATTAGTCTAGTCTGGATATTGACAGTTTAAAGTCTGAAGACTTTGTATTCTCAAGACTCAAGACTCAAGACTCAAGACTCAAGACTATTCTCACTGACAGTCTTTCTAATCCAGTGACGAAGGAAATCCAAAGCCGAAGTACATGGTTGAGGATTCGATCCTATCCTCTGGAAAAGATCCCTTGGTTGGATAAATATTTCGGATTCGTTTATTGATTTCTAGATCGATTGAAGATCCGATGGTCGACGAAATATTCTTGGAATGTTCTATTCTTGGAAACCAAGATCCTGATTGTATAGGCGAACAGGATTGATGGGCTATCATCGATTCCTTAAATAGCTCGGATGATCTTCTTAATTGATTCCGTCCAACGGGTAGATTGGAGGAATTCCTTTGGTAAGTGCCAACGGCTATGATGGCATAAAGGAGTATAAAAGGAAGACGTTCTAGTTGTTTTAAGTGTGTGATCGATAGAAAAATTCCCAGTCCGAAGAACCTTGATTGTTAGTCGATACAGTTCGAGCGAAATTGTATACACAGAGAGTGTTTATACTTGGTGACACCTTGAGCGAGTGTGGTAGATCATCTACACCTAGAAATCAAGGAAGATCAACACTGTAACATCTCTTTGTTCATAGTGGAATCCAGCCAATTGGCTGTCGGTGCGTAAGAGTGGACGTAGGCTTGAATCAAGCCGAACCACTATAAACCGCGTGTTCAATTCTCTCTTTCCTTTACTCGTCTTACGATTGATTTTTAATTATTGCAAATCCTTCAACTGTCTAAGTATTGTGCACTCTTCAAGAAAATTTTTATATACCTATTCACCCCCTCTAGGTACTCGTACTAGCTATATCAGACCTGCCATTAGCAGCCACTGTTGGTGGTGGGTTGTGGGTCTATTGCAAAAGAGGCTCGTGCAAGCTAGGCTATGCACACTGCACTCTTGCACTAGTAATAGCTACAACAAGAGGCCCTAACCCAACCCCTACAATGGACCCACCACCACCAGGCTTCACCAGCCACCACCCCCAGCCACACGAGCACCCCATTCACTACCACAGATCCACCATTAGAAGCAATAAGTAAAAGTAAAAAAAAAAAAGTAAATGAAAAAGGCAAAAATGACAAGCAATTAGATCGTTCCATTGATATTGAAATGAAGTTTAAAGTCTCATAAACTCAATGAAAAACTATTAAAAAAAACATCCATAGTTGTTTAACTGACTCCTCAACCCCACAAACCATATTCCATCCCATTTTATCAATCAATATGCACAATGCCTCCTGTTCGTGCTCCTTTTAATGGACTTTTCACTTGATTCATAATCCGTGCACTTTTTCTAATTGGACGTGAGACTTCTTCTTCAATTGTCTCGAGATGTGTTGATTCTGATAGAGCTGCAATTGTTATAGGCTAAACCGATTCAGAAGGAGCTGCAACTGTCGTAGGCTGAACTGATTAGATGGACCTGCAATTGGGTTCTTCTTACTCTTCTTTCTTGTTGGTGCAGCCAATGTCTTCTTCTTTGTTGGTGCAGCTGTTGATTCTTGAGTTAGGCCTTGAGAGATAAGAACCTTTGAACTTCTCCCAAGCTTCAAAAAGAAAACTCAATTATCAATAAAAGTTTGCACTATAAATTAAATTAAAAGCAGCCTATAAAACTTATATTAAGAATAACTATTCCAGAATGCTTATCTATGTAAAGGCCATAATCATATTGTTTTAGCCTCTTCCCAAGAGCTCCTCTTGTTTGAAGGAGGGCGTCACTTTCAGGTACTTGTAATTGGTTGGCTCTTCTTCTCACATGTGATTTCGTGGGCTCTTGTTGTGGCTATTCAGCGACAATAGGGGCTTCTTCGGCCAATTCTTCAGCTAGGCATCTTCTAGATGGCCTTCTTGTAGGTGGCTTTTGATTTGGCTTTCTTCTGGTTGTTTTTCTATTTCACCCTTTAGCTTCAGTGACACCTTTGATTGGCTTTTGTGGTGGCCCTTACGATGACTTTTCTAGTGGCATTTGTGGTGACCTTGGTAATGGATCTTATGGTGGCCCTTTAGTTGGGCCCTCTATTGATAGCTAAGCTATAGCTTGCCTTATTCAAATTTAAGAAAAAGATAAAAGACTTCATAAATATAACATCAGGCCATATAACAACGTCAAGGAAAACTAAACTCACATTATTTAACTTACCGGGTATTTTTTTCTCTGCTGTTGCTAACGAACAGTCGACTTAACTGGCACTCCAGTTGCTTCAGGCAATCCTGCAGTTGGCTGTCTTCTACCTTGCCTTCTTTGAAAAAGCCCTTCAATTATAGGTATAGCAGGGGCTTCGGCCTATCCTTCACGTGGTTGTCCTCTTCCTTGCGTTCTTTGAATGGGCCCTTCAGTTTCAAGTACAACAAGAGCTTTGGCCAATTCTTCACATGTCATTCTCGTGACCTGACAAAGACAAAAACATTACATACATGTCACTTATATCTATGTACATATTTGTAACCAACCATAAACCAAAATAAACACAATTTTCATGATTTACTGGGTTTATTGTTGTCGACTAAAGAACAGTCGACTCACTTCGCCTTTCTTCTCCAACTGTCCTTTCATTAGGGCTTTCGGCCCTACTCAACTGTTCCTACTGCTTCCTTAATTAACTACCTTTAATATTATGCCCTGCTATGTGGCAAAAAGAGCACTTTATCGGTACACCTATCTTATTCATCCTATGCTGACATGAGACCTCTCCCTCTATCATTCTTCGTTTTCGCTTTAATCTTCCCATTTTCTTCTTTAGTGGCAAAAGTTGAGGTGCTTCGCGATCTGTTAGCTCCCAGAACTTGCTACTTCTGATTGGCTGCAACATGAATTGATACGAAGTAAGATATCTGGGTTTCTTGTACCAATCATCAATGTAGTCTTTTGTGTTGTGGCCCTTCAATTCAATGGCATATATGGCATGTGCATAATGAATTCCACTTAGTTGCCATGCTCTACATGAACACTTCATTGTATCTAAATGGACAACATATTTATCGGAACCCTTCATGATCTCATATCCTTCATCCCCATTCCAAATGGGATGACAATACCTGCTTGCAGCCAAGTCTTCATCCAATTTCTTAGCAATCCGAGGACCACATTACCTAGTCCACTTTGCAGCCTCATCTCTGTCTATGCAGCCGAGTCATGACCATAACTTGTATGTGTTCAAGCATCGAGATAATTGGTTTGCATCTGGCCTCTATTATCCTTCCATTGAATGATTCGCAGTTGTTATCGATGGTATCACACTTGAATTCCTCGCTGAAGAACGCCCTACACCAATACTCCGGTTCTGTTTGGAATAGTACATCATAACATTCCTTTGTCAATTGAAGCAGTTCTTCTTTGGCTATCCTAAAGTCAGCTATATTCGTGCTCTTTGCTAGCTACCAAAAGTGCGACTACTGCTTGTCCCCTTTATAGTTCTTTGTCCAATTTGAGTATATGTGCCACGCACACATTCTATGTTCAGCATAAGGCAACAACTCAGCTATTGCTGGAACCAGTCCTTGCAGTAATTTAAAATAATAAATGTAAGCAAATGACATGTTGATATCAAAAAGTAAACAATTGACCAAATTTTCAAAAAGCAGATATTACTTTTTGTTGGTTACTCATGAACGCGCACCTTGCCCCATTTGTTATTTCCAAATTAGTCATCAAATTTTTTAAAGAACCAAGACCAATTGTCCTTGTTCTCTACCTTCACAACAGCCCAAGCCAGTGGAAATATTTGGTTATTTGCATTTCTTCCAATTGCTGCCAGCAATTCTCCCTTGCACAAGCCCTTTAAAAAACACCCATCCAATCCTATAATCCGTCGACAACCAGATAAAAATGCTCGTTTGCATGCATCAAAGCAAACATAGAACTTATCGAACTTGGTTCTAATATCAGGAAATGGTCTCTCCATGACCTCTACATACACTCTATGTGAAGGATTTTACAGCCTACACTCCCAAGCATAATCCCACAACTATCCATATTCGTTGCTGTATTGACCAATGAGTATTTTCATCACCTTATGCTTCGATCTTTTGCATTGAGTCCTAGATATATTGATACCTACCTGCTCCTTCACCAGCATCCTGAACTAAGTAGTATTAATCTGAGGCATCAGCTTAATCAAATCAAAGAAGTGGTTCGACAACCATGTACGTGTTACCCTTTTATTTTGAAAATTAATGGAACAAGTATGTTCCTCTTCGTAGGCTATAATCTGGAAAGATCCACTTCTCTTAACAAATGCGCCCTAAATCTTCCATGAATAGTTTTGCCACAAACACTTAGCTCTTACAAAGGTCTTAGTGTTTCTAATGAAGTCAATATTCCTCTACGCAGCAATGGAGTTCTTCAGTATAGCTTTTCTAAATTGTTTCGCATCATGAAATTTCATACCTACCAACAAAGTAGGAGAGGTAACGGATGGATCATAAGAAGGAAACTTACTTTTCCTTCATTTTCTTCAAGCTCATCTTAGGAAGTAGCATTCTCGACGCTTTCTTCATAATCAGTCTCCTTGCCAGCAGCACCAGCATCTGCAGGGCCTTCGGCCATGTTTGGAACTTCATCAGCTACCTTCAAAGCTACAAACTTATTCGTCAAAAAATCCCTTCGTTTTTTCTTGACTCTACAAGCTCCTCCTTGTCATTATCACTTATGAAATATTCAACAGGCAACCCTTCATCATCATCATTAGTTGATTCAGCCCAACAATCTAGGGAGTTGATATCATATATATGATTTGCTTATGCGTTCCAACAGCAAGTGGGAAGAGTCCATTCTATCTTAATTCTAGCTTTTAGTAAGTCACAACATTCACTCTATCAAGTGGTAATAAAGATTGGCGACACGTTTTCTTGATTTCACTTTGGGCGGGCTTGATGGTTGACGGTTGCAACCTCCAACCAAACTAGCCAGCAATAGGAAAGCAACAATTAGTGCAAAAACTAGGGTTTTTAGTTGCGCAATACTTTCTTCTTTATCACCCCCACATACTTGCGAAGATCCAACGCATGCAGCTTTCTTAGCCTATCTTCTTGATTTAGTCAAAACTTTGTAGTGGCGAGATAAAGGTCCCAAAGACAAGAGTCATTTTATATTGTGATAATCATCGACTTTGGTTGGCTTTATTACTCTTCAATATCAAGTGGAATGACACTTCGAGTTGCTCAATGCCGAAGTCATTGTTACGAAAAGCATATATAATTGCCTCTTTGAGGGAAAAATCCACTGGTTAAAAGCATACCCTACTTGCGGCACCTAGTCTAGTTTTTCTTTCAATTTTTTCAATGGATTTTTTGAGCAGTTGCAATAATAATATAGAAAATCTTCAATTGAAGTTGAGGATTGAGAATTTCTTCATACTTCGAATACATCATTTTGTAGTGACGCATGAACAAGCCAATGTTAGAGATGGTTTTAAAGATTTCAAATGCAAATTCAATTTGGATGCATTTTACTAGGGCAATGTTCTTAACACTAAGCTAGACATAGAATAATTTCCAAAAGGCCAAGCTCCACAAGAGAAACTTGCGATTAGTCACATTGTTAGCCTATCGTTCTTAATAACTACCGGCAAACTATTGCCACTCATTTTTTCCCTAAAAATAAAATTGGCTACCCGAGCCTATCAAAGTGTCCGATTGATTTCCTTTAAGTCAATATGTGTGACATCAAGAATTTTCGGTATTAATTTCAATTGAATTAATCAGGTCATGTCTATGCAATTGGAGCCGGGGATTAAAATGGAATACAAAATTGAGATGCGAGATGAGCTATTGGATGAGGAGAATATTCAATTGAAGCATTGAATAAATTAATGGGGGTGAATTTGATTTAATTCAAGAGGAATTAAGGCCCAATTGGAAAGAAAACCTAGCAAATTCGTATGCCCATAGACCCAATATTTTAAATTAACCAAAGTCTTCTAGAAGGGGTATTTTGGGCCTCAAAAATGGTGGGTGGAGGACAGCCCATGGGGGCTCACGTGAGAATGACATGAGAGAGAGAGAGTGAGAGAGGAAAAAGGGGAAACCGGTTCCCCCTTTCTTCCTTGTCGTTGCCTCCCTCCCCTGCATCTTCATCTTCAGCCGCACGAATCCATGGAAGCCAAAGACTAGAGGAAGCAGCAACCATTGTCGCTCGGATCAAGGCCGCCACCGCGGCCACGCCGGAGCTGCAGCGCCGCCACCGTCGCTGCTTCGCCCCACCCACGCGCACCTTCGCTTCTCTCCTCTGTCTTCTTTCTGCTGTTCGGTGCCCTGGTCGGGTGAAGATCAGAGCAAGCCGAAGCAGCAAGTTCCCTCGCCACCGCAGCAAGCAAACGGAGCTGAAGTCGTCGTCGAGCACCGCCCGCACGTCTCCGCCTTCAGCCGCATCGTCCCTACCTTGGCCGACTTCCAAAGCTGCTGTCCAACTCTTACCGCCTCTGGTCGGCCCCGTTCAGCCACCTACGGCCGCCGCTCGACCTCCTCCGGCCACCGTCCGGCCTCACTGAAGTCCCCTCGCCCTCCACCGGCCTTGTCCGGCTCTAATCAGCCCCGGAACCGCCCCTTCCAGCCGCTCACAGAGGTGCAGAAAAATGGGTATCGCAGTGACGTTTGGCCCGTTTTGGCCGCCTTCCTGAGCCTGGATGCTCGGCCCGCTTTGGGAAAAGTTGATCCTCGCGTCGAGCCCGTCGTTTTGGTGTGAGTTTTACTCACTAATGCCTCCTTAGTGTGCTAATTACACTTAAAGGTTGATTAGTGTTAATTAAGCGTAATTAGGTTGTTAGATTAGAATTGATTAGTGTTTATTAGTTAATTGCTTTGCATATTAGTTGTGTGGTTAGTGTAATTAGATAGAGAATTGCATGTAGTATTTATTGGATGCTTCTTAGGATTTTTCCCGTCCCTTATCGGGTGTTAATTAAGCGATTCGGGCCTAAGTGGTATTTTTAGGAATTAAATATTAATTTTCGAAATTAATTATTTAATTATTTACTTTTCGAAAATTCAACCGGGATGGCCGGTGACCGTGATTTTATGCTGATGATGGTGGCGCAGACCGTTTATTTAATTGAGCTTTGTATTGTGCTAAATTGAATTTATTGTATTTATTTATTTAATTTTCGAAATTATTTATTTAATTATTTATTTTCCTGAAATTCAACTAGGATGGCCGGTGACCGAAATTTCGTGCTGATTGTCGTGCCGTAGTCCATTTATTTAATTGAACCATATTTCATGCTGAATTGAATTATCTCGTGAAAGAAGGAATTATTCTTTAATTGAATAATCTTTGGTTATTAATTGAAAAAGAACTGGGCTTCAGTTAATAATGCCAAAAGGATCTGAGTGGGCTACAGAAAATTGTGGAATTTATAAAAAGGAAATTATTATGTTTTGGCTAGGGCCAATCGAGTACCCACTCATGGCATTTTATAGAGAATGATAAAGCTGGTTAATTGATTATCTGCTTGGTATGATAAATTGTGTGTATACCGGCTCGATGACTCCACGGAGCATCTTGAGACAGGACGGTATGATCTACCGGCTCGGTGACTCTACAGATTATCTTGAGACAGTACGGTATGATATACCGGCTCGATAATCCTATAGATCATCTTGAGACAGTACGATATGATAAAGGGTCGGGTGGGACCGTAAAGCCACTAAATCTTGAGAGGGTCGGGTGGGACCATAAAGCCACTAGATCTTGAAAGGGTCGGGTGGTACCGTAAAGCCACTAAATCTTGGAAAGGTCGGGTGGGACCGTAAAGCCACTAGATATTGATAAGGTCGGGTGGGACCGTAAAGCCACTAAATCTAAGGAATTGCTTGGTGTTGGATGAATGACCTAGAAATGGTCCGACTGACTTGTAATCGACTAGGTCGATTGATCGATGATTCGATCTGAGAGTGACTTGATGTGATTCATTGCCTTGATTGATGTTGTGAATTGAATGATTAAAGGGAGATGATCGTGAGTGGTCTTCCTGATGTGAAATCGACTAAGTCGATTAGATCGATGTTTCGATCTGTGATGTGATTGCTTGTGTGCCTGTATGATCTGTGCTAATACGCAGGTGGAATCTGAGGCCAAGGTAAGTCCTCTGACTCATGTTGTGCATAGGCAGCCCTAAGGTGTATTAGTTTACTAATCGGGTCTTAGAGGGTAGAACTTGCTGAGACGTTGTCTCAGTGGTTATTGAATAACCATTTCAGGACCTGGATAAGGAGCCTAAGGAGCATGGATTTGATGAGGAGATCCCTGTTGAGGAACCTGAGGAGGAGTACGTGAAGGAGAACCTCGAGGATGATCCAGAGTAGGATTCTGATGACGATTGTTATAGAATCAATTTGAGTAGAAACCAATCGTTTTAGTATGGCTTGTATGTGAGGATAAGGGTGTTGGTTTTCAGGTTCAATTTCCTAGTCCTACTTGTATATCCCATTGCTTTATTGTCTGGGGATTTTATGACTGCTTCCGCATGTGCATATATAAATGAAAGGGTCGGCGATACATAGTCCTAGGATATCGCAATTTAAAATCGACCAAAGGTAAGGGATGTGCGCGTGCCTAAGAATCGGGGCGTGACAATATGGTCTACCTATCACCTTGCATCTACGTTACTGCTATACTAGACTAATACGACCATAGGAAGTGTAGCCTTGCATCTATGTTATTGCTATGAAAATATACATCGATTCTAATTCCTATTTTACCAAGTCAATAACTGATTAAGTGAATCAATCATTGATACTTAGGATCAGTATTTCCTAAGTTATCAAATCATATTTCCAACATCTTTGAGGGAAAAATCCACTAGTTAAAGCACACCCTACTCATGGCACCTAGTCTAGTTTTTCTTTCAATTTTATCAATGGATTTTTGAGCAGTTGCAATAATAATCTAGAAAATCATCATTTGAAGTTGAGGATTTATAATTTCTTCGTACTTCGAATACATCATTTTGTAGTGATGCATGAACAAGCCAATGTTAGAGACGGTTTTAAAGATTTCAAACACAAATTCAATTTGGATGCATTTTACTGGGCAATGTTCTTAACATTAAGCTAGACATAAAATAATTTCCAAAAGGCCAAGGTCCACAAGAGAAACTTGCGATTAGTCACATTGTTAGCCTATTGTTCTTAATAACTGCCGGCAAACTATTGCCAAACATTTTTTTATCTAAAAATAAAATTGGCTACCCGAGCTTGTCAAAGTGTCCGATTGATTCCCTTTTAGTCAATATGATCTACCTATCACCTTGTATCTACATTATTGCTATGCTAGACTAACATGACCATAGAAAGTGTTTCCTTTATGAGAACTCAAAATCGAGACAAAGCCTTTTTACGACAAGCTCAGCGATTAGTACGGCAATGGGTTTGAGCCGCCAAATCCTTGTAGCAAAAACTATGCCTATCTTGTTCTTACCCTAGATCGAATTCCGCCTAGCTACTTGATGAAAAGAAGGATGACGACCCTTCTATGGAAGTAGGAAGAGGGGATGGACCACGAATGCAATTACTATGTTCGTTTCTCTTAGACAGAGAGTTTCTTTAACGCTTTCGAAAGTCAAATCACATGGGAAGAAATTAGGGATAAGCACCTCGTTCTGTAGTTTATAAATAACATGTTTTGGTCGATATTCTATGTGGTGATTGGTGAGATGCGCTCGCCAAATCTCGGTGACATTTGCCATGAGAAGAGAAGAAGGTAGGGCAAGGCACCAACGCAAAAAAGAAAGGTGGACGAATATCAGGGAAGCGATTCGTTCTTCGGGCATGACGTGTCAGCGATCTACTAGTTCTGCCTAAAAATGGTGTCGGCCCCATCGAAACATCAACCGAAGACTTCCAATTTCTTCCTCCTTTCTCCCTACTCTCTCTAGTACTAGATCTTCCATACTCGCCCCCGGCTGCCGACATTTGTTGACAGGGGATCTCCTTACGCGAGCTCCGAATCCTGTCTCGCGAGGCTAGGCTTGGTACTGCCTTGCCAGAGCGAGTAGGCAATGAATCGGGCATTCGCGCGGGTGGGTCTTCCGCTGGAACCCTCATCTCGACGCCAAAACCCACTAGGCGGTTTTACGAGCGGAGATAGCCGCTCCATGTTTCCTTGCAAATTAGCGGTTTTTCTTGACCCAGAAGTGATAACTCCCTCTCCGTATCTCTCTCTCTCTCTCTCTCTCTCTCTCTCTCTCTCTCTCTCGACGCTTTATTTACTTATAAATCCCCCTTCATTATTTCCTGAAGGTGCTCAGTCAGCCGTCGCAGATATTGTCCAGCATTCACCTGCGAACGAGTAAGCCTTCTTTAGCTTGTTCTTGCTGTTGCTTCGAATTCTCTTGCCTCTCCTGCTTTGTCGTGGCGCTCGTTTCTCGACAGTCAACTGCATCTTTCGATCTTGAATATACTTTCCTTGTTCGCTTCACACTTGTAGTGGTGGTTTCTCGCTCCGTATGCTTTCTTGATCTCTTGAGCGTATAGTTGACGGAGAAGCTTCTTTCCTTTTTTCTTTATACTCTACTCATCGATTTGACAGATAATTGGAGAGATCAGGGAAACCCTAGAGCTACTGTTGCGGGGATTAGAGAGGTGGGTGTTGGTATTCCAAGATGGGGAGAGGGAAGATTGTGATAAGGAGGATCGACAACACGACAAGTCGTCAAGTGACGTTCTCGAAGCGGAGAAATGGGTTGCTCAAGAAAGCGAGAGAACTCTCGATTCTGTGTGACGCCCAGGTCGGGCTCATTATTTTCTCCAGCACTGGCAAGCTCTATGAATATGCAAGCACTAGGTTAGATATCATCACTCTCTCTCTCTCTCTCTCTCTCTCTCTCTCTCTCTCTCTCTCTCTCTACCATTGTTATACGTATTTTCTTTTCTTGTTTTGGCCCTCAGATATTTGTTTTCTGTGCTTTTCTTTACCTGCCTTTCTTCTCCCCCGTATAGTTCTGCTGATGAATTTGCATAGTGCAAATTCAGTTGTTTTCGAGTTTCCTGCTTTCACCCGCATATGCCTGATAACATTCATTCTATTTTTGCATATTTACATCTTCCTATCTTTTGTTGTATTGCTTCTTTGCTGGAGAATTTTTTTTTAGAAGGCTTGGCCAGCAAACAGACTGCCAAAAAAAAAAAAAAAAAAAAAAAACTGGGTAGCCGTGCCGGTAGTAAAGTCCCCCTCTCGTCGCCGAGGTCGAGAGTTTGAATCATGCCGGTTGCTAGCGTTGTAAGTGGAGAACCATAGTGTTGGGGTCCTATGCTAATCTCTCTTGTGGTATAGGGGCCAGCCCTTCGGTGTCATCCGGGTACAGGGGGCTCGTGGTGGAGTCCTCAGATACAAGAAAAAAAAATTAAAAAAATGCTGCCAGTGACCATCTGCTTTCATGTATATTCATCTACCTATTTATTATTCACGAGAAGAAATGAAGGGACAAATTGGTATAAAAAAACTGTCTTCCTTCGATATTCCTAGTCATTCATGGCTAAAGCCAAAGTAATCTGCGCCATTTCCCTTTGCATGATTTGCCTTAGATTGCATCAATTGTGTACATGGTAAGCACTTTTGGTAAGAGAAATTTTTCTTTAGTATCGCCACCCACGATAAATCCCTCGGTTCACTGATTGTTTTACTGCTCTATGGAGGTAAAAGGAGACCATAATGCTTTGATCTTTCTTCTTGGAATAAATAGACAAAAGACTGATTTGAATATGTATAAAAGGTTCATTTCTTGATTGACTTCCTTACTTTGGGTATGAATGATGGCATGCGTTCAATTAAAGACAGATTTGGTTCGGAAGCATATATAAATTGGTCCAATTGAGCAATATATCACATTACAAAAGAGAAAATAATCATTTAAAATCATATTATTGTTCTTCCTATGATATAATTTCCAACTATCTTAGATCTTTACTTATGATAGAGAATGAAACTTCTAGGCATAACTTCTATTCACGATTCCTTATTTTGAGGTTCTCAACTCACTCTCAAACTTTTGCTCTGTTATTAGCATAAATCTTTGGTACATGCAAGACAGGATACTAAGGCACAATATTAAACTTTTCTCTATTCGACATCAACTGTTTTCCTTTCAAAAATGATCACCATATATGTTCCTATTATTATCATTCACTTTTAAATTGTTTCCTAAGGTAGTACTTGAAGCACTTTGCTAGTTAGAGCGTTCTCTAATTCTAGATTATATGTTGGACTATTTTTTGGATGTTGACATGTAATCACCTGCATTAAATACTTAGTGACTGATATGTAATGTCTAAGAAGTCAAGGTACTTAGAATTTAAAGTACGCTTCAAAGATGACTATTTATTGAAACATGAAACATAAACTATTCCATATTGCCAAGAAATGACAAAAATTTGGAGAACAAACTTCATAGAAGTAAGAATTATCTATCATACACGTCAACACATGACCTTCATATAAGGAAAAAAACGTTCGAATTCCAAAGAAATGATTTTGATAGAAGCAATAGTTACATTTCTAGCTTCTTAAAGCACGACCTCGATATCTCCTTATTGCCGTCAGGAAATCAAGTCACTTCATGAGGTCTTCTGTCATACAAGCTCATAGTTGTTTGCATGCACACTACAACATAGATATTTCTTCTCAAAAACCCTTTGATGACATCTAGGGTGACACATATGCTCAATCCATATCTAAGAAAAACTGTGGAAATCCTCATGTAGATCCTCTTAGCTTCCCGAAAATATGCTCCCCCTTTTTACCATATTGATCTTTCTCCATAGAAAATAAAATTCATTCATGCTTCTTGCTTGAACATATGCTTCATGACTCCTTAAGGTCATAACTTCATTTTGTAACATGAAGATCCAATCTCCTTACTGATAACAGAATTCTTAACATCCCTTACAATATTTTCCAGGGAAAATTGCATAGTCAGTCCTGAACTTCTTGTATAGAAATGAATTGAGTCTTAACATTTTTAATTGAACTAATGTAGTGCTAAATCTTTGAGAGAAAGTGCAATCAAGTCCTCTCAACTAAATTTTGCTTGATTGATCTAATTGTGGTAGTCTAGTCAACACCAACCATCCTACATTTAGTGGCGTTAGCATGACATGGTTTGCTTTTCAACCAAATGATGCCATTTTTGCTTAGATAAACCACGTCATTTGTTGGTCTTGCATAATAGCCCGAAATCAACCTCTAAATCGCCTAATGAATCCCTCATACTCAAACCTAATTCCCTGAAGAAACCCCTATTCCAGTCTTGCCCTCAGCTTGAATGATCGAGCCCGGAGAAACACTTTGCCCCAGGCATCTTCTAGTTCCCCGTTAGCATCTCGTGTTATAATTGCAATACCTACCTACACAATTTGGCCAGAAGAACCATAGCGAATGGCTGCATTAACATTGGGTTTAATGGTTCCTCCAATCGGAGGGCTCCAAGAAATGACGCTATTTATCTAAGAAAGACAGCGTGATTTTTTTAAAAATCAATTCATGTCAGGTTGTTGCTGTTACATGTCAGAAGCCCTGCGATAATTGGACTACTATATCATATGAATCAAGTGAGATTTAACCAAGAGGATTTGATTGTATTGTCTCTCATAGGTTTAGGACTACATTAATTCAATCAAGTGTATAAAAATTGATTGGTCTCCGTTTAATAGGTTTGGTGCTGATTGTGCAAATTTTCCCATCTTCGCCTCTAGTGATATATTCATAAAACTTTTCAATGGGACTATCCCTATCTCTTTCAAATGCCAAAACCTTTTGCTCTTCTATTCACATAGGGTCATAAATTTGACTGCTTATCCATTCATATTTTTTATGGCCTTGTTAAGTATCCTTTTGCTATTTAATTGATCCACTCATATAAATTTTTCTTCATCTTCAAGATTTCATTCAAATGACTTTTGGAAGAAGATAGGCCTATTGCTTTGAAATGCCAAGACCTTCCGCTCTTCTCTCGGCGTTGGGTCACATCTGACTGCTTCTCCGTTTTCATCTGTCTTATATCCTCAATGAATTTCTTCATGCTAGGCCAACTTCTACTCTCTTTACGGTTTGTCAACCCTCCCAAAGATGCATAACTTTCATTAAATACCTTATGATAGAGTAACTTATAGCATCAAGCATCCAACGAGGTGCTGGTATTGGAGAGGGTTTTTGGGTGTGTAGGACTCGCATTTATCCAGTTTTTTGTTCTCTTTTGCATAGTATAAGAATAATGAATCCATATTGAACTAGTTTTATGCTTTTTGAATGTACGCAAGTGAAATAACTGGTTTAACTTTGGTTTTTAACATTACTTACTAACTATAAGAATCGATAGAAATATCTTAAGATTTTTCATCAAAGTTTTATGAAGAAAATTACCTAATCAACTCTAAAACTATTGTATGGATGTCAATTCGGAGTTAAGATTCTTTTGACAATTCACCCATCAACCTTTGCGCAAAATTCCAATATAGTCATTCTAATCAATTTTCACTGAAAATAGCTAAATTGAGATTCTAATCATTTTTGGCTTTTTTTTTTTTTGACATCAGTAATTTTTAGCGAAAATAGTATAACTACATTAAAATTTTGTGCAAAGGCTTATGACTAACTTGAAAAAAGGAGAAGAAAAGTTTAAGATTTGCTCGAGATCTATACAATAGGTTAACAATTGGTTGGACAATTTCTTTAAGTTGTAAGAACATAGAACACTATACCACCAACTCGTGTCATGTTTTTGCCATTATGTTGATTGTTTGTGTCATTTCATTTAATTACAAAACGTATTTTAATATGATTATTATTTTTTTAAACATTAGGAATGCGTCAAAACATGCAAAAAAATGTGCTGGTTCCAAGAGAGTCGCGTTTAGCTGCATCATATTTCAACTCTATAAATCTATGTCTTATCAAGTGATGTTGTCCACTCATCGTAAGGAATTGAACCCTAGAGCTACTCATGATTCCGCGAGATGGATAACAGATCCATGTGAGGAACATATACCTTAACCGTCTTAATAACCTAACCCTTGTTTGCATTAAACAACATAAAGCATTTGATTCCTAAATGGAATAGAATGGTCAATAAATCTGGAAAAAGCTTGCAGATTCGATAACCTCTTGTGTTAGGAGATGAGCCTTGCTTTATTATGCATGCTTGGCACACAACGTCTTTCTCTTGAGAGATTGTTAGACAGAGTATGTTTCATATGCACCATAGCTCTGATAATCATATAAAAGACAGACTCCAACTAAGTCCCTCCTTGGTGGTGCTTTTAGAGCATGTTGTTTGCTGCTTTCAAAACGCTGAAGTGATGCTATAACAAAGGGTTCGATGAATTTAAACTAAAAAAGCACGTGGAAAATGAAATAGTTATAGGGTTGATCTTGGAGTGCTCGTGGATATTTCTTGCAACTTAAGTTGTTCCGTCAAGACGATCCTCAACTGTTATTGTTCACCGCATTCCTCTATTGTGGAAGTTGATATATGAAAAATCACTGATCTTTTTTAGGTGATTGCTCCATAACAGAATCCAACCGATCCATAAATAGTAAATATATTACATAAATGGGGTGTCATGTGGGTACCATGACTCGAGCGACCGACATATTTGCATTCTGCTAGCCTGACCAAACTGAGTTACTCGGCAATTAGTGATTATTGTAACATGTTAAGCAAAAAATTTTATGAATTGAATATGAAATCAAAAGTTTGGCCATGTTTGTTCTTCATTAGGACACTTAGGCAATCGAAAATGTTCTGCTGCTTGATCCAAAGTTTTCTTTGACATTGCATTCAGCTTTCAAAGTCTCCCATGAACCTAGCCAAAGCAAAAGATAAAGCTGCAGAAGATATCATTACTAAATAGCTGTGGGCAAAAACATGGATCAGTAGATGAGCAGATGAAAAGTATGGATTTTGACAAGAAACTAGGAATTCCAATAAATAGCCAACTCTAAGCAGAAGTTTTTGGTAGGCCACATAACACCCCAGAAAGACTTCAGCTCTATAATGTTGCATTCTTATGGCTGTATGCAGCCGTAGCAATAATATAATGGCATATCATAATTTTCAGCGAGTCTTATGTTAGTTTACTATTCCTTTTATCTCGACAGCATGACTACTCTAGTTGAACGTTACAAAAAGCTAAAAGAAGAACAATATCAACTTCTCAATCCAGATTCAGAAGTCAAGGTAACACTCAAGTTATTCTGGTTAGCTTTCTAGGTGAAAATATCAGAAGAAATATTTCTTCATCTAGCTGATAGGTCTCGATCTTCTAGCAACTCATCATCACGTCCCAGTCATGCGATGCCTTTTTTTTTTTTTTTTTCAATATATTAGTTACTTTTCATCATTGTGCTAGTTACATTCAAAGTCATCTGTCCTCAATGCATTAGTAAGGGATCTCTGATTTAAATGTTCAACCCATATACTAGCGACGAATTTTTACATGATTAAATCTGGATGCTCCAGTTATCATTTGTATCACACTAAGGAGAATGATCTCGTTTTTCTATTCACTAGTTCTGGCAAATGGAGGCAGCACGCCTGAGGCAACAACTGCAGCATCTGCATGAATGTCACAGGTATAACATCTCGTATGCCTGGGAAAACTTTTGAAGTGGCACGTTCCTTATGCCTAAGAAAATAGAATTAAGAGCAGCCGCGAAAGTGTTTTATGTAGTGGTCTTGCTAGAATAACAGGAGGCTGGCATAAACACTTATGTGAACAACTTTTGACTGTACTAAGAAGACTCGACACAGGTTGACAATTAAAATGGAAGAGTGCAAAATATAGACGGATAATGGCCCGTTCCTGAGAATTCATCTCTTACTGAAATGAATGAGGATATGACACACATACGTTGTTACTTGCACCAATATCACAAGATGCAAAATATGCAGTGAGATATAACAGATTGCTAAGGAGATGATGCTCAACTCAAGGTTTCAAAGACTTAGGACTTATGATACTGAATAAGTTCAAGGGTACTTCCTTCAATCTGACTATAAGAATACATCACGCCAAGAGTCAACAATGTGGATTCTTTTCTCCATTCCATACATGCAGGCATTTAATGGGACAAGAACTATCTGGTCTCAGTGTAAAAGAACTACAGAATTTGGAAAACCAATTGGAAATGAGATTGAAGGGTATTCGTGCGAAAAAGGTGCAACCAATTTCCTTTTTGTGCATTCCTGCTTGACCCGTCATTGGCTCTAAGTCCTTTGAATTCTGCACCACATGCATACATACTTACATAATTGTATTGTTTTCCATGCAGGATCAAATTCTGATCAATGAAATAAGAGAGCTTAACAGAAAGGTTTTTATGAAAGTTTGAAATCTCCTACCCACAAACTCTTTTCCACTGATTTCACATCAAGTAGCACTAATTCAATTCCTTTCAGGGAGATCTCATGCATCAGAAAAATAAAGAACTGCATAAGAAGGTGAATCTCACTGGCCATGAAAACACAGAACTACAGTACAACGTACTAATGAGACAACATAGAGCTTTTCTATCTAATAAAATAATACCATGAAGGGAAATTCTAACATAATTCACTCCAACAATCTTATCCATAAAAAAATATCTTATGAACACCTAATTTCATCCAAAAACTATGTGATCTCACGTCATCTGCTTGCATATCTTGATCTCTGAGCTGTGGCCCATTATTCAAACTATATTTTGGCTAAATAGAAAGGATGCTTTGGTCTCAGGTTTATGGGGCAACTGATGGGACTCAAGCAAGCAGTTGCCACATATCATACAATACAAGTGATGCGCATGACTTACATTCACCCATGAATCTCCAGTTAAGCCAACCGAGGACTGAATATAGTGGAAAATCAACAAAAGTGACAAAATTGGGGTAACCTAGACTTCAGAAAGCACAACATTAATCCTCATAACCATAGCATTCCATATCTCTTACTATTTACTTTTGAATTCAGATTGCAACTGCAATAGCAGCAGTTTGTGGCTAAGGGTGCTAAAGAGACATTCATCACCCTTAGTTAGCAGAGAAGAAACTGTCAAGCTTCCATGAGTGAGATATCGTATTTGACTCTGAAAGACATTCTGGTGGATGTACCTTGAGGCATGGTGTGATTCTATGATGTCCCATGATTTCAGATTGCTCTAAATGGATATCACTGCTATGTGTGATTATATTTACGAAATAAAAGAGGCAACTTTTTCATTAAATTTCCTACTCATCTCAAGCATGTCAGGATCTATGAATGGATGTTACTGGTAGATTATGCTGCCTGTTCTAGCTATTTTTTGATACATTTGTACACAGAAGAACTGATTTAGGAGAAATGATGCAAAGCCTTGGCGCAAACATGAAAGTTGTCGCCGTGTGACCTGTTGAAGGTCATGGGTTTGAGTCGCAGAAACAGCCTTTTGCAAAAATTGCAAGGTAAGGCTACGCACATTGGACCCAAAGTGGTTCGACCATTCCCCAGACATTGTATATAGTGGGAACTTCATCCACTGGGCTGCCCTTTTTATATAAGGAGAAGAAACTTCCTCTGTCACTAAAGAAGGTGCATACATTCACATAAAGTTGGTTCACAACTTTAGACAAAATACATAAAACAAGCCAATAAAAGGAAACCACAGTGAAAATCCATTACGAATTCAGGAGATATTTTCAGAGAATGAATGTAAACCACCGTGCCACAATAAATTGCAAATCAATTTACAGTTAGAATATTCTATTAAAGATACTGAAGGAAACAGTAGTAAAAAAAATAACAAGTGCATAAAGAGTTCAACTATTTCTAAAGCATTACTAAAGCATGTACATTGTCTCCAGGAACAAACAGCAGACTCCATGTGAGGGTGCATAAGGCACCCATCAGCACATCATCAGACACTTCGAGATTAATAATAATTGTAAAAAACATGTTTATCAGTGAAAGCAAATATAGAGGATTTAAAGAAATTTCATAAGTCATCACTCATGCTGATGCATCCCCCAATCCAGCATTAAGAACGAGATACATAAATGCTACATCTAGAGGATTGTCACCACTGAAAAAAATGATCCAAAAATGGAATTGGCCAAAAGTTTCAGGGTATGGCTGAGCAGAGATTTTACCCACCCAACAGTGAAATCCTGCAATTAAAGGAAAAACAGCTCCCATGGAAATTACATAATGGCAATGTGCAACCGCATAATAAGTATCACGTAGAGCAATGTCTAGCCTAGAATTTGCTGGAACTATTCTAGTGAGTCCTCCTATGGTGAACAAAAACACCAACTCTACAGCAAACAGAAAAACACATCCGTTGGTTTTAGATATTATCAGACTTGGCAAAAAGACACAACATAGGATCTAACAGGAAACAATAATGGAATTCATGTTGAAGTAATGAAAGTTCCAAGGGCACGCTGCTAATTGGCAATATAAGAATTTGAATATTACAGTCAAGAATGGAAGAGGACAGTAATCTTTTCATCCTTCACTAAATTTCAAGGATGAACTAGTCTTGTTCTTACTTTAGCCTAGTATTGTAACCATCGTTGAATGAATGAAGTTTTGTTAAAAAAAAATTTTGGATGTGTGCAAGCGGAAGCATGGTTTTGGTATTAGTTATAGTTTTTAGTTAGTGACGTGTGTAAGTGTATGGTATATTTTGTAGAGAATGGACAAGGGACAAGATAAGATAATTGAAGGACAAAGAACATGGATATGGGGGAAAATAGTTTCATTAGTTGAAGGAAATAGTTTGATGGAGATTGGTGGCGATCTAAGACCTCTTGGAGGGTTTCCCACCACACACAAGGTGGGAGGGTTTTCCCTCACACTCTCAAATGATCAATTACAAGCCTATTTATAGGCATGAGTTACACCTTAGTACAACATTCTAGATTTTTATAGAATGTTGCCATGTAGGCTTTATCTAGGAAATTCTAGATTGTAGTTTATCTATTCATCTTCTAGAGACTTCTACCTTCTACACTTTTCTTTTGCCACCTAAGCTAGATTTTCTTAAGGATTTTCCTCGACTTTTCTAGCTAATATCAATTTTGAAGTTTCTAGAAAGTTTTAGAGAAAATGGATCACAATTTCCAACAAGTTTCAATACACCCAACAGGAACTGACATATCTATCACACTTACATTTCAATAGAGCTGACAAAAAGGCTCTGCTCTATCACATAGGCATCAACTTGGCCCACTAATGTAGTTCCTCCATACTCCATCTCCACCAAGACAGCTTCCCAGCAGTTCAACCTGACTGTAATAACATCAATGACCAAGCACTCTCCCACTGAATGAGGTTGGCATTTTGCTAATTGGGGTGGCTAATACATCGTGTTAGCTACTCCATAACAAAGGATAAAACATCACAATGGACGCAAATGCAGAACAAACTTGGAGTAATGGTCATTCATTATCTAAAGCAAAGTGACCCTAGAAAGAACAGGATTAAACTATGGAAACAGGATTAGATTACTGAAACAAGCATATATTATTATTATTCCTGGATAAATATTATAACTTGAGAATTGCAATCTGCAATCCGTGTTCTGAGGATATGATACGGCCGTTCAGCATCAAGACTCGTTTTTGACAGTCCTCAAAGCTCTCAAGCAAGGCCATCAATTCTCGAGCAAGCTCAAACCGATCCAATGCAAGAAACGAGAGGAAGGGTGCCGACGAGAGAGGCAATCAGCAGAAGCAACCTCAGAAAGTACAATGTCAAATGGAGAAAAGGATGAGTTCAGCTACCAAGAAGACTAAGAACTAGAGCTTAACTCGTCAACTCATTCGGTGACTCAAACCTATCTATAACCAGATAAACGCACTCGAATTAGAACGGGCGTTGCGAATCAAATAGGCAGACTGAAGAAAATTACGAACAAGAAATGAGAACCACTCCTCCCTTCAACTGCTCCGTACTGTGAATAGTGTTGAAGATCACCGCCTCTCTCTCTCTCTCCTGGAGTTCTCTAGAACTTTCTCTAGAGTTCTCCATATCTCACTCCTCCTGATTTCTCTAGAACCCTCCTGATTTCTCTAGAACTCTCCCTTCTCTAGAATCTTCTAGCAAAATCCATAAGCTACGCCACTTCTAGACTTCTCCATAGAAATCTAGTTGTCAAGCTATAATAAAATAATACTTCTAGAATAGTGTAGAAAGTTAAGAAAGTCACCGACTTTTCACCCTATAAATAGGAGCAACTTGCTCCTCATTTGTGTGTCCAACTAAGAGAGTGTGTGAGTAAGAAGTCCAAGGGGGTGTGTGGGTGTATGTGTAGGGGTCTTGAGAGTGTGTTGAGTAGAGAGTGCTATGTATGCACATGAGTGAGAGAAATTGTGTAGAGTTGTCTGAGTATTATATGTGGTGTGAGAAAATATTGCAATAGTGAAAGTGATATTTTGTGAGTTATATTTGTACCACGTTTCCGCAAGGTTCAACAAATAGCATACTTTTCCAACGCGAGAATCCCCAGCAAGAGTCACCGTGCAACTGACCTCAGTCCGACGGTGGAGCCTAAAGAGAGAGATGGCGGCGGAAATGGAGAAGCTACCTCAGTGCCAGTAGGGCGAAAAGTCCAGAGCTTTTCTGTCCATTGAGAAGCTACGTCACCCGCCTCGCTCCAACGAAACACCTTTTGTTGCCCCCGGCAGCCATTTTCCGACTCCAAAGCTCGGACCATTCGCATCAGCTCATCAATCGTCACGCCGCGAAACGGCGACCGGTCTCCGATCTCCTGAACACTCATCCGCGACCCGTTTTCCTCCGTAACCCACCTCACGGAAAGGAGCAGAGAAGAAGACGATGACGGAACAAATCTCGGACGAACCCGAAATCTCGATGAGAGATCGTGGGAAACGGAGATGGCCCCGGGTCCATGCAAGCTCTCACTGTGACATCCAGATTTTTTGGGTTTTAATTTATCTGGATAAATTGGATCCTGTCTCATCGCTCGTCAATTTATTGACGAGTCCGAAATTTCAATAAAGAAATTATCGAGGAAAAATTGAAGACCGAAAGAAATAAGAAAGGGAAAGAAAAGAAAATAAAATAAGAGCAAGGATATTATTTTGTTTTTCTCTCTCTCCCCCTTTCTCTCTCTCTTCTTTTCCTTTTTCTTTTCTCTCTCCTCTCCCCCTCTCCCCTTCGTGCGAATTGGCCCCCCTTTCCACCGAATAGTGGGCTGTCACCCACTTATTTT
Organism: Eucalyptus victrix; assembly: GCA_016097545.1. Taxonomy (NCBI): domain Eukaryota; kingdom Viridiplantae; phylum Streptophyta; class Magnoliopsida; order Myrtales; family Myrtaceae; genus Eucalyptus; species Eucalyptus victrix. The sequence goes on from CM027843.1 coordinate 10,321,070, forward strand.
TCCCCTCTCCCTTTGACCGTTCAAACACTTATCTCTCTCTCTCTCTCTCTCTCTCTCTCTCTCTCTCTCTCTCTCTCTTCTTCTTCTTCCTCCGCACGTCTAAGCGACCGAACCAGCCCTTCTTCTCCTTCTTCTTTTTCGCGTGCGGACCAAAGCCAAGCCGGGCAGAAGCGGCAGCCGCCCGCCCGCCGCCGCTCGTCCCCGCCGCTGCACCGCCACCCGCCCGCGCACCCGCAGATCGCCGTTCGTTGCTGCCGTGCGCCGTCCAGCTGTTCGGCCTCGTCCGAAGACAATCCGGCCACCTCCGGCCACCGCCCAACCCCGTCCGGTCATCGCCGAGCCTCCCCCGCGTCCCCCGCACCCTCCGCCGGCCTTCCCTCGCTGCCCTAGCCGCCGGATTAGCTCCGGCAGGCCTTGAACCGAAACCCACGAAATGGGTTTCAGCTGGTTCGGGCCCGCTTTTGGGTCATTTCCGGGCCCCGGATCCGCGAGTCGCTTTGGGAAGAATCGTTCCTCGCGTCGCCGCCGTCGGATTGATCCGACTTGCGCGCGATTTGGTGAGTAATCTCACTAATCCTGAATTAGTTGGCTAATTATGCTTTAGGTTGGTTTAGTTTTAATTAATTATGTTTAGGTTGTTAGATTAGAATAAATTAGCAATTATTAGTCAAGTGTGATGTGATTTAAATAAATTGATTGCGCAATTAGCAAGTAGACGTGGTCTACTATTTATTGAAGGCATCTCGGGAATTTTCGGACCCCTAATTGGGCTTCAATTTGATGATTCGGGCCTAAGTGGAATTTTTGGCATTTAAATATTAATTTTCGGAATTAAATTAAATAATTATTTATTTTCCGAAAATTCAAGGGAGATGGCCCGTGACCGGAAAATTATGCTGATGATCGTGGCGAAGTCCGTTTATTTAATCGGACTTTATTTTAAGCTAAATTGAATTTTTAATATTAATTAATTTTCGAAATTAATTAAATAATTATTTATTTCCTGAAAATTCAACTGGGATGGCTCGTGACCGGAAAATTATGCTGATGACCGTGGTGAAGTCCGTTTATTTAATTGGACCTTATTTTGGGCTAAACGGAATTTTTAATATTAAATAATAATTTTCGAAATTAATTAATTATTTATTTATTTTTCGGAAATTAAGTTTGAGATGGCCGACGACCGAAATCTCGTGCTGATCGTCGTGGCGCAGTCCGTTTATTTAAATAAGTTTTAAATTGTACTGAATTGATTTAATTGTGGATAATTACTTTAGAAATGAGATGAATCATCATGAAAGGCACGGGGCTTGATGATTAGATATATCACCTCGGAGAATGCACATGGCTCGGTGACGAAGTATGTCGCCTTGGAGAATGCATGTGGCTCGGTGATTAAGTTTGGCATCTAAAAGGACACGTGGGCTCGGTAAATTGATGCATTACCTCGGAGAATGCACGTGGTCCCAAGGATTAAGTTTGGCATCTAAAAGGACACGTGGGCTCGGTGACTTGATGCATCGCCTCGGAGAATGCACATGGTCCCGCATCTAAAAGGGCACGTGGGCTCGGTAACTTGATGCATTACCTCGGAGAATGCACGTGGTCCCAATGAGTACATTTGGCATCTAAAAGGACATGTGGGCTCGGTGACTTGATGCATCGCCTCGGAGAATGCACGTGGTCCCGCATCTAAAAGGGCACGTGGGCTCGGTAACTTGATGCATTACCTCGGAGAATGCACGTGGTCCCAATGAGTATATTTGGCATCTAAAAGGACACGTGGGCTCGGTAATTTGATGCATTACCTCGGAGAATGCACGTGGTCCCAAGGAATAAGATTGGCATCTAAAAGGACACGTGGGCTCGGTAATTTGATGCATTACCTCGGAGAATGCACGTGGTCCCGCATCTAAAAAGGCACGTGGGCTCGGTAACTTGATGCATTACCTCGGAGAATGCACGTGGCTCGGTAATTGGTTTTATCAATTGAGACTGTATAGCAATAGCTTGAATGACCGGGAAATGGTCAGGCCGATATGTAATCGACTAGGTCGATTGATTATTGATTTGATTTGATGTCGTGGATTGATTGACTGATTAGAAATGACCGTGAGTGGTCTTGTTGACATGTAATCGACTGGGTCGATTTGATCGATGCTTCGGTCTGTGATATGATTGCTTGGGTGCTTATTATTAATTGTACTGACTTGCAGGTGGGATCTGATGCTAAGGTACGTCTTCTGACCCATGCGTGTTTAGGCGGCCTTTAGTATAATGGTTTACTAATTGGGCTTAGTGGGGTAGAACTCGCCGAGACGTAGTCTCATCCAGTTTGGGGAAAAACATTTCAGGACCCCGCCGAGGAGCCGAGGAGGAGTTTAAGAAGGAGAACTCGGAGGTAAAACTTAAAGAGAAGGATTTTTGGAAGAAGAAGATAATCCCGAGAGGGGCCTTGAGTATGGCCTGGATGGGCTGAGAGTCTATCTTCTTTTGAGAATTTCTTGTGAAGTGAATTGGTTTGTGTTTTGTATAAAAGTTTGGTTATAAATTTCAATATGAAAAATATGGCCCTGCTTTTCTATCCCATCGTTTTATTGTCTGGGGATTTTAACTGCTTCCGCATGTGCTTAATAAAAGAAAGGGTCGGCGATATATTGTCCTAGGATATCGCATTATAAAATCGACCAAGTGAGACGGATGTGTGCGTGCCTGAGGATCGGGGCGTGACACTCACCGTCAGCGAGCGGGGCAGCGCCCCACTCTGGCGGATCTCTCCGGGCGCCGAAACCCACGTCGCCTGTGACATCCCAATTTTCCAATTCTATTTTTAATAAATTGATACGGGCATTTCGTTGGCTCGCATATAGTTCTTTTCATTGAGTCGGCCACTCATGTGAAAACTAGTCTATCGGGTGAAGCCGCTAAGAGTTTCTAATGCACCAGAGTTGAGAATTTGATCAGGAAGTGATCTTTCGACCGAGCTAATCTGCAAGGGTCATTACGGCACAATTAAAAATCGATTAGAGATCGGAGATAAGTTGACTCGACAGAGGCATGTGATCAGGTATGGGTGATTCCACCAGATCGCACAATTCGTGTCGATTGGCACTGGACCGACTTTTCTATCGATTGGGTACCCTGTGTTCATATTTGAAACCTTGAGATTACCTCGACAACCGAAAGTCATGAATGTTTCAAAGATGTACATTGTGGCTTGAGATGATCAACCACAGGTCGAATGCATGAAAATTTCTAAAGGCTACCCAGTAGGTTGGGCCGCGCTAGTACCGTGCCAAAGTGAAATTAACCGTGGAATTGAGATCGAATTCAGAATTTGGAAGTCTGGGTGTGTCACAAATCATTTTAGGAATATTGACTTATCTTTGGAAGATTTTTCATGCAAGCCGAGGTTTTCGGCAAAATCATCAATGTATGGTTAATTTGGCTTAAGAAATTAGTTGGCTCGCCTTTGGTTGTGCTTTTGAGATCTAAGATGGTTCTATGGACAAGTGAAGATGTGAATTGAAGTGTGGTGACATTGGATTAATTTTATAGACTTCAATTGGAATCAATTAGAAGAGAATTGAAAAATTGGATGTACAAGATTTCAAAATTCGTATGCCACGGCGGAGGAAGCATTTTGGACCCATGAGGTCATGGTGGGCCACTTTTTTTGGATTAAAGAAAAAGAAAAAGAAAAGAAATGGCCCCCATCCTTCTCCCTCCTTCTCTCTCCTTCCTCTCTCCCTTCCGTTGTTTTTTCCTCCATCTTCTTTGTGCGAAAGACAAGAAAATTGCAGAGAAGAAGGAGCTGCAGCCATGGTCGTCCGCTTCCGCTCGCACGCCGTCGCCGCTGCCGCCGTGTGTTCGCCCCACGCCGCCCGCGCGCCGCTCGCCGATCCGCTCGTGTCTCTGCTCCACCTCAGCTCGCGTCGCAGCTGCTGCATCAGCTCATGCCGGAGCCATTCGGCCACCTCCGGCCGCCGTTCGGGTCCCGCCTTGGTCCGGTTCGACCCTTCAACCTTCCCCGGTCCTTTTCCATCTCATCCAAGCCCCGGATCCGCCCATTCTCGGCCTCAACCAGCAGTGGACAGCATCTGGAAAAATGGGTATGGCAGCCTTGTTTGGCCCGTTTTGGCCGCCTTCCCGAGCCCGGATGCTCGGCCCGCTTTGAGGAAAGTCGATCCTCGCGTCGTCCCCGTCGTTTTGGTCCGCTCGGCTCATCATTTGAGTGAGTTTAACTCACTAAATCTTGATTAGAGGGTTAATGATGCCCTAAGTGTGCTTAGTCTAAGTTAAGCAAGTTTAGGTGGTTAGATTAGTTTATTTGGTTGATGATTAGATTATGATGTTTAATTAAGTTAAAGTGTGTTTAGTTTAAAGTTAAGTATGTTTATTTTTAAAATAAAGCCTTGATGTGACATAATAGGGTTTTATTTTTGAATTATTTAAAGATTTCGAATTCTGGAAATTTATAATATTATATTAATTCCGAAATTATTAAAATATTATTATTAAAAAACGGAAAAATTATTTTTGACCTTGGTTGCTCAGAATTTCGTGCCGATCGCTACTGTGTATTCGGATTTTGAAATTGATGGTTGGATATTATAAATTGAATGTGGATTGCGAAAAATATGGATATTATTATTTAATTAATTTTTGGAATAAATTTAATTATTTATTAAAATTTGAAAATTTCGTCGGGACCTTATACTCTCATAATTTCGTGCCGATCGCTGCTGTGTATTTAGCATTTGAATTTGATGATTGAGTGTGACAAATTGAGTGTTGATTGGGATAAATAAGGATTTTATTCATAAAAACCCAAATGTCGGGTTTTGATGCAAAAATTGGATTTTAATGATTATATTAAATAGTGGGGTTTGAAAAAGTGAGATATTGGCTTTTTGATTCGAAATTAGCGTGTCCCCACACACGTGAATAATTTTCGGAATATTTTTAATATGAAGAAAAATGGCCGGGATCACTATTTTAAGTGGAAGCATTGATTGAATTATAAAGTGTCTTGGGGCCGAGTATGATTTGGCTGTGTGATGATTAAGAGGAATCGTCCTGGGCTGTTAAGCCGGACTTGCCCCTATATGGGATGCTCACATGGTGGATGCGGGTCGCAGTTGATTCTGGGCCCATGCTCCTTCGGGAACGCCGTCGATGTACTGACGAAGCCTCGCCCCATGGGGAGAGGCGATGCCTGGCTATATGCCAGTAGATAGCCGAACTGCGAGTAGGCTGTGCCCTTGTACGGTAGTGAATAACAATTGGAATGCATGTTGGGTGTTATTGATGTGTCGGATTATGGGACGGAATTGTGTGGCATGGAATGGGACGTGTCATAACGATTTAGTCTTATAATCAGGACCCCCGCGGTTGTTGGTTATATGAAAGAGAATGCATTCCGGTTGTTAAGTTCATATTACTATCTGTGATTGAGTGATTTGAAATTGTGCTAACCTGCAGGAAGGAACTGAGGCGAGGTAAGTCTTCTGTGTGATGTGGCTAGGCCACCCGGGGTGTATTTTCTTTCTAATAGGGGTTTAGGGGGTTGAACTTGCTGAGACATCGTCTCATCCCGGTTGTGGGATTAAAATTTCAGGTCCCTAGATGGCGGTCGTGGAGGACCCGAAGCCCTAAGTCTAGAAAGGTAGAGACTGAAGTATCGGTGAACGTGTCCTACTAGTTGGTTTTAGGATAGTTCCCCATTCGTTGAGCTGGTCTATTTGGTAGACAGTCCAGAGTTGTATTTAAACCTATGTGGTTGTAAATGAGTGTTTGGTATTGTGATTGATTGCCTGCTTTTCTATCCCAAGTCAAATGTTGTCAGGGGATTTGTTTCGCTTCCGCATGCGTAATAAAATGAATGGGTCGGCGACGTATCCTGGGATGTCGCATATTAGAGATCGACCGCAATGGGATGTGCGCGCGCTCGGGGTTTGGGGCGTGACATCGCCTGTTCCGCTTCCTGAAGGGAAGCGGAGGGAGCCGTACGCTTCGATGAGGGGTCGTGTGGAGAACGCGAGCTTCCAGGAGAGAGGAGGAAGTTTCGGACGGACACTTCGTGGCATACTCTGTTTTGAACAGAGATTCCTAGGACGGGCTCCGATTGCCTGCCCCAGGGACCACGTGAGCTCGGTGCGGCCCACCAATCGGGTCGCGATCCATTTTCCCCCAGGGAGTGTTAGGCTAGCGTCGTGCGTTAATGGGCCCACTCGATCTGGGCCGGGCCGTTGTGTCTGGCCCAATCCCTGCCGCCGCCGGTGGGGCCTAATCGATGTATGGGAAAATTAAGTCCACGAAGATCAAGTCGATTATGTCCCTAATGCACGTGCAAAAATATCGACCCGATAAATAAATGAATGGATATAAGGGAAAACGGGGGTTAACCTCCTGTTAAATAATTCGCATTCGCATCAGTACAGCGGTGCGATGGAAATCCGTTGTCAAACACACTGTTTTTCATCAACTATTGTATGATTAACGAAATAATTTACGGTGCGTTCACACTTGATTTCCAGTGCTTACACGGACCTGTTGTGGCGTGACTTGAATTTCGTGAGAGATTGTAGCAATCGTGATGTTCTCCTTGAATGATTACGAGAATTTCTGTAGATATGCAGATTAGAAAAAATATTGATGACGAATAAGTGATCGTGATATCAATATGAACAAGCCAAACTCTAATGATGTTACGGATCCTGTCAAAATTGTAATTTGGTGCTCACAAGCAAGTGGTGATATAGTATGCATTTACATATTTTTATTAGAGGAGTCTCTTTCCTAGACTATAGTCTTATTAGGCCACTTTGTAAGCGGCTATTAATTTGATTTAGATGCCCAATTACATAGATGCAACATGCTTTGTTATTTTTTGCTTTCTGAAGCCAACAAGGACTCGAGTGGATCAATCTTTTCATGGAAATGGAGTAATAATCTTTGTAATCTTTCTATGCATTTCTCTCTATTATAACTCGATATATAAATTTAGTTTGTTGTTTGTACAATGAATTTATAATGTTATTGGATGTTAGAGATGAACTTTATAATTGTTTCTTGTCGTGTTCTGTACCTACCGAGTCATTTTCATACCATAATATTTTTTTTATAAAAATCCATGATTGGCTTTTTGCACAATTCAATTAGATTTGATTTGTCAAGCCATGATAGCGGGACATCAAGACAGTCATAATAAATCCAAAATAGTTGCAACTTGCTGCTCTATAATATTATTGATTCTTTCGTACGAGGTTTTACCAAGTCATGTGCACCATTATTCGAGGTATACATAAATTGTGACATCCCGATTTTCCGATTCTATTTTCAATAAATTGAGACGGGCATTTCGTTGGCACGCACATAGTTCTTTTCCTTGAGTCGGCCACTCATGTGAAAACTAGTCTATCGGGTGAAGCCGTTAAGAGTTTCTAATGCATCTGACTCGAGAATTTGACCAGGAAGCGACCTTTCGACCGAGCTAATCTGCAAGGGACATTACGGCACAATTAAAATCGATTAGAGATCGAAGATAGGTCGACTCGACAAAGGCATGTGATCAGGTGTGGGTGATTCCACCAGATCGCACAATTCTTGTCGATCGACACTAGACCGACTTTTCTATCGATTGGGTACCCTGTGTTCGTATTTGAAACCTTGAGATTACCTCGACAACCGTAAGTCGCCAATGTTTCAAAGATGTACATTGTGACTTGAGATGATCAACCACAGGTCAAATGCATGAAAATTTCTAAAGGCTACCCGGTAGGTTGGGCCGCGCTAGTATCGTGCCAAAGAGAAATTAACCGTGGAATTGAGATCGAATTTAGAAATTGGAAGTCTAGGTGTGTCACAAATCATTTTAGGATCATTGGCTTATCTTTGGAAGATTTTTCATGCAATCCGAGTTTTTCAGCAATTAAATCAGAGAATAGCTAATTTGGCCCGAGAAATTAGTAGGTCCGCATTTGGTCTTGCTTTTGGGACTTAAGTTGGTTCTATGGACAAGTGAAGATGTGAATTGAAATGTGGTGACATTAGATTAATTTTATGGACTTCAATTTGGACTCAATTGGAAGTGGATTGATTATAATTGAAGAATTTGATGCACAAGAATTGGACCCCAGCGGAAAAGTAAATTGCAACCATTGGAAAATGTTGTGGGAGGTTTGGAGATAGTGGGGTATGACATGAGATGATGTCATGGTGGTTGAGGCCAAGGGTTGAGATCGTGACACGTGGACGGTGGAGATTTGCTCTTGGAAAGGTGGCCTATCACCATCATCTTCTTCCTTGAATCAAGGGAGCTTGTTGGATTTTGAAAAAGAGGAGAGAGAGAGAACCGAACGGAAGAAAACCAGCAGCCCGACGCCGGCCTTCGTCCGCCTCCTTCGTCGCTCGCCGTTCGCCGCCGGTGCCGTCGTTGTCGCCGCCGTTCACGCACGTAGTCGCACGTCCGCTCGTCGTCGTCCGCCTCGCCTCTCCGCCATCGTCTTCACTTCCAAGCGGTTGTTCGGCTAGCTCGAGCTACGGTTCAGCCCCCTCCGGCCACCGTTCGGGTCTCGCCTTAGTCCGGTTCGACTCCTCCACTTTCCCCGACCCATCCTCGCCTCAACCCGAGCTTATCTTCTCTTTTTTCAGCCATGGACAGCAGCTGCAGAAATGGGTATGGCAGCCCCTTCGTGGCCCGTTTTGGCCACCTTCCCGAGCCCGGATGCTCGGCCCGCTTTGAGGAAAGTTGTTCTCCTCGGCGTCCCCGTCGTTTTGGTCCGCTCGGTTCGTTAATCCGGTGAGTTTAACTCACTAAACCTCGCTTAGAGGGTTAATTACGCTTTAGGTGTGCTTAGTTTATGTTAATTGTGATTAGATGGTTAGTTTAATTTATTTAAGTGTGGATTATATTAATGTGTTTAATTAGCTTAAAGTGAGTTTAATTTAAAGCTAAATGAAGGTTTATATTAATAGAAACATTGATGTGACATAAAGGAATTTACTTTTGATTTATTTAAACATTTCGAAATTATTTAATAATTTAATAATATATCATTATTCGAAATTATTAAAATATGATTATTTAATTATTTTCGGAATAAATTTAATTATTTATTAAATTCCGAAAATTTTGTCGGGACCCTTAATTCTCAGAATTTTCGTGCCGATCGCTGCTGTGTATTCGGATTTTGAAATTGATAGTCGGATATTATAAATTGAATGTGGATTGTGAAAAATATGAATATTATTATTTAATTAATTTTCGGAATAAATTTAATTATTTAATAATCCGAAAAATTAATTTGGGACTCTAAATTCTCAGAATTTCGTGCTGATCGCTGCTGTGCATTTAGAATTTGAATTTGATGATTGGATAATGCAAATTGACTGTTGATTGTGAAAATGATGGATTTTGTTTAGAAAATCCCAAGTGTCGAGTTCGGCATTGAAATTGGATTGTTAATGGTTAATATCGTAATTGGATTATGTGAGTGAAATGTAAAGTATCAAAGGATGGGTATCGAATTGTCGTGTGCTAGTTGAAAGGCTCGGGTCGCAGTAGTGGCTAGGCCGACTGGACCTTTGTTCTTCTGGAAATGCCGTCAAGAGAGTGACGTGGTGCCGATCGCAGTAGAGGCTGGGCCGACTGGATCGATGCTCCTTCGGGAATGCCGTCGACGTAGAGACGAAGCCGTGCTCCAAGGGGGGAGACGATGCTCCTTCGGGAATGCCGTCGACGTACTGACGAAGCCGCGCTCCATGGGGGGGAGGCGATGCCTGGCTATATGCCAGTAGATAGCCGAACTGCGAGTAGGCTATGCCCTTGTGTGGCAGTGAATAACAATTGGAATGCATGTTGAGTGTTGTTGATGTGTCGGATTATGGGACGGAATTATGTGGCATGGAATGGGACGTGTCATAATGATTTAGTCTTATAATCAGGACCCCCGCGGTTGTTGGTTATATGAAAGAGAATGCGTTCCGGTTGTTTAAGTTCTTATTACTATCTGTGATTGAGTGATTTGAAATTGTGCTAACCTGCAGGAAGGAACTGAGGCGAGGTAAGTCTTCTGTGTGATGTGGCTAGACCACCCGGGGTGTATTTTCTTTCTAATAGGGGTTTAGGGGGTTGAACTTGCTGAGACGTTGTCTCAGTGGTTATTGAATAACCATTTCAGGTCCCTGGTGGACGGAGCGGCCAGATAGCTTTGGTTGGCCTTGAAGAGTGGGAGAAGTGAAGTCATAAGAATTGGAGATCGTGTCCGACTTGTAGGTCGTAGGACAATTCCTTTTTAAGGGCCGATCTTTTGTAGACTTTTGGCTGTAGGCCTCTATTTGTAATTCTGTTGAATTATGGAAGTGTTATGTTGTGGTTTTGTTTCCTGCTTTTCTATCCCGTATTTGGTTGTCAGGGGATTTGTTTAGCTTCCGCATGCGTAAATGAATGAATGGGTCGGCGACGTGTCCTGGAATGTCGCATATTTGATCGACCGCTGTGGGATGTGCGCGCGCTCGGGGTTCGGGGCGTGACATCCCCCCCTAAGTGGTATCAGAGCATGGTCTGTGTATGGAGTGATAAGGTGCGATGAGTCATGGGATAGTTAGTAGGAAAGGCTTTTAATATGCTAATGCATGTGAGTGATAGCTGATTGGTAGCTTGTTTGTGGGGTCACTCAAATTTCAACCTGATGTTGGAATCGGAAAACAGGTGTCTATAAAGAGCCTGTAGGATGAGTGACCAGGAGTGGAGAACTCCTTGGAGAGGGTCGGTAAGACCTATACCTCGGGGTAGGACGCTGTCAAGAGCTGGTACCCGAGGTAGAGCGCAGGTTTAGACCAGCGTGAGTGTAAGAGTACCGCCGTAGGTCGGTACTTAGAGTGTAGTAGCACCGAATGATCCTAGGTTTGATGGGATCGTTCAGGCGCTAGTGTTCCTTGGAAGCTTGTTGGGTCAGTAAATTCAAGACCGAGCTGTTGATGTTGATGTCGTTTCTACCGCTGTTAGTGTTGTGACCGCTGTTGTTGTTGCGCCTGTTGAGGCCTGATCTGGAGTTGTGATTGAGGATCAAGCCGCTGTATCTGAGTCAAGGTTCAGTTTAGACAGAGATGGAAATCGATTGGGGAGAAAGGCTGATGCCAGAAGAAATGTGCTATGTTTCACCCAACCGAAAGAGTGGAATCGGAAAGTTGGTGTTCAACTTGATTGACGTGTGTCATGCCTATAAGAAAGGACATGGATCTGTTCCGTGCTGTAAGAGAGACAGGACTTGTTACAGGTGTCGCCAGCAAAGTCATTTAATCAAAGATTGCCCGTATAGGCAGATGGAATCACAGCTGTTTCTGTCACCGTTGTTGATAAGACAGAACAGAGGAAGCATGCTTCAGGATGTTCAGTAGGGTACTTGGAATGGACCCCAGTGCAAGAAAGGGTGCATGATGTTCCTTGATTGGAGGTAGAGGACTCACTGATTGTGTAACGAGTTTGTGGAAAGAGGCTTGAGTTAGCCCAGTGTCAGAGTAAAAAGGGAGCATGCTTTGAATGTGGCCAGCACGACCATCGGGTCAGGAATTGTCCGTGTAAGTCCAAGAGAGCGCAAGTACCATTACTGCAAATAAGATGCCACTAGGATGGCTAGAGGAGCATGAAGGGATCGACCATGCATCAATCAGAAGAAGAATGTTTATGAGATGTTTTATGCAGAGTAATGCAGCAGAATTTTCAGTGAAGGTTGTAGAGTTTTCGTTGTGGTAATAAAGTAATGGGAAGATGAGTCTCTGACTATAGTTGTACCTGATGGATTTGCTTATGCATGCCTTGGAAGTCATTTATGAAAAGGTTTGGTTCGAGGAGCTTTCTGCTGTTGTGAATCGTGGCAGTGATATAATTCAGTTTGTTCAGTTAGCGTATAAAAGTTTTGAATTACCGAAAGTTGAAGAGGAACTTCAACCCTTGTTATTCGCCACTGAAGATGACTTGGTTCAGGTTGTTGGTTATCGAATCTACATGGCAGCTATAATGGATGCGTCAGTTGAGGAGCTGAATATGGAAAAAATAATCGTGGTACAGAAGTTTTCTAAAGTATTTTCTAAAGAATCGTCAAGTTTGCAGTTAGAAAGAGAAATGGAGTTCGCGATTGAATTAGCACCCGGAACAGAGCCAGTCCCTAAGGCTCCTTACCGGATGGTGTTACCCGAGTTAAAATAACTGAAGGTGCAGATGCAGGAAGTGTTGAATAGGGGATTCATACGTTCCAGTGTATCGCCTTGGGGAGCACCTGTTCTATTCGTGAAGAAGAAAGTTGGTTCGTTATGTTTGTACATAGATATTCTTCAAGATCGACTGGAGGTCAGGGTATCATCAGTTGAGGATCAGGAAGAAAGTCCCACCGAAGTCAACATCTCGTACTCGATACAGCAGTTATGAGTTCACAGTAATACCAAGTGGTTTGATGGACACTTTAGCTGTTTGTTGTGTCTAATGAGCAGGATGTTTTAGGGAACTTGATTTAGTTGTGATCATGTCCATTGAAGTTAACCGGGTGTGTTCAAAAAGTGCTGAGGAGCACGAGAGACATTAGAAGATGATACTTCAGACCTTGAGGACTCTTCAATTTTATGCTAAGTTTAGCAAGTGTGAGTTTTGGATGACTCGTGTTGCGCTCATAGGTCACGTGATTTCAAGCGAAGAAATCTCCGTAGACCCCATCCAAGATTAAAGCAGTGAACAGTTAGCCGAGGTTGACTACAGTGACAGAGATTAGAAGTTTTTGGGGATTAGCAGGATATTACAAAAGTTTTAAGGAAGGGTTTTCAGCGTCAGCGTTGCAGTTGATTCTACTACTAAGGAAGTAAGGAAAGTTCGTGTGGTCAGATAAGTGCGAGTGTATCTTTCAAGGGCCTAAAAAGAGGCTGACTACCGCACTTGTGCTTACTATTCCATTTGGTCATAGAAGTGATGAGATCTGCAGTGATGCGTCGTTTAAAGGATTTGGTTGCTTGTTGATGCAGCATGATAGGATTATTGAATATGCGTCCCGTCAGTTGAGATCTTGTGAGTTGAATTACCTAGCGCACGTTATAGAACTTGCAGTAGTTATGTTCGTTTTGGAGATTTAAAGGCGCTATCAGCACAGAGGAATATTTCATATCGTCAATGACCATCAAAGTCTCAGGTACGTATTTTCTCAAGAGAAGTTGAATATGAGATAGCGTCGCTTGATGGAACTCCTTAGGGATTATGATTATGATTCTTCGTATCACTCTGGAAAGGTGAGCAAAGTTACAGATACACTGAGTTGAGAGTCCTTAGTTGCACAGTTGGTACTCAAGGATTAGATCTTATTTGAGAAAGTTTGAAATTCAGTTTTCAAATCTATAGTAGGCCACCTTTTGAATCTTATTACTACCCTCAGAATTGAACCGAGAGAGCAGATCAGAATCAAATCGCTTCAGTGGACAGATTCAGAAATTCAGAAGATTCTATAAGAGAATGCAGATGAGAGAGCGGTTGATTTTCAGATTTCTGAAGACAGAACGCTAAGGTTCTGAGGATGATTATGTGTAATTGATGAAGTAGAGATTAAAGAAGATATCTTATGGGAAGCTAATCATAGCAATTTCAATGTTGTCCAGACTGTACGAATAGACCGTGTTTTGAGTGTGTGACATCCTGATTTTCAGACTCCGATTTCGATTGGTTAAATTGGGCATTTCATCGATGCGATTACAGTGTTTTTCTCCGAGTTGGCCACTTACGAGATACCTAGACTAGTTGGGTAAGTTATTAAGGGCTTTAAGGCAAATGGACTTGAGAATTCGACCAGGAACCGACTTTTCGACCGTGCTCATCTTTAGAGATCATTACGGCACAGTTAAAAATCAAATTGAGATCGGAGATAGGTCAGTTCGACTGAGATGAATGACCGATCGTGGGTGACTCCACTAAATTGGAAAACTCTCGTCGAATGATACTAATTTGATTTTACTGTTGTTTTGGTACCTTGTGTCCGTATTTGAATCATCGAGATTTTCACGACCCTCAAGAGTCGCCAATGTGTCAAGTGGGTTCATCGTGGCTCGAAGAAAATCGACCACGGGTCATTTGTCCTAAAAAGCTCTGAAAACTACCCAGTAGCCTAGGTCACACTAAAAGCATGTCGGAGTGAAATTAACCGCCAATCTAAATTCGATTTCAGAAATTGGAGATTCTGTCTTGTCACAAAGTGGGTATACCGAAGTGTGTGTATATCATATAAATCATCTGCATGGAGTGCCGGGAGTGAATTGTATTTCAAATCTAGATCAGATGTTCCGAGTTGGCAGGGCTTTCAGATGGTTCTTTCTTAATCAGTGCATAGCAGAGAGTGTAGAATTTCAATTGCTGAGATGAAGTCAGGGAAAGAAAGATCACAGGCCAGGGTCAGAACAGTAGTCAATGATTGCAGTTGCCGAGATCAGTGTCGGAGTTATATCAGATCGTGACCAGAGGTTCCCAGTTTCAGTAGATTGGTTAGGTAGTTTCTTTTTAATCCGTGCAGAGCAAAGCGTACAGAATTTCGGTCGTTGAGATGAGATCAGAGATTAGAGATTAGAGAATCCCAGGTCCAGAGTTGGTTTAGAATCAGTGATTCAGTCGCGGTTATTAGAGACAGTTTAGAGATTGCTCAGAATCGCTAGTTTAGCTTCGCAGAGTTTATATCGAAGACATGTGGAATTTTAAGTGGGCAAGTGTTTAGTATTTTGTATCCGAAGTGGTTGGGCAAGATAGCAGTGATATGGCAGTATTGGTGCAGAAGGAGCAACATGAGAAAGAGAAGATTATATGAGACGACTGTACCCCCACCTTTTTGTTAGGAATCGGTAAAGGTTTAAATTTCGAGGACGAAATTTTTATAAGAGGGGAAGAGTTGTGACATCCCGATTTTCCGATTCTATTTTCAATAAATTGAGACGGGCATTTTGATGGCACGCATATAGTTCTTTTCCTTGAGTCGGCCACTCATGTGAAAACTAATCTGTCGGCTGAAGCCGCTAAGAGTTTTTAATGCATCAGACTCGAGAATTTGACCAGAAGCGACCTTTCGACCGAGCTAATCTGCAAGGGACATTACGGCACAATTAAAATCGATTAGAGATCGAAGATAGGTCGACTCGACAAAGGCATGTGATCAGGTGTGGGTGATTCCACCAGATCGCACAATTCTTGTCGATCGACACTAGACCGACTTTTCTATCGATTGGGTACCCGTGTTCGTATTTGAAACCTTGAGATTACCTCGACAACCGTAAGTCGCCAATGTTTCAAAGATGTACATTGTGACTTGAGATGATCAACCACAGGTCAAATGCATGAAAATTTCTAAAGGCTACCCGGTAGGTTGGGCCGCTAGTATCGTGCCAAAGAGAAATTAACCGTGGAATTGAGATCGAATTTAGAAATTGGAAGTCTAGGTGTGTCACAAATCATTTTAGGATCATTGGCTTATCTTTGGAAGATTTTTCATGCAATCCGAGTTTTTCAGCAATTAAATCGAGAATAGCTAATTTGGCCCGAGAAATTAGTAGGTCCGCATTTGGTCTTGCTTTTGGGACTTAAGTTGGTTCTATGGACAAGTGAAGATGTGAATTGAAATGTGGTGACATTAGATTAATTTTATGGACTTCAATTTGGACTCAATTGGAAGTGGATTGATTATAATTGAAGAATTTGATGCACAAGAATTGGACCCCAGCGGAAAAGTAAATTGCAACCATTGGAAAATGTTGTGGGAGGTTTGGAGATAGTGGGGTATGACATGAGATGATGTCATGGTGGTTGAGGCCAAGGGTTGAGATCGTGACACGTGGACGGTGGAGATTTGCTCTTGGAAAGGTGGCCTATCACCATCATCTTCTTCCTTGAATCAAGGGAGCTTGTTGGATTTTGAAAAAGAGGAGAGAGAGAGAACCGAACGGAAGAAAACCAGCAGCCCGACGCCGGCCTTCGTCCGCCTCCTTCGTCGCTCGCCGTTCGCCGCCGGTGCCGTCGTTGTCGCCGCCGTTCACGCACGTAGTCGCACGTCCGCTCGTCGTCGTCCGCCTCGCCTCTCCGCCATCGTCTTCACTTCCAAGCGGTTGTTCGGCTAGCTCGAGCTACGGTTCAGCCCCCTCCGGCCACCGTTCGGGTCTCGCCTTAGTCCGGTTCGACTCCTCCACTTTCCCCCGACCCATCCTCGCCTCAACCCGAGCTTATCTTCTCTTTTTTCAGCCATGGACAGCAGCTGCAGAAATGGGTATGGCAGCCCCTTCGTGGCCCGTTTTGGCCACCTTCCCGAGCCCGGATGCTCGGCCCGCTTTGAGGAAAGTTGTTCTCCTCGGCGTCCCCGTCGTTTTGGTCCGCTCGGTTCGTTAATCCGGTGAGTTTAACTCACTAAACCTCGCTTAGAGGGTTAATTACGCTTTAGGTGTGCTTAGTTTATGTTAATTGTGATTAGATGGTTAGTTTAATTTATTTAAGTGTGGATTATATTAATGTGTTTAATTAGCTTAAAGTGAGTTTAATTTAAAGCTAAATGAAGGTTTATATTAATAGAAACATTGATGTGACATAAAGGAATTTACTTTTGATTTATTTAAACATTTCGAAATTATTTAATAATTTAATAATATATCATTATTCGAAATTATTAAAATATGATTATTTAATTATTTTCGGAATAAATTTAATTATTTATTAAATTCCGAAAATTTTGTCGGGACCCTTAATTCTCAGAATTTCGTGCCGATCGCTGCTGTGTATTCGGATTTTGAAATTGATAGTCGGATATTATAAATTGAATGTGGATTGTGAAAAATATGAATATTATTATTTAATTAATTTTCGGAATAAATTTAATTATTTAATAATCCGAAAAATTAATTTGGGACTCTAAATTCTCAGAATTTCGTGCTGATCGCTGCTGTGCATTTAGAATTTGAATTTGATGATTGGATAATGCAAATTGACTGTTGATTGTGAAAAGGATGGATTTTATTTAGAAAATCTCAAGTGTCGAGTTCGGCATTGAAATTGGATTGTTAATGGTTAATATCGTAATTGAATTATGTGAGTGAAATGTAAAGTATCAAAGGATTGGTATCGAATTGTCGTGTGCTAGTTGAAAGGCTCGGGTCGCAGTAGTGGCTAGGCCGACTGGACCTTTGTTCTTCTGGAAATGCCGTCAAGAGAGTGACGTGGTGCCGATCGCAGTAGAGGCTGGGCCGACTGGATCGATGCTCCTTCGGGAATGCCGTCGACGTAGAGACGAAGCCGTGCTCCAAGGGGGGAGACGATGCTCCTTCGGGAATGCCGTCGACGTACTGACGAAGCCGCGCTCCATGGGGGGGAGGCGATGCCTGGCTATATGCCAGTAGATAGCCGAACTGCGAGTAGGCTATGCCCTTGTGTGGCGGTGAATAACAATTGGAATGCATGTTGAGTGTTGTTGATGTGTCGGATTATGGGACGGAATTATGTGGCATGGAATGGGACGTGTCATAATGATTTAGTCTTATAATCAGGACCCCCGCGGTTGTTGGTTATATGAAAGAGAATGCGTTCCGGTTGTTTAAGTTCTTATTACTATCTGTGATTGAGTGATTTGAAATTGTGCTAACCTGCAGGAAGGAACTGAGGCGAGGTAAGTCTTCTGTGTGATGTGGCTAGACCACCCGGGGTGTATTTTCTTTCTAATAGGGGTTTAGGGGGTTGAACTTGCTGAGACGTTGTCTCAGTGGTTATTGAATAACCATTTCGGGTCCCCGTGGACGGAGCGGCAGATAGCTTTGGTTGGCCTTGAAGAGTGGGAGAAGTGAAGTCATAAGAATTGGAGATCGTGTCCGACTTGTAGGTCGTAGGACAATTCCTTTTTAAGGGCCGATCTTTTGTAGACTTTTGGCTGTAGGCCTCTATTTGTAATTCGTTGAATTATGGAAGTGTTATGTTGTGGTTTTGTTTCCCGCTTTTCTATCCCGTATTTGGTTGTCAGGGGATTTGTTTAGCTTCCGCATGCGTAAATGAATGAATGGGTCGGCGACGTGTCCTGGAATGTCGCATATTTGATCGACCGCTGTGGGATGTGCGCGCGCTCGGGGTTCGGGGCGTGACATAAATCAAAAAGTTGTACAAGAGACTTGCTTTTCTTTCATGTCTGGAATCTGAGTTTTCCTTTCTCTGATCTCTAATGGTCAATTAGTTTATCAGATCAAAAAGCATTTGGAGCGAAGCCCTTTGATACCTTGCTTTCTTGGTTGCTTATCAGCAAGCTGCAGGTGATTCTTTCTCTTTCGTCCCAAGCGATAGGCCTGAGATCTCTGAGAGATATTGGAGTAGATCAGCGTATCTGCTGACTGCTAAGCTCCGTCTGGTGTTCTATTGCATTGATATATGATCACCTGAACAAGAGAGAGAACTTTTAGTGGAGACAAGCTAGAGATCAGTGTGCAGATCAATATGGGGAGAGGAAAGATTGTGATCCAAAAGATAGACAGCTCGTCGAGCAGGCAAGTGACCTTCTCAAAGAGAAGAAATGGGCTACTCAAGAAGGCCAAGGAGCTCTCCATTCTTTGCGATGCCGAGGTTGGTGTCGTCATCTTCTCTTGCACCAGCAAGCTCCATGAATTTGCCAGCTCTAGGTCTCTCTCTCTCTCTCTCTCTCTCTCTCTCTCTCTCTCTCTTTCTCTCTCGCTCTCTCTCTAATCACACAGCGTCATTTCTTTTAACAGTTCTTCAATTATTTGTGGAGCCCTATTCTGTTGTGAGTATTGCAAATCATTTTTTTCATATCTGCTAATACATGTCTTTTAAATTATATCCAACCGAATCAGCATGAGGTCCACGATCGACCGCTACACTAAATCCAAAGAAGATCATCATGGAGAGAAGAATCCCGTCAAAGAACTCCAGGTAAATATGTGTATCATGATTACATTCCTTCTGTCTACCAGAGCAATGGTTCGTCCTTGTTCTCTTAAGGTTCTCTTTGAAAAGTTATTTAAGTGAACCTGTGAATTCTGTGCGATCTAGCGATGGAAACCGTCCTCATGCTCTCTCCCTTGCCCAAGAAACACGTGTTGTGAGGAACCAGATCGAACTGTTTATCAAACTCAATGAACCAATAATCCCTAGAATCATATATATTCACATATGTTGTAAATGTACAGTGACACAGATTTTATAAGAAGGATGATTGCTTGATTTGATGCTTCAATATGGAGGCTTAACTTGATAGTTTCTGATCATTATGCTAGATTTGGCAAAGGGAGGTCGCTGATTTAAAGCAGAAACTCCTCGACGTGCAGGATAACCGCAGGTGATTCCAATTTTCAACCTAGAACTCAGTCTTCGTTAGATGAAGTGGACTCGGTTGTGGTTTGAAACTAGGTCTGATAGTTTGTCAACATTCCTCACATTTTAACACCACACAAGTAATACCTAACCAGAAAATCGATAAGTTATTTAGCAGCAACACATATAAGTAAACCACCCTTTTGGCTCTTAGATGGATTGCCTGAATTTCCTGCGCTTTTTGCGACTTCAGTTAATAATATAACTGCAAAGATATTGCTAAAGAGTCCCAAAATCAAATTTACAGGACGTGAGAAGTATGTCAGCACAGTGATTTATCCTTGTTATATAAATGTGCAGGCATCTGATGGGCGAAGGCCTGTCCCCCCTAAGCGTTGAAAACTTGCAGATTCTGGAGAAGCAATTGGAGATGAGCTTGAAGGCTGTCCGAATGAGGAAGGTATGTATCCATATGTTGAAATTTCATCATGAGCTTGCGTGTTCATTACAAGAATCGATTATTGTGATCTTGCCTTGATCATTCATTCGATTTTTTTCACGAAAGAAACATTTGTTCACTCACTAATTATTCCTAATTAATGTCCAAGAAGTTCATTTATGCCGGATGGCGATATAGGCTGTCTGCCAACAATAACATATAAAGAAGTATTTAAGGTGCTTCCCCCACAGTTAAACCTCGTATTCCTTTCCTCACCGACTTCTACTTGCCAGATAGTTTTCGTACACCAAATGTTTCTGAATTCTTCCTCTTCCACATTAGATTAAGGCCCCGTTTGGTTTGGTTTTGGGGAAATGACTGAGAAAATGCAAATACCTTTAGGATAAAAAAAGTTTTCCAAAATGCTATAGTGTTTAGTAAATTGTAACTTTAAAGTGCATTGGGAAATAACTTTGGCTTAAATGTTGTTAGGGTAAACCTACATTTGTAAATGGCTTTTGCTAAAATTATTATTTAAAAAAAGAAAGCTTCAAAATGAAATCAAATGAAGCTCGATTGTCAGCTAAATTTGGCCGCTGAACAGTCTTGTCTAAGGTAGGGTGCCCTAGCGACCCAAGCCTCACCGTCTAAGGTAGGTGTCCCTAGGCAACACCCTAGATCGCGCAACCCAGGCAATGCTTCAGGTCGCGTGACCCCAGATAGTGGTTGTCAACCTCAGCTACTTTGTGCAAATTAGGGAAGATGAACAATGAACGTTAATATGAACAGTGAATGTGAAGATTTGTATTTCCAAAATACTGAAAACCCAAAGTAAGTTGAGACTTACCTTGGGCTTTCAGCTTTCACAATGTTAGCATTTGGCCAATGGAGTCCCATAAATACTTGCCAAACACATCATAAATTTTTGCGCCACCTCTTCGCCCGTTGCAAAAAAATTTAACATTGCATTGTCCATATTTTTTTTTCTGTATTGACTAGCTCCGTCACGTAGAATTTCTGATTTAACATGAATATGGTCTTTCCATTGAGTTAAGACTCGCTTAGTGCCAAAGAACAATTTCTTAGCATTGTTTACTTATAATTTAAAAGCTTTTTAAGATGTCGTTGATTTATGATGCTAATGTTTTAGTTTGAATTTTGCGTTATATACTCTTGTCTTACTATATGTAAAAACTTTCTTTTATTATGTGGTAACACTGCCCTAACATCTCCGAATTTTGCCTCCACCACAGCATCAGGTTTTGAATGAAGAAATAGGAGATCTCAATAAAAAGGTACTCTCTCTCTCTCTCTCTCTCTCTCTCTCTCTCTCTCTCTCTCTCATTATGTAGTAACTCTTCCCTAGCATCCTGTTTACGTCTCCAACATAAGACAACAATATCAGTTTATGATTCCCATCATAGGCATCGAATGCAAATGATTCCGGAGAAGTTACAAGTAGGGAAGTTCCGCACACTTTAGCCGAACGACGTGACTTACACTTGCAGCATCATTTGCATTCAAGTCGTTCACGCTCTGAAGTAAATGAAGCAGCACACATTTCGATGGAGCTAAGGTACGATCCGTATAACAATACATTATAACTTCTCACACGCAGCTCAAACCAAATTCTAGTGAAAATGGCTATTTACACGTCATGTGTCTCGGCAGGTTGGGGCTGCGTTAAGGAATAAACTGGCTCGATAAATGCACGTCGAGGAAGTACTGTGCACATTCTAGACCACATTGTCGATATTCCTCTGCATTGACGTTGCGCGCTGCTTGTAGAAGCTCCTGAGTAACTTTTCGATACTAACCTTACTCATTGTTATCAACAGTGCGTAAGTGTATCTAGTGCAATATGCTGATCAATTATTAAATAGATGTTGATGTAAAGCTTGGTGTGAAGGTTATCGTGTCAAATTGTAGTAGTTCTCAAATACATCGAATTCGGCATGATAACGATCCAATATAGATGCTTATACAGTGAGCTTAAGATGTCTCTCCTTTGTAACTCAGATAAATTTATTGTCATCGCTGAGGTTTTTTAGCAAGGTGTGATCCCACCCGCTCTTTATGACGGACATTGGATTTAGGTGAAGGGACTAGGTAGATTGAGGTGGTGAAGATAAGAAATTTGTGACGGAATTTGTTTAGGGCAAACTGTGTATTCGATGGTCAACAAGTGAATATTTCCATGCTAACTTGGTCTCAAAGGATAGAGTAGTCTAGGTTATGCAGATGGTGATTAGCTAATCCAGGATGGACGGGTGCCCTTGCTTTTTTAGGGTAAGAAGGGTTAGAGAAAACATCTCAAGCCAATGCTCAAGTATCAAGTGCTATGGCATTGAAGTAGCCAAAGCCATACTTCTAGGAAAAGCTTGAGCAACCTTCAACAATAGGGCACCTGTACCTAAAATCGACACAGGAGGGTAGATAGATACTAGATGGGAGACAACTCTCTTTAAGTAACCTAACAAAATAGCCTCATAACTTCGAGAAAAGGGGTGCCCCTCACAAACAAGGTTGCAGTGACCAAGGTCGGGCGATTGCTTACCAATAACATAAATCTCTACAAAATTGTAAGTCACGTTGGGAGCTGACACTTGGTTAGTGTCAGGAAGTCAAGAAAATTAGTGACCTACTGATAGAAGAGTCAACAACTAAGGTCTTGGTGAATGGCAGCCGTTACTACAATGGTCCTATGATAGCACAATTTCTTGTTGGGTAAGTTTCGACCCACACAAATGGTGCAATGACTAAAAGATTGTCTCGGAGAGAGATAGCCATTTATACACTAATAAGGGTTATAGTGATTTTGGAGAAGAGATGAGCCATGGTGGTCCCCGCCCCCTCTATCGAATCACTCGGATCTTATGAGTAAATAAACAGTCAATCTACATTGGATCCCACTTGAATCATCCCATCCATCCTCTTGAGGACAAATTTGGTGTAACACTCGATCAGAACAAGAGGAGCAGGCAATGCTAATGTGCCTTAGATGATTTACATCGCTAGATTAGGCGCTAACAGCCCTTAGCCATTTTTAATAGAAGTTAGACGCATACAGGTACTGTAATCTGCCTCTACATGGCTATTTGGTAACCTTGAATGTAAGGTTATAAACTACATGCTCAACTGCCTGTGCCGCCTCTATGAATTCTTTTGAATTTCATTCTTGCGATTGTACTCTCCGGGCTTATTTGTTGTTATAGCAAAAGTTCCAATGGCCTAGTGATTTGTGCTCACCAACATCACGTGGATATGTCATTGCTCTGTGAGAGGCGTGCACGATAGAACTTATTGAGAGTCGCCACATTTTAAGAAGAGATGTCTGTCTACATATTAATTTGATTGAAGTTTTCTAAGGAACCGAAAGAGCGGGCAGCTATAAATACTTGCACGTGTCTATGCTGGTCTACGGCAAAGAAGTAATGAACGTCCTTTCTATGTCTTTAGTGGAACTAACAAATCATTCGACAGTTTAAATACACGACTTGATTACCCTGAGGAAATAGGTAATAATAGATAACAATAGATGTATCACTTTACTGTGGTGGTGGCTCAGTCCGCCCCGAGTTTACGCCGCCGGCTGCCAGCTGTATGATGGTTCCCGAGTTACCAAAAAAATAAAAAATAAAATAGATGTATCACTTTAACATGATAAATTTATCTTCAAACCCAAAAAAAGGTGAGAGATTCGATTATATCTAAGATGACATGTTTTTATTTATCATATCATCTCAACATCAACTTAGTGGAAACATATGATAACACAGAACTGTCTCCCAGTAGAAATTTGGTGAGTTTCTTGTAAAGCTGGGGTTCATCCGCGATGCAGAACAAGATGAACATTTACTTGACAGATCTGAATCATATGGAAGATCTTCCAAAGATAAAGACAAAGTGAATTCCCAAGTGTGAACACGAATCAGCCATGAGATATTAAAATCGAATTCTGAGTGTGAACACGGTATATTATATTCCCGACAGTATTAGGAGTGCAGGCTGACCGGAGAACTGTTTATGCCCGTTTTGTGCTGTCGGCTCAAAAGTGCCTGCTCGAATTTGACTTGAATATGTTTACAATTTGGTTTCATCAACTACTCCTTCGGCAGCAAAAAGATAAGCAGGTGCTGAATATAATTTCCTCAGCACTTGTTTCTTGTCGAGTGAATCGAAAGTTCAGTGAGATGAAAAGGCGGGATTACAATACAAGGGTACGGACCCAAAAAGGGAAAACGAAATAAGAATTGTTCTGCATTGATCAAGTAATTTTCTGATGAAGTGACAGCATTGTTTTGTTATGCCCAATCTCGGTGGGTATCACGTGATCTGACGAGTAAGTAAGTCCTTTAGATCAATCCGCATGACCTCTGCCTGTCACGCCCCGACCCTTAGGCACGCACACATCCCTTACTTTTGATCGATTTTAAAATGCGATATCCCAGAACTATGTATCGCCGACCCTTTCAATTTTAATAGCACATGCGGAAGCAGTTATAATTTCCCAAACAATAAAGCAATGGGATAGAAAAGCAGGCCACATATTTTTCTTACTGAAAATTCACAACTATATCTTTTTACATGCAATTCATAGTATTCTACAATACTATATATACGCAACTCTGGTCTAACGTCTATTCACATACAAACAAGGTCTGACAAGATAGGACGGGATCTCAATCCCCATCCGGTTCGTACTCGATGTCATACTCGGGGTCCTCCTCCACGTACTCCTCTTCGGGTTCCTCAACAAGGATCTCCTCGTCAGATTCATGCTCCTTAAGCTCCTCATCCAGGTCCTGAAATGATTATTCAATAACCACTGAGACAATGTCTCAGCAAGTTCTACTCCCTAAGACCCGATTAGTAAACTAATACACCTTAGGGCTGCCTACTCACAACATGAGTCAAAGGACTTACCTTAGCCTCAGATTCCACCTGCATATTAGCACAGATCATATAGGCACCCAAGAAATCAGATTATAGATCGAAGCATCGATCTAATCGACTTAGTCGATTTCACACCAAGAAGACCACTCACGGTCATCTCTATTCAATCATTCAATTCACAACGTCAAATCAAAACAATGATCAATCGACCTCGTCGATTACATGTCAGCCTGACCATTTCCCGGTCATTCATCCCACACCAAGCAATTCCTTAGATTTAGTGGCTTTACGGTCCCACCCGACCCTCTCAAGATCTAGTGACTTTACGGTCCCACCCGACCCTCTCAAGATCTAGTGGCTTTACGGTCCCACCAGACCTTTTCAAGATTTAGTGGCTTTATGGTCCCACCCGACCCTCTCATGATCTAGTGGCTTTACGGTCCCACCCGACCTTTCCAAGATTTAGTGGCTTTATGGTCCCACCCGACCCTTTTTTTACAATGCCATACTATGTCACCGAGCCACGTGCATTCACCAAGAAGACATACCGAGTCTCCGAGCCACGTGCATTCTCTAAGGCTACCTTTTCGCCAAGATGACATATCTAATCACCAAGCCACGTGTCTTTCCCGAGTAACATTCCAATTCACTGGGCCACGTGCATCGTCAAGGTGATTTACCAACTCACTTTCGATACTAACAACCGATACCCGACCAATTCTCAATCACAAGGCCAAAATTGCATTATTTAATAACATACTTAAAAATGCACCGATAAATCAATTCGACACGAGTTAAAGCTCAATTAAATAAACGGACCACTCCACGACAATCAGCACGAAATTCCAGTCACCGGCCATCCTGGTTGAATTTCCGGAAAATAAATATTAAATAATTAATTTCGAAAATTAAATAAATAAATACAATAAATTCAATTTAGCACAATATAAAGCTCAATTAAATAAACGGACTGCGCCATGATCATCAGCATAAAATCCCAGTCACTGACCATCCTAGTTGAATTTTCGAGAAATAAATAATTAAATAATCGAAAATTAATATTTAATTCCTAAAAATACCACCTAGGCCCGAATCGCTTAATTAACACCTGATAAGGGACGGAAAAACTCAAGAAGCATCCAATAAATACTACATGCAATTCTCTGTCTAATTACACTAACCATACAACTAATATGCAAAGCAATTAACTAATAATCACTAATCAATTCTAATCTAACCACCTAATTACACTTAATTAACACTAATCAACCTTTAAGTATAATTAGCGCACTAAGAAGGCATTAGTGAGTAAAACTCACTCAAAACGATGGGCTCGACGCGAGGATCAACTTTCCTCAAAGCGGGCCGAGTATCCGGGCTCGGGAAAACGGCCAAAATGGGCAAAAACCCTCTGCGATACCCATTTTCTGCCTTCTCTGGTTGTTGCTAGAAGGGGCGGTTCCGGTGCTGATTCGAGCTAGACAAGGCCGGCGGAAGGCAAGGGGACTCCAGTGGGTTGAGGCGGCAGCGCATAGTGGCCGGAGGTGGCTGAACCGTGGCTTGTGCTGGCCAAAATGGAGCTAAACATAGGCGGTTGGGCACTGAGGTCACATGGCGAGGCGGTGAGAGGCATGGCCAAGCACGGCTGCACGCGCGCTCGCGCGGGGACGGGCAACCGGCGACAACGGCAGTTCCGATCCAGCAACGCCAACTACTGCCCCAACTCCAATGTCCTCCCAGATCTGGGACTCCGAGCAGCGAATGAAGGGGAAGACAAAGGTGCCGACGGCGGCTGGGATGGGTGAGGGAGAGGCGGAGACAAACGACGAAACGGCGGAGCGGGTGATGCGCCAGCGAGGACGGCTTGCGGCGTGAGGCGAGGTCGACGGTCTTGGCTCCGGCGCGCCTGCAACCCTTCAACGCAGCTGGCCTCTATTTCTGTTTCTGCTTTGTTCGAACAAGAGGGGCAGAAGAGAGAGGGATGGAGCTGGGCGAGAGAGCGACCAAGGTGCACGGAGGGCAACCGACAAGCGATGAAGCACGCGGGCAACGTGCAGGCGAGGCGAAGCAGTGATGGCAGCTCCAATTTTTTCTTCTCTCGGCGCTGTTGTTTTGCTTCTGTTTCTGCTTCTCTTCAATCAAATGAAACAGAGAGGGAGAGGAGGAGAGAGAGTGTCAAGAGAGTGAGAGCAAGTACCGAGAGAGAGATGAAGACAAGAGAGAGAGAGAGGATAAGTTTGAAAAAGTCAAAAAGTAAAAGAAAGGAGAAGCAAAGTTGAAGACAGCAAGAGGCCAGTCGGTGGAGGGGGTTCACGCACGAGGGAAAAAAGAGGGAGAGAGAGAGAGAAAAAAAGAAAAAGAAAGAAAGAAAGAAAGAAGGAAAGAGAAACTTGTGGGAAAAATAGGGGAAAAGGTGTTTGGCCAAATAGGGAAAGGGAAAATGAGAATAACTTCAAAAGAAAGAATTTTCTCAAATAGAAAATTCTTGATCTAATTTCTTTTGAACAAGCTCAATTAATCCCAAAGGAAATTCCAAACTAGAGTTCTTGATTTCCCCTTTTTCATTTCTGCATCCAATTTCCCTCTTGAATTTCTCTCGAAAGACTTTCATAAAATCAATTGATGTCTCTCTCATCAAATTGATTACTTTCCTTATCCAAAGATCTCTCACGTTTCCCAATTTCACAATCCTCGGCTTCAACTGAACGAGAACAGCCCCATTTATCCAATCGAAATTAGAACCCAAAAATCTGGATATCACAACTCTTCCCCTCTTATAAAAATTTCGTCCTCGAAATTTAAACTTTCACCAATCCTTATACAAAAGGTGGGGGTATTGTCGTCTCATCGAGTCTCACTTTTTCCCACGCTAATCCTTTGGTCTTGTGGTGTTGTCCGACCATTTTAACTAAGGAAATCATCTCGGTACACAAACTCTGCTCTTTTTGAACCAACAACTAAACTGAACTTCTCACATAAGACACTCTGTGATCCACATCTGATCTCTTTTTCTCGACTCCATAATAAACCTTCGAACCTCAACAATTCAAAATTTCTGACAGTTCTTAGCAGTCTTTACTCTGACACTGATCTTACAATTGCAAACACTGATTACTGAGCTGACTATGGCCTATAATCTTTCTTTACTTTCTTTTCACCACCGAAATTCTATACCCTTTGCTATACACTACTTAATAAAGAACCCTTTGAAAACTTTGCCAACTTATAATCTCTGATCTAGATTCAAAATATAATTCATCCCCGGCACTCCATGCCGGCGAATTATCTGATGCACACACACTTCGGTATACCCACTCTGTGACAAGACAGAATCTTCAATTTCTGAAATCGAACTTAGATTGGTGGTTAATTTCACTCTGACACGCTTTTAGTCGACCTAGGCTATTGGGTAGTGTTCAGAGCTTTTTAGGACAAATGACCCGTGGTCGATTTTCTTCGAGCCACAATAAACCCACTCGACCCATTGGCGACTCTCGATTGTCGTGAAAATCTCAAAGATTCAAATACGGACACAGGGCGCCAAAACGATAGAAACATAAATTAGTGTCGGTCGGTGAGAATTTTCCAATTTAGTGGAGTCACCCACGATCGGTCATTCATCTCAGTCGAACCGATCTATCTTTGATTTCAAATCGGGTTTTATACTGTGCCGTAATGATCTCTAAAGATGAACACAGTCGAGAAGTCGATCATTGATCGAATTCTCAAGTCTATTTGCCTTAAGGTCCTTAATAACTCACCCAGCTAGTCTAGTTATCTCATGAGTGGCCAACTTAGAGAAAAACACTGTAATCGCGTAGATGAAATGCCCAATTTATCTAATCGAAATCAGAGCTTGAAATCTGGATGTTACACACTCAAAACGAGATCTATTCGTACTGTACCAAAGTGGACCAACTCCATCTATCGATCAACCACTATTCTCAAATGGTATCAATAATCCCCTGAATCCTTAGTAAGCCCATCACAATGTTCCATTGTGATATATTTCCATTCCCACTTGGGACCCTCAAGTGATGGTAAAAATTCTCTCGATTCGCATTACGGAGCTTCCACTTACTGCCACTTCTGACACTTGTAACCTGCTCAGCGATATCTATCTTCATATCAGCTTACTAATCTAGCTGATGCCGATTCTGATTTACTTGCACCATCTGGTCAAAACTACAATACTATAGTGAACTTCTGACAAGATCTTTTCCCTGAGTGCTACACTGTCAAATTTATTCAATCACTCATGGAACCTAAACTTTCCATCCTCAGAAATCTTAAAGTCAGGTTCTTTCTTACCAGTATCCTCTTATAAGATCTTCTGAACATCTTTGTCTGTCAACTAGACGCCGATTCTAACTTGAACATTGGGTTCAATCTTGAGGGAGGCTATAAAATTCAAAAGGTAGCCTACCTCAAATTTGAAAACCAAGCTTCGAAGTCTTTTCAAGTAAAGTCTACACTTTAACCAGTCTATGCACAATTGAAGACTCTTGGCTCGACACATTAATGACTCATTTCGTTCCTCCAAGGTGATATCTGATATCACTATTATAGTTCTGCCAAAATTGTGGTTCACAACACCGCTTTGTATTCCACTTATTTGGTCTCAACTGGCGGAACGGTGATGCAACAATCTTCTTATGTTGTATCAATGCATACCTCGTCCTCTGCAAGACACATCACTAAAGATTCTGTGCTTTCCAGAGCCAAATGAAAAGTTTAGCACAAGTACGATAGTCAGTTCTTACTTAAGCTCTGGAAACTTTCCTCGTACTTGTCTATGCTGATGAATTTCTCTTCTTTCTTAAGAGGTCAACCTCACGATGATGCTAATGCTGAAAATTCTTCCACAAACCTTCTGTAGTAATCTGTCCAACTCCCACATCTTCTGATCTCTGACATTGATGTCGATCTCTGTCCATAAACAACTAATTGGATCTTGGCTGGGTCCATGAAGATTCCTTAACCTGTAATCACATGACCATTCTTAAGGGCTCTCGTGATCCTCATCACTTAATAAATACCCTAGAATGTCACTACACCACACGATCATCATTGATCTAGATTTCTTTGAATACTCGGTTTGTCAAATCTATGACAACAGCTGGAGCATTCGTTATATCAAATGGCTTTACATTATTCTCACAAGGGCTAAATCAAGTGCGAAGTGTTGTCTTCAGTATAACCTCCTTCTTGGTTCTCAACTAACGATAACCTATCCTCAAGTCGATCCTTGAAGACATGAACACTCTTTATAACAAGTCACCCAATTAAGTTGACAATGGTTGATGCATGATTGCAATGAACCATTTTCATTTCTCTTTCCACAAAACTAATGTTCTTTAAAGCGATGCACTAATATGTATGAATTCCTCATTCATCAATCTTCACATCCGTACCTTCGGTTCTATCAATTCAAACAACAATAACTAGTGATTCCCCTTTCTTCCACTTATTTCAATAAACTGAAGTTCCCCAAACTTCATCAAAACTCTACTACGATACTCTGATAGAATTTTCCCCAAAACATTCTTCCTCTGTCTAATGCCAGGTTGGTTCCATTTTTGATCTTCTCACCATATCTAGACACTGAATTCATCCATGTTTTCTTTCACAATTTCGACACCTATCTGGTGAGTCTTCTACCTCTTGTCAAGTGCTAGGATGCACTATTTCTTATACCAGAGACTTATCCCAGAAATTCCACAGTGCGTTCAATGGCGCACTTCTCCTGAACTGTTCTACCAATAGTGACAGCAGTAACCGTTGTCAAGATTCCATCTTCTTATGCGGATACACCATAAATCATTGTCCGTACTGATGACGCTTACCATAATTTCTTATGCTCAGAATACATGAGACTAATCTATATCGTCTTCCATAGAACAACATGTTCCATTAATCTAAATGCTGACCTGACTATGCCACCTTTCCTATTGGGTGGAATAGAATATCATTCTCTCAACATCAGTCTTTACCCTAACCGTATTCCCAATCTGCTTGCATTGAATCTTGACTCAGATATCAAAATATATTCCCTGATCATCCTTCTAGGTTGGACCTCAACGAAGGTAGCAACAACAACAATTTGATCTTGATCTTACTGGCTCATCCAGATCCCAAGAAACACTTGCATCAAATCAATTTTATCGGACTTAGGATCGTTCAACGCTGCTACACTAGTACCAACCTGTGGTGGCACTCTTACAATCGAGCTGGCCAGAGTCAACACTCTGCCTTTCGAATCCACAGTAATTAAAAGCAAGCAATTCACACCTGACAAACAATTCTACCAATCAGCTATCAAAGACATGCACCAGTCATGAATTTAAAGGCCTTTCCTACTACTATCCCATAGGTCATCGCACCTTATCACTCCAATACCTAACCATTGCTCTGATATCACAAAAAGGGGATGTCACGCCCCGACCCTCAGGCACGCACACATCCCTTACTTTTTGGTCGATTTTAAAATGTGATATCCCAGGACTATGTATCGCCGACCCTTTCATTTTTAATAGCACATGCGAAAGTAGTTATAATTCCCCAGACAATAAAGCAATGGGATAGAAAAGCAGGCCACATATTTTTCTTACTGAAAATTCACAACTATATCTTTTTACATGCAATTCATAGTATTCTACAATACTATATATACGCAACTTTGGTCTAACTTCTATTCACATACAAACAAGGTCTGACAAGACAGGACGGGATCTCAGTCCCCATCCGGTTCGTACTCGATGTCATACTCGGGGTCCTCCTCCACGTACTCCTCTTCGGGTTCCTCAACAAGGATCTCCTCGTCAGATTCATGCTCCTTAAGCTCCTCATCCAGGTCCTGAAATGGTTATTTAATAACCACTGAGACAATGTCTCAGCAAGTTCTACCCCCTAAGACCCGATTAGTAAACTAATACACCTTAGGGCTGCCTACTCACAACATGAGTCAGAGGACTTACCTTAGCCTCAGATTCCACCTGTATATTAGCACAGATCATATAGGCACCCAAGAAATCAGATTATAGATCGAAGCATCGATCTAATCGACTTAGTCGATTTCACACCAAGAAGACCACTCACGGTCATCTCTATTCAATCATTCAATTCACAAAGTCAAATCAAAACAATGATCAATCGACCTCGTCGATTACATGTCAGCCTGACTATTTCCTGGTTATTCATCCCACACCAAGCAATTCCTTAGATTTAGTGGCTTTACGGTCCCACCTGACCCTCTCAAGATCTAGTGGCTTTACGGTCCCATCCGACCCTCTCAAGATCTAGTGGCTTTACGGTTCCACCCGCCCTTTTCAAAATTTAGTGGCTTTATGGTCCCACCCGACCCTCTCATGATCTAGTGGCTTTACGGTCCCACCCGACCTTTCCAAGATTTAGTGGCTTTATGGTCCCACCCAACCCTTTTTTTACAATGCCATACTATGTCACCGAGCCACGTGCATTGTAACATCCCAGATTTTCGACCCTGTTTTCTGCTGAATAAATCGGGCATTTTATTGACGCGCTTATAGGGCTGTTCTCAGAGTTGATCACTCTCAAGATAACTAGACTATATGGGAAAGCCATTAAGAATTTTAAGGCAAATAAACTTGAGAATTCTACCAGGAATCGGCTTCTCGACCGTGTTCATCTGTCGAGACCATTACGGCACAGATATAAATCGATTTGAGATCAGATACAGGTTGGTTCGATTGAGATGTGTGGCTAATCGTGGGTGACACCACTAAATTGGAAAATTCTTGTCAACCAACACTAGACTGATTTTCTTATCGTTTTGGTACCCTGTGTTCGTAATTGAATCCTCGAGATTTTCACGACAATCAAGAGTCGCCATTGAGTCGAGTGGGTTCATAGTGGCTCGAAGAAAATCGACCATGGGTCATTTGCCTTAAAAAGTTCTGAAAACTACCCGATAGTCTAGGTCACGCTAAAAACGCGCCGAATGAAAATTAACTACCAATTCGAGTCCGATTTTAGAAATTGAAGTTTTAGCCATGTCACAATAAATTTTAGGAGCATTGACTTAGTCTCAGAAGATTTTTCGAAGATTCGGGAAATTTTACGAAAATTGGGTTCGGACGTCGCGGAAATTTGGCAGAAGTTCAGATTGGCTAAATTAATGGGAAATTTGACTTTCGGGTTGAGCCTGTGTGTGTCGGAGATTTATAGAAAATTTCTTGGGATTTTTCTACATCAAAATTGGACCTCAATTTGGAGAGATTGGAATTGAAATTTAGTTCGAACTTAGTTAAAATCGAATCTTAAGATGGAGTGTGCAACATTGGTATCAATTTGGATTTTTGGTGGATTCTTGAATGAGGAAAAATGCAAAGACGATCAATGAATGATCAATTGAATTTGTGAGAATCAAATCGAGATTAATTCAAGAGAGAAATTGAATTCATTTAAGCCAATCCCCTTCCCCAAATTCGTGTACCCCCACCTAGCCACAACATTTGGACCATTTTGGCTTCTAGAAAAGTGCATGAGTGGTCCATTGTGAGCCAAAGAAACTATACATGGCTAAAAGTGGTTCTTGGGGAGATATTTGTGTGAGAATTAAAAGCCAAGGCCCCATCTCACTCCTTATCTTTATCTTCTTGCCTTCTCCCATCCACCGACCACCCCTTCTCTCCCGATTACTTCGTGCAACGCCAGCACCAGCAAAGAGGAAGGGATCCAGCTTCTTCAATCTTCGGTTAGCTTGCATCAAAGGAAAGCCCACGTCTTCCCTCCACCGAAACCGAAGCTGCTCCTCACGTTCGCGTCTTCAACTCGAGCAAATAGCCGCGCCAGCGAAGACTCCATCTTCGTCCACGAAGTTGCTCTATCGTCCACGCCAGCCTCCACTACCGTTGGTCCCCTTCCGTCAGAGCCTTCCTCGATGGCCTCGTTTGTTGACTGAGCGATCTGGCTAGCAGCAAGCCTGAAGAAGCCCACGAAACCTCAAGTTGAAGCTGTTGTCGTTCGTTGCTTCTCTAGCGAAGATCCCACCGAAGCAAAGTCAATCCAAGCCAACATCTTTAGCTCGATCAGCCCAACGGTGTCAGCGACTGTCGTTACTCCAGCAGCCCACGATTGAAACCGCGTCTCCCTTGGTCAATCCAACAAAGTCTCCAGCAAAACTTCTCTCGATTGTTGACCGCTTGAAGCCACGACTCCACCGAGTTTGGTCGGCCACTCACGCCACACCATTAGAGAAGCCGCAGGAACGGAGGCAGTCAACCACGCCTCCACCGAAGACCAAGACTTCCTCACGTTGCCAGGCGTCCGCCATTGTCCACGAGTGGCTTCCGTCTTCAGTCTTCTCCAGCGATTTGGGCCATGTCTTCAGTCCAACACTTTCAGCAATTCGAGCCCAGCAAGATTCAGTCCAAATGAGGACCATTTCAAGTAGAGGTGAGCATGGTCCGGGTTGGTCCGGGCCACCCCCTAACCCTAGGACCAACCCGTACAGTGTTGGTCCTCAATTTTTAGGACCGAGGACCGACCCTATTGAGCTTGGGACCAAGGACCGGACCAACCCAATGGGTTCGGTCCGTTTCCAGGGTCAACCGGGACCGATCGATAATTTTTTTTCGTCTTATTTTTTATACTCCCTAAAAAAGCAAACCTACAAATTCAAATTACACATCCATCGACAATGCGACATTGTGCAACTAAAATATAAATATCAATACATATTTACCAAATTTAAGATAACACAATAATATAAATTTCGTACCTGCTAACCACTCATCGAGATATGGGACAACATGGAAAGTTCTTATAATTATCTATCTTTAATATTCATAACACCATATGTAATAGTGTTTTACTGCGTTTGATCATGTAAAGTCCACTTAACCAAAAAATGAGCTTCACACCTCTTGATTAGCAAATCACCGTAGTAACTGCAGTACTACTCTACTCTTCAAAAACTTCTACCATTTGATACAAATTGAAAAGCAAAGTGCAGCTAAAATTCATTAGTAAAATACAATTAAATCATAAAAAAGTTTAAAAATACTTAATATAAACCATGAATATATAACTTCACATTTTGTTAATTCACTTGAACTTCTAAAAACCTAAAAACAAAACAAACAACACATAATTGATACTTAACAAAAGTTTCTATTAGTGCTATTGATAGAACATCCCAATATAATATAATATAACATACATTTTACTTAGGTTTGAATATATAAAAGAATTATAAATAATATAATATAATATAATATAATATAATATAATATACAGAGTTGGTCCAGGGTTGGACCGACTCAAAACTCTTAGGACCGAGGACCAACCCGCACAGTGTTGGTCCTGGAATTTCAGGACCAAGGACCGACCCAGTCCCCTTGGGAACCGGACCAGGACCGGTAAGGTTGGGCCGGTCCAGGGTTGGTCCAGGGTCAACCCTAGACCGCTGCTCACCCCTAATTTCAAGCCCGCAAGAGTCCAACAACCCAGTCTTTTTCAAGGCCCAGTTTCCAGCAATCAATTGAAGTCCAGCCCACAATTTGAAGCTCAAGTAAATTCAGTCCAGAAATTTCAGCAGGCCCAATTCAACTTGGGTCTAACCCAAAAGCAGGAACAAATCTCAGTTGGGCTGAGATTTGTTGGGCCAAGTCCAAGGCCCGGTCCAAGTCCGCCGGTGTTGTCGAAAGTTCGATTTCGGCCGCCGTCGCGTCGCCATCGCGGTGATTCGGTCTCCGCTTTTGTCAAGTGAGTTTTACTCACTAAAACTTTCTTAGTTTGCTAATTATACTTAAGGTTGGTTAGATTTAATTAAATGCAATTAGGTGGTTAGATTAGTTTAGATCAATGAAATTAGAGACTTAATGATGCATATTAGGTGGTTAGAAATAGACATTAGCAAGTAGACATGCCATGTTATTTATGGAATGAGTCTCGGTAATTTTCCAGGCTCGTCCGGCGTCCAATTCGGCATTACGAGCCTAAATTGGATTTTTATAATTATTTATTTATTTTTTGAAATTATTTATTTAATTATTTATTTTTCTGAAAATTCAACCGAGATGGCCGATGACCGGAATTTTATGCTAATTGTCGTGGTGCAGTCCGTTTATTTAATTGAGCCTTATTTTGTGTGGAAATGATTTATTTGTAATTTATTCCCTAATTTAAATAATCTTGGAAAATTAATTGGAAATTAACCGGGCATCGAGTTAATGATACCAAAAATGTTTTAGTGGACTACAGAAAATGTTGGGATTTATAAAAAGGAAATTATTATATTTTGGTTAGAGCCGATCGTGTACCCACACGTCATTTTATCGAAAATGATAAAATTGGTTATTTGATTGTTTGCTTGGAATGACATATATACCGGCTCGATGACTCTACGGAGTATCTGGAGACAGTACGGTATGATAAATTATGTGTATATCGGCTCGATGACTCCATGGAGCATCTTGAGACAGGACGATATGATCTACCGGCTCGATGACTCTACGGAGCATCTAGAAACAGTACGGTATGATAAGTTGTGTGTATACCGGCTCGGTGACTTTATATGTTATCTTGAGACAGGACGGTATGATCTACCGGCTCGATGACTCTACGGAGCATCTGGAGATAGTACGGTATGATTTGGTAGCTCGATGACTTTATATGTTGTCTGGAGATAAGATAACATACTATCTATATATCACCTAGGGTGAGTAGTCTTGGATGTTAATCAAACTTATAGAAGGTATGGAAGGGGTCGATTCAAGTGATAATTTGGATGACATGTAATCGACTAGGTCGATTGATTGATGATTCGATCTAATTGGGTGATGTGATGTGATGATGTATATTTGATATATATACTAACTTGCAGGAAGGAGCTGAGGCCAGGGTAAGTCCTCTGACTCGTGATGTGCTTAGGCAGCCTAAGGTGTATTGGTTTACTAATTAAGTCTTAGGGGGTAGGACTTGCTGAGACGTGGTATCATTGGTTATTGAATAACCATTTCAGGACCCTGAGGAGAAGCTGAGGAAGAGGAACCTGAAAGGAAGAAAGACTTTTGAAGAAGAAGATGATCCAAAGAGGGATCTTGAGTATAATTCGGATGTGGATTGAGATCCC
The DNA here is from genome assembly GCA_016097545.1 of Eucalyptus victrix. Lineage (NCBI taxonomy): Eukaryota > Viridiplantae > Streptophyta > Magnoliopsida > Myrtales > Myrtaceae > Eucalyptus > Eucalyptus victrix. The sequence goes on from CM027843.1 coordinate 10,357,829, forward strand.
ATCCCTTTTGTAAACCCAATTTTAGTAGATAGGTGTGAGACAAGTATGCTGTGAATAGTATTGTAAATATACTATAAGTTGTGCTGTTAATAAAAGTGTGGTTGTGAATTTCAATATGAAAAATATGGCCTGCTTTTCTATCCCATTGTTTTATTGTCTGGGGATTCATAACTGCTTCCGCATGTGCTTAATAAATGAAAGGGTCGGCGATACTTAATCCTAGGATATCGCACTTTAAAATCAACCAAGTAGAAGGATGGGCGCGTCTCCGAAGATCGGGGCGTGACATCCCCTTTTTGTGGTATCAGAGCGAAGTTCAAGATTGGAGTGATAAGGAGTGTTGACCATGGGATAGTTGGTAAGAAAGGCCTTTAAATTCATGCTGGTGCATGTCTGTGTTAGCTAAGTGCTAAAATTGTTTGTTGTTTGAATCGCTCTGTTTCTAATTCGGTATTAAATTGGAAGCAGGTGTCAGTTGTTTAAAGTGACACTATGAGCGATCAGGAGTCGAGGACTCCTGCAAAGAGGGCCAGTAGGGCCGTGACTCGGGGAAGAGTGCTGACTAGAGTTGGTACCCGAGGAGGCCGTGGTTGAGCGCCAGCACAAGCTAGCGCGAGTGGAATGATTCCACCTGCTGTAGATGCTAGAGTAGCATCACCTCCTGTTAGTGCTGGGGTAGCAGACCTAGGTGAACAAGGATTTGTCGGAATCAACCAGGCTCTAGATGCTATGCGAGAAATGATGGGGCAACAGGCTCGAGATCAAACTGCCGCCTTTACTGCCGCTGTTAAAACTGCCGCCACTGCCGCTGCCAATGCTGCCATTGCTGCCGCAGCTGCCGCCGTACCTACTGCTGCACCTGTAGTTGCACCTACCGTCGCCCCTACTGAAATATTACCAGGAGTTATGGCCACTGGGAGGCCGGTTCACCAGTTAGTGGATCAGTTCTTAAAGATGAATCCGCCAAAATTCATGGGTACTGGAGACCCTGAGGCCGCATCCCTATGGGTACAGGATTTAGAAAAGGCATTTGCACTTCTGATGTGCAATGAGGAGGAAAAGGTGTTACTAGCTGAGTACCAACTTCAAGGTAACGCCAATATATGGTGGAGATCCGCCAAGGATATAATATTCCCAGAAGGTGTGGTCCAAGTGTGGGACACCTTCCTTAGCGCCTTTAATGATCAGTACTTTTCCAGTACTGCTCGGGAACAAAAGATAGAGGAATTCTACCGTCTCTGCCAAGGAAGCATGACAGTTGACCAGTATGGGGTCAAGTTCGTAGAATTATCACAGTATGCTCCTAAACTGATAGAAGACCCTGAAGAGAAAGCTCGGAAGTTCAAAAGCGGTCTTCGTGCAGAATTGAAACAACCTCTGCTACCATGGGACTTGAAAGATTACAAAGAGGTTTATCGGCGAGCCCAGATGATAGAGCAAGGATTGAATGAACAAGTTGCTTCATCGGGATCAAGGTTTAGCTCCCATCGAGAGAATATCCATCAAGGAAAAAGACCCATGCTTGGAAATAGATTTCATATCCCGTCCAACGGGAAGGGTGGAGTTGGCAAGTTTGGGCCAAGTAGGAATGATTTATGTCGCGCTTGTGGAAGTCGACATGGATCAAACCAGTGCCCTCGAAGGACGGGCACCTGTTTTGAATGTGGCCAACAAGGCCACATAGCCAGAGACTGTCCTAGAAAGTGAAGAGGACAACCACAATTGCCGCCATCGCCACCTTTGGGACAAATCAGAGGGTATGCACCTTAGAACGCATCGCAAGGAGGTCAGCTGAGACCACCAGTTCAGGGTACAGTGTACGCCATCACCGAAGGACTAGACAAAGGGAAAGCACCGCAGATAGAACACCACTAGGATGATGAAAAGAACAGGAATGGACTGACTAGGCACCGAGCAAAGGAAGAATGTTTTTGAGGTGTTGTTATCATAGTAGAGCAGCGGGATTTTGAGTGAAGGTTGTGAAATTTCCGTTGTTGTAATAAAGTGGTAGGAAAATGAATCTCTAACTATAGTTGTACTTAATGGGTTTGCCTATGTATAACTTTGATACCGTATATGAAAAGATTTAGCTCGAGGAGCTTTTGTGTAATGAATTGTTGTTGCAATGTGATATAGTTTAATCCATTGAAGGAAGTTATATTGAAGACAGCGTTATGAGTTAGAATTTTAGAAGAATGGTGATCGAGATGGCTTGTATCACCCTGGAAAGACGCTTCACTTGACAAACCAGAATGTTTAGAAAATCTTGCAAGAGGATACCGGTAAGGGAAAAGTTGACGTTAAGATTTCATATATCAATTTTTGTGTGAACTTCCAACTTTTATCTCCAAAACTTACTAATGCTTCGAATGTACTAACTCTTATATGAAATTACCGACTTAAATTTGAGCGGGCTTATCAAAATTTGTTAAATTATCAACTAGTTTGGGTTATTAAATAATATGAGTTAGTTACTGGCATTTTATTGTCTTTCTCCCTAATTAAGAACTTTTCTGTTGAATTGCCAACTTTTGTTTGTTTTGGTAAGCAACCCTTTACATTTATTAAATCTACGTAGAAATTACCAACCTAAATTAGTGAATTCACCAAATTTCCCTAGTTAAATTACCATCTAGTATCACTAAAAAACATACCAAAGATGATTTTTTTGTTGTAATTTGCCAACTTTTAATTTTTATTTACATTTACAACCTGTTACTTGCATTTCTTAGCAAAGCCTTACAAACTCTTTTTAAAAACTATTGATGTTAATTAGAGTGACTTACCAACTTTTTCACCAATTAAGGTACAATTATATATATGAATTATCAACTCTTGTTTGAGTGACTTACTATATTTATTTCTCTTTAGTTACCCAACTTTCTTTAGCTTCCTTAATTATTGCTTAAACTAAGCAGCTCTTAGAATGATCTATCAATTTTTGTTTAATTAAGTTATCGACCGAATATAGGTCACCAACTCTAATTTGAGTTAGTTACTGACATTGTTTTGTTTTCTTGTTTCATCGACTTTTCTATGAAGAATTGATGATTTTCTCTAACAGAAGTTGGTAATTTCATATATAAAAGCTAGTAATTTAAAGCATTTTGCGAAAGTTAAATAAAAGTTGCTAAAAGATTAAAAGACTGTTTTCTGTCAGAAATAAAAGTCAATAACTCAAAGATAGCAAATTAAAAAATACAGAAGCCAAATAAAGGTTGGTAATCAAAATAAAAATTGATTGATTATAAAAAAGCAAATAAATGTTGTTAAGTGACTAAAACAGAGATGGCAAGTCAAAACTAGTAGTGACTGATTCAAAAAAATGTTGGTAAGTTATTTAAATAAAGACTGAAAGATTTGTATAAGAGCTGGTAAGGTTCAGCTATCTCTAATAAATGCAAATAGAAGTTGGTTATTCGTAAACTATCAAATGGAGTTCGTAATTTCATTAACATGTTGATAAGTTAACTAGTTTTCAAAGAATCAAGTAATCTGTAATTTTCTTTTACCAACAGCTTTCTTTACACTTATCAACTCTTTTAGAGATCTATTAGCATGAAAAAAACATCAGTGTTTTGTCATGGAAGAGTAGAATCGTCCCTTCATATATATTAAGGTGTTACTTTTTATCAGAGTGAGGTTTTGGAAGAAAAACGAAGAGCGGGAATACTTCAAGGTTCTTCAAAACTTTTTGACTGTCGATAGAAATGAAGGATATAAATAGACATACTTATCCTAGTTGATATCGATTAAAACATTTCTAAACTTAGTTTGTTCTTACCTTCAAAAGAATAAACTCATCTGACCATTGATACATAGAGTTCATAGGAACTCAGCCCCATAAGTTGTCTTTAAATGAATGTCTTGACTGGAAATTCTGCCGGTGCTAGATTCTTATCCGTTTGGACAAGCTAAAGACAATGTTTTTTCACATCCAGAATTGGGCGAACTATATGCCTTTTTTTTGTTAAGTGCTTTCATTTTCCATAAGACGGACCTCAACAGAGAAAAAGATGCAAAAGAAATCTTCCATGAATCCCACTATCTTTCAATGTGTAATAGATAAACTAACGAATAAGTTGTGAGTGAAACATATAGATCCATTTAGTTGGTGATAATATTTTCAATTTTCATTTATTAAAGATGAGGAAAGACTATGATATATATATATATATATCACTCTTTTTATTTGAAAACATTTGGTTCTCAAAATAAAAACTGTTAACATGAATATAAGTTAGAAAATATTTGTGATTGTATTGTTTTAAAGATAGAAGCACATTTTGTCTTGCTTTTTTGTGGTATGGTAGGTAAAGGAAAGGTGGGAAACAGTTTTCACATGAAAACAATTTTCCATGTGTGACCAAAGTTGTCTTAAGAGGTGTTTTAGTTCTTTATCTGAAGATGTCAGTTCGTTTGATGCCAAACAGGGCCGCCCACCCAAAGTAAGATGACAGAAAAAGGGCTAATGATGGCACAAAGTGAGTGTACTAATGACTAACGTTATGAACGAGAAATCAGTGGAGATAAAAAAGGAACCAATGGGAAGAACCCTCTTGTGAAAAATGGGTCACAAACTTATCATCCATGTAATAATAACGAGGTCCATCCGAGAAGATAGAGCAGAAATCAATCCTAAAATATTAGTCGCAGGTTTTATCTAGGTGAGGATGATCTTGCTCCTCTCTTAATATAGCTGCCAATAACCACACTTTGGAATCTTACTTTCACGTTCACGCCAAAAGTGTCTTGCCACTCAGGAGACCAAGCTAGCACCCAACTCTCCTACTTCGCTTACACTGCGTCAAACCAACCATGGAAAAGCCTATATCCAGGAAAGGCAAAAGTTATTCGTTGATATCCTCTCGCTCTCTCTCTCTCTCTCTCTCTCTCTCTCTAATCACCCAATGCATGCGTGACGACCATCGATTGGGAAAGTGGTGCTAAACGCAAGTGCACATGTCGATGATTAATAAACCCATTAAATACTAAAATAGACTAATTCTAAAATTTATCTAACATATCAAAATATAATTAAGAATAAATTAAAAAATGAAATTTGTAGACTAAATGTAGTAAATCGATCAGATAAATATGTTAGAGCATCCGATTTCACCATAACTACTAGATATGAATTTCATATTGTTGTGAATACAAGAACGATATCAAACATGTAATAGCGGAATTTTCTAACCTATTTACTATCCTATCTCTAGGCATAGCAAACCTACTTAGCTTATTAATCCACTATATCTCTATGTGAATTAAAATAAATATGAGTGTATTAAAAACTATAAATATTCCCGATTTACAATGAGTCTTTTGGATTACCTTATCATCGAAAACTACACAAATAACGCGGTATATTTCTATCCACGTTTAATTCATGGTTATATATTATAATGAGCAATTGCATATTATCACTTTTCAGTCTCAAACATGCACATCAGATCATTCAAGTAGTGGCCAGTTACTCAAAGGCATTGAACACAATAATATATAACTCACATGAATGAAATTAATTGAAAAACATAAAAATCATGAAATTCACATCATCATGGTTAGGCTACACCATAGTCCTAACAAAAGAAAATTAGAACATAGTAGAAGAATAAATAAAAATATAAATCAAACCCGGCATCTTGAATCAAAAAACAAGGATTCTGTCATCACTTTTATCTTCTCTTCAAAATACTTGAAAAGCTCTCAGAAGAATAAAAAAAGATCTAACACAAACCCTAGTTGCTCTCTCTGTCTCTATTTATAGGATATATCCAAAATATCTATCTCCCAACGCTTGCAGATAACATTGGAATCAAGAAATTCTTGATTTGATATCCATCTTCCACTGCTGCTTTTATTTGAATTCCTGATAGTTGTCATTCTTTTCCTTATCCTCTCCATATCTCATTTTTCTGCATAAACAAGGAAAATTTAAATAATCAAAAGGAAATCCAAATATTTTCTCATATATAATGCATTAATCGTTGCCTAAATTAGGTAAAGTAACTCTATTTTTATAGAGTTATCATGCATCATGTCCATTGAAGTGGTATGCAATTATTGATTCTCCTTCCAATAAGTTTTCATAATTTTAAATATCAATCCCACTATATACAAATGTATATGTAAAACTGTAATTGACTGTCATATACTGTCACGGTTCACAATATTGACACAATAATTATTATGACACCTAACATATAGCTTATGAGAGTAGATTCTTTGTTTCCTTAGACAACAATCTAGAGCGATTGAGTACTTCCATGTGGAGTGTTTCTATAATGAAGGTGGCAAGAAGTTATCTGGCGGAGAAGAGGCGAAGGCAAATTCCGAGGTCAAACTGTATTAGGATTCTTTTGTTGATCTTAGTGTCCGTTTTGAGCGGTGAGACAAATAACTCGGAAACCCTAGTTGCCTAAAACCGCCAAAAAGAAGCGAAACCCCATATAAGAAAGATAAAATAACGCATGCTGGAAGTTCAGAGACGCCGGAAGCAAAGTGTTTCTATGTGAACCCGTAACCCCAAAAGGAAAGGCTCACGCATCCTAATCGTAGATGCATTGAATCAAGAATTGAAAATATTGACGTATTTTTATAACTTCTCAGGAATTGGGCTGTCTCAATTTTTATATGCTTTTCATGATTATTTAGAGTAGGTCTCTATAAAGCTGAAGTATGGTCGCAAGAAAGATCCAAATAAGTTCATATTCTTTCAATTTTCATGTATTAAAAATTTTGTTAGCGATTTTCTCTTTTGCTAGAACATATTGTTAGGGATTGATTATCTCTAATTGAAGAAATATTTTAAAAACCATGATTTGACAAGTACAAGATCACCAAATAATGCTTTCGCCATAAATAGTACGAGACTGTGAACATATGGTGCACAGCAAGAAATGTCTTATCGCAGGACCAAGTTCACACCTCCCCCAGGTAAATCAACTAATCATTCGGCTTTCCCTTTCCGGGACTAGTAGAAGGCTAAAAGCCACGCAACATTTAAAATCACTGTATCCAATTTGATATGTACTTTTTTTCCCACGGCCATATTATGTATTGCAAAATTTATTTTTTTGGATTAGTTTATGTCCATTGCGAATAAAACATGTGATGGGAAACTAGTCCCGCTATAAGCCCATCCAATGTTCACTTCTGGTGAAAGATTGTTCACTGAGGAGGTAAAACCCATTCCTAGTAAAGCAAGATGTGTCTATATATGATGTGCAGCAATCAGTAATTAACTATCTCTAATATGTTTTAATGCAAATTTAAGGATATCCATTTGTAGCTATCAGACAAAAAGACATCAATCCGGCCCAAGTTCTTTGGTTGTTGATAAGACTAATCTAAGAACATTAAATTCGTCATTAGAGAGATGCTACATAATTTGTAAGCGTGTTCTTACTTTTAAGAATTAAGTCACTCTGAAGTGTTCTTCCTCCGGCCTCGTGGCTTGAGTGTCTTTCTCTTAAACCCTAGGTCAGGAATTCGAAAGATGGGATGGAGAGGGAAGAGGGAGAGATTTGCTATTCCCCTAGATTCCATAATTCATATATGCATTGATGTTTCAAGAGCACATTTACAGTAGAAATAATGACATCACAAATACTTGAACTCTTATCCATTTCACAATTGAGTACCTAAACTTCTTTTTCATTGCATTCAATCGAGTACTTCAACTTTTCAAATCGGGTTGAATGCGAGGCCTTTACTAAAGTTGCAAACGTTAAATGCTGACTTTTAACCTCATCCTCTCTCTTCATCACTCAACATCTAAATGGAGGTGACATAATTTTCATTGAGTAAGAAAGCCACATTGGCCATTGTACTTATTTGGTATTGAGTAGCCAAGTCACACAGTAAAGTCACGTCCCACGGTAATTCTTTTTAACGGATGCCTCACATTAAGTTGAATTTGGAAAGTTGTGGTAACAAAAAATTATTAAACGGTTAAATGTTTTAAGTGCTTCTGATGTCATTATCACTTTATGATAAGAGTGACAAGCTATCCTCTCCTGAACTTTTCAATTTTTTTTTTTTAATTTTTAGATAAAAATTGGACGTTTTTAAATTTTGTGTATGGTTTCGCCTCTTGTCTGCTAGAATCCGATAGTTTATCTTGCCGTGGAAGTGTTCTCTAGATAGTCTAGAATAGATGGGTAGGTAATTGTAGCATGGGAAACATAAAAGCGTACATATTGAGCCAAATTATGGCAAGTGTGAAACTCATTTACATACATCTTTTGCAACTTAAATTCATATATCATGCTGGTCATAAAAGAATGGCGTGTTTGTAGAATGACTCTTATTTTATTTTTTTAATATTGCGCTTACATGGCGCCTTTTAAATCCAAAACACTCGAAAGCTTTCAAACTTTACATGTAGGTTGACATATAATTTTTTTAAAATCTTTTGAAATTTGAACAATAGAGAGAACTTTGGCGGGAAACCATGAAAAATACATCTTGCTTATAAAAAGTCCAAACATACATTGAAAATAGACCTAATAAGTTAGTATGTTTAGCATCTCACAGAGCGCTTTCTCAGGTAGGTTAAATAACAAAGTACAATGAATTGCGGATCCTTTGTTCTTGACTAGTGAGGGGAAACAAAAACTAAGCTATGTCACTGATATCACATTGAGTTAAGTACATCTAAGTCAAATGCAATTTATATAGCTTGGACTTTGTGCGGTTGTATCACACGAATTTTTGATGCACTAAGAATATATAACTACCTTATTCCTAAGCATATGAAGTCATGCTACAAAGAGTTTTGATGGTATTGCAAATTACAGTGGTCGGGGAGAACAATAGTTGTGGTTGGTCATCAAAAGACTAGGACTGTATTTTGGCACTATTATATAATTTACAATCGTGAATTTTATTTAGTTAGTGGGAAAATGAATTGCAGTAAGTATCCATGTATACAATTTATTGAAACTGAAAAAAGATACGCAGAAATAAGTAGCCATCCATATATAAAAAGCTCTTCTTTCCTGGCCTCGAGATCTGATATACAGTAAAGATACCAATTGTAACAACTGTTCATTGATTCCAAAATCTTTTAGAAGTTGAGATCTCCACACCATGATGAGTTATCCGAGCAAGTGATCGCCAACGACAACCGCATAAGATTGTGCAGAAGTGGCAGATACTGTCCCTTACTTAAATTGATCATATGTAATTGAAACATGGGAAATAAAAACTCTAGTCTGAAAGTCATGGCAGGGTAGGAGAATAATTAATTGTGGACTGCATTGTCCCATGATCAAAAGATTCTGTCTGGTTCATAATCAGCACATGAAAAAGGAAGAAAGAGGAGGCAAAAAGAGATTTTTGCACATGAACATTGGACGTTCTCCTTCGGGCGAAGTAAACAATTGTGCATTCACACTCTAAACCACCTGCAGGAATGATTGTGTTTGCAAATCCTAGATCTTCGGTCCTAAAAAGTTACATCCCGAAATTTTTGTGTTCACACCTAATTTCCAGTTAAATAATTTGAGGCCAAGTAGTGATAATTTAAGGTCTCTCAAGCACGCATGACATTTATGTTCATGAGCAATTTATATGGACATCATTATCTTCCTTGCATTTCGATCATTCTACTGATGTTGTCCTATCGAAAAATAATACCATTCGACACACTCGTTTGCATTCCAAAGGTCTTATGTATGATGATGAATCCATTGGACGCGATAACAATTTTTCTGAATTGATTACCTACAAGCTACTCTTTTTTATTTGGCGAGCTTTTGAGCTTACCTTGACCTTTGGATCAACATGGTATTGAATGGACTATAAACCCTAGTTTCATTTGAAAAAAGCAAGCGGTTGGACTTTTTGATATTCTATTTTTGCACTTTAAAATTTGTATTTCTCTTAATAATTACAATAAAAATGATAGAAGTCATAGATTTGCTCATGATACATCCAAGATTTTTACTTGATAATATGTAAATTTACTAATAAGCTCACTTGACGTCTGGCCTTCATAGGACCTCATAAATCCACACTAAGGTTGTATTCCTTTGAATTGCCCAACCTCACAAGTCAATACATTGACATTTAATTTATACCCTCATATAAGAAAGAGAACAGGTGCACAGGTTGCAAATGCAGTTGGTGGATACTATGATGCCCCGTCTTGAGTTTCACTCAACAGACAGTATAAACAACACATAGCATATAATGTATAGTAGTCACATTTATTGAGCAAGTACATATTAACAAATTCAACACAATAGTTCGTTTCAATTGACATGGGTGTAAGACTAAAGCTGATTTTAAGGTTAAATGTATGCAAAAGGTATACGTCATATGAGAAAATGTAATTCTACACCACACGGATCCACTTTTATTTGTAAGTACACCATTGTAGGAATTCATCTGTCGAGAAGCATATCCAACATTCCTCGACGGCCGTGACAATCTGCCATCAAAAGCAACGAACAATGAATCGATCTTGTAGCTTGCAGTCAATAATATTGGTGGATCATAATGGAATAGAGAGTAACGTGGAATACGTTGGGGCATTTATTTGGCAAAGCAGAATCCTTACAGCTATCCACTTGCAGTTTTTTGCGCATCCAAAAGATATGCTTACACTAGGGTTGGTGGATCTTCGTGATATATAAACAGACACCTGCCCTCATCTCTCTCTGCACCTTCTTCATGGTTTGATTTCATGAAAAATCCTTAAAAAATTCTCCCAAGTTATATTTTAGAATTCGTAGAAACTAAAAAAGAGAAAAAGAAAGTTTGATATTGAGGACATGTGTCTTGGTATATGTATTTACTTACATTTGAATCTTTTTGGTAAATATGGTAACTAGAAAGTGTACGTGTCATGCATTTAATTAGATAAGCACGTCACAAAGTAAATACTTTCTTTTCCTCTGTAGCAACTCTGCACTAACATCCCCAAAAAAAAAAAGCTCTGCCCTAAAATTCTGATTTTCGCCCCATCACATTAACGGGGAAAAGTGCCAAAAAAAGTCCTAAACATTTTGTCTTTGTACCGATTTAGTCCTAAACATTTTTTTAGTGTTGATTTAGTCCTAAACAATTTTATGTTGTGCCAATTCAGTCATTTTCAGCCAATTTTGGCTAGATTTTGTTGACTGGACGCCGGCCGGCTGACGAGGCCTAATCGGCGCTAACGTAAACAACTTATAATAATATTTTAATATTTTAGAATTTTTTTTATTTTTTATTTTTTTCTTCCCTCTTCTTCCTCCAACCGGTTGGCGAACCTCGGCGACCGGCTAGAGGCGACGGCCGGCAAGGTCGAGGTTGACCTTGCCGGCCACCTTACCAGTGGCCGCGAGGATCACAAGGGTGGCCTTGCCCGCCCAACGCGAGGTCGCCCTCGAGGCCTTGGCAGTGAGGGTCGAACCTTGCTCGATGAATTGCCATTGCGGGGGAAACTAGGCGAAAATCTAGGGCCGGAGCCGCACAACCGAGGACACCCCAAGCTCCTATAAAACCCTAGAGACGACGACGATGAGTGGAGGGAGGAAATTTCTAGGGCGAGATTGGGATCGGGGAATGGAGCGGGGAAAGCTGGCCTCGTGCCGAGCTGGCGGGGCTTGCCGTCGCTGAATCTGGCGAGATCGAGCCTCACCGGCCATGGGTGAGGCTCGACCCTCGCCGAATCCGAGAGGGCAAGCCTTGCCGCCTAGCATAAGGCCGCCTTCGCAACCACTAGCGAGGTGGTCGGCGAGGTCGACCTCTACCTCGTTGGTTGTTGCCTCTGGCCGATCGTCGAGGTCCAGTGACCGACTGGAGGAAGAAGAGGGAAGAAAAAAAGAAAAAGAAAAAAAGAGAAAAAAATTCAAAAAAATTCAAAATATTAAAATATTATTAAAGTTGTCTACGTTAGCGCCGATCAGTCATGTCAACCGACCAGCATTCAATTAGCAAAATCTGGTCAAAATTGGCCGGAAATGACTAAATTGGCACAACGTAAAAAGGTTTAGGACTAAATCGGCACCAAATAAAGGTTTAAAACTAAATTGGCACAAAAACAAAATATTTAGGACTTTTTTGACACTTTTCCCCATTATCAGGTTTTAAAAGAAAAAATGGAAGAGCTCATTAAAAAATGTTTCTCTCTTCCCTTCTTGCTAACTGCCCCATCTATTTACATCTCCAAGAAAAGGCAATAACATCAAATTAGGATTCGCATCATAGGCATCGAATGCAAGCGATTCTAGCGAAGTTATAAGTAGGGGAGTTCCATACACTTTCGCCTGTATTCAAGTCATTCACGCTCTGAAGCAAATAAAGCAGCACAGGTTGAGATGGAGCTAAGGTATGATCAGTATTACAATTAGTTCACACTTCTCCTAACACTTCTCAAGCCAAATTCTGATGAAACGGACTGTTGGGAATAACGGATCCCCGAAAACCGGATTCGACACCGAATCGAACCCCTAAATCAATGCGGAAGACGAAGCCCAGGAAAACACGCATCACCGATCGTAAAGCACACCACGGATTCGAGCGTACCTTGTTAGCCACAGATTAAACACCAATGCCGAAGAAGAGGAAAAAATTCTGATCCGATGATGTCAATTTGCCTTAAAAAGGGAAACGGCGTCGCCTTGAGCGTTTGGAAGAAAAGAGAGCGTTTTTCTTTTCTTTTTCTTGGAGAGAGAGAGAGGGAGAGGAATGTACGTACGTTCTGATTTTTCAAGAGGTATGTTCTCTCTCTCTCTCCTCCTTTTTATACCTTTCCCCATCCACGGGGCCTTAAGCCCATCTCATAAATCCATCATCTCCCACTCGCACATGGTGGTACAAAACCAACATGGGCGGACAGGCCCTACTCAGCCCCATCAGAGAAAAATCTAGCATAGATTCTCACTTAACATGGTGGGCCGAACAAAAATCCTCTTTTCCTCTCTTCAGCATTCATACCGGTGAATAATCCGTGCGACCAGCATACTTTGAGAGCTCGTTGCCATACATCTGTTAGGAATATATAGCAGCTCATAATGGGCATCACATCCTGAGTAGATTTAGTATGCAGTACCCTAGATCGATCAATCACATTTATATCTCTCTTGATCTCTTTTAAACAATGATATATATATATATATATATATATATATATATATATATATATATATATATATTGTATTCACAATTATGATTATCACAAAGACAGTCATAATTGGTTAACCGGTGAATACAAAACTATAATGTGATTCTCCAAAATCGATCTTCCTCTTTCCTTCAAACTCTCAATTTCAGTCCAGCTCGCTTTTCTAGAAATGCCCCATTAGATCGAATCAAACTCATGACCATTGGCAACATTCTAAGATAGCAAACACTAAATAGAAATCTTGAGAATAAGTAAGAGTCGTAAGGGGACTAAAAATTTGAGGAACTCTTTTCCTCAAGAGTCTCACACGACATAAAAGTTGAGATCAAACTTTTGCCACTCTTATTGGTCGTCTCATGCATACGTAGTATGAAATACGTATTACGGTATTAACTCCTTTCCCATGGAGCGTATGTCTATACCTTTCAATACCGTACAGATGATAGTTCTAACATACCCAATGTCTAACTTGAGTTCACGTATCTACTCATTCACAAAATTCATTAGAACTCACATCTGACATCTTAGACAGATAAAGTAAAATATGTGGGGTATTTTACTTTCGGACATAGTAAGTATTATGTCCTCATCTTAACACTCAATTAAGGCGACATACGTGTTTTAAGCTTAAGCTCTCGATTATCACCTAGATAATAAGCTTAAAAACAGTCTCATCTCTATTTATCACACAGTAAACAGAGGTGATTACCCGTGCGAGTGGGCTAATCTTATATCTGTCCGACATACTTCTCAACTTAAAGTAATACACTAAGCATTAAGATGCATAAAGATCAAACAAAGATTCATAGGCATTAATGATGAAAACACAAATTCATCAAATTGTGAACACTTAGGGAAAATACAATATTCAGTACATCAGTCTCTACGCAATCCTAGAGATTTCATATGGCCACAAAACACATCTCTAGATATTGGCTTTATCATAGGATCTGCTACCATTCTATGCGTAGTATGTACTCTAAGTTCACATCTTTTCATGCAACCATATCCTTGACAAGATTATACTTGGTATCTATATGTTTGGTCTTGCCATGATATTTTGGATCTTTGGTATACGCTTTTTGCTGCTTGGCTACCACAGTTAACCAACAATAAATCTGCAGCACTTCTAATAACACCTAAATGATCCAAAAATCTCTTAAGCCAAACACTCTCTTACACTGCTGCTGATAATGCCATGAACTCAACTTCTATCGTGGACAAGGCTATACACTTTTGTTTCTTACTGCTCCAACATATGGTGCCATTATTCGATAAGAAAACAAACCTAGAGGTAGATTTTCTTTCATTTAAATCTCCTTTCCAATCAGCATTAGAATAGCCTTTGAGTTGCAGATCATTTCCTTAATAACTCAACGTATGATCAGCAGTCCCCTTTAGATACCTTAGTATTCTCTTAACGGCTTTCCAATGTGCTTGACCTGGATTGGATAGGTATCTGGTCACCATTCCGACTGCAAAGCATATGTCGGGTGTTGTACACATCATAACATATATCAAGCTCCCAACAGCACTAGCATAAGGAACATGTTTCATTTGTTCCTTCTCTTGTGGAGTCTTTGGATACAGACTATGGCTCAATCCTTCACCTTTTTGCAATAGGAGTGTCTATGGGTTTACAATCTTGAAATCTTAACTCCAAGAATGTATGTAACATCACCCATGTCTTTCATCTCAAAGTTGGAAGACAACCATCTTTTGACAGTATTAACCAACTCCATATTGCTTCCGGCAATCAGTATATCATCAACATATAATGATATGATCACAAATTGATCATTGGATCTATTGATATATACACAATGATCCTCGTCAATCATTGCAAAATCATATGCCACTATGGCATTATGAAAATGTATATACCTTTGTCTCGATGACTGCTTAAGGCCATATATCGACCCCCAAAGTCGACATACATTTTCTTCTTGGCCTTTCATTATGAAACTAGCAGGTTGTTCCATATATGTTCCTTCCTCTAATTCTCCATTGAAGAAAGCAATCTTTACATCCATTCGATGTAACTCAAGATCCATACTAGTCACTATTGCCAGAATAATGCGAATTAAGGTAAATCTCATTACAGGAGAAAATGTATTTTCATCATCAATTCCTTCATGTTGATTATACCCCTTCGCCACAAGACGAGCCTTATGCCTTTCTATTGAGCCATCAGCCTTTCGCTTTATTTTTGAGAACCCACTTGTCCCCAATAGCTCTGCGTCCCTTTTGGAAGATCAACTAGTTCCCAGACTTTGGTTTGATTTTGTTGACTCCATTTCCTCTTTCATTGCATGAATCCATTTTTCCTTATTAGGGCAATTTAGAGCCTCATTAATATTTCTTGGCTCATCCTCATCTTGTGGAGCAACCATAAAAGTTTCCCCTTCAATGCCAAAACATTGACGGGGAATACTTTGGCGACTTGTTTACCGTATGGGAGATTGTACACTTAGCACATCATTCCCCATCATGCTCCCACTTGGATTAGGTAATGATGATGTCGTCACATCAGGTGGTTGCAATTGAGAATGAGTTGAATTCAATTCATTATATTTCATATTACTCCTACTTGAACGAACTCCACCGACATCATTATCTTGATCCAAGGTTTCAAATAGGGAGTTATTTTCCCTTATTTCGACCCTCTTAGAAAATTCATCCACTAAAGATGTGACATCCCGTGATTCAAATTCAGTTATACTCCCACTTTCCTGCTCACCTATGAACACATACCTTTTTGAGTGTTCTCAGTATCTCATGAAAATACTCTTATTTTCTTTGGGACCCAATTTCCCAAAATTGTGAGGACTCATGAATATAGGCAGCACAACCCCATGGCTTAAGAAAACTTAAGTCCGATTTTCTAACTGTCCATAACTCATATGAAGTGGAAATAACTGATTTGGAAGGCATCCGGTTAAGTATATTGGCAGCAGTTAACAACACATCACTCCAAAAAGTGATAGGTAAGTTAGCATGCGCCATCATGGACTTAACCATTCCAGTAGGGTTCTGTTTCTTCTCTCCGCAACACCATTTTGTTGAGGAGTATATGGAATAGACAACTATCTTTCTATTCCTTTTTCATCACATAATTTTCTGAACTTATCAGATAAATATTTTCAACCTCGATCGGATCTAAATACCTTTATTTTCTTGTCTAATTGATTTTCTGCCAGATTCATAAACATTTTGAAACAACTTATGCTTCAGATTTATGAGAAATCAAATAGACATATCCGAATCAAGTAGAATCATCTATAAAAGTGATGAAACAAATAGCCCATTGCCTTCCTCTCATATTCATTGAACCACAGACATCAGTATAGATTAAATGCAGAAGAATTCAGCTCTTTTACCTTTTCAAATGGTTTCCTTGTCATTTTCCTTACTAGGCAATGCTCACTTATGGACAAATCAACTTTTTCAATATTGCCCAACAAGCCCTTTTTGGCTAGTTTTTTTTTTTTTTTTTTTTATCATATGTTGTTGGCCCATATGACTAAGTCTAGCATGCCACCATATTCACATCATTATTATATTATGTAGAAGACGTGAAACAAGGGAATAACATATTGACATCACCACAGTCAACATTTAGTACAATAAAACCATCTAGAGAGTGACCACAACCATAGTAGTTTGTATCTAAACACAAATCTAAACATTTATTATGGAAGTTCATACCAAAACCAAGCTTAACCAACACTTAGACAGACACTTAAAATTTCGACGAATCTCTGGAGCATAAAGAACATCAAGGTGCGTCAACCACTCATGTTCAATTGGTCGGTGCCAATTCCTTTACATCAGCTCTAGAGTTGTTTCCGATATGGATCCACTCAATTCCAGTTGGTACTCGTCGGAATTCCACAAAGGATCCTATATCCTTTGCTACATGGTCTGTCGCTCTTGAATCTACATTTCACAAAGGATTGGATTCAGCCTATAATGCAGAACTTGACACATAAGCAAAGTTCTCAAATGTACAAGAGGTGCATTCCTTCTTTGGCTCACGACAGTCGTGAGCACAGTGACTTCTCTTGTCACAATTGTAACACATCACTCTTGACATTTTCTTCACTTGAGGACGTTTTCATCTCTTGTGTTGGTTAACTCTTGATTTCTTGCAATAAGGACTTGATCCTTTGCATTCCCACATATTGAACGAATCAATACGTTTGCGCTTAGAGTACAAAGCCCTTTCTGAGCTAGAACCAGCATAGCAAATGTCTATTTTCGGCTCAAATACCGTTAGGCGGTCCTCTACTAGCTCAAGGTGGTGCACGACACCCTCAAGATCTTCCATAATGTGGTTCAAGAGCTTCTAGTGCTTCTTGCTTTTTCAGCACATATTGAATCTTCATATTCAATATTTCACAATTATTGCCGTTCATATCAACAATCACGTTCTTAGTTGCTAAGCCATCGTTCTGAACACATCGGACATACATGCACGAATAATTAATGCCTATCATTTATGCATCCCTATTTGCATAGACCCATCATATTAATAAATAATTTCAAGTAAGGCTTCAGAATCAAAAGGTCACTATGTTTCCAATCATCCTCCAAAAATCCTAACTTAAAACTATCATTAATATGATTATCATATACAAAATCAATTCTATGAAGTTACAAAAAACTTCTATTACTACCCACAGCTAATTACCCATAGCAACTAGCAATAACAGAAAGCAAATAAAATCTAATATCCAATAAAATAACAATGCTTTCACATGATACGACTAACATATCAGTTGTTACATCAACAACAATCAGGTTGTAAACATTACAAAATTAATCAAAGAAATAAATAGGGAATGTCCCTTCTAATCTATCGGTCAAAATATCTCGAGAAATTTGAAGGCACATTTGCCAACCATGGAAAAACTTTTGGAGAGCTATTATGTCGCCTCCAAGGCGCATTCACTCGGCTCCATGTGGCGCTCAATCTAAGGGTTGAAGTTTTGGCCAACTCAATCCTATAGTGCTCTCTCACAAAAGCTTCCACCAGCTTCCTATAACCCGGGACCACGTTGACCTCCCATAACCGATCCAACACTGCTTGCCATTCAGGTGGAAGAGTGTTCATCAAAGCCGGTACCTTCTCAAAATTCGGCATAAGATAACCATTCCAGATGATTTCCTGTATCATCTGATTGACCTTGATCACATGTGATACTAAATCACCATCATGCCACTAATAATTGGCTAATTCAAACATCAGCCTTTTAAGTCTTGCATTTCCCTCGTCCGTTCTCGGGATTGCAGGTATCCTTGCATAACGCATCATAGTTGTAGAATTAAAAATGGATCACTTATAATCCATAATTAATATAAGAGAAAATACATAAATTTCCAAAATTCATGCAACAAATGCAGACTTAAAAATGGATTACTTATAATCCACATAGGCATGACTGAAAAAGAAAACAAATTCCTTTTTTTTTTTGGGTCAACGGTCAACGGTCAAAGTCAATGGTCAACGGTCGTCGGTCAACGGTCAACTAGTCAACGGTCGGTCACTGTCAACGGGTCCGGTCAACGGGCGCGCGGGTCGGACCGGTCGGACCGGTCTCGACGGTCGAACCAGTCGGACCGGACGGGCCGTTCGGACCGCTCGCGCAGACCGACGCATGTGCCGCGCGCGTGCGGGGATGACGTCACGCAGACGTCATGCGGCACGTGCAGGACACGTGCCTCGTCCGTGAGTCAGGTCGGGTCACCGGTCGGGTCGGGTCGCCGGCGGTGACCGGCCGGCCAACCGTCGTCGGCGATGACGTCATCAGTGACGTCATCCGAGCGGTTACCGACCGTGGATGACGTCACGATGGCGTCATCCCGTGACGTCAGCACGTGTCGGTCCGTGGACCGGCGCGTGCCGGTTCGCCGGCCGCCGGCGCGCACGTGCCGGTTCGCAACCGGCGCGTGTGGCGCACGCGCTGGCGAAGCCAGCGCTTCCAGGCGCGTCGCGCCCACGCGCAGCGGCTTCTGGCCGCGCGTGTGGGCGCGTGCGGAGTCTTACGGCGGCGTGCGACCACTCGCCGAACTTGTCTCGACGTCGCCTTTCTCCCAGTGCCTTCAGAATTTGATTTCGACTTACGAAAACTCAGAAAAATGGCCGAACAACGCTCGGGTGTCGGGATTTTTGCCCGGTTCCGTACGGCCGAAGTGATTTCGCGAAAAATCAATCAAAAAACATCAGAATTGATCGGGAAAAACGTGAACTAGGGCTCTAATACCAATGTTGGGAATAACGGATCCCCGAAAACCGGATTCGACACCGAATCAAACCCCTAAATCAATGCGGAAGACGAAGCCCGGGAAAACACGCATCACCGATCGTAAAGCACACCACGGATTCGAGCATACCTTGTTAGCCACAGATTAAACACCAATGCCGAAGAAGAGGAAGAAATTCTGATCCGATGATGTCAATTTGCCTTAAAAAGGGAAACGGCGTCGCCTTGAGCGTTTGGAATAAAAGAGAGCGTTTTTCTTTTCTTTTTCTTGGAGAGAGAGAGGGAGAGGAACGTACGTACGTTCTAATTTCCAAGAGGTATGTTCTCTCTCTCTCTCCTCCCTTTTATACCTTTCCCCATCCACGGGCCCTATTCCCGTGGGCCGGGCCTTTTTGGGCCCAAATTGAGCAGATGGGCCTTAAGCCCATCTCATAAATCCATCACGGACCATTTACATTTCATGTCTCTCGACAGTTTTTGAATGCATTAAGGAGTAACCAGGCTCAATACATGCATGTCGAGGAAGACCACATCGTCGGAAATTCTCTGCACTGACGTTTTGGGCTCTTTGTAGAAGCACCTTAGAAACTTTTTCTTGCACACCTTACTCATTCTTTTCAATTAAGTGAAGTGGATCCAACCCAATATGTTGATCATTATCAAACAAAGCTTGGTGCGAACAGTTTCGTGTCAAACTATAGTACTTCTCATTGCATTCGATTCATCATGATTGATGTTCTAATCTAGATGCGAATACAATGAGCATTAGATGCCACTCCATTATATCTTAGAGATTAATATATTGTCGTCACCGAGTTTCTTTTTGTTGCAAAGCGTGACCTACCCACTCATCATGACAGAGACGGACATTGGATTTCGGTGAAAGGAAAAAAAGAATCTGCGACAAGATTTTTCTTTAGGTAAATATGCGTAACTATTTTTTTAAAGCACAAGTTCCTATGGCCAAAAACTTGAGGAGATTGAGAGTTGCCACATTTTAAAAAGAGATGTCCACTGTGGTGTTTACATTGTTATTTTCGTTCGAGTTTTTTAAGGAGCCAAAAAAGCGGGCAGCTGTAGATATTTGCACACTGATGGAACTAACAGATTAGAGAGTTAAAAGGATTATATGGCATTCATGAACTTAAAAATCATTCAACGGTTTAGATACCCAACATGATTACCTTGCTGAAATAGGCAACAATGGAAAACGATATATGTCCAACTTTTAATATGATGAGTTTATCTTCGAACCCACTAGAAAAAATGAGAGACACGATTATATCTACGATGAGATGCTTTTATTTTGCATATTATCGCAATATCAAGCTAGTGGAAGATCATTGCAGAATTCTAACCCAGCAAAGAATTAGTGATTTTCTTGCGAGGCTAGGGTTCATCCACGATCCAGAAGCCACATGAATCAAATGAATCCCCAAGTGTGAACAGGAATCGGCATTGAGATATTCTGATCGGGTCTTGAGTGTAAACACGATATATAATAATGCCAACAGTATTCGGAGCAAAAGAGGACTGGGGAATTGTATATTCCTATTTTGTGTTCTTACTGCTCTATAATAGGGAAAAGTACCAAAATAGTCCTAAACATTTTGTATTTGTACCAATTCAGTCCTAAACTTTCCAATTGGACCAATGTAGTCATAAACCTTTTCACATTGGTACCAATTCAATCCATCCGGCTAATTTAAGTCGGAAATTGCTAAATTGGCTGCCGACGGTCTTACTTGGCGCCACGTGGAATTTTTTAATGATTTTTTATAATTTTTTCAAATTTTTTAAATTATTTTTTTCTTTTTTCTTTTCTTTTTATTTTTATTTTTCTTTTCTCCTTACCCTTGGCCGGCGAGGTCGCCGGCCACAGGCTAGTTGGGGCAAGGGGCCCCGCGCCCTCGCTGGCCATTGGCGAGGCCCGCCGCGCCCTCACCGGCCACAGGCGAGGGCGTCGGCCCTCGCCCGATCCAGCGAGGGCACGGCAGCCCTCGCTTGTGGCGGGCGAGGGCACGGCGGCCCTCACCCAGATCCGAGCGAGGGCATGTACGTGTTCAGTGCTTCTCCTCGCAGCATCTCTCTCTGTCGCTTGCCACTCGAAGACTCTGCCCCCCAACGAGGGCCCTCGCTCGGATCTGGGTGAGGGCCGCCGTGCCCTCGCCTGCCACAAGCGAGGGCTGCCGTGCCCTCGCCTGTGGCTGACGAGGGCGCAGAGGTCCTCGTCAACCAACGGGCGAGGGTTTCAACCCTCGCCTGGATTTGGGCGGGGGCCGACGCCCTCGCCTGCCATAGGCGATGGCATGGCGGCCCTCACCAGTGGCCAGCGAGGGCGCGAGGCCCCTTGCCCCGACTAGCCTGTGGCCGGCGATGGTCGGCCGGCCGGCCGGTGACCTCACCGGCCAAGGGTAAGGAGAAAAGAAATTTTTTTTAGAAAAAAAGGAAAAAAATAAAAAAATAATTTAAAATTTTGAAAAAAAATTATAAAAAATCGTAAAGTTTGTCTACGTGGCGCCACGTAAGACCGCCAGCGGCCAAATCAGCAATTTCCGGCTTAAATTAGCCGGATAGACTGAATTGGTACCAATGTGAAAAGGTTTAGAACTAAATTGGTCTAATTGAAAAGTTTATGACTGAATTGGTACCAATACAAAAGGTTTAGGACTATTTTGGTACTTTTCCCCTCTATAATATTGTACGGAATGTCAAAGTTGTCTGCCAGAACTTGACTGGTTCCATCAATTAATTCTTCGGAATAGCAGAAAGATATGCAGGTGCTTAATTTAATTCCTCTGCACCTTTTGCTTCTGGAGTGTAACGAAAGCTCAGTGAGATAAAAGGCTGATTGCACTGCCTCGGTATGGACCCAAAAATGGAAAAGAAATGGAGGATCGATCTGCACTAATCAAGTAAATTAATAGATTAAAAACGATTTGCCGAAGATTTAATAGCATTGTTTTTCTACATTAAGTTGTATGCAAAATCCTCGTCGAAATTCTAGATTTAATTAATTTCTCGTGTTCAATAATATAACAATGAGTTTCACGTTATCCGATGAGTAAATAAATTTAATAGATCCATCCATAAATGACCACAACGTTTTGTTTCAATGAGTTAATTTAGTGAAGTTTAAAGTTTGAAAAATTCAAAATGCACAATATAATAAATGGAGTCAGAAATAATTTCCATCTGACTTTTCCATGCAGAATTATATTGTCATGAGTCAAAAAATACAAATGTTTTTCTATACTAATAAATTTCAACAAGTATTGAGAAGCGTATAAAAACTCTCACTGATAAACAACGATCAACGAATTTTTTCAGGTAACTTATTGATAATCATCTACAATTTTATTAGAAAAATCATAATTTGCAAATTTACAATATTTTTTATATATTTCCAATATTTATTTGTAAAACTTACTACTACTTTGAATCTAATATGAGACTTTGAGTGTACTAACTCTTATATGAAATTACCAACCTAAATTGGAACGACTTATTAAATTTTGTCAAAATATAGTACCCACGGAACTCGGGTAACAGGTGATTTTCCTCTACCCACAGCTTTTTGAATTTTATGAATTCTTCCAGAAATCTACTATTACGTAAAAAACGTCAATTTTTTTGGTACAAAACAATAGACTCGTCCCTTTGTCATATATATTAAACTGCTACTTATTATCCAAGCAAGGTTTTGAAAGGAAAACAAATAACCAGAATGCTTTCAGAATCTTGACAACCTTCAGCATTTGACTCTCAATGCAAATGAAGGATATGCATCTAAATTAAAACATTTATAAACTTTGTTTGTTCTTGCCTTCAACAGAATAATCTCGTCTAACCTTATACATAGAGCTTTTAGGACCTCAACCTCGTAGGTTGTTTTCGAATTAAAGTTTTGATTGGAACCTCTGCCAGTGCCAGATTCTTATCTGTTTGCACAAGTCAAAGACAATACTTTGCACATCCAGAATTAGGCGAAGCACATGCCTTTCTTGGTTAAGTTCTTTCCCTTTCCATAAGATAGTTCATTCCGTATCCTACAATTAAACTAATGGACCTCGGCCGAGGAAAAAAAGAGACGAGAAATATACCATGAATCTCTCTATTTCTTTACGTGTCATGTATAAACGATCAAAGAAGTTGTGACTGAAACATATGGCGACCCATTTAGTTTGTGATAATTTTTTTTTTATAAATTTTCACTTTTTGAAAATGAAAATGAACTATTATATATATTTATTTAATTTTTTTGGGAAAACACATGGTTCTAAAAAATCTTTCAACATGAATCAAAAATGAAAGTATCTGTGGTTATATTATTCTAAAGTTAAAAAGCACATTATCGTGAATTCAAAGTAGATCGGGTTCTCATTCGAAAGAACAAATTTTGAAAACAACTCTTTTCTTATTTTTGTGGTTTGGTAGGTAAAAAGGAAAAAGTCGAAAACAGTTTTCACTTGAAGACAATTTTCAATATGTGACTAAAGGTGTCCTGATGATTTAAATTTTTTCATTTGAAGATGTCGACCGAAAAATCGACCAGCTCTTTTTATGCCAAGCAGGCCCACCCAAAACAAGCTGCCAGCAACTGTCGGGAAACGACGGAAGATGACACGGAAAACCCTATGGTGGCACAAAGTTAGTGCGCTAATGTTATGAATGAGATATCACTAGATTTAATAAGGAAACAATGGACCACCCCTCTTGTGAAAAATGTGTCACAAACTTAAGGACAAGGTCCATCTGAGAAAATATAGCAGAAATTATTTGTAAAATAATACTTGAAGGTTTCATCTAGCCGGGGATGATTCTGCCTCCTCTCGTAACATAGCTGCCAATGACCACACTTAAGATTTGCTGTCTTCCTCTCCCGTTCTTGTCAAAAGTGTCTTGCCACTCAGGAGACTAAGAGAGCACCCAACCTTCCATTTTCGTTTATATTCTTTAACAAAATATGGAAAAGCCTTTATCTGGGAAAGGCAACTTAAGACATCTATATGTGTGTCTGGATCTATATTATATGTACGGTTTGACATCTAAAATATATATAGAGTAGAGCAGAGTGGAGAGTCAAATTTCATCGGGCGGAATTGGACGAAGTAATATTGTCTGCGTAAAGCAATTCATAACAGTATTTTATTTGATGCACGCATTAGCAAGAGGTGGGTAAACGTCAGGCACGTCATGCACGTCATGTCTGATGAAAGTAATAGATGACTGCCAGTTCTCCTCTCGATCACTTTTCATACCGACGCCACTATATGCGTGTGTGTGAATATGTTAAATTATATATAGCAGTCACATCATCTGAGTTTTTGTCACGATGCAGGACTTGATCCAATGATGATTATTACACCGAACACATGGCTTGTAAAAGTAAATTCTTTGTCCTCATAGACAAAAAGCAAGAGCCATGAGTTTTCCCATGGGGAGTGTTGAATAGTGAAGGTGGCTAAATGTTATCGGGAGAAGAAGTGGCGAAGGCAAGTTCAGAAGTCAAATTATGTCAGGACCCTTTTGTTGATCCTAGTGTCCGTTTAGAGCAGCGAGACAAGTATTCTGGAAACTCCATTCTAATTCCTAAAACACCCCCAAAAAGAAGCAAAACCCTAAATAGAAAAGAGAAAACAACACATGCTAGAAGTTCCAGAGATGCCTGAAGGAAAGTGTTTCTATGTTTGAACCAGAAATTCCAAAAGAAAGAGTTAAGATTTGTGCTCACTCTGAATCACTTAAATGATCAAGCATCCAATTAAGTGGACTCATGTGGATCCACTAATTAAACAACAGCCTAATACTTCTTGCGTGTGTATGTATTAAATGAAAAAAGTGAAGATATTGATGTAATTTTACAACCTAATGTAAATTTATGCTATTAACATAAAGTTAGGTAGCTTGGACATCTCATCTGTTAAATATTTTTCATGATTATCTAATATTAAATACATGGTAGAACTCTATAATGCTGAAGTGTGGTCAAGGAAAAGACCTAAGCCAGTGTATATTCTTTCGATTTTCATGCATTAAAAATATCACTACCCATCGGTAACTTACAACAATTCGATTAGCTGTACTTCATTTGCAATTAATGGAAGAAATATATTTAATCCTTGATTTGAGAAGTGCAAGATTAATAAATAATCCTTTCTCCATATGTACTACCAGACAATGACATCTGGCGCACTGCACGAGTACTGTCTTCTTGTGGAACCAAGTTGGCACCTCCCCCAAGTAGGATCGACTAATTTCGGCTTGACCTTCTTGGGACTGGTAAAAGCCACACAAGTGTTGAAGTCACTGCACCCAATTTATATATAAATATATATTTCCAATGGATATATACTCATTCAAAAGTAACTTATGAAGGGAAATTAGTCCCGCTGCAAGTCCATCAAACGTTCTTTATCAAAAAATGCCCAGAGTTAATGCTTTTTCATATCTGTTTATAATCAAATGCTAAAAATAAGTGCCGAAGACAATATTCTAGGGTCCGTGGATCTTTTCCTTCTTCTGGCCAAATGGTAAGCGAATCTCTCTTCACTTAATAGCAGACCCCCTCTTTATTAGGGTTTATCGATTTCAAGGTGAGTTAATTCTTACCCTAGAATTTGGAATTGGGAATTGGCCAACTTGGTCCTGAAATTGGACCTTCCTGAGGGGTCCAAGAATTGGCCAATAATTTTTTTTTTAAATCCATTATTTTAAAGGTTGCAAGTGTGTCTCGCTCTATAGAAGTTGTCATCCTCGGAGTAGTTATCCTACCTGTGCAATCATCATGTTTCACACTTACTTTGAAGTAAACCTCAGCAAAACAATTGTAAAATCTTAACATATGCACCAAGTAAACTTTAAAAAGGGAATTAGTTGTGCAAGCATAGCAGGGGTTCGAGTTCATTAACTGTAGACTTATGGATATCCAAATGAACATTGCTTTTGAATGTATAATAAGAATTGTAATATATATAAGTTCAGTCCAAACAGTTTAGCCCATACCTGAAGCCGGATTGATTGTCACTAGTTCTAAATTTTAGGAATCGAGAATCGGACCAATTCTTGTGGGAACTGTTCAAAACCGGGTCATTTGATCTGATTCCTAGATTAGAATCGGACAATTGCTCACCCCTAATGTGTATCTCTCTCTGCACCATCTTAATGGTTTGATCCTTGAGCAGAAGCTTCATAACCATGTGCTTTGCCATACCTAATCCAATTTCATTAAAAAAATTCATGAGCATTGAAATTTCTTTCTTGGAAATTTTCAGCATTCACCTTCAATGCAAAGACAATTCATGCATGTGCGTGTATATACGTACGTAAATATATATTCTGGTAGGAGTATCTATGAAAACATTTCTAAACGCAGTTGTTCTCAGCTTGAACAGAATAATCTTATCTGACCTATAAATGGAGTCTCTTGGGACCTCAACCTCAGATGTTGCCTTCACATAAAAGTGTCGATTAGAAACTCTGTTTTTCCAAGTTAAAGACAATGATTTGAATTTTACACCATCTAGAATTGTTCCGGAGGGTATCCGCCGTTTTCTGGAAGGTGTTTTCATTTTTCATACGATCGTAAATATTCTATATTTAAACAAATTGCATCTCAAACGAAAGAAAAAAAAAAAGGAAACAAAAAAGGAAAAAAATTCTAATGAAGTCAGGTCACTGGACAAACCCGCTATACAATACCAAAATGTACGAGAATACACATTTTTCCTGGAATCTAGCCCGAATCTCACTATTTCTTGGTGTATATTATCGAACAAGTTGTGATTGAAACATAGAGCAAGCTAGACCCATTTAGTTGGGGATAATTTTTCCGATTTCCAATTTTGAAAATTGATTTTCAAGATGAGTAAAAATTGAAAATACGTTTAGTTTGTAGGTAGAAAAAGTAGACAGTTTTCAATTGAAAACAATTTTCTTTATGTGTAAAGGTGTTTTGATTTTTATTTGGAGAAGTGAACAGAATAATTGCGAACAGGTCCTAATATAAGTTGCCAACAATTGGCTGAAACAAAAGTAAGATGGCAAGGAAGTCCTAAATGACCTTATACGCACCATGTTTATATGTTAAAATGTTAACTTGGATCCACACAATAAAGGAAATCACTTGATTTCTTCAAATTTTAATTTACCTCCTAATTAGAAGGATCTCATTTTTTCTCATAAATCAGTTACCTTATACGCACAAAACCAATGAAATATGGATGGACTACTTCGAATGCAAGCCAACATAGCATCCCAACAGCAATCATAATGTTTCAAAGATGACAAACTCCAGTACTGGATGATCTCAATTATTGTTGTTATTTTATCAGCCAATAAATGATATATGATCAACATGCCTACATGAATTGCTACGAATGAGATATCAAGAGAGACAAATAAGGAACCAATGGATCGTCCTGTAGTGAAAATGGGACAGAAACTTATCAAACCATCAATACCAACAAGTTCCGTCCGTGAAGATATAGAGCAGAAATCTTTTGTGAATCTGGCAGGTTTATCTAGCTCAATGTGCCTTCCCACTCAGGAAACCTAAGACAGCCCCCTACTCTCCCATTCCGTTTATATTATTATCCAAATCAAATGTGGAAAAGCCTTTATCTAGGAAAGGCAACTGACAACACCTCAATATATGCCTTCATAGCCAAATGAAGATTTGTGGACAACATGGAGAATCAAATTTGTATGATGCAACACACACAGACACACACAGATATATATATATATATATAGAGAGAGAGAGAGAGAGAGAGAGAGAGAGAGAGAGAGAGAGAGAGAGAGAGTACAAGATTAACTGATCAGGCTCTCAGCAAAAGGTACAAGATCAACAAATATAATGGTTTCCCCAAATATTGTAAAAGATTGTGAAGATATGGTGCAGAGCATATGTCTTCTTGCAGGGCCAAGTTAACACCTCCCCTAAGTAGAATCGTCGAATCATTCGGCTTTCCCTTTCTGGGACTAATAAAGCCACACAACACTTAAAAGTCACAGTGCGCAATAATTCTATACCTTTTCCGATGGCCATATGATGTATGCCACACTTATACATCCTTTTTTTCATATCTATCTATATGAATCAAACGCTGAAAATTGGTGTCAAAGAGAATATCCTTACACTGTTCGTGGATCTTTTTTTGTTGTTTTGGCCAAAGGGTAAGTGGATCTTTGTTCACATAAGAGCACACACCTCTCTCTATTTCTCTCTGCACCATCTCAATGGTTCGATCCTCATGCATAAGCCTCAAATCATGGGCTTTGCGATACCTCATCCCCATCTCATTAAAGAACAACTCACAAGCATTAAAATAATTTACTTTCCCTCTGTTCTTTTTCCCCTCATTGGAACCCTCAAATCCCCTCAAATCTCAACCTTACCTAAAAAGAACTGCACTTTGTGAGGCCATCTTCAAGACGACCGAACACTTTCTTCAATCTTCCGTCACAAGGAAGGCCTTCATTTAAGACCTAACCAAGAACTCGTAAGTCTTACCGATCTTTCTCTTTTGTCTTCTTCTGTTTCTTGAAGGTTAAGAATCACAAGGGTTTTCGGCGAAACGCTGTTTTTGGCCATCATCGTTCAATTCAGCCAGTTTCTTTCATCGCTCTTCTTCTCATCTTTTTCTTGGAAAAAGGAACCGTCATCTCTTCTGATCTAGAAAGATTCATTTCCAAGGGGTGAGAAGCCAAGATGGTGAAAGGGAAGATTGCGATCCGGAAGATTAATTGCTCGAAGAGCAGGCAAGTGACTTTCTTCAAGAGAAGGACTGGGCTACTAAAGAAGGCCAAGGAGCTCTCCATTCTTTGCGACGCTGAAATTGGTGTCATCATCTTCTCCTGCACTGGCAAGCTTTATGAGTACGCTAGCACCAGGTCAGCTCTTTCTCTCCATCAACAAGTAGATCTTTCTTGGTGCCCAATAGAAAGAGAAGACAAGATGTAATAATTGTGCTCAAAGAAATTGGATATTATATGAAATCCGTTGGTGTTCTATTATTTCCCTTTTCCGTCTAGTTAATCGTAGCCTTAGTTGAGATCGAAATTAAAAAAAAAAAAAAAAAAATTAGATCTTGTGGTCAAAAATAGGAAAAATTGTCTAAAAAATGCTAAACCTATTATGCAGCAGCCAAGTCAATCCTTAATTTTTCAATTTTGCTAATTTGATCCGAAATCTTTTGATGATTTCCCAATATAATCATTCCAGTCAATTTTGATTGAAAATTATTGACCTGGAAGTCAATCGTCATATGGCATAAAAACCATTGATTTCCATTGGAATTACATACTCTCATTTGTTCAATCATTTCAGCAAGATATATTTCTATTTGTGACCGAGTCATCTTCAGTAATACTCTTTTCTAATAGAATATTAAGGAAATGTACTTCAAAAGTTGAATTTCATCAATTATTTTCAATTCTCAATTTACCTTGGACTAATTACCAGTGAAAGCTAAACTGGGGGAGTTTTCTTTTTGTCTTAAAACTTAGAAGTTCTCGTATAATTTCATACAAATTTTGTGAAAAAAAAAAAAGAAGAACAAATATTCTAAAAAATTGTCAAGAAAGTAATTTTTTTTTCAAGCTCGATATCTACTCTTTCACAGCTGACTATTTCAGTTGCTCAGAATCTATTTGATTACAATCTAATATTGGATGTGGGGATTGAAATAACCAGATAGGGCGAACAAGTCTAGACTAACAATGTATCTCGTGGATTTTTTTTGTTTAACCTAACAATCTGCATGGAATCTGTTCTTGAATTCTTATAGCATTTGAAAATGTTCATTCGTTCTCTCTTTGTAGCATGAATTCAGTTATAGAACGTTATAACAGCATGAAGCAAGATAAAGAGCAACAATCTAATACTTCTACGGAGATCCAGGTTAAGCACATGTACTTTCTAACATAGTAATAGCTAATTATTTGTTCTGTTGACACTTCATTTGACACCTACAAACTAAAGCTCTTTTGCTTAACCCCATTGGAGGTTCAATTTTAAGTCATGCTAAACGCTTGCACATAGAACTTCATGAACGAAGAAGAAATTCAAATTAATGATGGAGAGGAACCGAACAATTAGTTGAATTAGATTTGTGAAAAGAAGTTATATTATATCTCCAAAGCTTTAAAATAGCATATCATGAGACATGTATGCTCTTTGTATTCATTGTGAGATTGCTGTCAATTCTTCTAAAAGTTTAAGGTAATTGATGGAGGAATGATTTGACTCGAATCTTCTGGGCATGTGCATGTCGGCACTTGGCCAAAGATTCAAGCATTAAAGGTTAGTTCTGATTAATGACAGTCTCGGTAGATTTCCTCCATTTCTAATATCATGTGAAAAATTCTATGGGGGCACTACTCCATCTAAAAAATTATGATCAACGGATATAGGTAGAGCAAGGTGCAAATATATAAGGTAGAATGGAGCTTGTAAATGAGAAATGAGATGTTAATCCACCACTTAGTGCAAATAGAATGAGGATTTGCTCTTGAAGTTGAAAAATGGAAAATAAGATGACCAAGCTACTCCATGCTAGAACTTGACTACGGTACTACAGAAATTTTGTGCTCCTCTCTCAATATCTAAAAGCTTAAATAGGTAGACAGATGCATAATCGTGTGATTTTATATATAAATACTTTAAAGGTCTCTCTCTTCCCTACGAGTTCCACCAATTTTGTTACTACCACTTCCGAAACAAAATGGAGAGAGCTAGATTAGCACTATTCAGCGTAAGCATGTGAGTTTTAAGGACTAGAGAGGAATTAAATTTTATTGCAGCATCCAGATGTAAAGATCGTAATTATTTGCATGAGTCTAATTGTGTGCAATTTTTTTGCTCCATTAGTTTTTAAAAAAGGAGACGGAAAGCATGATGCAGCAACTGAGATGTTTGCAGGAATGCAACAGGTACTGCTTTTGCTTTACCCCATCATTAGTTACTTGGTTGCAAGTTGCATTTTCATCTAAGGATTAATTCAACTAGGAAATGACCGGCATATACACAGCATTTTCAAGAAACTATACAAGAGTGATGATTTTAACTGTTGGATTGGTAATCCGAAAGGTCATGTACAAGGGAACGAAATCAAGTTTGCTAGTGAAACTTGAGGTCCCTGCCAAAAGAATAATACATGTTATTAGAGCATTCACGATTGTATGTAAAAGAAAAAAGTCGAGCATTTGTGATGAATTTGACTGTGATTGAGCACACAGGCGACTGATGGGAGAAGAGCTTTCCAAACTAAGTTTGGAGGACTTAAAAAAATTGGAAAATGTCTTAGAAATGGGTTTGAAGAATGTTCGCTCGAGGAAGGTAATACACATGAAGACTCTATCACTCATTATGCAAGAAATATCCTGATTTAAGTTCTCCTGTTACGATAATTTCTTTATGTTTATCTACATAGGACCAGAGTTTCATGGAAGAAATGAGGGAGCTAAAGAGAAAAGTATGACATGGAAAAATTTCTCCTCTGTCTGTGTCTGTGTAATGGTAGATTACAATTGTTTCATCCCTGTACATGACTGATTTCTTGAGGGGTTACAGCTTGACCACGTCGAACAAGAAAATGGAGAACTGCGGAAGAAGTCGAAAGTCGTAGGCCGAGATGATGGAGAATCAGAGGGCGAGGTACATACTTTTTCCTTGAGCCCCATCGACCAGTCAGGGAATTTTAACTTCACTGTAAAATTTCCTCTCTTTTTTTAAACATTTATCGCGCACGTAAGTCAAAATAAAGGACAACGTCTGAACAATTTGTCAGAAAATAGACAAGTCGCTCCTGTACTTAAGATGGACTTTCTTGGAGACGAGTCACGATAATCGTTGATCATTTGATCAACGAGTGGGATGGACCTGGGTCCAGGAATTTTTTCGTTAGGTACTGCTAAAGCGCTACATTTCTGTCCATGCAAACCAATTACGGCATAATTAGGGTTATCCTTCTGGAATGAAAATTGCGTATTTATGAACTTTACACAATGGGATTGGTTTGGATGAATGGGGCCGTCATGCTTCTACAGACAGCAATAGCCTTTTTTTTTTTCCTCTTCAAGAAAAGAGTTTGAAACTCCTCAGATAGGGCTTCATGATGTAGAATTGTGTTGTTTTATTGCAATCGTTGAACATTTGGAATCCATACTTTTCCCAACTTATCAATAATTCAAATCGGTTCTTCTGTCTCAGTTTTCTGCAGAAACTAGTTCCAGGAAAGAAATGAGCAAGATGAGTGCTCAAGCAATACCCGATAAAGATGACAGTCCTGAATGTCTCCTTCTCCAATTGACCTTGCAACCAAAGCCCTATCTTTTGGATGCGCAAAAAACTGCAAGTGGATAGTGGTTAGTCTTTTGCTCTGCCTTGAAGGTTTTGAGAAAAGATACTGGTTTTTTCATATGGATTCAATTCATCTTCAATGTTACGCTTTACTCCATCATCAGCTACTAAAATTGCTGATTGCAAACTGCAAGACCAATTCATTGTTTGCTGCATTTGATGGCAGATAGTCATGGCTGTCGAGGATTGTCGGATATGCTTCTCACAAAATGAATTCCAACGATGGTGCACTTACTAATAAAAGAGGATCCATATGGTGTAGAATTATATTTTTGCAGAAAACGGTACCTATGGTGGAGACCCCTCAGTCCGACGGGAGCTGATACGTTTTATCACACTAACATTTCGATAGAGCTGGCAACAAGGCTTTGCTCTATCAGGCATGCATCAGCTTTTGCTAATTTATCTCCATACCCCTTCTCCACAAGATAGCCTTCTAGCAGTTCGAGCTGACTGTAACAACAAAATCAATGATCAAACCTTGTCCCATTGAATGAGATTGATAATTTTGATCTGACTGGGGTGATTGCAACACCATGTTAGCTACTGCATATCATGGGAAAATAGATCACAAAGGACGAAAATGTAGAACAAACTTGGTGTAACAGCTTAAGAAAGAATTGTTGATCGTTATCTACAGCAAAGTAACCCCAGAAAGAACAGGATTGAATCACAGGAAGAGGATCCATTTATGGAAACAAGCAGATATTATTATTCCTGGCTACTTATTTTATCTGAGAACTGCAATTTGCTTCCTCATGAAAAAGACGAACATAAAACGGCCAAGGACATGATATGGCTTTTCAGAATCAAGCCTGTTTTAGACAGTCCTCGAAACTGTTCAAAGCAGGAAAAGATATAAAAGGAAAAGTGTGGAGAGGCAGACGAAATAAGCAGATGCACACACAGAATATACAATGTTGAACTGAAAAAGACGAGTTAAGCTACAAAAGAAGATTAAGAACTAGAGCTCAGTTTATCGACTAATTTGGTGCTTCAAACCTATCTATACCCAGATACGCGCTGGGATTAGCACGGATCGCGAATTAAACCAAAGACTGAAGAAAAATCACGGACAAGAAATGAGAATTACTCCTCCATTCAACTGCTCTGTAACTTGTCGGACGCGAGAAATCAACAGCAAAAGTCACCGCGAAACTGACCTCGGTCGGATGGCGGAGCCAAAACCAAGAGATGCGATTAAAAAGATCAATTCCCGATCTTCCCATACTCATTAACGACCCGTTTTAGTCATTACCCATCTCAGCGAAAGAAACAGAGAAGAACATGAAGAAGAAGGAAACCCGTAGATAATCAGGAAACAAATCCTGGACGAAGGTAAATGTTCATGAAAGGTTGCAGGAACAAGATGGTCGGGTTCATGCGCTTATACCCTTGGTAAAGAGAGGCCATTTCGGAGATCTCCTTGGTACTGAAACACGCCCTCCGCTTCAAATGCAAAGAGGAAGGCGAACCTCGGTGGTCTGCTCTGATTTCGTCGGAAGAGGAGAAGCTGTCCGCTCTTGCAGTGAAGAGTGGTCGGGTGGAAAAAGCGAGCCTCAGGAGAGATAAGAAAACATCACGGCAACTGTTCTCTTTTTAGACAGTTGCATTTAATTTAATCAGATATTTCCATGACGGCTGCGATTTCCTGCCCAAGGAACTACATGAATTCGGTCCTACAGTTAATCAGATCAATCAATTTTCCAGGGATTGGTTTGGCATATTTCCACGGCAAAGAAACATGGATAGGACAAATATTCAAATGCCAAAAATTTAATGAAAATTTCAAATGAAAGCTTGGAATGTCATTATTTTCTTAAATAAGAATCCAAAATAAAATTTTGTTTTGTTTAAATAAGAGTCTTAAGTCTCCAAATCATTTTCAAATAAAGACTTTTGACTGGTTGATAACTATTTTGGGCATTGGAGAAAAGGTATTTTAGTAAAAATATTATAAGTTATTTTTTAAAAATTTTCATTTTTTTTTTTTTTTTCCTATTCCCTTCCTAACCATCATTGCCCCTCATTGATGGCCAATGATGAGGGCCGCCCTCACTAGCGTTGAGCGAGGCAACCTAGGTGAGGGCGAGGGTTGCCTTTACTGGCATCGGGTGACCCTCACTTGAGTCTGGCAACCTCTGTGATGCTGGTGGAGGGAAGAGAGAAAAAGAAAAATGAAAAAAAAAAGAGAGAGAGCGTAAAAGTCGAAAATGCCCTTTAGCTAATAATGCTAGACTTTTCTTTGAGACTTATATGATTACTTCAAACATTTATTTGAAACAATTTCAACTTAAGGATTTTATTTGAGAAAACAATGGTATTTTAGGTTTTATTTGAAATAAGATTTGCTTTAAATCCATTTTTTTTTAAATGTAAGTACTTTAAGTCGTTATTTGGAACTTTCCAAGAATTTAATTAAGGCTAATTAAGCACATGTTAAGTAATGCACTGATAAATAAATGAATGAATGAAAGGACATAGAGTTAACTCCCATTGAATAATTCACATTCACCTTGGTACCGTTTTATCAATTTATGCATGGTTAATGAAATATTGTACAAATGTGTTTCACACTTGATTTCCTATTTTAGAAGGGTTACACTTGATTTCCTACTATGTACGAACCCTTCTATTGTCGCAACTTGGATTTCTTTGAAAATCTGTAGCAATCACATTGTCCTCCGTAAATGATTGAGTAGAGGTTTTTATGACAAGTGACCTTATTGATTTTGCCGTGTAAACTCTAATTTGGTGCTCCCAAGCAAGTGTCGACACAACATGTGTGCACATTTTATTAGTCTCTTTCTTATACTATAGTTTTTTTTTTTTTTGGTTGAAATTATACTATAGTTTAGGAGGCCACCTTCTAAGCTGTTATTAAATTTTAGATGCCCAGTTAAAAGAACACAAAATGCTATTATGAAATACATGAATGAATATTCATTATATTCATCTTATTTAATGTACTTATTATAGTACATTTGTATCATACATTCTAAATACATTTCCATGTACAATGAATATTCACCTCCCTATCCAATACATGTGTTATTCGATACATTGATATTAATGATAAGTACATTCTTGTTTTCCTATAAATAGGAGCCTAGTTTTTATTGAAGACATAATTGTGATATACTAGAAATAAAATCTTCTCCTTTGACTTTTTTTACTATCTTTGGTATTTGCCTACTTTCTCTTCTCAATCTTTTTATTCTCTCTATTACATATTTGCAATATTTTACAACACATTATCAACATGAAGATCTACCGACCGAGTAAGTAATTTTTGCAAGGTAGGTGTTCTTTTTATTACTCAACTTATACTTCACCTTCTTTTTTCAATTCTTCATTTTCATTTTTCTTGGCCCGAAACCAAATTTCAAATCTAAAAGTATTATTTTGCTCTTGAAGTGGCAGTGAATATTTAGAAATCATTTTAATTAACTTAAGGATTTATTTTTGCAAGGATTATGACAAATATTGAAAAGCCCAAATTCCACATTTTGAAAGTGAGTGGAAAGAATTATCTATTATGGTACCTTGACATGAAAATACACCTCCAAGGGTAAGGTATTGCTAATACAATTGCAGAGGATGGAACCTCAAATGAAAAAGATAAAGCAAATGTGCTGATTTTTATTCGCCGTTATTTGCATAAAAGTCTGCAAACTCAATATTTATCCATTCGAGACGTTCAGATCTTGCGAAGGAGGTTGATAGGTATGATCATACGAAAACTGTTATCCTTCCTCAAGCACAATATGACTGGCAAAATCTCAAACTGTAAGATTTTAAATCAATCTTTAACTATAATTCCGCTTTATTTGATATTGTTTCTCGGCTTGAGTTATGCGGTATCAAACTTGCTGATGTGGAATTGTTAAAGAAAACTTTCTCCACCCTCCATGCTTTGAATATTGTATTGTAACAACAATATCGGCAGCATTAGTTTACCACATACTCTGAATTAATTTATATACTTCTTATTGCCGAGCAAACTAATGAATTGCTGCTAAAAAAATCATAATTTTAAACCTGCTAGCCTAAAAGCATTGCCTGAAGCATATGTTAACTTTGAGAAAAATACTTGTCATTTTAAGGGCTATAAACGCATGCAAGAACATAATCCTAGAAAGGATATCAAAAATTTAACCACCCTAAGAAATCTAACTTTGGTCTTAATCATGGCAAAGAAAAGAAATCACAAAAGATTATTAATGAAATTATTTGTCATTACTGTGGCATGACTAGGCACTGGTCACTACTAAAGTACTTTGTTGACCTATACCAGGCATCTTTAAAAAATACGAGTAAGCATGGTGAATCCCATGCTATTGAAATCAACCCTCCTTATCTCCGTTGTTGAGACTCCTCTTACTTAATGCATCCCTAGATGTCTCTAATTTCTTTGATAACCAATTACTTTGATGAGGCATCAGATTAGTAGATGATAATTTGAACTTCGAATTCTATGATTCTAATAATTCCTTTTGTAATTGTTTTGCTTTAAATGTATCATGTTTATTTTTTTAAATTTATTTTATTATTTATTTTTGGTGACCTAAGGAAGCCCCGTACGCCGACAGTGCGGCGGAGTAAATCCTGGGGAGGCACGTGAGTCACCACCACCCCTCATGCCTCGGGTAAGTCACCCTACGATGTCCAAGAATCGAACTCCTCCCCTTGCGTTAGGGGGAGAAGCCCGCTACCAGCAACGCCACCCAGGCGGGTGGTAAGTATCATGTTTATTGTTCTCTAATATAGTTAGGAAATGCTTATGAATCTTATATAATATCTATTTTGAAATTTTATTTGACTCTATAAATAATATGCAAATTTTATAATAGTTGACACCTAAAGTTGTCAATATAAATGCAAATGGAAAATACCGAGAAAAAAGAAGATGTTTATTTGTTTGATAGTACAACAACACATACTATATTTCGTAATAGACATTTTTTCTTGAGTATGATATTGCTTAAGGTACAAATCCATACAATATTAAATCATGCTTCGAATAGTGATGGTTTTGGAAATGCCATAAATATTGAGAATGCATTCTAAATATTAGATAAAAAATGAATATACTCAGTTTCAAAGATGTACGTTATAATGGGTACTATATTGAGACTATTTATGAGCAAAATAATGAATATATTGACATTTTTTTCTAATAATATGGGCTGCATGAAAAGTTAGAAACTTCTTTTATGAATTTGTATTGTGTCATCCCAGGATACGTCGCCGACCCATTCATTTTATTACGCATGCGGAAGCGAAACAAATCCCCTGACAACAATTAACCTGGGATAGAAAAGCAGGCAATCAATCACAATACTAAACACTCATTTACAAACACATAGGCTTAAATACAACTCTGAGCTGTCTGCGAAATAGACCAGCTCGACAAAAGGGGAACTACCCTAAAACCAACTAGCGGGACACGATCACCGATACTTCAGTCTCCACCTTTCTAGACTTAGGGCTTCGGGTCCTCCACAACCACCATCTAGGGACCTGAAATTTTAATCCCACAACCGGGATGAGACGATATCTCAGCAAGTTCAACCCCCTAAACCCCTATTAGAAAGAAAATACACCCCGGGTGGCCTAGCCACATCACACAGAAGACTTACCTTGCCTCAGTTCCTTCCTGCAGATTAGCACAATTTCAAATCACTCAATCACAGATAGTAATATGAACTTAACAACCAGAACGCATTCTCTTTCATATAACCAACAACCGCGGGGGTCCTGATTATAAGACTAAATCGTTATGACACGTCCCATTCCATGCCACACAATTCCGTCCCATAATCCGACACATCAACAACGCTCAACATGCATTCCAGTTATTATTCACTGCCGCACAAAGGCATAGCCTACTCGCAGTTCGGCTATCTACTGGCACTAATGCCAGGCATCGCCTCCCCCCATGGAGCGCGGCTTCGTCAGTACGTCGACGGCATTCCCGAAGGAGCATGGGCCCAGAATCTACTGCGACCCGCATCCACCGCGTGGGCATCCCATATAGGGGCAAGTTCGGCTCAACAGTCCAGGACGATTCCTCTTAATTATCACACAGTCAAATCATACTCGGCCCCAGGACACTTTGCATTTCACTCAACGCTTCCACTTAAAATAGTGATCCCGGCCATTTTTCTTCATATTAAAAATATTCCATAAATTACTCACGTGTGTGGGGACACGCTAATTTCGAATCAAAAAGCCAATATCTCACTTTTTCAAACCCCACTATTTAATATAATCTTTAAAATTCAATTTTTGCATCAAAACCCGACACTTGGGTTTTTATCAATAAAATCTCTATTTATCACAATCAACACTCAATTTGCCACATACATTCATCAAATTTAAATTCTAAAGGCACAGTAGCGATCAGCACGAAATTCTGAGAATTTAGGGTCCCAATATAATTTTTCGAATTTATTAAATAATTAAATTTATTCCGAAAATTAATATAATAATAATATCCATAATTTTCACGATCCACGCTCAATTTATGATATCCAATCATCAATTTCAAAATCCGAATACACAGCAGCGATCGGCACGAAATTCTGAGCAACCGGGTCAAAAACAATTTTTCCGTTTTTTTTTTTTAATTTTCGGAATTAATATAATATTATAAATTTCCAGAATTTCGAATTCTTTAAATAATTCAAAAATAAAACCCTATTATGTCACATCAAGGCTTTATTTTAAAAATAAACATACTTAACTTTAAACTAAACACACTTTAACTTAATTAAACATCCTAATCTAATCATCAATCAAATAAACTAATCTAACCACCTAAACTTGCTTAACTTAGACTAAGCACACTTAGGGCATCATTAACCCTCTAATCAAGATTTAGTGAGTTAAACTCACCCGATTAACGAACCGAGCGGACCAAAACGACGAGGACGACGCGAGGGTCGACTTTCCTCAAAGCGGGCCGAGCATCCGGGCTCGGGAAGACGGCCAAAACGGGCTACGAAGGGGTTGCCATACCCATTTTCTGCAACTTCCGGTGGCTGCTGGTTGGGGGCGGATCCGGCGGCGATTCGGCGGAGGAACGACGGAGGAGAGACCAGCAGGGCTTGGACGGGCCGAGCGGAGCTCCGGCGAGGCCTCACGGCGGCGGGGACGAGCTTCGGCAGCTCCTAAAACGCACGAACCGAGGCTGAGACGCAGCTGGGCGTCGGCCAAGCGCGGGCGAGCGAGGAGCAACGGCTATGCGGGGCGGTGGACGGCACGCGAGCAGCGGGCGGCGGCGAGCGGCGGCGAGGAACTCCGGCGGCTTGCTGTTCGGTCCTCGTTGCCGCCGGCGTTCCCCTGATCCGCGGAGACGTCGAGCATGAGCGGGGAGGCGAAGGAGAGAGGCGATGGCGCGGGCGAGCGGCCCGGGCGGAACGGCGGGTGCGACGGCTCCGGCGACGGGCGTGCGGGCAGGCGGAGGGCGGCCGGCGAGCTGCTGGTCCGGTCGGCTTCCTGCCTCTCTCTCTCTCTCTCTCTCTCTCTCTCTCTCTCTCTCCTTCCCAAGGTTGAAGATGATGGGAGAGCCCCACTTTTTGAGAGCCAATTACCACTTGCCACTTGTCAAGCTCTCATTCGCTTGGCTTCAATCAGCATGACATCACCTGCATGATGTCATCTTCCACTATCTCCTCTCCCACAACATTATTCAATGGGTCCATTTTATTTTTCCGCCGGGGCATGAAACTTTGTACACTTAATTCAATCATTTCTCAATCAATTCCATCCAATTGAAGCTCAATTAAATTAACCCAATGTCACCACGCTTCAATTCAAATATTTACTTGTCTATAGAACCAACTTAAGTCCCAAAAGCACGACCAAAGGCGGCCTACTAATTTCTCGAGCTAAAATAGCCATTCTCGGATTATTTTGCTGAAAAACTCGGCTTGCATGAAAAATTTTCCCAAAGATGATTCAATGATCTTGAAATGATTTGTGACACACCCAGACTTCCAATTTCTGAATTCGATCTCAATTTCCACGGTTAATTTCATTTTGGCACGATACTAGCCGGCCCAACCTACCGGGTGGCATTTAGAAATTTTCATGCATTTGACCTGTGGTTGATCATCTCAAGCCACAATGTACATCTTTGAAACATTGGCGACTTTCCGTTCTCGGGGTAATCTCAAGGTTTCAAATACGAACACAGGGTACCCAATCGATAGAAAAGTCGATCCAGTGCCGATCGACAAGAATTGTGCAATTTGGTGGAATCACCCACACCGATCACACCCGAGTCGACGATCTCTAATCGATTTTTAATTGTGTCGCAATGACCCTTTTAGCATCATGATTAAGGCCTTTGAAACCTACACCACCACATCTTAGAGATTAGTAAACCATGATCAGTTTGGACTGTGGTATAATCGCCTTGGTCATCCTAGCATTTCAATGATGCGTAAAATAATCCAAAATAGAAAATGGCACCCTTTAAATGATATAAATATTTTAATATCTAAAGATTATAATTGTGAGGTTTGTTTACAATTAAAGCTCATTATCAAATTTTCTATAACAAAAGTTAATCTTGAATCCCATTTATTCTTGTAAAGAATTCATGGTGATATTTGTGGACTAATATAACCATCAAGTGGACTATGTCGATATTTTATGGTACTAGTGGACGCATTCTATAGATGATTCCATGTTTTCCTATTATCTATGCGTAATATCACATTTGCACGTTTATTTGCGCAGATTATAAAGTTCCGGGCACAATTCCTTGATTATTCAATTAAGAACATAATGATGGATAATGCTAGTGAATTTACATCAAAGAGTTTTAATACCTATTATACTTCACTTGGAATTGAGGTTGAGCACTTGGTTGCATATGTTCATATTCAAAATGGATTGGTAGAATTATTGATTAAACATATCCAAATCATTGGCCACACTCTATTATTGAGAACGAATTTCAACGATACAACATGAGGTTAGCAGTTTTGCATATGGCAACTTTAATAAGATTACACCCCACTGCTAGTTTTTTACAATTTCTCATTCAAATGGTTATTGGTTATGAACCAGATATTTCACATTTACATACATTTAGTTGTGTAGTACAAGTTAAAGAACGAAAATGTTAGGTTTAATTTATCGTCTATCATTAGATTCTTGGAACTAACTACCCGTGATCTTTTTACTGTCAGATTTGCAAATTGTCATTTCGATGATACTAGATTTCCATCAATTAAGATATCTACAAC
The DNA here is from genome assembly GCA_016097545.1 of Eucalyptus victrix. Taxonomy (NCBI): domain Eukaryota; kingdom Viridiplantae; phylum Streptophyta; class Magnoliopsida; order Myrtales; family Myrtaceae; genus Eucalyptus; species Eucalyptus victrix. The sequence continues at coordinate 10,399,841 of CM027843.1, forward strand.
TTCCATGACTGCAAAACAAAAACCAGTTAAGGTTTTTTCTTGGAATGAAAAAAATTGATCTTAGACCCAAGGATTCCTAAATGTGAAAATAAGGTGCAGCGCATAATCCATTTACAGACTATGGCTGATAGACTTCCTGACACATTTAATGATACTATTAGGGTAACGAAGTCTTGTCGCGACTTAAATTTCAGGTGTTTCACCTATGATTAGGCTAATAGACTACTAAGTCTAAACTTAAGTTGGGCTCTCCCAAGCTTATACAAATTTGCGACTTAAGTTCAAGTTCTTAATATGCAATTAATTTTTAATTATGAGTTGCCACTAATCTATTTTTTGTGAGTCGATTAAAAACCCAAATAAAATAACGGGAGATTTACTTTACTAGAGATTGTGAGTTCAGGAACTTAATTACGTTAAATTTCTCTAACGCCATTTCGGTACATTTCTCTTTTATTTTGAAAAATGTTTTGCAGACAGCTTGAATTTATTTTAATTCACTTCTTTGACATGTAAGGTGATCATGCGGGTATGCAAACCATCAATTTAACATTCAATAAAAGTAATGAATAAATTGCAGGACTTACCTCACAATAACGAAAGTATTTACGGTGTTAGATCATAATTCACATTAACAGTTCTATATATGGTTTCTAATTAGCACACAATTTTTTTTTCACTTATTTAATGAGAATTATACTTTATACAATGCATGTTAACGTGGTAATATGACCTAAATTATATAACATAAGTAAAATATAAGCATTCAATCTATCCTAAAGAATGAAATTGATTTATTCTAAGGCAATTTTTTTGGTATTTTCCATGAAATTCGAAATTAAGAAAAATGCAAAAATTATCTATGCAGGTTAAGATATGCTCCAATTCGTATTAGGAATTAGGTTAAGCCAAATCCTAAATTAAATTAGAACATTATCTCAACCAAGTAATCCTAAAATGCAACCTATCTAGGAGAAATTATCTAAACCTATACTTAATTAAAAAAAATGCAATCTTATCTTAACATGCAATGATGTGCAAAGAGTGCACTTATTCTAGTTTTTATTTTTACTTTTTTGGGTAAGGAAAAGAGAGAAAGCATGATTACCCTAATTCTAGTCTTTTCTTTTTCTTTTCTATGAAATTTGAATTTAAAATTGACACAAAATTAAACATGCAATTCAAATTTAAAAAAAACATTAATCATCCTAAATGCATGCATTTTTTTGGATTTTTATTTTTTTTATTTTTTCAAGGATTTGAAATAAATAAATTCCTATTCTGAATATGCAAGATAACCCTAAGACGAGGAATATTCTAAACAAACCTATCCTAACTCAATTTTTTTTTGGATTTTTTTTTTACGAAAATAAAATTGACTCAAACCCAAATCAGAGCAAGATAATATTGATATTCATAAATTGACGAATTATATCAAGATAATATTGATATTCGTAAATTGACGAATTATATCTTGTACATGAGATTAGATTGGCCAATTTTAAATAAAACCGCGAATCGAATCTCAAGCATGAGATCGAATTAGCGATTTTCCAAGCGATTGCGAGTCGGATTTTGAGTATGAAAATCGAATTGTCGATCCCTAATTTAAGAGGCTTCTTCATGTCGGGAATCTCGATTATACATTGGTGATTATTCCAAATAAATAAACAAAGTAATAATAATAAAAATAAATAAAAAAATAAAAAATAAAAATAAGAAATCTACCTAATTGGGATTTTGGGCTCCTAAACTAGGGTTAGCGAACGGCGGGGTCGCCGTTCGTAGCTCCGGCGAGGGCGGACCAGCAGGCGAAGGTGGACCGGTGGCGTTGGCAGCCCGGCGGCAGGGGACTTCGCAGCTGAGGCAGCGTCGAGTGCGCGGCGTCGGGCTGTGGCAGAGGAGTAGGTCGTCGATTAGAGGGGTGGAGCGGCTCGACTCGGGCTGAGGGGTGACAGCAGGCGAGCAGACGCAGGTGCAGGCGCTGGGCGTGAGCGAACGGTGCTCCGGCGGCAACAGGGCAGAGGCGGAGCGGGGGCGTCGTTGCCGGTGCAGTGGGTCGCTCGGAAACGCGGCGTCGGCAGAAGCGACGGCAGACGCGGCGACGGAGCTTGCAGGTGAGGCGGAGCTCCGGTGTCGCACATCAGGCAAAGGCGGAGCGACGGTGACAGGGGCGTCGCGGCCTTCGGGTTGCAGCGTCCGGCGCGGGCTGCAGGCGTGACGGAGCAGAAGCCGGCGTAGTTGGTTGGCGGAACGGCGATGCGGCGTCCGGCGGGACAGCTACCGGTGCTGGGCTTGCGAAAAGCAGACGCAGGCGGCGAGTGTGGCTTCCGGCGGGCGGAAGGCGAAGCGCGGCAGGCGGGGGACGAGCCCACCGGGGAAGAAGAACAGTGTTCTTCTTCCCTTTTTTTTTTTTCAAATTCTTTCTCTCTCCTCCTGTCTCCTCACGTCTCCTCACTGTTCCTCCCCTCTGCCCCCGCTTCACGTCCCCTCTCCTCTTCTTTCACTCTTTTCTTTGACTTTTTGCTTTTTCCCCATAACAATCGAAGAAAAAAAAAACTTTCTGCCCCAAAGAACGAATTTTTTTGCTTTTTGTTCAATTTTCGCCTAGAAATCGAGAAGAAGCCCCCGAAACCTATGATTGTGTTTGGCAGTAGGGATAAAATTTGAGATATGATATGATTTATCCTATTCTACGTTTGATGCTCACTTATGATAGGATAAAATCGAATATAATGGGATATAAATAGAATAAAATTATCTCATGAAATGCGGGATAAAGATGGATAGGATTTTTAATATTCATAATAAAAAATTTATTTTTATCAAATAACAAAGTTATTAAATTAAAAAAATTGAAATTATATTTCAATATAAATAATATTTGAATTCTAATTTAAGTAATTAAAAATTAAAAATTAAAAATTTATTTTAATTAATCTTATTTTAATTTATATATTCAAATTTAATTATATCTTATAATAAACATTTAATCTATAAATTAAATATTTATATTTATTATATATTTTAGGTATTTTTGTATTTTAGACATGTTAGTACGGTTTACGATTTGATAAAATTTTATTAAAGAATGATGAAAGGGGAAAAAAGAAATAATAAAAAAATAATATAAAAATAAATTAATCAATAGTGTTACAAGAGATTTTTACCATCTCCGTTTATGAACATTTAGGTTCATTTATAATGATATACCGTTTATATTAAAAAAATATACATTGTATGATGTGAACATATTCGACTTTAATATTACGATTCACCAAGTAATGGACAAGATATAAAAAAAATTATAGGATTTCATATTTTATCCTATCCAGTTTTATCTCGATTATAAATCTAGACGACCAAACGTAACCTATGTGTTTAACCTTTATATAGGCCATGGATTAGGGTTTTATGACGCAATATTTATTTTTGATATGATTTAGGATTGCAAAAGGATCTTTTTGAAATTTTAAATCCTGCAAAGTTGAGCTCGCAATATTTTTCGTACCTACACTATTCGAAAATATTTTAAAACAATTCTCATCATGTCTCGGAAAATTTCAAATTCCTATTTTTCATGAGATAATTTTCGATCATTAAAAAAAGGAGCTTGAGCCAATTTGCTTGCTTCATGGGCTTAGTCCGGCCTATTAATTTAAAACTAAAAACCATTGATTCGAATCCATCTTTCATCAGTCTAATGCAAATGCAAATTAAAAATAAATGCATCTAAAATTATATGCTATACAATTAATTAATTAATTAATTTTTTTAGGGGTTAAAAATTAATTCCTAAATTTTTTAATGCAATAAATAAATAAATAAATAACTGGGTCACCAAAATTTAGATGTCAACAATTTTCATATTCTAGCTACAAATGCTCCAACTAGGATAGTTATTCTCGAAGGATAGGCAAAAATGGATCAAAATCTCCCGCATTTAAAGTATGGTAGATCGATAGGATCAAAAGATATTATTCCTTAAAAACAAAGGGAAAAGAATCAAAAATCCGCTCCAGAAGAGCCTGGCATTGTGCTTACTCCCAAAGAACTGATTGCCCTTGAAGATGTGCAAACCCATGAAAGGAACACGAACCCCAGAATACTAATAATTCCATTACAAATTGTAATGAAATTTGGGATCGAAATGAAAGTATCATTGATGATACTTTTGTATTCTCAGTTGCTTATAAAATTATGGATAATGATTGTGAGCCACATTTTATTATTGAATGTTGTCAAATGCAAGATTGTCCTAAGTGGGAGGAAGCAATTAAGGCTGAATTAGCTTCTCTAGCTAAATGAGAGATTTTTGGACTTGTAACTCGTATTCCCGATAATTTAAAGCCCATTGGATATAAATGTATATTTTTCTATAAATGAAATGAGAAAAACGAGGTTGTCAGGTATAAAGCCCGACTTGTTGCCCAAGGATTCTCCTAGAGACATGGGATTGATTATATAAGACATATTCACTTGCGATGGATATGATTACATTTCGTTTTCTCATTAGCCTAGTAATCTCTTAGAGATTGGAAATGCATCTTATGGATGTTGTGACGACATATTTATATGACTAATTAAACTCTGATATTTATATGAAAATTCTTGAGGTATTCAAAATGCCTGAAGCATGCACTCTCCGTAATTTTTTTTTTTTGGTGACCCAGGGAACCTCCGAACGCCGCTTCGCGGGGAGAGTAAACCCTGGGGAGACACGTGGGAAACCACCACCCACGTGCCCCGGGTAAGGCGCGGTTAGTACTTAAGCAACGACGACGCCGTGGATCGAACTCGAGACCTCTCGTGAAAAGTTCCCTTGCTCAACCACCTACGCCACCACCACGGGTGGTCACTCCCCATAATTTATTCTTAATAAAATTGCAAAGATCCTTGTACGGGTTAAAGCAATCCAGCCGCATGTGTTATCAACTCTTAAGTGAATACTTAATTAAGAAAATGTACAAGAATGATCTTATTTGCCCATGTGTGTTTATTAAAAAATTAGAAACCGGATTTGCTATTGTTTATGTCAACAATATAAATTTAATTGGAACTTTTGAAAAGTTAGCTAAAATTGCTGAGTATTTGAAAATGGAGTTTGAAGTTAAAAATTTGTGTAAAACCAAACTTTGTTTTAGTCTAGAGCTTGAGCATAAAGCAAATGGAATAATAGTCCATCAATTAGCATACATTGAAAAATTGCTTAAATGCTTTAACATAGACAAATCTCACCCATTGAACACCCCTATGGTTGTAAGGTTTCTATCCTCAAAATGACCCATTTCGTCATAGAGAATCTGATAAAGAGATATTTGGTCATGAAGTGTCATATCTCAATGCAATTGAGGTTTTGATATACTTGGCACAATGTGCGAGACTAGATATCGCTTTTGCAGAAAATTTATTTGTATGTTTTAGTTTTGAGCCAATTTGGAGACACTAGAATGGAGTTAAACATATTTTCCGTTATTTTCGAGGAACCATAGATTTGAGATTATATTATTTCAAGGATTTCACTAACTCCGGTTTAGTTGGATATGCTGATGCTGGATATAGATCTGATCCACACAAGGCTCGCTCTTAAATTGGGTATTTATTTTGTTATAACGGCAATGCTATTTCTTGGCGTTCTACGAAGCTATTGCTAGTAGCTGCATCCTCTAATCACTCTGAGATTATTGCTTTATATGAAGTTGGAAGAGAGTGTGTTTGGTTATAATCCGTTATAACGTATATTCATAATTCTTGTTGTTTAATACCGGTTGCAAATTCTCTCACTATAATTTATGAAGATAATGTTGGTTGTGTTGCACAAGTTAGGGGATGATATATCAAAGGTAATAGGACCAAGCATATTTCGTCAAAATTTTTTTATACTTATGAACTCCAAGAAAGTTGACAAATTGATGTTAAACAGATTTGATTCATAAATAATCTTGCAGATCTTTTTACCAAATCATTGCCAATATCAACTTTTGAGAAATTAGTATATGGCATTGGAATGTGGCGAATTCACAAGATGTAAGATTGATTAGCTCTGGCAATGGCTATATGGCTTAATTGAGGGGGAGATATTATGAACTATGCATTGCACTTTTTTTTTTCTTTCTATCCAATTTTTTATCATAGGTTTTTTTCTGGCTTAAAGTTTTTAACGAGGGAATTAATGCATCCATAAAAAGGAGATACCATAAAATTTGTGCTCTACACTCTTTTTTCCTTTTGTTCGATTTTTGTTCCACTGATTTTTTCTGGGTTAATGTTTTTAATGAGGCAATATCATTCGATGCACATTCATAATGAATACAATGAATATTCAAGGGGGAGTGTTATGAAATACATGAATGAATATTCATTATATTCATTTTATTTAATGTACTTATTATAGTACATTTGTATTATACATTTTAAGTACATCTCCCCATACAATGAATGTTCATTTCCCTATCCAATACATGTATTATTCGATACATTGATATTAACGATAAGTACATTCTTGTTTTTTTTTTTTTTTACAACTACATTCTTGTTTTCCTATAAATAGAAGCTTAATTTTTGTTATAGACATACTAGAAATAAAATCTTCTCCTTTGACCTTCTCTACTATCTTTGGTATTTACCTACTTTCTTTTCTTAATTTCTTTATTCTCTCTATTACATATTGTAACGTAATATTTTACAACACTTTGCCTTTTTTTTTTTTTTTGCTTTCTGTCTATCACTTGTATTTGTTTAATGCTGTTATGGTGGGTACTACTTTAGTTGTTATGGTGGGTACAACAAGGGGAAGGTGAACAATTTTTCATCGCTTTCCATTACTTAACATTATTTAGTTTTTTTTTTCCCATGAAAAGATTGCAATAATCTTTGTCATCATTCATGGATTCCCTCTGTTATTTATTACTGATTATATATATTTACTTTACTGTCCGCAAGAATCGATGTTATTGGATGCTAGTGATGGACTTTATAATTATTTCTTGATGTGATGTGTACCAAATAAATCAGTTTTATATCATATTATTTTTATTAAAATTCATGATTGACTTTTTCTACTATTCAATTTAATTTGATTTGTCAACCTATAATAGCAGGACGCCAAGATGATCATAAGTCCAAAACGGTTGCAACTAGTTGCTTTATAATATAGTTATTTCCTTCGTACGAGGTTTTACAAAATCATGTGTACATAATTTTTAATGGGTATCTGAACTCCAACAAGTTGTACATAAAGAAATGGCGTTTTTATTGTCTTGAATCTGAGTTGTCCTTCTCTCTGATTTCTAATGATTCATTAATTCATCAGATCAGAAGCATTTGGAGGGAAGTTCTTTGATCCCTTGCTTTCTTGGTTGCTCATCAGCAAGCTGCAGTTGATACTTTGTCTGTCGTCCGACGCTCGCTGCTGTGTTGTATTGCGTTGATATATGGCCAGTTAAACAAGGCAGAAAGTTTAAGGGAGAATAGCCACAGAGAGCGTGCAAATCAATATGGAGAGAG